>CM066031.1:24984644-26184644 GCA_033557465.1 Ichthyophis bannanicus | reverse complement strand
CCCCCCCGGTTAGAAGTGGCCGCGGGAACGGGGGCCCGCGGCCTTACATTAACCGGGTAAGGCGGACACGTCGCCTCTCGCCCTTCTCCACCACCCCCACTAATTTCCCCTCAAACCACTAAATTCAAAGAAAACACATGACAATAATCTTGGACTTAAACTGGTCGCAGCTTTAATAACCTTTTAAC
Source organism: Ichthyophis bannanicus (assembly GCA_033557465.1). NCBI lineage: Eukaryota > Metazoa > Chordata > Amphibia > Gymnophiona > Ichthyophiidae > Ichthyophis > Ichthyophis bannanicus. Next base: position 26,184,456 of record CM066031.1, on the reverse strand, counting down.
AAACCAAACCAATACAAATTCACACATTATAACTCCCCCCCCTCCCCAAGCAGAGCGAACCCTCACCAGCCCTGTTATTAGCAAGGTGACGCCGCATCCGCTTCCGCCGGGTACAAGCCCGACAATTTTCCACGCCCTCCCTCTTCCGGCTTCGCCATATTATTAGCAAAAACCTGAGGGATTAACCGGGTCGGGGGTACCCCACCCCCGCCCTCATGCTTGCCACCGGCTCCGGACCCCGGAAACCTCCGGGATCCCGCCACCGGCTCAGGTCAGCCACGACCAGAGCCGCCCCCCAAAAAGGTAAGCTGCGACCAGCCCTCGCCCCCATCCTCATACCTTCCAAGGCCTCCTGCCAATCGTTAAGAAGTAAATCTAACCCCCCACCGGGGCAAGTGCACTCCATCTGACCTGTAGAGGCCAGAGCACGGAATGTGCACCCAAGGGACAAAATTTGACCGCCTCCCTTCTCCCCCACCCATCTGCCAATTTGACGGTTAATCTGCGTCACACCCCGTGACCACCGTCACTGAGCCCAACAGGCCGGCCTTGGAAGGATAGCAGACCAAACCCATAGGACACCCGGAAACATCCCCACACACCCCCAAAGTCCTTTATAAATGCCCGAATCAGCTGACAGCATGTCTAGGAAACCATATTGTTGCCACCTAAGTGGAGCAGCAAGACGTCCGGCGATCCTCTTGAACGCTGGTGGTGCCGAAGCAAAGGCAAGAGCTGGATCCACCGGAGTCCGCACTCTCCAGCCCCTGTGACAGTCACCGCACACTCTGGAAGTCCCAAGTTCGGCCCCATCGGGCGCATCGCTGCACTCCCGCCATCCCAGAACACAAAGGAGTGGCCAATCCACCAACAACATGGTCCTGGCCCTGCCTCTGCAACAGAAAGCATAGAAGAGTTAGCACCCCCCCCCCATACCCCCACAAACGCACGTAGCTGCGGAAGGCCTGCGAACGCCAACTCCCTATCCGATTTATCTCCTGTTCAGGCAGTCCAGCAGCCGCTGCACTAGTCGCCAACCCAATCCGGAAGGAGTGAGGAGCTAACGCACCAGGATCCTCACCAAGCACAGCCACAGCACCGCCGCAAACTGAAAACGCGAAAGCATCCACGCATCCTAATGTATAACAAGGCTACAGCCGGTATCCGGATGCAGGCATAAGTGCGCCTGCAGCAAACCAGAGGACACGAGGGAGAGCCCCGCACAGCTGTCAATTCCACCCACCTACCTCATCCCGCCCGATCCGTCGTAGAACGGGCAATGGGAGGCCGCTCCCAACCGCGCAAAAGCGTACTCGTTACAAAGGCCCCCACTCGTCCCCCCCACCATCCTAGGGCCCGCGCAAAAAAGGAGAAGCCTGCCACATTCTGCGGACAGTAGTCAGTGACAGTCCCGCAGCCCTCGCTGCCGACACACCCTGACCAGCTGATCCGAAGCTGGACCTTCCAGCCATCCGTGAAGAACCAAGGCGGAGACCACACTGCTCCATCATGGCAAGAGGCCCACCCGCCAAAAATGCTCCGGGACCAATGTGCCCACTTCATCCGCCTTTGGCGCCAAGGTCCAAAACAGCTCCCACCCAAAACGGGAAAGAGCAGCAGCAAACGTGTTATGACTCCCCGGAATATGATGAGCTTCCCGCACGAGATTCTACAGTAAACAAGTGAAACCCACCTGCCGCATCAGGTCGGCTATAGGCCTGCCTCTTGGGGAATAAGTACTGAGCACTGACACCACGGCTTCAGTGTCGCACCACCAAAGAACTTTACAACCACCAAAATGGGGAACCACTCGAGGAAGGTAATATTCTTCGTAAGCCCTCCTCCACGCACCAAGAGCCCCCAATTTAAATCCCCAAGCCAAAACCCCCAGCCGCATCAGTATACAACTAGAGATCCGCCGAAGACACTTCCCGCTCTGAACCATGGTACCCTTGACGTTACTTAAGAAATCGTCCCAGATCCTCAAGTCTGCCCACAGGCTGCATGACATCCGCATCCGATGATGAGGCCTAGTAACACCCGCAGCAGCAGCCGCCAGCCAACGCAAGAATACTCCCCCCATCGTGATTACTCCGCAAGCAAAATTAAGTGAACCCACTAAGGACTGCAGCTCTAGCAACGTCAGCTTGCTGGAAAACCGCGCATTGGCACCAACACCCGCAGCCGCATAACTTTCACTTCCGGCAGGCGGGCTACCAGTGTCACGGAATCCAACTCACTACCAAAAGGAGAGTAGTCACCGGACCCTCAGTCGTACCCGAATCTGAGGGAACACCCCACACCTGGGCTAATCAGACAAAACCGTCCAACAAAGAGAAAGTCATCGAAGTAATGCACCACAGTGCCGCACCCCACCCAGTCCACAAATGTCCAAGGTAACAAACGAGCGAAACCGTTCGCAATAAGCACATAAAATCGAACCACCCATAGCCATGCTCTTAGCAAAATAAATTGTCCTTTGAAGCAAAAACCCAACAAATGAAAGGCCGCCGCGTGCACCGGCAAAAACGGAAGGCGGAGTCCCTATCCACCTTCGCCAGCCAGCACCCAGGCCCACATGCTCGCACGAGCTCGACAGCCAATTGACCGAGGAACCAATGGGAAAGGAAGGATTAGGTATTAAGCGATACTTTCCCGGCTCCTCCTTTGGAAGGAATACCCAACGGAGATACCACAGAATCAGCGAAAGGCTGTTCTCCGCAGGAGCCCGCTACCCTACCCAACTCAATCTCGGTTGCCAACTTATCCGGATCCACAGCGCAAAAAACCGAACGGCAGGCGAATTCCAGGCCTTGGTCGCCCCTAAGCCACCTACCACCGGACAGGAAACCCCACCTGAAACCCATTTTCTAAAATGCAACTTACCAGTCTCTTCGGATAGCTCATAAGCCATGGACCTAAAAAACCTCAATCGCAACGGGAGCGGGGGCCAAACTCCACAAGCCTCGACTACTTGTGGGGCAGGAAGACTTGTCGAACCGCCAGCACAAACTCCCAGTCCCCCCCCCCCCCCGGAGCTCCCTGCGAATCGGGGGGCACGCCCAAGCGGAAGGGCCATTCCGCCGTTGCGGTAACAGACGTTCCGCCTTTTTCGCCCGCTCACAACTCCGCCTACCGGACTGAGCGCAATCTGCGGCAGCCAAAGATTAATGTCTTACGTTCCCCATAAAAGCAGGTGATTCTCCACCTTATCATGGAATTTCGCATCATAGTCGAGCCAAGCCCAACCTTCCTGCATCCGTGATGCCTCCAGGAGGGAATCCGCGTAAGCCAGAAGCATACCATACGGCTCCGGATGTGAATGCTCCCGGACACTAGCAAGGAGCAGGGAGGCGCGAGTCCCATTAACAACATTCCGCGCTACTCTTACCCCTACCAACCTTATCATCCTCCTTTCGCTTCTGCCAACTATCCCCAAACCGCTTTCGACCTTTGAGTAAACGGAAAATATCTAAGTAGCAACGCTTCATAATCTTCTTCCGAATATTCTTCGGTATTCCCACCCATAACTCGGGGAAACCACCACTGTTGGCGCCGCTCCAACCTGTTCGACACGTCCCGCCTCTCCGCTAGCCCCGCGACCCCCCCCCCCCAATTCGACCGAATTAGAACCGGACGAAAGCTCAGGAGGTGGCAGAAGAGGAGGATCCCGAACGCCTACGACTATAACAAGAATGCCGCCTCCTCTGAGTCTCTTGCCTCTTGCCCCTATCGACCGACCGAGTACCACCGCTCCCCGCAGCCCCAGCATCCTGCACCGCAGCGCCATCCTCGCGCACCGCAGCGCCAGCATCCCACTCACCTGCATTAGTTGACGCCACCTCGGTAGCCACGCCTGACTCCCGTCACATCGAGGCCCTAGCTTCAGGTCCTCTCTCGGTTCCGCAGGCAAGGCGCCACCGCCTGCGCTCGCCGCTACGCCCTCCGTCTGTCCGGCAGCAGCCATCAAAGGATGTCCCCAGTCGTGCTTTCCGGTAAAACATGTGGAGAAAAAACAGGAAAAGGCGAAGGGACACCTGCCATAGCCCACGGTGACTGCCATGCACCAAGCCATGCTGCCCGGGAAGAGCCTGACCCCCGCCCTGCCTGCAGCAAAACCAGAGGACACGAGGGCCAATGTGCCAAAGCTGGCGAGGAACCTAGGGACCAGGGCAACACCCGAGCCCCCGAAGGACCCGTGATCCACTCCCAGCCCCAAAGCACCTCTGGCCGGCCCCCCAGACCTGCCTCGTCTAGCCCGAGCTACAGGGTCAGCTGACACCCCCCTCCGCCCCTGCCCCTCCTGCCCAGAACCTCCTACAGAGCTAGCGCCCCGAATGGACGCCCCGGGACGGCTAGGAGCTCTGCCCCTAACACCCTCCCACCCTCTGGGGCTGTGCATGGCTGGCCCCTGGTGCCCACCACTATACCCCGACACCCCTCTGCCCACCTGATCCCGTCGCCCTTCAGGCCCCGAGGAAGCTGCCCCATCTGCCCCAGTACATCCCATGCTGCCCTTAACAGACCCTTGACTCTGTCAAGGACCCCCCCTGATTTCCTCTGCCCGACATGGCAGCCATAAAAACTGGAGGCACCTTTTAAATTTGTACAAAGGCAATTATATATTAATATTGGCGCCACGTGGTTTGTTTGTTTGTTTTTTGTTTTTTTTTTGTATACCCTTAATTACCCTGACCGAAACAGCCTACTATAAACCAGAGATGTTAAATACTTTTTATAGAGAGAGAAGTTTTAGAATAGCAAGAACCACTTGCCTGCAGGAGTAAACTCCTGCCGCTCAGCCCGGGCTGCAGCCGTCAGCCTAGAAAAACCGCCGCCACCGAAAACGCTGCAATTCACTTCCACAGCTGCGGACAAACTGCCCGAAAACTTCCTTCCTCCTCCCGCCGCACCACGAGGTAAGATGCACCACAGAATCGCCAGCCAGCTCCCACAAAACACGTCCGGCGCCTCCAGCTTCCCACTGCCAACGGCCGGAGCAATGCCGAGTCCCCGCACAACCCCCCCTCGCTGCCCAAGGACCCAGCCCTCTCATTGGCTCCCGCGCATTTCCAAAACGCCACGGGAGCCAATGAGGCCGCCGGGCCATGCGATAATCACCCCAACCCGCGTGCCGCCGGAACGCGGGGGGGGGGGGGGGCGAGATCGGACTGCCGCCCCCCCGGTTAGAAGCGGCCGCGGGAACGGGGGCCCGCGTCCTTACATTTCCTGAATTTTCCCTGTACCTCTTTATTGGCTCCCAAAATTCTTTTTGATAAATATGTAAAGGAAATACTTGCTTTATCTGATGTTTTGAATGTGTTGCAGATTTATTATATTCCCCTGGCTACTAAAAAGCTTAACCCCATAGATGGTGAAATGGATGAAATTGTTCCTAATGTAGTGAATCTTACTGAGTTCCTGGAGGATTCCTTAGATACTATAAATACCCGCTCTACTTTGCTGGTTACCCTAGCGTCTGTTATGGATAAACAAAGGATTTTGAAGGCTTTCTTTAAGGTGAAGTCAGCGTTGTTTTGTGGACAAAAAGTAAATATCTTTCCAGATGTGTCTCGTAGCACCCAGCTGCGGCGCAGACAATTTCTATCTTTAAAGTCGCGTGTAGTCGAGCTGGGTGCTACTTTCTTCTTAAAATTTCCGTGTAAATGCCTGATTACTTTTGAGGGCGCTTCTTATGTTTTTCTTGAGGTATCGCACTTGGAAAGATTTTTGCTTGATAGACAGGGTTTAAGCGGGTCACGCAGTGTAGATGTTTCCTCCTAGTATATGGTCAAAATGATTTGACTTAGTTTCTATATTTTTGTTTTCTTTATTTAATCAATGGATAGCCACAATACTACTTTTAACAATTGTTTTAGAAGCAGGATTAGCTGTTGTGTGCGAGCAGCAATCCCAGAACGCAATCCAAGAAGAAGGGGGGAGGGGAAATAGCATTCTTTTGTTTGTACTTGTAGAATTTCAGGCAACTGAATTGGTGGAGCGAGTGAAGGACATTCTGATAAGAAGTTATTTCAGATCTAATGCAGCACCTGTGGACAACAGCAACCCCTACTGCAACTACATAATGCTGACTTTTGTGTGACCTTTTGAACTGGTTCAAGCTTGTTTGCAATTTATGTAGAATGGTATAATGGTATAATGGTATAAACAGTATTGTGTGTTCTCTCCTTCTGCTCTCTCTCTGGAGAGTGGCAAGTGTCTGCTGCATTATGTTTTAAATGCTATCATGTATCCAGGAATATCAGGGTTTCACTGCTGTTGTACTTAATCCTTTTTATGCCTGGAAGCTAGTGTATCAGGCTCTATTTCTGCTCTTTGGCTCTCTAAGCCATGCTTTAAGCTTACCTCTTTAAGGCTACTATTGAATAAGTGATTCCCACATTGTCTATTTGATTTGGCTAATTACATTAGAGAGGTTCGACCAGAGCCTCCGTGATTTCCCTTGCAGGGCTTCGGATCGCGTTCCAAGAAATTGCTGATCGGGTGGCTACTACACAGTCTGTATCCAGCTCGCCATTGTCAACTTTATTTTTCATAGGGACTACTGTATATAAAAAAAAAAACTGTGTCTGTGCATCCTGAGATTGCTCTACTTTCTCAGGACCTCACATTGTCACTGCACTTGGACTCATGTCAGTCAGTTGAAGGTTTCTCCAACTGTCACCTCTGTTTGATCTACTTCCTTCCTGTATGAACTGTTGTTGACCAAGATGATTGCTGCCAAACCTGCTCCTTGGGACACCATATGTTTCCTTCATCCTGATGGACAACTAGTTTTACTTCTGCGTGTTCACAATACAACCCACATCTTCAAAGAAGTTCTCACTTCAACCCTGCCTTGAACTGAACTCTTATCGGGACATTCTGCTGAACCTTTTGATACCCTTGTGTTCTCCATTGCTATTAAACGTAGGTTAGATGCTGGACTTCCTTGGTACCTTTCAGACCCCTGCCATAACTGCTGAACTTGGTATGGCTATACGCCATCTGCAATGCTTACTGTATGTTCAAATGAAAGCTGTTATTGATTCTATTAGTAAGTTGTCAGAGTCATTAGAGCAAAATACACAAATGACTCTACAAAATAGACAGGCACTAGATTTGCTCCTTGCATCTGAAGGAGGCCTGTGATCTTTTATTAATGCCACTAATTGTTGTACGGTCATAGCGAATCATTCAGTGTTTGTGCTTAATGCTATGGATAAAATACGCCACCTGTCAGATTTACATATGGATGACTTTAAGGGAGGACTGAATGTGGTCTTGAAAGACTGGTAAGGGGGACTGTTGCTTCTGGAGGGAGATCTGCAACTGTGAGTATTTACTTTTGGTAATTTTCTAAAAGGAATTTCTTGTATTAAAGCTAATTAATCTGTGATCCACTATTTTTGTTAAATCAGTCAGGGCCTAGTAGCAGCAGTTTAAGTTTACATTTAAAACACAGAGGAGACCTCTCTGGTTACATTTCATACCCAGCAGAGGGCTTGTAGTTTACATTTAATAGTCACTCAGGGCCTAGCATCAGCAAAGTTCTTTTAGCTTAAATTTACAACACAGAAAAGAGCTTTCTGGTTAAATTTAGAACCCAGCAGAGAGCTTGTACTTTAAATTTCATAAGAAGTTAGAGCCTAGCAGCAGCTAAGAGCAATAATTTAAATCAAATCAGAATTTAGCTTAGCACAAAAAGCAAAGCAGGGTCTGTACTTTTTGAGCAACAAATAAAGTTCTCTAGAGACCTTTACAAAGAGGCCTTCTACCTAGGGGGCAAGAAACCTGTGAAACATTTTCAATAGGTGTTAACACCAGGTGGCAGATCAAAAGGCCATTTTGAAAGACTCCTCCTATCCAAGCAAGGCCTGTTAATTACCCAGGAAGTTGGTCACAGCTTACTTCAGCAACACAGGCATAAATAGCTCAACCAGAGCTCTGTGATCCTCTGTCTTGAAAGACTGGTAAGGGGGACTGTTGCTTCTGGAGGGAGATCTGCAACTGTGAGTATTTACTTTTGGTAATTTTCTAAAAGGAATTCTTTGTATTAAAGCTAATTAATCTGTGATCCACTATTTTTGTTAAATCAGTCAGGGCCTAGTAGCAGCAGTTTAAGTTTACATTTAAAACACAGAGGAGACCTCTCTGGTTACATTTCATACCCAGCAGAGAGCTTGTACTTTACATTTAGTAGTCACTCAGGGCCTAGTAACAGCAAAGTTCTTTTAGTTTAAATTTAAAACACAGAAGAGAGCTTTCTGGTTACATTTGGAACCCAGCAGAGGGCTTGTAGTTTACATTTAATAGTCACTCAGGGCCTAGCATCAGCAAAGTTCTTTTAGCTTAAATTTACAACACAGAAAAGAGCTTTCTGGTTAAATTTAGAACCCAGCAGAGAGCTTGTACTTTAAATTTCATAAGAAGTTAGAGCCTAGCAGCAGCTAAGAGCTATAATTTAAATCAAATCAGAATATAGCTTACCTCAGCAGCACAAGACAGGGTACTGTGTAGCAGCCCTCTTTTAATAAGTGTTAATTCCCTCCCACCCTCCCCTGGGATAATCGTAGCTTTATAGGTACTTACACATCTTAAAAGACAGGAGGTGCTCTCAGGTGAAGCTCATTACCCAAATCAGTCATACACTAAGGACCTGAGATTAGTTAAGCTTCAGGTGAACAAGGTATATTACACGTATTAGGTTCAGTTTTATTAGTATAAATATCCATAGCAACCCTTAGTAAGTAAAGAACTTAGATCTAAACACAAACTTAAAACTAAGATGCAGACAGCAGTCCAGCAGCGGGATGGGGGCTTTCCAGTCTTTTGCATTGAGTGTCACATGTATGATTTTCTTCCAGTTGGTGAGAGGTCTTACATGTGCACTAGGTGCAAGGAGCTCTTTGCTCTCAGGGAACGAGTCCATTCTCTAGAGGCTAAAGTAGCAGACTTGGAAAGCATAAGACAGACAGAGAGGTACATAGACGAGACCTACAGGGATATAGTCCTGAAGTCCCACCTCCAGTCTGGCAGCATCCCTGTTGCCATGGAGGAGAGAGGTCACGTGACAGGAGAGCATCACCCTGGTGTGGTAGGAAGTGATCCTGTAACTAGGACCTGTCCTCCAGGTGATGTAAAACCCTCTCGCACCGAGGAGGTTTCTCCAGGGCCATGTGCCCATGAGGGAAGGGTTAGGACAGCCGTTATAGTTGGTGATTCGATCATTAGGCATGTAGATAGCTGGGTGGCTGGTGGACGTGAGGATCGCCTGGTAACATGCCTGCCTGGTGCGAAGGTAGCGGACCTCACGCGCCACCTAGATAAGGTCTTAGATAGTGCTGGGGAGGAGTCTGCTGTCTTGGTACATGTTGGTATCAATGACATAGGAAAATGTGGTAGGGAGGTTCTGGAGGCTAAATTTAGGCTTTTAGGTAGGAAGTTGAAATCCAGAACTTCCAGGGTAGCATTCTCCGAAATGCTTCCTGTTCCACGCGCAGGACCCAAAAGGCAGACAGAGCTCCGGAGTCTCAATGCGTGGATGAGACAATGGTGCAGAGATGAGGGGTTTGGATTTGTTAGGAACTGGGGAACATTCTGGGGAAAGGAGGGGCTCTTCTGAAGGTATGGGCTTCACCTTAACCGGGATGGAACCAGGCTGCTGGCATTAACCTTTAAAAAGGAGATAGAGCAGCTTTTAAACTAGATATTAGGGGAAAGCTGACAGTCGCCCAAGAGCAGATGGTTCGGAAGAATGTATCTTTGAAGGATACTACCAAAAGCAGAGAGGTTCCACAAAAGAGTAAAGTAGCCCAAATGCCCTCAAGTATGGAGCAGACAGAGCTTAAAGATCCCAAATTACTCATGTCTAACAGACAAATTAATATGGATAAAATACATTCTCTAAAATGCTTGTATGCAAATGCTAGAAGTCTAAAAAATAAGATGGGAGAATTAGAATATATAGCACTAAATGAAAGGTTAGATATGATTGGAATATCAGAGACCTGGTGGAAGGACGACAACCAGTGGGACACTGTGATACCTGGGTACAAACTATATCGTAATGATAGAGCTGATCAAATTGGTGGAGGGGTTGCTCTCTATGTTAGAGAGGGCATTGAGTCAGAAAGGATTAAAGTTTTGCAGGAAACAAAATCTGCTGTAGAATCTATATGGATTGAAATTCCATGTAAAAGGGGGAAGGCAATGGCAGTGGGGGTGTACTATCGAGCGCCTGGCCAGAATGACCAAATGGATGATGAAATGCTCAAAGAAATCAAGGAAGCTAACAAAAGTTACAGCACAGTAATAATAATGGGTGATTTCAACTACCCCGGTATCGACTGGGTCAGTGTCACGTCAGGACATGCTAGGGAGATAAAGTTCCTAGATGAAATAAATGACTGCTTCTTGGAGCAGCTGGTTCATGAACCGACCAGAGGGGAAGCCATATTAGACCTAATCCTTAGTGGAACACCAGATCTAGTGCAAGAGATAAGGTTGTTGGGGCCACTTGGCAATAGTGATCATAGCATGATCGCCTTTGATTTAATTAGTGGAGGAGGGATAGTAAGGAAATCCACAGTACTACCTTTTAACTTTCGAAAGGGAGACTATGATAAAATGAGGAAAACAGTCAAGAAAAAACTAAAAAGGAGCAGTTGCAAAGGTTAAAGACGTACATCAGGCTTGGCTGTTGTTGAAAAATACTATCTTGGAAGCCCAGACCAGCTGTATTCCACGCTTTAAGAAAAGTGGAAAGAAGTCCAAACAACTGCCAGCATGGTTTAATGTTGAGGTCAGAGAGGCTGTTGTTGCCAAAAAAGCATCTTTCAGGAAATGGAAAAAAGAGCCAAACGACGAAACCTGGAAACAGCACAAGCACTGGCAAGTCAAATGCAAGGCATTGATAAGGCAGGCAAAGGGAGAATTTGAGAAGCTTGCTGCAGAAGCAAAAACACGAAGTAAAGACCTTTTCAAGTACATTCGTAGCAAAAAACCTGTGAGAGAGTCAGTTGGTTCATTAGATGATAAAGGGGTTAAAGGAGCACTAAGAGGCGACAAGGCGATAGCGGAGAGACTGAATGAATTCTTTGCTTCAGTCTTTACTGAGGAAGATGTAGGGATGTTACCCATGACTGAAGTGGTATTTAAAGGTGCAGAAGAATTGAAGGAAATATCGATACATCGAGAAGATGTATTACAACTATTAGATAAGCTGAAGAGTAGCAAATCACCTGGGCCGGATGGTATACATCCAAGGGTATTGAAAGAACTGAAATATCAGATTGCAGACCTGCTATTAGTAATCTGTGAACTATCATTAAAATCATCTCTAATACCTGAAGATTGGAGGATCGCCAATGTAACACCAATTTTTAAAAAGGGTTCCAGGGGTGATCCGGGAAACTACAGACCGGTGAGCCTGACGTCAATACCGGGAAAAATGATAGAAACCATCATAAAGAATAAAATTACTCAGCATGTAGATAGTCATGAACTAATGAGAGACAGCCAACATGGCTTTAGACAAGGAAGATCTTGTCTTACTAATCTGTTATGTTTTTTTGAAGGAGTGAATAATCAGGTGAACAAAGGTGAGTCGGTTGATATTGTGTATCTGGACTTTCAGAAAGCCTTTGACAAGGTCCCTCATGAGAGACTTTTGGCAAAACTAAAGAGTCATGGGATAGGAGGCAGTGTACTATTGTGGATCAGGAACTGGTTAAAAGATAGAAAGCAGAGGGTAGGGCTAAATGGCCAATTTTCCCAATGGAGAAAGGTGAATAGTGGTGTACCCCAGGGATCTGTGCTGGGTCCGCTGCTTTTTGACATATTCATAAATGACCTGGAAAGTGGAATAACGAGTGAGGTTATCAAATTTGCAGATGACACAAAACTATTTAAAGTTGTTAAAACCCAAGAGGATTGTGGAAAATTGCAAGAGGATCTTGATAAACTGGAAGACTGGGCATCAAAATGGCAGATGAAATTTAATGTGGACAAGTGCAAGGTTATGCACCTAGGGAAGAACAACCCAAACTATGGTTACACGATGCAAGGTTCCACATTAGGAACCACCACCCAGGAAAAAGATTTAGGCGTCATTGTGGATACAATGTTAAAACCCTCGGCCCAGTGTGCAGCGGCGGCCAAGAGAGCAAATAGAATGCTAGGTATGATAAGGAAAGGAAAATAAAACAAAGGATATTATAATGCCTCTATATCGTTCCATGGAGAGACCGCACCTTGAATATTGTGTGCAATTCTGGTCGCCGTATCTTAAAAAGGATATAGAGTTATTAGAAAAGGTTCAGAGAAGAGCCACCAAAATGGTAAAGGGGATGGAAGGATACTCCTATGAAGAAAGGCTAAAAAGGTTAGGGCTCTTTAACCTGGAAAAGAGATGGCTGAGGGGAGATATGATAGAAGTCTATAAATTAATGAGCGGAGTGGAACGGGTAAACGTAGATCGATTGTTTACCTTATCAGAATATAGAAAGACTAGGGGACATGCAATGAAGCTACAGGGTAAGCTATTTAAGACTAATAAAAGAAAATATTTTTTCACTCAACGTGTAATCAAACTCTGGAATTTGTTACCGGAGGATGTAGTAAAGGCTGTTAGTGTAGCTGGGTTTAAAAAAGGTTTGGACAAGTTCCAGGAGGAAAGATCCATAAGCCATTATTAAGAAGGGACCCAGGATATCAATGCTTGAACCAATACAAGCATTGTGGAACCTGTGTCCCTTGGGGAAACTGCTAGGTACATATGACCTAGATTGGCCACTGTTGGAAACAGAATACTGGGCTTGATGGACCTTGGTCTGACCCAGTATGGCATATATTATGTTCTTATGTAATTGGTTCTCATCCCTTACCTCCTGGTTTCACTCGCTAGGTGCTGGCCTAAAAGGCCTTTTAATTTCTGCTGGCTTCTTTTTAATTTTTGCCTTGTCCTTTTGTTGTATTGTTTCTCTTGTCATCTCCTGTTGTAAGAAACAGTGTACCAAAGTGTCCACCTCCCTTATGCCTGTTCAAACATGCCATACACATGTGAATGTTTCCTATGCTGCCGTCCCCACTTCTGATTTCTCTTATTTGGTCTTATCCCCTCAATAAAAAAAAAAATGGGGGAGTTGTAGGGGTTAGGGATATGTTTCTGGTTCATAATCACTCAATGGCCTTTATAAATGTCTGCTCTAATAAAATATATGTCAACCAAACTACTATATTGTGGACAAAGAAAAACCTTAGGCCAGCATAAGGAACCATATAAGGAAATATCATATATCATAAGCCTTAGCAAAGTGTATGCCTGGACTGAAGAGTCCATGCAGAGGCTTTGTGCAAAGGGCATGTACACAGGAAACCATGCAAAAAAGTATAAGCTGAGCCGTTAGTCCTGAAGAAAGTAGATGGTTTTGACAGTTGGTGAGTATAAGCAAGACAGAGAGGCCTGGGGGAATGTTGAAACAGGAACATAGAGGGGACAGAAAGGTCAATGACAGGAAACAGAAGGAGGGAGGGGAGAGGACCCAAAGAGGAATGGATTTGGAAACTGTATGCATACACGGAAGCAGAAAATGTATATATGTAACATGATTATTGTACTCGGGGGAGGGAGATATTCTGGAGATGCCTAGTGCTCAATAGAACTCTCTTTCCCCATCTGCCTGTATTGGTCATCAGTAATCTAATAAACAGAGACTCTGATTGCACCTGTACTGACTTTTGGTTCTGATCATTACAGGCAATTAGTAATAATTAGGTTGTGGTCTATTTTGTGGGTAACAGGGCCCCACAGGAGTCGTTAGCGGGAGGGGAACAGCTGGGGTTGTAGAAAAATAGTTGGCAAAACTGAAATGGGAATATTTTAAGGGCAACCAACCTTTACGTTAAAATGATAAATAAAGTTAAAAGCAAAAGGAGAACACTATGGTTTTTGAAAGAAGCAGCTGAAAAAGTGAAAAAAAGTTGGAGGCCTTCATGAAATACAAGAGATCACATAGAGAGGAAGACAGGCATCTATATTTTGGAAAACTTAGGGAAGCTAGCAAAGTAGTCAGGAAAGCAAAAATTCAGAAAGAGGAGGAAATAAGCAATGTAATAAAATGGGGGGATAAGATATTTTTCAGATATGTTAGTGAGAAGAGGAAGGGCAAAAGTGGTATTGTCAGACTGAAAGATGATTGGGAGGAATATGTAGAAGCTGATAAGGATAAAGCGGAATTGCTTAACAGATATTTCTGTTCTGTGTTCACAGATGAAGAACCAGGAGCAGGACCTCAGCAAACAACCATAAACAGGAGCAGAAGCAAGGGGAATCTTGAAGAATTTTCAGAAGACTGTGCTCATGAGAAACTAGATATACTTAAAGTAGGCAAAGCAATGGCACCAGATAGAATACACCCAAGAATACTGAGAGAACTTGGGGACCTTCTATCAGCTCCACTGACTGACCTTTCCAATGCCTTGTTGGAGTTGGGAGTGGTGCCAAAGGACTGGAGAGAGGCCCATGTGGTGCCTTTACACAAAAGCGGAAGTAAGGATGTGGTTGAAAACTACAGGCTGGTTAGTTTAACTTTGGTGGTGAGTAAATTATGGGAAACGCTGCTGAAAGAGAAAATAGTGAGGTTTCTAGAGTCCAGCAGATTACAGGATCCAAAGCAGCATGGATTTAACAGAGGCAGGTCTTGTCAGACAAATCTGATTGATTTCTTTGACTGGGTGATCAGGGAGTTCGACCGAGGGAGACCCCTAGATGTGGTGTATTTATATTTCAATAAAGCCTTTGATACCGTTCCTCACAGGCGACTTATAAACAAACTGAGCATCCTAGGGATGAACTCTAAAGTTGCTGCTTGCATTAGAAATTGGTTGAGTGGGAGGTGACAAAGGGTACAGATAAATGAAGCTCACTCTGTGGAGAAGGATGTTACCAGTGATCTGTCCTTGGTCCAATTATTTTTAACATCTTTGTTAGTGATATAGTGGAAGGGCTGTCGGGTAAGGTTTTCCTCTTTGTGGATGATACCAAAATTTGCAATAGAGTAGACACCCAGGAAGGAGTAGATAACATGAAGAATGCTTGGGTGCATAGGGAGAGGAATGGCCAGCAGAAGAAAAAAGGTGATAGTGCCTCTGTTTAAGTCTTTGGTGCGACCTCATTGGGAGTATTGTGTGCAATTTTGGAGACTGCACTTTAACCTAGAAATAGGTTGGAGTCAGTGCAAAGGATGGCTACTAAAATGGTTAGTGGTCTTCATTATGAAGCATATAAGGACAGACTTAAATTGTTACTATGTATACTCAGAGTAAAGGCAGGATAGGGGCGATATGATAGAGACATTTAAATACCTTCATGGCATAAATGCACAGGAGTGTCTCTTTCAATTGAAGGGCAAGCACTACTATGAGGGGATATAGGATGAGGGTAAAAGGGGATAGACTCAGGAGTAATATGCAGAAATATTTCTTTACAGAAAGAGTGGTAGATGAGTGGAATAGTCTCCCAGTGGAGGTGATAGAGACGAGGACAGTATCTGAAGTCAAAGAAACATGTGACAAACAGAAAATCTCTAAAGGAAAAGAGGGGACTATTGTAGTTGATATGGAAAGGCAGACTAGATAGGCCATCATGTTTCTATGTATTATAGTGTGGGAGTGTCACAGTGCATTCTGGGAACTGTAGTCCTTCACAGTAGGGACTATTGTGTGAAATTGTCACAGTGCACTCTGGGAGCTGTAAGTGTGAGTTTTGCACCTAACATGACAGCCATGATCCTCACTTCTAAGCCAGGGTATGTGGAATATGACCTCAGTCTCTCAAACTTACTGCTAATGCCTGTTGTAGTACCTGCTTCATGCAAAAGAGCTTCCTGCTGGAGTTCATAAGATACATACATGAAGAGCTTACTTAACCCTCTCCTCACCAGTAACCTCACTGGGTTCTTGAAGCTACAGAAAACTACATTCAAAAGCAATGGGAAGGTTATCAAGACAGCAATAAAATACACACAGTTCTATAGAAAAATACACCAAAGCTTCAGTGGAGAGAAACTGAGAGACACACGTTCTCCCTGTTTACTCTAACTTACTAGCCATGGTTCCCTTTATTTATAAGGCTTTTTTAGATGATACAGCATAATTTTACTTTATCATTATACGTCATGTATGTTTATCATATTGTAGGTCAACTTATTCAGTGTGGGTCAATGTGGAGACATAAATGGAATCCGAGACATAATTGTTTACTGTTACATGGCCATTATAAGGAGACCTACAGGATTCCAAGATATAGAATGACATAATTGACATAATTGTTTACTGCTGATAACTTGATATCTAACCCTGAATACTTCTTGATATCTACTAATTACTAACCCTGAGAGTATTTTAGCTAATAACCCTGAGACAGAGAGGCTAGAAGTACAACCTGCCCTTTTCTTTATTTATGTAAACCTTCACCTAGTAAGCTAATATATGAACTTTTATTTCTAAGCAAGGTTCTGAACAGAATTAACTCTTTCTCAGATGTATTCAGTCTAATAGTGTATGGTACCCTGTACCAATATACATGCTTTCAGTCCCTCCTCTGATTCTGGAAAGAATCATTTCTAAGCAAGGAAACTCATATATTGCCATTGAAGTGGAAATCCATAACACTATTGCAGGGGTCAGTGATCCTACTGATTTCTGATTTAGAAAGCTGTGAAAGGTGTGAAAGGTGAAGAGGTGGAACGAAACCAGTGCTGACATAGAGAAACAACTGTCAGTACATAGAGGAGTAATACTTCTAAAATGAAACATCCCAAAATACCAAGCAAAGATGCTAACAGGCCTTGCAAAGGCCTGAATACTGAATTCCAAAATAAAGGAACAGAATCAGTGAGAGCTGAAAAGGGATTTACATAACTCTCACTTGAAACAAAAGTACAGTTACTAACTTTATCTAGTTGGCCTTTCACTATTTTTCCATTATTATCAAGCATACTACAACAAAAATCCAACTAGTACTCTGCATACAGCATTTTCCTTTGCTAGGAGAAATTACTAAAAACCATTCAGTTCCTGACTGCATAAGCTGACACTATGTTTACTGGACCTTGCAATACACACTAATTGCCTAAAAAGAAACAACAGAGCAGTCACTATGACTTCATCCTGAGGGGAAACATCCCTTTTTCTTCTTAAAGATTTGTTCAGGATGGATAACAAATTAATATAGTAAAGTTCAATTCATTATGGGGTATCCACCAGGGCTATATATCAAGCACCTAACCAACCTCTGAGAAACTCTGCACTATAAAAATACTAACCGAAACATCAAATCGGAGATTACAAAATCAGCTCAACAAAAATAAAATACCAGAAGACTATGTTTCACAATATACCAAACAGTAAACCAGTGTTTGGAGAGGTTAAGAAAGAGAATTAGAAGTGCAGAGAGAAACGCTCACAGATTTGGGAAAACGTGCAAGAACCTCGAAGTACTTGTGATCATTCTGCACATGAAAAACCCGAAATGCACAGTCCAAAATTAACAATGCAAAAACAACTTGGACAATTTGAAGAAACATCTGTAGCTCTTCTTACAATTAAAAAAAGAAACATGGCTGTCGTGGGGCGAGCCTACAAGAACTACAGCAGGAGAACAGAAGATTGGAGGAGCTGAATAGACATGCAAAAGGTGCTCTACTTTTGCCAAACCACAAAAACTAAATTACCAAGCAGACAATATTGAAGAGAGGCAGATAACAGCAATGTCTGGCTTGCAAAGCAAATACAATGAGCCGCAGCAACCTCGGTTCGAATCCGAGTCACGGCACAAACTGAAGAGCTTACTTAACCCTCTCCTCACCAGTATCCTCACTGGGTTCTTGAGGCTACAGAAAACTACATTCAAAAGCAATGGGAAGGTTATCAAGACAGCAATAAAATACACACAGTTCTATAGAAAAATACACCAAAGCTTCAGTGGAGAGAAACTGAGAGACACACGTTCTCCCTGTTTACTCTAACTTACTAGCCATGGTTCCCTTTATTTATAAGGCTTTTTTAGATGATACAGCATAATTTTACTTTATCATTATACGTCATGTATGTTTATCATATTGTAGGTCAACTTATTCAGTGTGGGTCAATGTGGAGACATAAATGGAATCCGAGACATAATTGTTTACTGTTACATGGCCATTATAAGGAGACCTACAGGATTCCAAGATATAGAATGACCTAATTGACATAATTGTTTACTGCTGATAACTTGATATCTAACCCTGAATACTTCTTGATATCTACTAATTACTAACCCTGAGAGTATTTTAGCTAATAACCCTGAGACAGAGAGGCTAGAAGTACAACCTGCCCTTTTCTTTATTTATGTAAACCTTCACCTAGTAAGCTAATATATGAAGTTTTATTTCTAAGCAAGGTTCTGAACAGAATTAACTCTTTCTCAGATTTATTCAGTCTAATAGTGTATGGTACCCTGTACCAATATACATGCTTTCAATACATACATACAACCTTCTCCTCGATACACTGTCCTCGCTTGGCTTCAAGGGCTCTGTACTATCCTGGTTCTCCTCCTATCTCTCCCATCGCTCCTTCAGTGTGTGTTCTAGTGGCTCCTCCTCCTCCGCTACCCCGCTCTCAGTTGGTGTACCCCAGGGATCTGTCTTGGGTCCACTCCTTTTCTCTCTCTATACCCAATCCCTTGGTGCCCTTATCTCTTGCCATGTCTTTCAATACCACCTCTATGCTGATGACTCCCAAATCTACCTCTCTAGACCCGAACTCTCTCCGGCAATCCAGTCCCGGATCTCTGCCTGCCTTTCTGACATTGCTGCCTGGATGTCTCACCGCCACTTGAAATTGAACATGGCCAAGACTGAACTTCTCATCTTTACCCCCAAAACCTCCTCTGCTTTTCCTCCTTTCTCAGTCTCTACGGATAGCTTTGTATTCTTTCCTGCTTCCTCGGCCCGTAATCTGGGGGTCATCTGACTCCTCTCTCTCCTTCTCCACACACATCCATCTTGTAGTTAAGACCTGCCGTTTCTTTCTCTACAACATTAGCAAAATCTGCCCTTTCGTTTCTGAACACACTACTAAAACCCTTATCCACTCCTTAATCACCTCCCACCATGACTACTGTAACCTACTCCTTGCTGGTCTGCCTTTGAGTCATCTCTCTCCCCTTCAATCTGTTCAACACTCTGCTGCGCAACTAATCTTCCGCCACCCTCGTCATGCCCATATTACGCCTCTTCTCAAGTCACTTCACTGGCTCCCTATCCACTTCCGCATCCAATTCAAACTTCTCCTGCTGACCTATAAATGCATTCACTCTGCGGCTCCTCAGTACCTTTCATCTCTTCTCTCTCCTTATAACCCCCCTCGGGAATTCTGCTCCTCTGGTAACCTGCTTTTATCTATACCCCGCTCTTACTGCTAACTCCAGACTTCACTCCTTTCACCTGGCTGCACCTTACGCTTGGAACAAACTACCTTTGTCTGTACGCCAGGCACCCTCTCTAGCCCTCTTCAAGTCCCGGTTGAAAACTCACCTCTTTGCTACTGCCTTTGGAGCTTGACTCACCTCATCTCCTTTTCTCTCCCTTGTTCTACCCTTGCCCACACCTTCCATGTTTGTATGTCTTGCCTTGACTAGATTGTAAGCTCTGATGAGCAGGGATTGTCTCTTACATGTCTTCTGTAAAGCGCTGCGTACGACTGGTAGCGCTATATAAATGTTGAGGAGTAGTAGTAGTAGTAGTAGTAAGATATACCAGGCAAGAGTAGTTTATCAAGCTTGTTATGCCTAGTACAAAGGGAAAGATTACTGTATCTTTCCGCCATATTTTCTTGGTCTCTGACTGCACTTTTCTTGGTACTTCAGGATCTTCTGCCTCTCCACACAATTCAGAGAAGAATCACTTAGAACAGACACCTCTATTATCAATGTCGTTTAGATATTATTCAAGACTACCAGTATTTATTTATTTATTTATCAGGTTTTCTATACCACTCTATCCTTCAGTCAGAGCGGTTTACAAAATAAAATAGGTTGTCTTATATCTACACAACAGTATATCTAACACTTAATTTCAGTGTACATTGGATTGAAAGGAGATATAAGGTGTACTTGGAGGGAGGGAGGGAGGGGACACTGGGATATTTCAGGGAGGGAGGGAGGGAGCTATTTACATTGAGAGGTCTTTGTGAGGGAGGGGGAATGTAGGGAGGGGGGAGAGGGGTTCAAGGGTGCTTATTTACAAATGGGAGAGTTATATATAGCAAGGGAGAAAGCTAGTGTATGGGCTTTACTGAAGAGAGCATGGACTATGTGATGGTCCCTTAGTAATCAGTGAATGGGAAGGTCTTCAGCCTTCACATCAGTAGTAGTCCTGATGTCCTAGGGGAGTGAGTTCCATAGGGAGGGTGCTGCAAGAGATAGAGCCCTCTTGGATGTCGAGTTCATTGATTTGCAGTATGAGGCCAGTGTCTGGATGATGTCCATCATTGGTCTGTCTTGGCCTAGTGTCAGTTTTTGTCTTGATCAAGTCCCTGAGGGTGTTCGGTGCCAGATTACACTGGATTTTGAAAAGGATGAGGGCTGTTTTGAATTTGATTCTGAGCATGATAGGTAGCCAGTGTAGTTGGCTCAGGACAGGGGTGATGTGTAGGTGTCTTACAGAGCCTGTGAGGATACGTGCAGCTGTATTTTGTACCATCTGTAGGGGGTGAATAGTTGATGCAGGTAATCCAAGGAAATGGAGTTGCAGTAATCTAGTATGGGTGTTATTATTGCTTGACATACTGTTCTGAAATGGTGTTGGCTTAGTATGGGTTTTAGGCTTCAAATGATTGCCAGTTTGTGGTATGCGTTCTTTGTAGTTTTGGCAATGTGGGAGTGGAAGTTCAGGTTCTTATCTAGAATTATTCCCAGGTACCTTATCTCCTCTTTGACAATAATGGTCTCAATGATAAGGTTAATGTGCTGAGGAGGAGTGAAGTTGTGTTGTGTGTGACGAACAGAGCTTCGGTTTTCTTGTAGTTGATCCTGAGGTTGTTTTTGGATAGCCATCGGGATAAACCATGGAGACAGATAGTTATAGATGCATAGTCACGATTGTCTAAGTCAATTTGGGGGAAGATCATGATGTCATTGGCATATAGTGCGTATTGGATGCCGTGTTGCGTTATGACTTCACAGATGGGTTGGACGGAGAGGTTAAAGAGTAGGGCGGATAAGGAGGATCCTTGAGGTACTCCTTGTTTTAATGGAAATGGAGATAATGAGATATTCTACCCAGTGTGAGCTCCAAGATGCCTCACTAGTCTTCATTTTGTGCAGAAATATCTCCCACATTCCATACAACTAAAGGTCTCTCCCCATTGTGGGATTTATGATGTGTCACTAGCTCTGAGTTCCATGGAAACATAACTAAATGTTTTATCCCCAGTGTGGGATCTATGATGCAGCACTAGTTTATCTTTTCTGGTGAAACATTTCCCACAATCAGTATAACTAAAATGTTTCTCCCCTGTGTGGGTTCTATGATGCCGCACTAGAAGTGTTTTCATAAGGAAACATTTCCCACATTCAGTACAACTAAAAGGTTTCTCCCCTGTGTGGGTTCTATGATGCAGCACTAGATGTGCTTTTGTGAGGAAACATTTCCCACATTCAGTACAACTAAAAGGTTTCGCCCCTGAGTGGGTTGTATCATGCGTCACTAGATGTGCTTTCGTGAGGAAACATTTCACACATTCAGTACAACTAAAAGGTTTCTCCCCTGTGTGGGTTCTATGATGCTGTACTAGATTTTTTTTCATGAGGAAACATTTCCCACATTCAGTACAACTAAAAGGTTTCTCCCCTGTGTGGGTTCTATGATGATTCACTAGATCGCGTTTTCTGGAGAAGCATTTCCCACATTCAGTACAACTAAAAGGTTTCTCCCCTGTGTGGGTTCTATGATGCTGTACTAGATTTTTTTTCATGAGGAAACATTTCCCACATTCAGTACAACTAAAAGGTTTCTCCCCTGTGTGGGTTCTATGATGCTGCACTAGTTCTCCTTTTGTGAGGAAACATTTCCCACATTCAGTACAACTAAAAGGTTTCTCCCCTGTGTGGGTTCTATGATGCCGCACTAGATGTGCTTTCATGAGGAAACATTTCCCACATTCAGTACAACTAAAAGGTTTCTCCCCTGTGTGGGTTCTATGATGCTGCACTAGATTTGCTTTGCTGAGGAAACATTTCCAACATTCAGTACAACTAAAAGGTTTCTCCCCTGTGTGGATTCTATGATGCTGCACTAGTTCTGCTTTGGTGAGGAAACATTTCCCACATTGAGTACAACTAAAAGGTTTCTCCCCTGTGTGGGTTCTATGATGCCGCACTAGATGTGCTTTTGTGAGGCAACATTTCCCACATTCAGTACAACTAAAAGGTTTCTCCCCTATGTGGGTTCTATGATGCCGCACTAGAAGTGTTTTCATAAGGAAACATTTCCCACATTCAGTACAACTAAAAGGTTTCTCCCCTGTGTGGGTTCTATGATGCAGCACTAGATGTGCTTTTGTGAGGAAACATTTCCCACATTCAGTACAACTAAAAGGTTTCGCCCCTGAGTGGGTTGTATCATGCGTCACTAGATGTGCTTTCGTGAGGAAACATTTCACACATTCAGTACAACTAAAAGGTTTCTCCCCTGTGTGGGTTCTATGATGCTGTACTAGATTTTTTTTCATGAGGAAACATTTCCCACATTCAGTACAACTAAAAGGTTTCTCCCCTGTGTGGGTTCTATGATGATTCACTAGATCGCGTTTTCTGGAGAAGCATTTCCCACATTAAGTACAACTAAAAGGTTTCTCCCCTGAGTGGGTTCTATGATGACTCACTAATTCTCCTTTTCTGGAGAAGCATTTCCCACATTCAGTACAACTAAACGGTTTCTCCCCTGTGTGGGTTCTATGATGCTGCACTAGATTTTTTTTCATGAGGAAACATTTCCCACATTCAGTACAACTAAAAGGTTTCTCCCCTGTGTGGGTTCTATGATGATTCACTAGATCGCGTTTTCTGGAGAAGCATTTCCCACATTAAGTACAACTAAAAGGTTTCTCCCCTGAGTGGGTTCTATGATGACTCACTAATTCTCCTTTTCTGGAGAAGCATTTCCCACATTCAGTACAACTAAAAGGTTTCTCCCCTGTGTGGGTTCTATGATGCTGCACTAGTTCTCCTTTTGTGAGGAAACATTTCCCACATTCAGTACAACTAAAAGGTTTCTCCCCTGTGTGGGTTCTATGATGCCGCACTAGATGTGCTTTCATGAGGAAACATTTCCCACATTCAGTACAACTAAAAGGTTTCTCCCCTGTGTGGGTTCTATGATGCTGCACTAGATTTGCTTTGCTGAGGAAACATTTCCCACATTCAGTACAACTAAAAGGTTTCTCCCCTGTGTGGATTCTATGATGCTGCACTAGTTCTGCTTTTGTGAGGAAACATTTCCCACATTGAGTACAACTAAAAGGTTTCTCCCCTGTGTGGGTTCTATGATGCTGCACTAGATTTTTTTTCATGAGGAAACATTTCCCACATTCAGTACAACTAAAAGGTTTCTCCCCTGTGTGGGTTCTATGATGCTGTACTAGATTTTTTTTCATGAGGAAACATTTCCCACATTCAGTACAACTAAAAGGTTTCTCCCCTGTGTGGGTTCTATGATGCTGCACTAGTTCTCCTTTTGTGAGGAAACATTTCCCACATTCAGTACAACTAAAAGGTTTCTCCCCTGTGTGGGTTCTATGATGCCGCACTAGATGTGCTTTGCTGAGGAAACATTTCCCACATTCAGTACAACTAAAAGGTTTCTCCCCTGTGTGGGTTCTATGATGCTGCACTAGATGTTCTTTCTTGAGGAAACATTTCCCACATTCAGTACAACTAAAAGGTTTCTCCCCTGTGTGG
Source organism: Ichthyophis bannanicus (assembly GCA_033557465.1). NCBI lineage: Eukaryota > Metazoa > Chordata > Amphibia > Gymnophiona > Ichthyophiidae > Ichthyophis > Ichthyophis bannanicus. The sequence goes on along the minus strand of CM066031.1, from coordinate 26,160,452 downwards.
GTTCCATGATGCCGCACTAGATGTGCTTTCTTGAGGAAACATTTCCCACATTCAGTACAACTAAAAGGTTTCTCCCCTGTGTGGGTTCTATGATGCTGTACTAGATTTGCTTTGCTGAGGAAACATTTCCCACATTCAGTACAACTAAAAGGTTTCTCCCCTGAGTGGGTTCTATGATGACTCACTAGTTCTCCTTTTCTGGAGAAGCATTTCCCACATTCACTACAACTATACGGTTTCTCCCCCATGTGGGTTCTAAGATGCTCCACAAGTTGTGAGTTTATGAGGAAAGATTTCTCACACTCTGTGCAGTGAAATCTTTTCTCACTCCTGAGGATTTTCTGGTGCATTGTTACAGATTTCTTAAGAGTGAAATTTCTTCCACATTCATGGTTTTTAAAAGATGTAGAAGGCCTCTCTGTTGTGGTACTTTCCTCTGTTGTGTGAGTTTTCAGGTGACTTCTTATGAGATCACTATGAGTGAAAACACTCTCACACTCTGTACGTGGAAAATGTCTCTCTTGCATGTGAGAGTTTAGGTGGAGTGCTGGGTGCACCTCGTGTGTGAAAGAGTTTCCCCATTCTTCTCTCTTCTCCTCTCTCTTCTTTTCCTGTGTGACCCCGCCACCTGCTGGACATAAAAAGAAGGCACTAATCACACATTGGGACTACAAAGGTATTTGTGTGTCTCCTGATCCCAATATCCCTGCTCTGGACTTTTCCCACATCTCTGACGAATTAGCTGTGATTATTGTGACAGGGGAAGAAAGTTAATCTCTTAAATGATTTCAGTTCTTTTCATGATCTCTTGATGACCCATCTTTCATATAAAATAGCAAAGCAATTTGCATTAAATAATTACAATTTACTGGCCAGTATTCAAGTCACCTTCTATATGTAAACAAAAAAATATGTTGGCAGGTAAAGACCATATGGCCTCTCCCTTCTGCCCTTCCATACCATCTTTGACTCTATTCTTTCTTTCTTTGCAGCATCCTAAAGCTAGCTAAAACCTGTAGCTTCTTTCTCTATAACATCAGAAACATTTGTCCCTTCCTTTTTACACACACTACCGAGACCCTCATCCACTACTACTGAACTTTTGTATAGCGCTATAAGACATACGCAGCGCTGCACAGACATATGTAAAAGACAGTCTCTGCTCTTCAGAGCTTAAGTCTAGTCAAGACAAACAACACAGTAGCTGTAGACATGGGATACAGCTAGGGGGAATGGTAAGGAAACCCAAAGGAGATCAGGCGACTCAACCTACAAAAGCGGCAGAGAAGAAGTGAGTTTTGAGCCTTAATTTGAGAAGGGCCAGTGAAGGCATCTGACATATAGACTTAGGTAGTTTATTCCAGGCATAAGGAGTAGCAAGGCAAAAGAGGCAAAGTCTGGAGTTAGCAATTTTGAAGAGAAGGGCACAGATAGAAGAGGTTTGCAAGAAGAGCGGAGTTCCCGAGGAGGGGTGTAGGGAATGAAAAATAGAGGAAAGGTAGTGAGGAGCTGCAGAATGAATGCACTTATAGGTCAGCAGGAGTAGTAGTTTGGCAATGAAGTGACTTGAGAAGAAGGGTAATATGAGCATGACGAGGCAGGTGGAAGATTAGCTACACTGCAGGGTGTTGAACAGAATGAAGGGGAGAGAGATGATTCAGAGGGAGACCAGCAAGGAGCAGGTTACAGTACTCTAAATGGCAGATGACAAGTGTTTTATTATCCTCAGAGACTGAGAAAAGAGGTAGGGGAGACGAGGGTTAGAGGGAAAATATGAAGCTCAGTTTTGGCCATGTCCAATTTCAAGTGGCGGTGAGACATTCAAGCAGCAATGTCAGAAAGGCAGGCAGAGATCCAGGCCTGGATTGCCAGAGAGATTTCAGGTGTAGAGAGGTAGATCTGGGAGTCATCAGCGTAAAGATGGTACTGAAAGCCTTGGGAAGAGATGAGTGCACCAAAGGAATGGGTATAGAGAGGGGAAAGGAGTGTGCCCAAGACAGATCCTTGGGGTATGTCAACTGAGAGCAGAATAGCAGCAGAGGAGGATCCACCAGAACAAACACTGAAAGAGCGATGGGAGAGATAAGAGGAGAACCAGGACAATACAGATCCCTTAAAACCAAGCGAGGACAAGGTATCGAGGAGTCGCAGTAGTAATACTTTGGAGGAAAAATGGGAGAGAGGAGATATGACAGAGATGTGTAAATATCTCCGCGGCATAAATGCTCAGGAGGAGAGCCTCTTTCAATTGAAAGCAAGCTCTGCAATGAGGGGACAATTTATTTAACAAGCTTGTTATACCGCCTTCTCATACAATCAAAGCAGTTTACATTAAAATAAACATTACAGAGAACTCAATGTGTAAACTTAGGAAGGGGAGACGTGCAGGGTTTGCAAAGAAGCAAAACATATACATTGCAATATACGTACAAGAGTTAGATATTCTTTTAGGCAGGTGAGATGAGGGGCAAGAACTAGGTATTATCTCTGAAGTGATAAGTGAAAAGGAAGGTTTTGAGATGTTTTCTGAAGTCCTTTAAGTCCTTGGTTGTCCTGACCTTCTCTAGGAGAGAATTCCATAGGGCGAGTGCCGCTAATGAAAGAGCCCTCTTCGTTGGCATAAGAACTATGAGTTGAAATGGTGTCTCTGGTGCTCTGTCTCTTAGGTCTGCTGTTTAGTTTTGTGCATATCATTTCCTGTAGAATTCCAGCTGATGTGTTGTTTCTTATCTTAAAGATAGTCAAGGCAGTTTAGTATCTGGCACCTGAGGTAATTGGTAGCCAGTGAAGCTGATATAAGAGCAGTGCTAGGTGATCATGTTTGGCGGGATCCTGTGATGATGTGGGCAGCCTTGTTCTGGGCTAATTGCAAGGAATGAGTGCTTTGAGTTGGAAGACCTTGAAAAAGGGAGTTACAATAATCTAGCATAGGGATTATAACTGCTTGACAGACCGTGCAGAAGTGATCCAGACTGAGGAGGGTTTTTAGTCTTGGGATAAAAGCGAGCTTTTTGAATGCATTCCTGGAAGTTCTGTTGATGTGAGCTTGTAAGTTTAGAAAGAGATCAAGGGTGATACCAAGGTAGTGTACTTCCTCTTTTACTGGGATTAGAGTGTCCATGATGGAGACTGATGATGGGGGGTAACAGAAGAGTCCCGTGTTATGAATAGCACCTCAGATTTTTTGAAGTTGTCTTGGAAGTTGTTGGAAGCCAGCCAGTTGTGCATCTCCTGTAGGCATTTAGTGATAGCTGTATAGTCTGGCATGTCAAGATGGATAGGGGAATAGACCATGATGTCATCTGCATAAATGGCATAGTTAATTTTGTGCTGTTCGAAGATGCTACACACTGGTTGTAAGTAGGAAGGGCAGGCAGGGAAGACCCTTGCAGGACTCCCTATGTTGTGTTGAATGGAGTTGAGGTGTTTGAATAAACTGACATTTTGGTGTCTGTCAGTGAGGTAGGATTGGAACCAATTGAAGGTTGTGCTGTGAAGTCCAATGTTAGTTGGTTTAAGAAGATGCTGTGTGATACAATGTCGAAAGCCAAGGAGATGTCAATAAAGACGAGTAGGAATCCAGTTTTTATGTTGTGTATTCTTCTTAGGAGTATGTTGAACAGATATATGAGGAGGGTCTAAACACTATGGTTAGGACAAAATTCATGTTGGTGTGGATCCAGAGGAGCATACAGGTCAATATGGTCTTGCAGTTGTCTCTGCACCACCTTTTCAATTATTTTGGATAGAAATGGCAGGCTGGAAATAGGGTGGAAAGTTGCAGGATCAGAGCTGTTGTTGAGTTGTATTTTTGGATGAGTCAGATGTTAACTTGTTTGAGAGCAGGGGCATATATCCTTGAGATAAGAATGAGCTTATGGTGTTGTGGATGCAGTTTACAACTGTGTCCTTGAATGATTTGATCCACATGACTGGGCAGGGGTCAGAGGGCACTGTAGTGGTGTTTAAGGCAGCGATGGTGTGGAATATTTGCTCCATAGATCAGTACAATTTGTGTTTGACATTGGGTTCTGCAGTTGAGGTGTTGGATCTGGGGATGGATAGTATGCTCTAGCTGAAAATGTTTTGTTTTCTTTTCTCTTATTGAGTCAGAATAAGAACATAAGATATGCCATACTGGGTCAGACTACGGTCCATCAAGCCCAGTATCCTGTTTCCAACAGTGGCCAATCTAGGTCATACGTACCTAGCAGTTTCCCCAAAAGACACAGGTTCCGCAATGCTTGTACTGGGTCAAGCATTGATATCCTGGGTCCCTTCTTAATAATGGTTTATGGACCTTTCCTCCAGGAACTTGTCCAAACATTTTTTAAACCCAGCTACACTAACAGCCTTTACTACATCCTCCGGTAACAAATTCCAGAGTTTGATTACACGTTGAGTGAAGAAATATTTTCTTTTATTAGTTTTAAATAGTTTACCCTGTAGCTTCATTGCATGTTCCCTAGTCTTTCTATATTCTGATAACGTAATCGATCTACGTTTACTCGTTCCACTCCGTTCATTAATTTATAGACTTCTATCATGTCTCCCCTCAGCCGTCTCTTTTCCAGGTTGAAGAGCCCTAACCTTTTTAGCCTTTCTTCATAGGAATATCCTTCCATCCCCTTTACCATTTGGGTGGCTCTTCTCTGAACCTTTTCTAATAACGCTATATCCTTTTTAAGATACGGCGACCAGAATTGCACACAATATTCAAGGTGCAAGAATACCACGGGGCAGATTTGGATCTTTATTCTCTATTTCCAAGATTTGGGTATAAGGAGGCTTCACTGCTGCATTGATCATGGAGTTCCAGGTTTTAATTGCCTCATCCATGTCTGAAAGGTCCTGGGGGAGGCTGGGAAGGATATCTTTGAGGAACTGGTCTTGGTTATATCCTTTAAATCTTCTTTCAGAGTGGGGTATTCTCTGTGATTTTCCTTGTTGGGGGAGGTCAGTCTTGAAGTGCATAGTATGGTGATCTGACCAGGGTATTGGTAGGGCAAGAGGGGTCATTATGCTGTACTGTGAATGAAAGTTCTTTAGGACAAAGATGAGGTCCAGAGTACAGCCTGAACGGTGAGAGGGTACCTTGAGGATTTGGCAGAAGCTATGGGATTCCATTGCCTTGTGAAAGTAGCTTCTCCTCTGCTAGGTGTGAAGCTCAGGTTTAGGTTGCCTAGTAGTATAAGCAGCTTATGAGGAGAGCTGGCAAAACATATGGCTTTGAGGATGTTGGATGTCTCATCAGCGGGAGCGTTTGGGGCTCTGTAGGTAAGGAAAATGGCTAGATGTCTGTTTTCTATTGTGATTAATTCACAGTGTTTGTGGATTACAGATTAGGATATTTTAAATTTAAGGTCAATTCACACAAGGATAAGTACCCCACCATCTCCCTTGTGGGTGTGTGGGCAGTTGAAGGCAGTATGAGATTGTGGAGTGATCTCAGATAGAATGACCTGGTCATGGCTTTATAGCCACGATTTGGTGATGCAGAGGATGCAGTCTGGGTGATATAGAATATAGCCTATGATGGTGTTTGTCTTGTATCTGATGGGCCTAGCATTGATTATCCCAATGTTAATAGGAGTGATTAGAATGTGCAGGTGTGGTAATAAGTTGTGTGAGTGTTGGTTTGAATTCTTACTAATCTGGGGGTTCATCTGTTGACATGCTTATGGGGATTCCTCCATATGTGTGGGTGGCAAGGTATGTGTAGTAGGGGAGTTTGTAGGGCTGTGGTGGGTATGTTTATGGTATAGGTAGCTGTAGACAAGTGGCAGAGTAGGATCCAGATGAGAAGAACATTTCTGAACATTTCGAAATCCCCTACCTCCAGAGAACCACCCCCCCAGGGAGCCATTTCAATTTCAATTGAAAAAATGTGTTTAATGTTTATTGTCTTCTGTAACATACTGTTTATTACCCTTGTAAATAGTTCCATGTAAATAGTTCTAAAGCTATTCTTTGCAATGTTACGTGTATATAGTTACGACTACCGTTCTATGTAAAGTATACAGAAGTATACAAAAATGTTTTCTGTTCCATGTAAACCGTCCTTGATCTCTGGAAGGGGCGGTATAGAAGAAAATAAATAAATAAACAAGAAGAGCATACAATACTTGGTTGGCTGGCAACTTTGGATTCTGTGGCATTATAGCAGTTTTATGCTTTTTGGTAGAATCATAGGGGGGTAGGGGTGGGGCTCTTTCAGCAGTGGGTTCCATTTCTGATGAGTGGTACTTACAGTTTGTCATTTTCTTCCTGAAAGTGTGTCATGATACAATCCGAAGTGTCTAGGAGATGTGTGGGGTGAGAGTTGGCTGCTTTGAGTAATCCTGATAGGGGTGAGGTCAGCAGCGAGGTCTTCGAGGTTGTTGAGGTTTTCGAGGTTGTTGGGCTTATTGTTGGCAGCTTTTTCTTTGGGTTGAGCTGATTTTTGCATACCTGCCTGCGTTCCCCGCCTAAGGGCCATGCCAAACGGCTTTCTGGCACACACCCACCAGGCATGGGCGCGCCTGATGGCGCTTCTTTTTTAAAGTTGCTGTGGTGGACCCTGATTGGCTTTGAGATGGAGAGCAGGAGGGGTTTCAGCTTCCCTCTCTCTTTCCTGATGACGAACGGGCTCTGGGTCTGAGGGTGCAGTCCTGCAGCGCCTGATGGATGAGGGTGAAAGGGGATATACTCAGGAGTAATATGCGGAAATATTTCTTTATGGAAAGAGTGGTAGATGCGTGGAATAGTCTTACAGTGGATATAATAGAGATTAGGTCAGTATCTGGATTCAAGAAAGCAGGGGACAAACACAGATGTGCTGCTGAGAAAAATATACATGAGCACAACAGGAAGCAATGTAGAGTGAGACTGACTTAGGATATGATGGACTATTTTATTTGTTAAGCACTGTAGAAGGATATTCCTGAAGGGATGAAGTTATAGGAACCATCTATATATGTATGGGTTAAGGTAGGACACTCTCTGTGGGAGTCTTGAACCCAGTACCCCAGGATTTACCGACTCATCCCCCACTCCGCTCTGCAGGTTCTGTATCTAGAGTTGAATTATATATTGATTATTTGTAAAATACTGCTTATTGTACCTGGTGGATACTGGGTGTTAATCTGTCTGGAAATTGTTATGTGAGTACATTTTCTGGACGTGTTCTATCTCTGGAACCTGGAAGAATGGTAGATACAGTATAATAGATCAGCCCCACCGTCTGCTAGAAATGCAGATACAGTCATACAGTCCTTACCCAGGGAGATCAGAGTCTCATAATTCTCCTTCATCACCTCCCTGTAAAGCTCCTTCTGCCCTTCATCTAAATACTTCCACTCCTCCTGGGAGAAAGAGACAGCGATGTCCTCAAACGTCACCCGCATCTGAAACACAAACCAGAAACACACTCAGGGACACGTGGAGGTGCTCAGAGTACATTAGATGCCGGCTGGCTTTATTCTTCTACCCTGGAAATCCAAGGGAACTCTGCATTAAAATTTGTAGAAACAGATCTAGAAGCTATTACTGGTCTCCTGAGCACCGGGGGTGGAAGCACATTGAGTGGATCTCTCTGGCTAAGTTTTTATTATTTTTCTTTTGCATGCTTTGACTAGTTGTAGCTGTCTGTACCTCGTCTGCCTTTGGGAATTACTGTAATTGCACTTCTTTACTTACTGCCTGTGTTTAACATAGTAACATAGTATATGACGACAGATAACGACCAGTATGGTTCATCTAGTCTGCCCTGCAAGGTGGCAAGAGTCGGTGAACCTGCGCTCCATGTAGGTCACTCCTCCCCATACCTAACTGCTCCATGTAAGTAACCCCATATTTGTTGAGATATAAGAGATAGTTATGTTTATTTGATTTTATCCTGTTGCTATAAAGGGATCCACTGTGTCTGTCCCATGTCATTTTGAATTCTGCCACAGTATTTGCCCCCACTTCACTTGGGATTCACTCAGCAAGCCGTTTGCAAAATTAAAATTTTCATAGCGAAGCTAAGTACTAGTTTTTCAAGTTTTTTTAAGTTTAATGTGTGAAGGAATTATTGAAAGAAAAGAAAAGAAAAAAAATCGAGAAAAGGGTCATTGATGCCAATAACAGCTTATCGCAAGGGCAGAATTTTAGCCCGAAGTAAAAGGCTGTGAATTTTTTGTCTGAGACCTTCAAACAGATTAATAGCAATATGTTGATTTGAAGATCAATTCGTTTCACCTGGTGAATGAGAGAGCATGTAGAATATTTTTTGTCCTTCCACATGAACAACTACAACAGTCCCCTTTTTACCTTTAGAGATCCTCTGTGTTTGTCCCATGCTTTTTTGAATTCAGTTACTTTCCTCATCTCTACCACTGGGAGACTATTCCACGGATCCACTACTCTTTCCGTAAAGAAATACTTCCGCATATCACTCCTGAATCTATCTCCCTTCACCCTCGTCCCATGTCCCCTCGTAGCAGCACTTGCTTTCAACTGAAAGAGGCTCTCTCCCTGAACATTTATTCCACAGAGGTATTTAAACATCTCAATCATATCACCTCTATCCCGCCTTTCCTCTAAGGTGTACATATTAAGATCCTTAAGTCTGTCCTCATATGCTTTATAATAAAGACCACTAATCATTTTAGTAGCCACCCTCTGCACCGACTCCATCCTGTTCACATCCTTTTGAAGGTGCGGTCTCCAGAATTAACAGAAATATCTGTTAAGCAATTCCACTTTATCCTTATCAGCTTCTATATATTTCTCTCCTGCACCCTTGAGTCTGACAATACCACTTTTGCCCTTCTTCTCACTATCATATCTGAAAAATGTCTTATCTCCCCATTTTATTGCATTGGCTATTTCCTCCTCCTTTTGAATCTTTGCCTTCCTGACTACTTTGCTAGCTTCTCTAAGTTTTTCCAAATATAGATGTCTGTCTTCCTCTCTCTGTAATCTCTTGTATTTCATGAAGGCCTCCCTCTTTTTCTTCACTTTTTCAGCTACTTCTTTCAAAAGCCATAGCAGTCTCCTTTTCCTTTTACCTTTATTTACCATTTTAACAAAAAGGTTGGTTGCCTTTAAAATATCCCCTTTCAGTTTTGTCCACTGTTTTTCTACATCCCCCAGCTGTTCCCATTCCACTAACGACTCCCTGAGGTATTGGCCCATCTTGGCAAACTTAGGGGTATGTTTACTAAACTGCGTTAGCGTGTAATGCCGCGCGCTATAGCGCCCGAACGCTCGTTAAGTCCCGCCGCGTGGTAAAACACAGCAAAAGGTGGAGAGAGGGCGGAGAGAAGGGGTCAATGGGCGGAGAGTGGGCAGGGAGAGGCTCCCCTCACACTAACGCGCTGATTTTCAGAGCTGAATTCCAACGCGAATGAAAACCTGCCGTTAAATGCAAAGAGAAACAATTTCAGTGTCAGCAATGTACAGCCCAGGCAGGGAAACCTAAAAAAAGTGATAAGTGTGATACATGTGCACAGAACAAAAGGGCACAGAAACAGTGAAAATGACCCCAACAAACTGGAAAAAACACACAACCAAGCCGGCCAATAGTGATAGTACTGGGAAACATCCCCCCCCCCAGAGAAAGCCCCAAAAAAAGGATATGAATGTCGGAAGGGTCCACGCTCCGTCCCCATACAAGGTGAATGATCCCACAGTGAAATAGCAAAGATCAGGGTTTCCCTCTCCAATGGACAGCCTCCCTATGGCATGCACATGTTCCACAACAGCAGGGCGGGCATGTCGGAAAGGGCAACTGGACAGATTCTGGGAAAGGGGATACAGAGGGCTGCAGGCGGCACATGCTGTGGTGCAGCTGGGGCACAGTGCGGACTAGGCAGATGCCGAGGTGGCTTGTAGGAATGCTGAAACTGTACAGCAGCCAGACAGCAACTGCTGTGGGCCCAACATGGGCATGAGAGTGTTTATCACAGTGGCACAGGGGATAGTACCCAGCAGGTACCTCAAAGGGCACAGAACATTGGCAGGCGGTGTTGGGGGGGAAGCGGGGACATCTATGCAGGCAGCCCTACCCCAGAACACGCACAATAGGCAGCCGCCTACCTGTGCACTGGACGGCTTGAAACTGCACGCCACCAGCCCCACCAGCAGAAGGGCATGTCAGCATGTTTGCAGAGCGGTACTGGTGTTGGAGGGCGGCAGTGGCAGCTGCCCAGAGCAGACGGTGGCCAGCCCCCTTCACGTGGGTGCAGTGCACTCCAACAGACAGGCTCTGTCTGACAAACAGCCATGGACACCACAGAGAATACACTGTTTCCATGCCAAGACGGTGGTGCAGCACACACAGCCACTGCCTTCAGGAGCAGAAGGTCACAGGTTCAAATCTCAGCTGTGCCTCCTACCAAACCAGTCCCCACATTTTACTCACCACAAAACTGTGGTAATACAGACAGGACCTTTAGTGCAGATAACCTAAACATGCCCAACACATCTACATTTTACCCTACAGAGCACTGACACCATACACAGGCGCAGTACTTTGAGCAGAGTCACCCAAATGCAGCCCTGGAGGGCCAAACACCATTTAGGTTCCATGCTGCCTCTAATAAAGATGCCTGTGCTGCATTTCTATGTGCCGCCCCCATGGTATGCAGATGTAGCTCATGCATATTCACGAGGGACAGCATGAAAACCCGAACAGTGTTTCGCACACCAGGACCAGAGTTGGGAACCTCTGCCGTAAAGCAGCAGCCAACAGGGGCAGACAAACCCGCCCCCACAGGCTCCATTATCCAATGCCTCCTGGAGAGGCAGGGCATTGGGCCCTGCGTGCATCTCCCAATACTAGCACTTGCATACCTTAGCAATGCCACCCTAAACCTGGGAATACATTACACAGCTATCAAAAGGTTGCTATGATTACTGGCAGATAGCAATTCCACAGTTAAGTACAATGTTCTGATTGAGCTGCATCATGGCAACCTTTCTGATGTCTGTGGAGTGTTTTACAGGTTTTGTGTCTGACAGTGTTTACCACCCTGGGGAGTGACCCCAACAGTATTGCGTACCATAGCCATGCCTGCACTGTGCCCAGGACTGGAGCGGTGGCCAGGGCTGCCAAACACCCCTATAGTTGTACGATGCTGGCATAGGTGTGGGAGTGTGTATCTGTCTATCCAGCGTGTGGTGGCTGCAAACACTCCCCACAGCCCACACTGCCAGCACTGTTGCCAGTATTGGCCTGCCAATGTGCATAATGAGGAGCAAGGTACCATGGGTATGGCCCGGACAGGGTGACCTAGCCAGGGTGCATCTGCACAGGGCATAGGGCAATGGCTTGGGCATTGTAGTGCCCGGCCACCACTTGCACAGACAGGATGGCCACAGCACGTCCTGCTGGGAGGTCACTCTCACCCTGACTGCAGTGACCACGGCATGACTAGGTTCCCCCATAGTGTTATATAGTGTTTTTCTCATGTGATGTTTATGGGTTCCTTTTTGGGACCCAATCACTGATTTATCTGCTTGGTGTGTATGCTGACATCCCAGTTCAGGGTACACGCATTCCTCCAGGACTATGGACTAGCTAGCAGACTGTCTGCAGCTAGTGTGCGTCTTGCTGGAACACCTTGCAGGGTGCAGCAGCTGGAGGCTTGCTGCTGGAGAATGTCAGATGGTGGTGGGGGGGCAGCTGTTCATTTCCAGGCCTACTGTCTGTCTGCTATTGCTGTATGGATGTGTGCAGCTTGGCATTGTCTACCTTGTAGGGTGTCTGTTCCCCAGCAGGACTGGGGTGATGGTCCCCTCTACTGCCACCATTGCAGGGGGGGTAGAATGTGGATCTGTTGGTGGCAGATCCTGTCCCCCACCCTGAGCCACAGAGGGTAGGGTGGGTTGGGTGGCGGTATGTAATCTGCCTGTGGGTCCAAACACCCCTCTTCACCTAAACCATGTGACCATGGCACACACACAGGGTAGGCACGTTTCTGGGTGCATCATAGTCCACAAGGGCTAGATGTGACATAAAGATGGACACAGGCATCTCCTAGGGGTGTTTGCAAGGACTACCTATCACACATTGGCACTGATGGGTGCTGAGAAAATGGTGCTGGGCACCCCACCTCACCCTCAGGGTGGCACAGGACCCGCACACTGTGATGGTCTGTAGCTACTCTGTGCCACTAACACACACCGTCGGCACCCCCTACCGTGCTGAGGGGTGCATACCCCATCTTGTGATCATCTGTACACTGCTGATTTGCATGTGCTGTGCATCCTGGGTACGGGTGGGTTGGCCCTATCTAATGTGCCCTATGGAGTGCCTTCTAGGGTGCCTTCTGCGGCACCTTAGGTTACGTCACTGTGAGAGTGTGTTTGCTGGCAGCACTACTTGCCGTAGCACTAAACATCCTCACAACTACTACCTAACCCTTTCCAGGCCATGCCCACAACTCCCGGGATCCGCACTTCTGCCTAAATACTCCTATCAAATGGTATATAATACATGGCCATATCAGATGGCAAATCACTATTAGCACATACAGGTAGTCCTCGCTTAACGACCTACCTGTTTAGCGACCGCTCGCACTTACGACCATCGCTTCGCCGTTACGACCGCTCACACTTACGACCATCTCACCGACGGTTCCACCACGGGGCAGTATTCTTTATCCAAAGCTTTGTCAGAAATGCAGCATAATAGCAACAGGATGTGTATGGAAGCGCTAAAATCACCTTATTCTGCGCGTCGATTTCTCCCATAAGCTGTAAGATGCCGTTTAGTGAGCCACGAAAACGTTCCTCGCTTAACGACCAATTCGCTTAACGACCGGGTCGTTGAAACGGAACTCGGTCGTTAAGCGAGGAATGGCTGTATTGCATACGACGGGTACCATTTTCCTGATATATGCAAACATTAACCCGGCTGCAGAATGTGGCTTACATTTATAAAGTAGGTCTTCAAAGGCTTAAACATAATGCTTCAGCCAGCCTTATTCCTTAGGCACACTGAGGAATCGAACCCATGACCCCTGTACCATCTTTCACTGTCTTAACCAGTGTGCTACAGCTCTACTGCTGCATATGCAGGTCTGTGCGCCTTCTTAGGTTTCCCGCCCGCTACTGTGCACGCGCATGCACAGTGGAGCTCACGTTAGTGCGCGGCGCCCAGTAGCACGCGGTATTCCCGTTTTGCTTCTTTTGCCCGGACCGCCCACTCCTTATATGGCATCCTGCACCCTAACGCAACGCGGACATTAACGCAGTTTAGTAAACATACCCCTTAGTCTTCCTAAAGTCTAAGATCATCACCTTTGAATGGATTCTAACATCCCTAGTCCTCCTAATACTGAACCACACCATCTAGTGATCACTGGATGGAAAATGATCTCCCACTACATCAGAAACACTTTCACCATTGGTAAGCACCAAGTCCAGTATGGCCCCTTCACGTGTGGGATCTGTTACCGATTGCCTGAATAGCTCTCCCTGTAGAGAATCCAGGATCTCCTTACTTCTAGATGATACTGCAGCAGGAATGTGCCAATCAACATCTGGCATATTGAAATATCCTATCAGTAGCACTTCCCCTTTCCTAGCAATACTGCGTATGTCTTCAATTAACTCTGTCCACCTCTTCCTCTTGTGAGGGAGGTCTGTATATCACACCAATACAAATAGATTTCTCTTTCCCTCTTTCTAGTTTAACCCACAATGCCTTCTCTCTCCCTTTTAAGCTCTGTAATTCCAAAGTATTTACATATAGTGCCACTCCTCCTCCCCTTCTTCCTACCCTGTCCTTTCTGAATAAAGTATAGCCAGCTATAGTTACATCCCAATCATGGTTTTCTGTGAACCATATTTCTATAACTGCCACTAAATCCAAGTCAGCCACTCCCACCAAAGCTTCAACATCAAGGATCTTATTTCCCATGCTTCGGGCATTTATACACACTGCTTTCCATATGTTACCCATTTCCATAAGGGTATTTAATGTATCACCTACCTGGGGGCTTTCTTCACCCATCCCCAACAAATCTAGTTTAAAGCCCTCTTCGGTAGATTAGCCAGTCTACTACCGAAGACGCGTTGACCTTTCTTGGACAGATGGATAAGGGAAGTGGAATTACATTGGGCTAAACTAAAGGTGGCAATAAAAGGGACAACAGATAAATATGTAAGGAAAGTAAATAAAAACTAGAGGAGAAGGAAATCTGTTTGGTTCTGTAAAGAAGTGGCTGCTCAAAGGAAAAATACCACAGCTTTTACAAAATTCAAAAGCTCACAAACAGAGGAACACAGAAAAGAATACAGGATCAAATTAAAAGAGTAAAAAGAGAAATAAGGATAGCAAAAGCAAAGGCCGAGGAAAAGATGGCTAAAGATGTGAAGTGTGGCGACAACTTTCTTCAGGTATATTCGGGAGAGGAGGAAAATCAGAGATGGAATTGCAGGACTCAGAAGTGCTGGGAACGGATTCGTGGAAAGTGACAATGAAAAAGCGAAATTGCTAAACAAATACTTCTGCTCTGTTTTTACTAAAGAAAATCCTAGAGCAGCACCATATGTGACTCCCAAATATAAAAATGGGAATAAGGTAGATACCACACCATTCACAGAAGATGATGTGTTGGAACAACTTGCAAAACTGAAAGTGGACAAGGACATGGGACCGGATGGGATACATCCCAGGATACTGAAAGAACTCAGAGAGGTTCTTGCAGGGCTATTAAAGGATGTTTTCAAGAGATCATTGGAAACGGGAGTAGTTCCTCAGGACTGGAGAAGGGCAGATGTAGTACCTCTTCACAAAAGTGGTGACAGGGAAGAAGTGACTAACTACAGGCCGGTGTGCCTTACCTCGGTGGCAGGAAAAGTAATGGAGGCGCTCCTGAAAGAGCAAATAGTGGACTCTCTCAAAACAAACAGGTTGCATGATCCGAGGCAACATGGTTTTACAAAAAGACAAACAAATCTGATTGAGTTCTTTGACTGGGTGACTAGAGAACTAGATCAGGGACATGCGATAGATGTCATCTACCTGGATCTCAGCAAAGCCTTTGATACTCTTCCTCATAGGAGGCTTATCAAACTCAGTAGCTTGGGGATGGGTCCCAAGGTGGTGAACTGGATCAGAAATTGGTTGACTGACAGACGACAGAAGGTGATGGTAAATGGAGCTCAATCGGATGAAAGGAGGGTGATTAGCGAGGTGCCCCAGGGTTTGGTCCTGGGCCCGGCAGTGTTCAATATATTTGTGAGTGATATTTCTGAAGGACTGAATGGAAAAGTCTGTCTTTTTGCAGATGACACAAACATTTGCAACAGAGTGTAATCTCCTGTGGGAGTGAATAACATGAGGAAAGATCTACAAAAGCTGGAAGAATGGTCTAATGCTTGGCAGTTAAGATTTAATGCGAAGAAGTGCAATGTCATCCACTTTAGAAGCAGAAATCCAAGTGAAATGTACGTGATAGGGGACGAGAGGTTGGTGTGCACGGACCAGGAGAAGGACCTTGATGTGATTATTTCTGAGGATCTCAAGGTGGGAAAACAGTGTGACAAGGCAGTGGCAAAAGCCAGGAGGATGTTGGTTGCATACAAAGAGGAATTACCAGCAGAAAGGAAGAGGTACTAATGCCACTGTATAAGTCACTAGTGAGGCCTCACTGTATTCAGTTTTAGAGACCATATCTTGAAAAGGATATAAAAAGACTGGAAACTGTTCAGAGGAAGGTGGCCAAAATGATTTGCAGTCTGCATCAGTGCCTTATGAGAAGAGACTTGAAGACCTAAATATGTACACTCTGGAGGAGAGGAGGGAAAGAGGAGATATGATTCAGACCTTTAATTTAAAGAGAATTAATGAACAAACAAACCACTTCCAAAGATGGGGAAGCTGTAAAACTAGAGGGCATAACATAAATCTGCAAAGGGGTAAACTGAAAGGCAATGTCTGGAAATACTTTTTCACTGAAAAGGTGATCTTGAAGGACTAGAAAAGGGGACTGTTACTTCCGGAGAGAGATCTGCAATTGTGAGTACATACTTCTGGAAATTTTCTAAAAGGAATTCTTTCTATTAAAGCTAATTAATCTGTGAACCACTATTTTTTGTTAAATCAGTCAGGGCCTAGTAGCAGCAGTTTAAGTTCAAATTTAAAACAAAGAAGAGAACTTTCTGGTTACATTTCATACCCAGCAGAGAGCTTGTAGTTTAAATTTAATAGTCACTCGGGGCCTAGCATCAGCAAAGTACTTTTAGTTTACATTTAAAACACAGAAGGGAGCTTTCTGGTTAAATTTGGAATCCTGCAGAGAGCTTGTAGTTTAAATTTAATAGTCCCTCAGGGCCTAGCATCAGCAAAGTACTTTTAGTTTACATTTAAAACACAGAAGGGAGCTTTCTGGTTAAATTTAGAACCCAGCAGAGAGCTTGTAGGTTAAATTTCATAATAAGTTAGAGCCTAGCAGCAGCAAAGAGCTATAATTTAAATCAAATCAGAATATAGCTTACCTCAGCAGCACAGGACAGGGTACTGTGTAGCAGCCCTCTTTTAATAAGTGTTATTTCCCTCCCTCCCTAACACCC
Organism: Ichthyophis bannanicus; assembly: GCA_033557465.1. Classification (NCBI taxonomy): domain Eukaryota; kingdom Metazoa; phylum Chordata; class Amphibia; order Gymnophiona; family Ichthyophiidae; genus Ichthyophis; species Ichthyophis bannanicus. The sequence goes on along the minus strand of CM066031.1, from coordinate 26,143,904 downwards.
ACCCACCCCTGGGATAATCGTAGCTTTATAGGTACTTACACATCTTAAAGGACAGGAGGTGCTCTCAGGTGAAGCTCGTTACCCATATCAGTCATACACTAAGGACCTGAGATTAATTAAGCTTCAGGTGAACAAGGTATATTAAACGTATTAGGTACAGTTTTATTAGTATAAATATCCATAGCAACCCTTAGTAAGTAAAGAACTTAAAGATCTAAACACAAGCTTAAAACGAAGATGCAGACAGCAGTCCAGCAGCAAGATGGGGGCTTTCCAGTCTTTTGCATTGAGTGTCACATGTATGATTTTCTCCCAGTTGGTAAGCGGTCTTACGTGTGCACTAGGTGCAAGGAGCTCTTTGCTCTCAGGGAACAAGTCCGTTCTCTAGAGGCCAGAGTAGCAGACTTGGAAAACATAAAGACAGAGAGGTACATAGGCGAGACCTATAGGGATATAGTCCTGAAGTCCCACCTCCAATCTGGCAGCATCCCTGTTGCCATGGAGGAGAGAGGTCACGTGACAAGAGAGCATCACCCTGGTGTGGCAGGAAGTGATCCTGTAACTAGGACCTGTCCTCCAGGTGATGTAAAACCCTCTCGCACCGAGGAAGTTTCTCCAGGGCCATGTGCCCATGAGGGAAGGGTTAGGACAGCCGTTATAGTTGGTGATTCGATCATTAGGCATGTAGATAGCTGGGTGGCTGGTGGACGTGAGGATCGCCGGGTAACATGCCCACCTGGTGTGAAGGTAGCGGACCTCACGCGCCACCTAGATAAGGTCCTAGATAGTGCTGGGGAGGAGTCTGCTGTCTTGGTACATGTCGGTTCCAATGACATAGGAAAATGTGGTAGGGAGCTCCTGGAGGCTAAATTTAGGCTTTTAGGTAGGAAGTTGAAATCCAGAACTTCCAGGGTAGCATTCTCCGAAATGCTTCCCGTTCCACGTGCAGGACCCAAAAGGCAGGCAGAGCTCCGGAGTCTCAATGCGTGGATGAGACAATGGTGCAGAGATGAGGGTTTTGGATTTGTTAGGAACTGGGGAACATTCTGGGGAAAGGAGGGGCTCTTCCGAAGGGATGGGCTTCACCTTAACCGGGATGGAACCAGGCTGCTGGCATTAACCTTTAAAAAGGAGTTAGAGCAGCTTTTAAAACAGATAATAGGGGAAAGCCGACAGTCACCCAAGAGCGGATGGTTCGGAAGAATGTATCCTTGAAGGATACTACCAAAAGCAGAGAGGTTCCAAAAAAGAGTAAAGTAGCCCAAATGCCCTCGAGTATGGAGCAGACAGAGCTTAAAGATCCCAAATTACCTATGTCTACCAATAGCCAAATTAATATGAATAAAATACAGTCTCTAAAATGCTTGTATGCAAATGCTAGAAGTCTAAAAATTAAGATGGGAGAGTTAGAATATATAGCACTAAATGAGAGGTTAGATAACATTGCAATATCAGAGACATGGTGGAAGGAGGACAACCAGTGGGACACTGTGATACCTGGGTACAAACTATATCGGAATGATAGAGCTGATCAAATTGGTGGAGGGGTTGCGCTCTATGTTAGAGAGGGCATTGAGTCAGAAAGGATTAAAGTTTTGCAGGAAACAAAATTTGCTGTAGAATCTCTATGGATTGAAATTCCATGTGAAAAGGGGAAAGCGATGGCAGTGGGAGTGTACTATCGACCGCCTGGCCAGAATGAACAAATGGATGATGAAATGCTCAAAGAAATCAAGGAAGCTAACAAACGTTACAGCTTAGTAATAATAATGGGTGATTTCAATTACCCTGGTATCGACTGGGTCAGTGTCACGGCAGGATCCGGGAAACTACAGACCAGTGAGCCTGACATCAGTACCGGGAAAAATGGTAGAAACCATCATAAAGAATAAAATTACTCAGCATGTAGATAGTCACGACCTAATGGGAGACAGCCAACATGGCTTTAGACAAGGAAGATCTTGTCTTACTAATCTGTTATGTTTTTTTGAAGGAGTGAATAAACAGGTGGACAAAGGTGAGTCGGTTGATATTGTGTATCTGGACTTTCAGAAAGCCTTTGACAAGGTCCCTCATGAGAGACTTTTGGCAAAACTAAAGAGTCATGGGATAGGAGGCAGTGTACTACTGTGGATCAGGAACTGGTTAAAAGATAGAAAGCAGAGGGTAGGGCTAAATGGCCAATTTTCCCAATGGAGAAAGGTGAATAGTGGTGTACCCCAGGGATCTGTGCTGGGTCCGCTGCTTTTTGACATATTCATAAATGACCTGGAAAGTGGAACAACAAGTGAGGTTATCAAATTTGCAGATGACACAAAACTATTTAAAGTTGTTAAAACCCAGGAGGATTGTGGAAAATTGCAAGAGGATCTTGATAAATTGGAAGACTGGGCATCAAAATGGCAGATGAAATTTAATGTGGAGAAGTGCAAGGTTATGCACCTAGGGAAGAACAACCCAAACTATGGTTACACGATGCAAGGTTCCACATTAGGAACCACCACCCAGGAAAAAGATTTAGGCGTCATTGTGGATACCTTGTTAAAACCCTCGGCCCAGTGTGCAGCGGCGGCCAAGAGAGCAAATAGAATGCTAGGTATGATAAGGAAAGGAATGGAAAATAAAACAAAAGATATTATAATGCCTCTATATCGTTCCATGGTGAGACCGCACCTTGAATATTGTGTGCAATTCTGGTCACCGTATCTTAAAAAGGATATAGCGATTTTAGAAAAGGTTCAGAGAAGAGCCACCAAAATGGTAAAGGGGATGGAAGGCTACTCCTATGAAGAAAGGCTAAAAAGGTTGGGGCTCTTTAACCTGGAAAAGAGACGGCTGAGGGGAGATATGATAGAAGTCTATAAATTAATGAACGGAGTGGAACGGGTAAACGTAGATCGATTGTTTACCTTATCAGAATATAGAAAGACTAGGGGACATGCCATGAAGCTACAGGGTAAACTATTTAAGACTAATAAAAGAAAATATTTTTTCACTCAACGTGTAATCAAACTCTGGAATTTGCTACCGGAGGATGTAGTAAAGGCTGTTAGTGTAGCTGGGTTTAAAAAAGGTTTGGACAAGTTCCTGGAGGAAAGGTCCATAAACCATTATTAAGAAGGGACCCAGGATATCAATGCTTGAACCAGTACAAGCATTGTGGAACCTGTGTCCCTTGGGGAAACTGCTAGGTACGTATGACCTAGATTGGCCACTGTTGGAAACAGAATACTGGGCTTGATGGACCTTGGTCTGACCCAGTATGGCATATCTTATGTTCTTATGTTCTTAGGACATACTAGGGAGATAAAGTTCCTAGATGAAATAAATGACTACTTCTTGGAGCAGCTGGTTCATGAACCGACCAGAGGGGAAGCCATATTAGACCTAGTCCTTAGTGGAACACCAGATCTCTTTTTTTTTTTTTTAATTTATTCTTTTCTTCTATACTGCCCCTTCCAGAGATCAAGGGCGGTTTACAGGGAACAGTTAAAAAATTTTATATAGTTTTACATGGAACAGTAGTTGTAACTATGTACAGGTAAACATTATAAGCAACTGTGTCAAAAGCTATTTACAATGAACTATTGACATATATTACAATGAACAATAAACCAACCTATTTTGCAATCTATCTTGTGTAAGTTCTGGAAGTAGTTATTTTCTTCCTCTTTCCTTATGTAATACATACGGGGGGGTTCATAGCGGTGGTTCTGTCGGGGTTAGTCGTTTGTGGGTTCAGGGGGTTGGTGGGATTGTTTCTGTGACTGCTGGGGTGTGGCTCTTGGGTGGTAGGGGATTTCAAAATGCTCTGTAAAGAGGTAGGTTTTGAGTTATTTTTTGAATAGTTGAAGGTCCTTCATCATGCGAACGGTAATTGGGAGTTCGTTCCAGAGGGTGGGGGCAGCAAATGAGAAGGCTCTGCAGCTTGTAGTTTTCTTTGTTTTTCTGAAGGTTTTGTGCATGTTGAGAGAGTGGGTTGCATTTTGTCTACGTATTCTTGATTCTGATGGAAAGTGTAGGAGGGTGGTTAGGTGTGAGGGGGAGATGTTGTTAAGGAGTTTGAATGTTGTTAGAAGTATTTTATATTTTATTTGACTGTTTATGGGGAGCCAATGTAGTTCAAGCAGTATGGGGGTCACGTGGTCGGTTAGATGTGCTTTTGATATTACCTTAGCACAGATGTTCTGGGCTCTTTGTAATAGGTATGTATTCTTAAGTGGCAGGCCGATTAAGAGACTATTACAATAGTCGAAGTGGGGGTGATGAGTGTGCCGACTACAGATCTAAAATCATGTGTGTCTCCGCAATCATGCCACTGCACCCCTTAGTCAAGGAGAACCTCCTTAAAATATGGCAGAACTCGGCCATCGGGGCCACTTCTTCGCGGAAGGTGGACACCAAATACCTGATCTAACCATCGCCAGGGTTTGAAAAGCCTCAACTACTCCACAACTCACTCATCATAGAGTCCACCCTCAAGCGGGTCATATCTGCTCGCAATCACACCAACTGTCCACCAGGAAAGGACCTCTAACTTCTGGATGAGGTCAGAAAGAAAGTCTTCCAGCACATAATATTAAGGCAGTATAAAAAAACTTTAAATACAGTCAAACCTCGGTTTTCATGATTAATCCGTTCAAAAAAGTCTGATTAAAACCGAAACGTATGAAAACCGAAGCAATATTTCCCATAAGAAATAATGTAAATCCAATTAATCCGTTCCAGACACCCAGAGCTGAGCATGTGTTCCAGAGCCATGTAGCAATGGCTGCAGCAGCACGAGCCCCGAAGTCTCAACCAGGCAGCAGAACGACTCTCTCCCTGCCTCCGATTCTCAGCAGCAGAACAGCTCGTGCACTTCTGTCACACACCTCCGATCACCGATTCTCTCCCCCCGCCTGCAATTCTCAGCATCAGCAGAACAGCAGCACTTTTCTCACCTCACCGGACAGCACACACACAGATCCCTCAAGTTTGCCAATCAGCAGGGAACATCGGAAGCCACACTCTCACTCCTTGATTACAGTAAGAAACGCTGAAAGCAAAGAGCTCAATCGCAAAAACAAGTACGAAAACCGAGCAGATGTACGAGAACCGGGACAAAATTGCAACCAAAAAAAGTCGTCGAAAACCGAAGCTAACGAAAACTGGGGCAAACGAAAACCGAGGTTTGACTGTAAAATAAAATAAAATAAATAAATAATAATAAAAAAATCTAGCAATTCAAGAATAAATGGATCACAGTGGGTTCTGGCAGGTTACGACTCATTATATGGAGACACCCACTCCACCTCGAGATATCCTTTCATAATACCTTCTCTGCTTTGTTAAATGAGGATTCTCCATTAATGGAAACTCAGCTGTGGTCTTAGACAAGAAGATTGACATACAGTGTAAGAGAAATGTCCCGGGTGTTGTTAAGGTATTTCAAAATAGAAAACTGCTAATACTAGGTGATTCCATTATCAGAGGCATTAATTTCAGGAACTCCGTTCCAGGGTCAGAAGGTGTTAAAATGCCTTCCAGGGACTTCCGGTTTGGCAATGAGCTGATCAGACGTGTCCTGATCGGCTCCGGGAGCAAACCCCACAAATCTGCAACAAATCTTTACGACTTTTAACAAAACTTACTCCTACCAGTGCCCCTGCCTCTATCCTGACAAGAACTACACGCCGGGCAACTTTATAAAGCGAGTAGAGGCTCTTAAACGGTCAAAGACCGCATGGCATCGAAAACTCTCCGGAGGGAGAAGCCACGAGCGTCGGAGGCTAAGATGGCTGAGGGGGCACCAGCTAGCCCGGGATCGGGGGGCCCTTCGGAATTAGTGGCCGAAGTGAGTGCGGCAGTCGTCCGCGCGTTGGAGGCCCGATTCCAAGACCTGGCGGCAAGCCTGACTAATCTGAACCAAAACTTCACGGAGTTCGCAGGGCGGATGGAGCAGGCGGAGACCCGAATTTCGGATGTCGAGGACGCCCAACAATCTTTTGCCGCCAAAGTAGCGGCCCTGGAGTCCCTCATCAAACAGCACAGCGAAAAGCTGGACGACCTCGAAAACAGAGGTCGTCGTAAGAATCTCCGGTTCGTGGGGATCCCAGAATCAGTGGGAGATGGAGCTTTATTCGCTTACCTTCAAACCTGGATTGACAAACTGCTAAGCGGCATTGGTGAGGGCCAAGTGAAACTGGAGCGGGTCCACCGGCTGAGACCTCGGCGGGACCAGGCGCAGAAACCTCGGGCAGTACTAGCGCGCTTTTTAGACTTTCGGCAGAAGGAGGAGGTCCTGCGGGTAGCACGAGGCCGCAAGAAGTCAACACAGGATACCGAGCACATTTTAGTCTTTCAAGATTACTCGGCCCTGGTCAGCCAGCAGCGTCGAGCCTTCTCTTCAGCCTGCGCTCAGTTGATCACCAAAGGGATACGTTTCTCGCTGCTCTACCCCGCCCGTCTGCATGTAGACTATCAGGGACACTCCAAATTCTTGTTGACACCGGAGGCTGCGACTGCTTTCGTGAATTCTTTGAACATAGCCACGAATGAATCTGCTGGAGAGCGACCGTAAGAGACTCCGGATTCTTGTGCCCTAAGCATTGAGATCAAGCTGGGAGCCGGACATTGGGGCGATCGTGCCAGCCATGTGAGCCTATGAGCGCTTGAAGGACCCCAAATATATGTCAGTTTAGATAAATTTCCTGAGTAACCGAGCTGTGTGGACAGCAGTTGATTGTATCCTTAGCGGTAGCACTAAATAGTTACATTGTTTGCTACGTATACTTTGTTGCAAAATCTCTCTCTTTATTGTTGTAACACTAGCCCGGCAGATACTGTTTCTGAGTTCTGGGGATTGTTCATGGCTACCTAGGCCGTAGAAAATGGGGGAGAGGGGGAGTGCGGGGTCCTGTCTGTGATTATGTGATAGATTCAGGTGGCTGGGGGGCTCTGAGGGCCGGGCTCGCATGGTGGGGGAGGGGTGGAATGGTGACCCGTGCTGGAAGCGGTAGATAGTTAACAAGTGGGAGCGAGGTGGGGGGATCCACAGTCCCTGTGGGTTGAGGTGTGTGGCGACGGGTCTTAATGCTCCATCCCGAAGATGGGAGAGCGGTCCTTGGCAACACTGGGATTCTGAGCGTGGTTGAGGCTTAGGAAGGGGGCTAGGACAATCAAGCTCTCTCTTTAAAGTCACTTGGAGGGGTGGGGGAGGGGGAGAAGAGTCTATGGGGCGAATTAGAAGAGACAGGATGTTGCTTTGTTCTGATTTATTTTGATATGTGTGCGAGGTATGACTGCTGGGGCCGGGCGGGTAGATATCGCCTGGACCCTCTTTGCTATGTTTGTACAACAATTTTTTTTCTTTCCCTGCGCCACTATAGTTTGTGTACTGTAATTCCAGGGGTTTGAGCCTTTTACCCACACAGGGCGGGTGGGGAGTGGGACTGGGTCTGAAGTGGGGGAGGGAACAGACAAGAGACTAACCGTCTCACCCTGATTAGTTAGAGGGGCGGGGCTTAACCGACCCAATGGGGGGGGCCTCTCACAGCGGGATCTAGGCTGCATATAGCCCCTTAGTGGACGTGTTCGAGAAAATCCTCGGGAGTGAGGGAGGGGAACTGAGCGGTCACCTTACCCCGGGGTTCCTATGGGCAGGCCTCCACACGACCCGTGGGATGAGGTAGGGATGTAATATCAGCTGCTCACCCACTGCGGATCTTAGTAGCTGGGGGGGGGGGCATGGGGGGACAAACCCACAGGTTCCCCCTCCAAGGAGAGGGTTGTGCATGGATAGAACTGATTCAGAGCGCGGTGGGGAAGGTGGGACAAGGAGCAAGCGATAAGAGAGATTAGGAGTCAGAGGGATCTGCGAAGGGGTAGTCCCGAGTGCCAATGGAAGGCAGTCCAACCTGATGGGTGGAGTTGTGCGAGATGGGGGGTGGGGGCAGGGAAGGAACGGGGGGGGGGAGGGAAGGAGGGGGAAAAGAGAGGGGGGGTTTCATCTTATTAGAGCTTGTGTTGCAGTGCTATGTCCGCCTAATTACTAAGAGGGAGGGGTTCCAAGTTGGGGGGACCTTTCTCGGACGTGTAGAATTTATTGGCTGGGGGAACTTTGACACTGCCTCATGCCTCTGAAAATCATTACTTGGAATGTTTGCGGGCTAGGGACTCCGATCAAGCGTTATAAAATTTTGCAAGCTCTGGCTCGACAACAGTGCGACATCGCCATGCTACAAGAGACCCACCAGACGGCCGATGAGCACAACAAGTTATGTAGGTCATGGGTGGGACAAGTGTGGGGCTCTCCTGCTATAGGGAAGAAAGGGGGAGTCATTGTTTTGTTCCATAAGAGGGTCCGCTTCGCGGTGGACTCTGTAATATCCGATGGTGCGGGTAGATATCTCTTGCTTTCCGGTCATTTAGAAGGGAAACCAGTGATTATAGCAAATCTCTATGGGCCGAATGTGCTGGATCCTAACTTTTATAATGGACTGGCCTCCAAGATAGAACAGCTACCAGAATACCCTCTAATATTGGGGAGGGATCTTAATGGGGTCCTAGAGGTCGACCTAGACACCTCTAGAGGGGGAGATGGGCGGGACAGAATTCCTATAACCCAAGTATTACAACGTTTTCGGAAGCGGCTAGATTTGGTTGACCCTTGGAGGCTGCTTTCTCCCATGGAGAGAGATTACACGCATCAATCCAGAGCGCATGGAACCAGCGCCCGAATAGATTATATTCTTATATCAGGAGGCTTGTTTGCTCAGACGGGTGCAGCTCGGATTGGCCCCCTGGAAATTTCAGACCATGCGCTGGTCTTGATAGAGCTACACTGGGGGGGGGGGATTCCTCTGCTCGGACGAGACTTTGGCGGTTCCCCTTAGAGTTGTATCGGGATGCCCAGTTTCACCTTTTTCTTCGCCAGCGTTGGAAGGAGTTTCTGAGTGACCACCAATGCCATAAGGAGGACCCGGAACTGGTCTGGGAAACGGCAAAGGTGGTGTTAAGGGGTGATATTATCGGCTTTGTGACCAGGAAGCGCAAAATGATCGCAGAACGCATAATTCGTCTTGAACGGAGGGTGGTGGGCCTACGTCGGCTATGTGCCCGTGCCCCACTTGTCGCGAATAAAAAATGTTTGTGGGAAGCCCAAATGGATTTGAATGAGCTGCTTCATCAATGGGCAAAGAAATCTATTCTTTATTATAAATATCAGCTGCACCGTCACGGGGACAAGCCGGGAAAGCTATTGGCCCGTTGCTTGAAAGGGCAGCGAGGTTCCTCCTTGGTAGCGGCCCTCCGAGATGAGAAGGGTAAATTGCAAAGAGAGAGTAGGGAGATTGCCCAGACTTTTCAGAGATTCTTTCAATCCATTTATACGGCGGAACCTGCACTGGGGGACATGCAAGAGTATTTGGAGGGCTTGGACCTACCGCAACTCACCGTGGAACAGCAGGCGATGTTGGAACACCCTCTGACTACTCAGGAGGTGCAGTCGGTTATCTCTGAGGCAAGCTGTTACAAATCACCAGGCCCCGATGGGTTCGGTGCGGAGCTTTATAAGATTCTTGGGGAGGCCGTTAGTCCAATATTGCTGGAGGTCTTTGACAGTCGTACGGCGAGTGGGACGTTTCGATGGGGGTGCAATCACGCTCATATTGTATTGCTTCCCAAGCCAGGTAAGGACGCGCTGTCGGCAGCCTCCTATCGGCCAATTTCGTTACTTAATTTTGATCTAAAAATCTTCGCAAAAATCCTAGCAGTTCGGCTGGCGGATGTACTGGAGCATTTAATACATGACTCGCAAGTCGGTTTTGTTAAAGGCCGCTATGCGGTCCGGAATTTGAGGAAAATCTTGGCGTCCTTGGAATGGGTACATCACCGCCAGCTACCTTCCTTACTAGTGAGTTTTGATGCCGAAAAGGCTTTCGATAGGGTGAATTGGCACTATTTGTGGGGCCTGTTACCCAAACATGGTCTGGGACCCACTTTTTGTCGGATGGTGATGAGTCTGTACGCCAAACCGACGGCTGGGGTCCTATGCAATGGATTACTTTCGGAAGACTTTGCTTTGGGTCGGGGTACACGACAGGGCTGTCCGCTGTCTCCCCTTCTGTTTGTTCTTTCGCTTGATCCGCTGATACGGATCGTAGAGAATTCGGGGGAGATACAAGGGGTCAAAATAGGAACACAGGAGTTTAAAATCTCTGCCTTTGCAGATGATCTTCTAGTGCATCTGCTTAACCCGGGGCAATCCCTGCGGAATTTGCTGGCGGAATTTGAGAAGTTCGGGAAAGTGGCCGGGATGCGCATTAATAAGGACAAATCTGAAGCTTTAGATGTCTTGGGCTCCTTGCGAGCTACATGGGAAGGGGAATTCCCGTTGAAGTGGGCGACTGATGAGTTTATATATTTGGGGATAGTTTTGCCTCGCCAGCCTATGACATTATACAGCCGAAACTTTGATCGCACTCTGCAGCGCCTGCGGACTCAGTTGAAGGCTTGGAGCTCCCTCCCCCTGTCCCTGTCGGGGAGAGTGGCGGCAGTGCAGATGGTGATCCTCCCCCGACTACTATATTGGCTGCAGACTCTGCCAGTGTGGCTGCTCCGCCGAGATATGTGCCGACTCGAAGCCTGCTTTCGTAGCTTTCTTTGGAAAGGCGGTAGAGCGCGCATCCCATGGATTCGGTTATTGGGAAAATGGAAGGAGGGGGGGATGGGATTCCCAGACTTGAAGGCCTATGCCTTGGCTTGTCAAGCACGGCATGTGGGGGATTGGTTGGGCGGGACAGCTTTTTATACGCCCCAGGCCCTCGAGGAGAGTTTTGTAGCCCCACTGACCTTGCTGAGGGTCCTCCATGGGGAGAATCGTAAACTTCCTAGCTATCTGGTACGCAGTGTGCTTATTAGCTCGGCCAAGCGGACTTGGCAATGCCTGAATCAGACCTGGGGAACACCCTGGCAAATTTCTAGCTGGCTTCCCATACGGGGGAATGTATCCTTCACTCCAGGATCAGACTCGGCGCTTTTTCGCGAGTGGTATGCGCGGGGCCTACGGAGCTTAGGACATTTAGTTGAGCCGTCAGGGAACTGTAAATCTTTCTTGGCACTGAGCCGGGAATACGATCTGTCCCCTCGACACTGTTTTGCGTATATCCAGGTGACCCACTACGTCTCTACCTTGCCAAGAGATGCCTTGCGGATAGAACGCTCCGTGCAGATACTTGAATTCTTTGGGCTGGGGGAGAGACCCCGTTGTCGATTTCTGAATTCAAAACCCGCTTGACACGGCTCAGAGCCCCTCCGGACTACCGGAAGGTGGAGGCCGCTTGGGGGGCCGAACTAGGCGATGAGGTGGCCCCAGGTACGATTCTTGTAGCCTTGCGACGTATAGTTAAACTAGTACATGGGATGCGATGGAGGGAGACACAATTTAAATGCCTTACTAGGGCCCACTTCTCGCCGAGACGGGCGCTGCGCAGTCGACTGACGGCTGATGGCCGCTGCCCTCGGTGTTTAGAGCCCATGGCAACTCTACTACATATGTGGTGGGACTGTAAAGCATTGAAAAATTATTGGGCTAAGATTTGTTCATTTATAGGGGGCCTGCTGCAGCGAAGATTGCGCTGGTCCAGCTCCCTTGTGGTGTTGGACTGTATACCTTCTCCCTGTCCAACAAAGCAAGGGGAACAGTTGTTGATGCGGAAGGCCTGTCTGGTGGGGAAGGCACCAATCCTCCGACTGTGGAGAGAGTCTCAGGCTCCTACTTTTGGGGAGTGGCGGAATTGCTTTCACCAGCTGATGCTGACAGAGCGGTGGGGGGCACGGGGCAGTGTCAAACGATGGATGGCCTTTATGGCGGTTTGGGAACCTTATATTCAGCGGTTGGGGGCTAGATGTCGTAATGAGATTCTACAGGTTGGCACTTGAGGAGATGCATGTCTAAGAATGCTTGGAGTGGACGAGACGGTAGGTAGACAGCACTGCCTTTAGAGTGAGGGGGGAGGGGGGTGGGGAGGAAGGAAGGGGAGGGTCTAAGGGGGATAAAATGTTCAAAACCCACCCCACTTGCTTTCTGTTTATTATGTACTCCTGTGGGGGGGAGAAGGGTACACCCCTCCCCCTGGAGATGTTATTGATTTGTTATTGTTGTTGGTTGGTGCTTATAAATAAAGAAATATAAAAAAATGCCTTCCAGAGTCTTCAGCCAGTAAGAATAAGAACCAGCTTGCTAGGGAAGTCCCAGAGGAAAGTAAGGGGTTTAATACTGATGTTATCCATCTTGAAAAACATAATATGTCCAGAACATAATAGAAAATAATAGAAAAGGCAGTACAATTACAGCTGCAGGACTTTATAACACTTCCACCCCATTGGACATTCAACAACATGAGTTTAGACCAAATTGCAATGTGCAAACACTGCTCACCTCACTCGTAAACACTCTGGGGGTCATTCTGTCCCGTAAATAGCAGGAACGTGTTTTACAGGGAGGCTTAGATGTGGGTGTGAAGGGGTGTCACTGAGGCGGAGCGAGCATGGGCAGTGTGTGGTCCGCAACCCTGAAGATCAGCTGACAGAAATAGGAATAAACAGCACCCCTTCTCCTGATTACAATTTTACTTGAGAGCATGCATGCAGCAATTTAACATAAGGGACAAAACGTCCAAACTGATCAAGCATCTAAGTGACATACCCCCAGTGATATAACCCTGTACATACAACATATTTGCAAACTCAATCAGAGCTACAAAATAAATTACCACTTATACACCAATGCCCTAATGCTAAATGCCCCCTTCAACACCAAGAACTCAGATTAGTCACCTATAAAATCATGCCGCAAGGCAATCGTAGGTGGGTTAAAAGACTACAACCTGATAATCAACTGTGACAAGATCAAGATCCTGATCATCATCAGAGAGACATCCTACTCACCCCCAGAATCTTTCAAGGTCAATGACATCACCCTCCCTGTAAAACAGGAAATGAAATACCTTGGAGTCACATTAGACTAGCGACTGAATCTGCAAGTGCACATTAAGAAAATCACAACCACTGCAAACTACAAAATGAAGATCCTTCACAACCTCCATCCACTACCAGACCACAACCACTTCAGGACAGTATGCCAAGCCATTATCACCTCACTCTTGGATTACTGCAATTCGATTTAACAAGGGATCCACCAGAACATACACTGAAAGAACGATCGGAGAAATAAGAAAAGAACCAAGAGAGCACAAAGACCTTAAAAGCAAGCAAAGACAAGGTATCAAGGAGAAGGTTATGACAATAGTTTCAAAAGTGAGCAGAAAGGTCAAGAAGGATGATGACTGAGTAAATGTCCTTGGATTTTGCCAGGAACAGGTCACTGGAGACTTTGGCAAGAGCCGTTTCAGTAGAATGTGCAGTAAAGGACGAAAGCCAGATTGTAGAGGATACGGAAGGGCTCGAGAGAAAATTGAGGTGATGATGGTGAACTGCACATTCAATCAGCTTAGAAATGAAGGGAAGGAGGGAGATTGGTCGATAGAAGGACAGGTAGATCTAGTAAGAGTTTCTTGAGGAGAGGAGTGACCACAGCATACTTGAAGGCTACAGAAAAAGTTGCAGTGGAGAGGGATATGTTGAGAATATAAGAGATGGAAGGGACTATAGTGGAAGAGATGGAGCTATGGAGATGGGTGGGAATAGGATCAGAGGAGAAGGTAGTGAGTTTGGATGAGGAGAGAAGGCGAGTGGTTTCCTCCTCAGAGGTCATAGAAAAGGAAGAAAGGGTAGCAGAGGTAGGGTGGAAAGTTGTAAGTGAAGAAGGGGAGGAGGGGAAGTAGTAGTAGAAAGCATTGTGCACTGGAAGACTTTCTTTTTGACCTCATCCAGAAGTTTGAGGTCCTTTCCTGGTGGGCAGTTGGTGTGATTGCGAGCAGATATGACCCACTTGAGGGTGGACTCTATGATGAGTGAGTTGTAGGGTAGTTGAGGCTTTTCAAACCCTGGCGATGGTTAGATCGGGTATTTGGTGTCCACCTTCCGCGAAGAAGTGGCCCCGATGGCCGAGTTCTGCCATATTTTAAGAAGGTTCTCCTTCACTAAGGGGTGCAGTGGCATGATTGCGGAGATTTTGGGAGTTTCAAGGAACTTTAGGGCTGCTTGAGTTTCCGGATGTTGATGTGTTATGTCAGGGGCTGGGACCCCTAGAGTCGAGGAGATCTTCTGCAGGAACTTGGGGTATGTTAGGTTCTTAGGGTTGGAGTTACTGTCCAGGTTGGGTCCAGTAGACAGGGTCTCCCGAGAAGGAGGCGGCCGGAGAGGAGGGGGAACTGGAGGAGTACCTGACTCTTTTGTCCTGTGATGAAAGGTGTTTCCTTCTCCCTCCATGCTTCCCCTTATGTGTGTGTCTGCTGTGTTCCAGTGGTGTCTATGTGATGTCCCAAGGTGCTCTGGTAGTGCCTGTGCTGTCCCGAGGTGCTCCGGCTTTGTATGTGATGCTCCAGTGTTCTTTCAGAGCAGCAGTGCCATTTTTGGCTGGCTTCCGGGCTGTCGGGGGATCCTCTATGCCGACGAGAGAGGGATTCCCTGCCTTCATGGGGTTGGTCCAGTTGCTGCTAGGAGCGTAGAGGACATCCAACAACAGAGGAGGGGGCGGCAGCCTGCAACACCACTTGTTCAGAGGCAAGATGGCTGCCCCCAGAGTTCCCACATGTTGATGAGATCTCCGGAGCATCGGGGGAGGAAGACCGTGTGGGGGCCTGGCCGGAGACGGAGGCCCTCTGAGCCGCGTCTTAGGCTGCCGCTGGGGAGGAAGCAGATGCTGCTGACTTATTCTTGTGCCGGTTGGTCACCGCGGGAGCGGGCTTAAAGGCAGAGGTCCTCTTTTTGGTGCAATTTATGATGCAGAGATCCAGCATGCCTGAGCTGTGAGTAGAAGAGAGAAAATCCTCCAAGGCATAGCTGTGGGCTCTTCTGGCCCTTGGAGACATGCGGGCACAGTCGGCACAGTCCTGAACTGGGGGTCCTTACCGAGGCAGCAGATGAATTCACGGTGGTTGTCCGAGTTGCTCATCTTGCAGGAGCAGGACGCACACTTCTTAAAAACAGACATGGTGAGTGATGCTTTTCCTTTCTTCTTATCTTCTTTGTATATTCCTTTTTTTTTTGTTTAAGAAGACTGGAAGTAAGGAGGAGAGAAGAAATCCATCTTGTGGGCAAGGAGGAAGAAGTAAAACTGGCCAGCTAGGGGCGGGATCGGAGGGTTGGGCTAGTGACTCATGCTCAGAAGGGCAACGCCCTTCTGGGCTATTGGAAAGATATCGATCTCGGAGCCGTCTGATGACATCAGCAGGTGTGGCTGATTCATCCTGCTTGTCCTAGGAGAACTAAAGAGTGGATAAATGTCTTAGTAGTGTGTGTAGAAAGGAAGAGACAAATTTTGCCAATCTTATAGAGAAAGAAGAGGCAGGATTTAGCTGTCTGTTGGATGTGTGCAGAGAATAAAGTGTAAAGGTCTGAATGTCCACCTGTGTGCATGTGTATCTCGGTCTTATTTTCTGCAAATTGACACAAAAGAAATTATGCAAAAGAAAGAGCGAGAGAGAGGAAAAGTGAATCCAAAGACATTGCAGGAAACAGAAACTCAGAGCATCATGGGAGGGGAATGAACAGGAAGAGCCTCAGAGGCTTGAAAGGAATAAAGAGCAGAAGTTTCTTTCCTGGACTGAGCAGTGCCAGACTCATTTCCCATTCTGCTTGCCCCATGCAGTGTATGTGTGTCTCCGAGGCTGGATCGTGGCACTGCCTCCCCTGCTGCCCACCTCCTGCCAGTCTCCTACCTGCTGAGCAGAAAACCCTGCCGCCATTCTCCTGCCCTTCTCTGGAACACGCCTTGGTTCCCTCTTTGCAAAGCTGGTGGTGTGAATTTTGAGAGCGTCTTTCCTGGTGGCTTCAGTGGGAGGAAGTGTGAACACAGACAAAAAGAGGCAGGCTGGGGAACAAGTGCCCTCCCCCAGCCCTGCAAAGCCTGTGAAAGGGGCTGTACTAATGGGTCATCTCACAGATCCACTTCCTGTGATATTCAGGCAGATAAAAGCAGGGAAGGAGAGAGGAGTTACTAACAACCGAATGCCCTGGAGGATTTCATCTGTCTGATCTATAGAAACAAAGATATTATATGCACAGAACAAGTTCCACACACAAAGCCCTGTAAATAAACTAGTTTCTCGATGGGAGTATCACAGAGCACTCTGGGAGCTGTAGTCCTTCCTAAGAGGGGATTACTGTGTGGGAGTGTCACAATGCTCTCTGGGGGCTGTAGTCCTTCCTAGGAGGAATTACTATGTGGATGTGTCACAATGCACTCTGTGAGCTGTAGTCCTCCCTAGGAGGGATTACTGTGTGGTTGTGTCACAATGCACTCTGTGAGCTGTAGTCCTCCCTAGGAGGGATTACTGTGTGGGTGTGTCACAATGCTCTCTGGGGGCTGTAGTCCTTCCTAGGAGGGATTACTGTGTGGGTGTGTCACAATGCACTCTGTGAGCTGTAGTCCTTCCTAGGAGGGATTACTGTGTGGAAGTGTCACAGTGCGCTTTGGTAGTTGTGTTCATTCCTATGAGGGATTACTGTATGGGAGTGTTGTAGTAAATTACCTTACCAGACCAAGAAAAGACACCTGAGGTTTTCGTGAAAGCAATCAGCAGTTTTATTAGCCGGCGTGAACTCAGTGTAATAACTTCCAAAGCCTGAGTTCCCAGAACAAAGGTTCTCTGTTACACTTTATTTATTTATTTATTTAATTTTCTTATATACCGCGCTATTTGTCATCAGTGTGGTTTACATTGAAACAATACAACATTTGGTCAGCTATAACAGACCTATTACAAGTAACAGGAATATTAACAAGGAAGTAACTTCACTGCGCCGGCAGTACTAAAAGTGAAGGACGCAGACCTCCAGACCAAATCCGCGATCAGATACCTCGGCGTCACACTAGACCAGAACCTAAATATGCAGGCTCATATAAGTAACACTGTAAGGGCAGTATATCATAAAATTAGATCCCTTAGGTACCTGCGATCTCTGCTGGAGCCAGATGATTTCAGGACTATCTATCAGGCACTAATTATCCACATTTTGATTATGCAAATGCAATACTGCAAGGACTCCCCCAAACCACCCTAAACCCACTGCAAATGGCAATGAACACCGCAGCAAGAGTACTACACGGAGCATCCAGGAAAGACCATGTCACACCCATAATGAAACAACTCCACTGGCTCCCGATCCAAGGTAGAATTACATTCAAGACCTTGCTGCTCACCTTCAAAGCCACCAAAGGTCTCTCGTCAACATCACTAACAGAGCTAATTCAGATGACACCCCACAATAGGGACAGAAGGTCAGTAGCTCAAAACACCTTGATAGTCCCAAGATCAATAACTCAATGCACCAAGTCAACATCCAGCAGGACCTTCAAACTTTATGCACCAATGATCTGGAATAACCTCCCTCACAACATCCGATCAATCCCGGACCTATGCCAATTCAGGAAGGCCGTGAAACACTACCTCTTCCTCCTACACTACCCGGAAACCAATAGAAACTCAGCACCATTTGCCGAAACCACCCAAATTTCCAATGTCTAAAACCATACAAACACATGACCAGTCTATAAATTGTATATATTGTATATATTGTTGTTGTACATAGTTACCCTGTTAGCCAAGTTGAATATCCTGTTCATATGTAAACACAAAGTACTATTGGAACTGTGTATGTTCATTGTTTATTGTAAACCGCGCTGATGCTGAATAGCGCGGTATAAAAGAGACTTTAAATAAATAAATAAATAAAATAAATAAGTAAACAGGGAAATCATGTAGATAGTTGCCCCTGTTATCCAAGTTAATTATTCCTGTTCATTGTAATGACCTGACTTTTGTTTATTGTCGGATACTGTTTGTTTTATGTAAACCGCGCTGATCGCAAATAGTGCGGTATATAAGAAATATAAATGATAATAATAATAATAATAATAAATCATTTATATTTCTAGAAATACATGTTGATATATAAAATATATAGATATATAAAATCTATACATTTAGTTAGTTAGTTAGGGTAGGTATGAGGTTAAAAGGATGAGGGAGAGGAAGGGGTGTTTAGGTGTTTGAAGTGTGCGATGAAAAGGTGGTGTTTAAGGGCTTTTTAAAATTGTTTGATGCCTTTAATTGCTCTGATATTGGGAGGAAGTTTGTTCCAACATCTAGGAGCATAATTCGAAAAAGCCCTATTGATGGATGATTGATTAGCTTTTAATGAAACTTTTGGTATAAGTAGTGTGTCAACAGCTGGAGATCTCCTGGACCTGTTATTTGTTGTGTGTATGATGAGATCAGAGATGGAATCTGGAGAAATATTATTGAAAGCCCTAAAGGTGGTAAGGATGGCCTTATATTGGATTCTGCAGCTTATTGGTAGCCAATGAAGCTTCTCTAGAATGGGGGAAATTTATTTATTTATTTTATTTATTAACATTTTTTATATATCGCACTATTCGTTATCAGCGCGGTTTACATGGAACAAGAAACTTCAGACAAGTAACATTTATCTGGTTATTACAGTGAAATATGCTCACACTTTGATGATCCGCAGAGGACACGAGCTGCTGCGTTCATGGCTAATTGAAGAGGATTAATAGTTATATTTGGTAAGCCATGGAGTATTATGTTAGCATAATCAAAGTGCGGCGTGACTAGAGTTGAAAGATGGTGTGGAAGTCGTCAGACTCCATCATAGGTCTCAGATGACGAAGGGTTTTTATCTTGAAGTAAACCGCCTTTACGGTGCATTTTATATGTTCCTTGAATAACCTTTGATCCAGAATTACTCCCAGATATCGAATATTTGATTTGACTGGGAGATCAGCATCTCTGACTTTTAGAATTGATGGAGGGGAGAAAGATTTATTCCTTGTGATTATTAGAACCTCTGTTTTTTTAAAGTTAATGTGGAGGTTTTGAGAGAGAAGCCAATCAGTTATTGATTAGCACTGTATAGTTTGGGTATGATACAGATATCGGTGAGAATAATAACACATCATCCGCATACATAAGGCAGGATATACCAAAAGAGCGTGCGATGTCACAAATTGACTGCATATAGATGTTGAACAACAGCGCAGACAAGGAGGAGCCTTGTGGTACACCTTGATTCTGCTGAAAGGGAGTAGAAGTAGCATTACCAATACGAACTTGTTGTAATCTACCTTCCAGGTAGGATTTGCACCAGTCCCAAGCACGGTTCTTGATTCCCTTCTCATGAAGTCGCTTTAGTAGTTGTGTGTGATCCACAGAATCGAACGCAGCAGTTATATCAAGAAATATTAGAGCAAAGCCATTTTTCAAGTTGTCAATGCCGTTGATAAGTGTATTGATTAATGTTGTTAGGAGGGTTTCTACACCATGGGCTTCCCTGAATCCATGTTGACATGGATCTAAAGGGGAAAATGAGTCTATATGCTGTTGTATCTGTCTGAGAGTTAATTTCTCAAGAATTTTGGCTAGAAATGGGATACTAGAGATTGGACGGTATGAGTCCTCCTTCTTTGGGTCAAGCTGGTTGTTTTTCAGCAGTGTTCGGATGGATGTATATTTAAGAGCATCTGGGAAGACACCAGATTCAAATGACAGCTTTGCTATGTTAGCTATAAAAGGGCTGAGTTCTGTGCGCATAGATCTTATCCAGTGTGCTGGGCATGGGACAGTTGGTGAAGTTGTCATGTTGATGGAGGTAATAACTTCAATTATGGTTTTTACAGAGGGTGGTGAGAGGTTGGTGATTGAAAACTGTGGAAGGGAAGTTTGGATAGGTTCATGTAATGATATAGTATTTGGTTTTATTGTTTTGGATTAGATGTAGTTCGCATAGGCTTGGGGCTGAATTCCTTCTTGTTGTGGCGGAGATTGATAAAGGACTTTACTAGGTTAAATAAGTCCCTTGGTTTATTCAGAGAGCGGCTGAGGATATCAGCATGGTATTCTTTTCTCTTAGCCCAAATTGATTCACAATGTTGTTTAAGATGTTCTAAGTAGGTAGTTTGGTCAGAGGAATTACGTGTATTTCTCCATTTTCTCTCAAGCTTTCTGAGGTGGAGGAGAGAGGTACGTAGTTCATGTGAGAACCATGAAATGACCCACTTAGGAAACGACCCTTACTTTCATTATGATATTGTTACTCAATTCTAGCTGTGTAAATATCTCATGTATATAGTTTACCCCTGTTATCCAAGTTTGTACCCCTGTTTGATGTAAAACCAAACAGCTTGTTGTTATGGTCGTTGTGTTATAATGTAAACCGCGCTGATACCGAATAGTGCGGTATAAGAAACTGTAATAAATAAATAAAATAAATAAATAAATAAATGGGGCAGATTGTTTTTTAGTAATTCGGGTGTCAGGTGTTGGCTTTTTGATCAAGGCTGGGAGTTGCGAGTATGAGGAGAGGGTATTGTTCCAGTTGTTTACAATATCATTGAGATTATCTGTTAGTTGGGCAAGCTTTGGGAGAGCTTGGCTTTTGAAGTCATCACTGTCTAGTTGCTTGAATCTTGTAGATCTTTTGCATCCAGTTGAGTTTAGACAGTAGTCTGTGGATTGATATGCTGGTATCTGAAAAGTTATTAGGTTATGATCAGACCATGGGACAGGGGTAATAGAGAGATCAATTTTGTTCATCATAATCATGTCTTGTTGAGGGATAAAGACTAGATCCAAGAGATTCCCACTTTGATGGATAGGATTAGCCACTACTTGTTTGTAGTTGAGGTCAGACATCGCTTCTAAGAAAGACTTGGCTAGGGTAGGTTGAGTAGAAGCCAGATTAAAGTCGCCTAATAACCAGTTTAGTTTGGAGGGCTCTTCTGGGTTACAGGCTAGGTCAATGATGTCTGAAAGTTCATCAGAAACAGCATTTGGTGCTCTGTAAATGAGGTTAATGGAGTTGGCTTTGTTGGTAATAGTTAGTGTGTTCAAGTGTTGTGTACTTTTGATTAAATTTATGCGATATTGTAGCACTGTTTTTGCAAGTATTAGGACACCACCGCCTCTTCTATGTTCTCTGTTGCAGGTGTAGATTGTGAAGTTGGGTGGAGTAAGGTGGTTTAATATTACGTTGTCTGTATTAGAGAGCCAAGTTTCAGTAACCAAAAGTATATCTAAATTGTATTTGGTTATTAGATCTGTGATTACAGGCCATTTATTGCGTGTAGAGCGTGCATTAACAAGTGCACATTTTAGGTCTGGTTGATGTTTCGCTTTTTTGTTTTTGTCTTTGGTGGAATTTGTAAGATCAAGAGATACATAAAGAAAATGTGATTGTCTCTTATGATAAGTGTTTGGGAGATGAGGGAGGAGTGGTCGAGTGGTTAGGACAAGGTGCTTCAGGCCGGAGGGCCGGGGGTTCAAGTCCCACCTGGGGACAGCAATCTCAGGCCGGAGGGACTGGGATTTCTAGTCCTATAGGCACTCCTTGTGGTCTTGGGCAAGCCACTTAACCCTCCATTGCCCATGTTCCCTGTATGTATTAGTGTGTGTGTCTCATACCCCCTCGTGTTAAATGTATCCCCCAATTGACCGCTTTGACCCAGTGAAAAGCGGGATATAAATACAGCTAACTAAATAAATAAATAAATATGTGGTTTCAATTCATAGAGTGTTTCCTGCTTGTATTGTGGATTAGATGAATCGGGTTGTAGTGATCTGTAAAAGTAGCAGAGACATGAAAAGTACAGGTTAGCATGTAGATTAGGGTAATAGTAAATAATGAGGATGTCATTTTGTGGTTTGAAGGGTTGTTTCTAAGTAAATAAAAGAGTAAGGGTGCAAAGTGCTTATTAGTAGATATAGTTATACAGTAGATATAGTTATACACAGTTGTACACAGTTGTAAACAAATTGAAAGTTGTGGAAGAGCAATAAAGCAAAGTGCCTTATTAGTAAATATAGTTATTCAGTAGATACAGTTATACATGGTTGTACATAGTCATGAACAAATTGAAAGTTGTGGAGGAGAATTAAGCAAATTGATATAGATTAATACAAGTAATTGAAACAGCTTACAGTTTTGAGAAGAGGAAGGCTCTTGTTATTAGAATATCTGCATTGCTGCTTGGAGGATCATGGTGTTTGGTGATCTGATGTTCAATGATTCAGGATTACAAGGATTGAGTGCCGGCTCCGGTTACCGGTCCCCGCCTAAGGGCCACGCCAAAGGGCCCTCTGGCGAGGCCCTCAGGCGCGGACGCGCCCGATGGCGCTTCCTATTTAAAAAGCAAGCTGGAGCTCTGATTGGGCAGCAGGTCTGATGGCTGTTTGCTGCCTCAGCTATGCAGATGGAATCACAGATCCCCGGAGAGGAGAGGAGCTGGAGAGAGTCTTCCTAGCCATATGCAAACTAACATTCTGTTATCTCAGTTTGGTTACAACATGATTGGTATATAATAAGTTCCCCCTTAACCGGTCCCCAACAAGGCCGGCTAGGGGCATGTTTTGTAAGATGAGAAGTTGCTAAAGAGAGGCTGCAGAAATAATAAAAGACAAAGACATTTTGTCAGTCTTCAGCCGTCAGCTTCCGGTGGTGACGGGGGTAAGGCGATGCGCTGATTGGTGTGTGGGTTGTGTTGTTCTGGACAGAGTGAACTTCAGTTGGTTGTCAGGATCTGTTCTGGCAGTCCTTGTATTGTTAGTCGGATGGGTTGCTGGCTTGACTTGGCTATGGTGAATCCATGGCACTACTTCGGCGACTTTCACAGCTGTGGGGGTTGACAGTAGGTCCATATATGACCCCTGCCAGTGGGGCGCCAAAGGGTCAGAGTTCCATTCCTTAATCCAAACAGCGGAACCTGGTTTGTGGGGGTGAATGGGTTCAACAAGGGTTACTGGCAGTCAGTCATTCTTGAACCCAGGAGTGAACATTTTGCAATATGGAACCCAATGCTACCAGCTCCTGGCGGGTCAGCAGAGATCCGATCTGACCCATGACTCCCTGCCGCCCCTTAATCAGGGGAGGGACCATCCATACAGGATCTCAAAGGGTGACATATTCAAACCCTGATGAGGGGGAGGACCAGAAATACAGCAGGCCATAAAGAGGACAGAAGGCCAGCGGAGACGGGTCTCCTGAGCGAGTTTGGAAATTATTTTTGGCTTTGAGGGTCCTGTTCATACGTTCGACTTTCCCTGAACTCCGGGGGCGGTAAGTGGTGTGCAATTTCCAATCTATCTGTAGGGCCTGGGCTAAGTGTCTGGTGACCTGGGAAATGAAAGCTGGGCCATTATCTGATCCTTTTACTAATGGTAGTCCGAATCGGGGTACGATTTCTGTGATGAGGATTCGGGTGACCTCACAGGCTCTCTCGGTTCTGGTAGGAAAAGCTTCAGTCCACCCTGAATAAGTACAGACTAACACCTGGAGGTACTTATAACCCCCGGTCCTGGGCATCTCGGTGAAATCCACCTGCAAATTTTCCATGGGAGCAGTCCCTACAGACAGGGGGGGGGGGGTAGTTTCCCTTGTCGGGGATTGTTCCGGGCGCAGGTCAGGCATTGGCATGAAACTGAAGCAGTTAGGTTTCCTAGCATCGAGCGCTTTTTCCCATGTGAGTGACCTGGTGGAAAGCCTGGACAAAATGTGGAGCTAAGGAGTCAGGGACAACAATATGGCTAGGTCCAGTTTTCAAGAGGGGTGGCAGCTGGATCCACCCTTGTTCTGTCAATGTCCCTCCCTCCTGAGTGCAAAAAACAATCAAGCTCATCTGGTTGATATCGGGGGTCCCAGTTATTAAGGGAATAGGGAACAGTGGGGCCTTTATGGCCACTGTAATCAGGTCGGGCCCTAGCGGACGGAGGGCCGCTTCCTTCACTACTCTGTCTGCCCTCCGGTTCCCTAGGGGGTTCCCAGACCGCATCTAGCAGAGTGATTATGTCTGGGGCGTTCTTGATAGCTTTTCCTCCCGAAGTAATTAAACCTCTTTCTTTATACAGGGCCCCATGGGTGTGGAGGGTGACAAATGCATACCTGGAATCTGTATAGATGTTAACGGCTAGCCCGCTGAAAAGCTGGAGAGCCCTTATGAGATCAATAAGCTCAGCCCGTTGGGCTGAGGTACCATGAGGTAGGGAACCGGCTTCAATCTCAGAGTCCGTTGTCATAACTGCATACCCGGCCCGTCTCCTGTTGTCATGTATGAAGCTACTTCCGTCCGTGTAGTAGGTAACATCAGGGTCCTTTAAGGGAATATCTGTGAGGTCAGGCCGGCTGGAGAATACTGTGTCCATCACTTCCAGGCAGGTGTGGTCTGGAGGACCAGGGCCCACAGGTAGGAGTGTGGCAGGGTTCAGAGTTTGGCTGATTGAGAGGTGTACCTATGGATTCTCACAGAGCATGCCTTGGTATTTAAGCATCCGGGCATTCGAGAACCAGTAGTTTCCTTTTTGCTCTAGTAAGGATAGAACTGCATGTGGAACCACAATGTAGAGTTCCTGTCCCAGAGTTAGTTTCTCTGCTTCCTTCACCAACAGAGCTGTTGCTGCAATGGCCCATAAGCATGGAGGCCATCCCTTGGCCACCATATTGAGTTGCTTTGACAGATACGCGACAGGGCACTTCCATGATCCTAAGTTTTGGGCCAATACTCCTGTGGCCTGGCCCCCAAACTCATGTACTGTGATAAGGAAGCTTATCATAGCTCAGGTAGGAGCTATAGAAAAGATGATGTGACTCTGAACAAGCAACCTGTCAGTTCTGGTAGAAGAAAGAAAACAGAGTTTTCACATAAAAGACTACCAGTCCCAGAATGCACCAGGTTTCCAGCAGCCATGAGGGGAGCTGAAGTGAGAAAACGTGTGTGCAATCAAGAGAGCTATGAGGTAATCCCTAAGCACTCATCTCAAAGGGCAGGGCATGATTCAGCACAGCTGCACTGTGTTAGGGAGGAGCACACATTAAGACAGAATAAGAATAGAGCTTATTCTACAGATAACAGCTACAGCAAGAACTTCAAGCTCAAGCACCAACATCATCTCGAGAAGCAGAAGCCAAGCCAAGCGGATAGAGAGAAAAGGAAACTCTCTGGAAGGAAGAGAAGAAAGGCCATTGGAAGGTCTGGGAGAGTCCAAGGCAGTACCCATACTGGGAGGTATTCCAAGTGCCAGCAGAGACCATTGGACTGGACTCAGCCAGAGGAATGGAATGGCAGAGATAGGAATCACCAGTGGCTACCTGGGAGAGAGAAGACTGCACGTGGAAGGGACTTTCAGACCTATGCCAGAAGGTATGTGAGGGAAGATCCAGTGTCCAGGGATCAAGATTGGAAGGCTGGACATCAGAACTGGATTACATACTGGCCAGGCTATACAGAGAGGAATTATGATAGCAGGAGAGGCTCAGGTATGAACACTGATCCAGACCCTATCTATAATAGTGAATGGCAGCAAGGGAATAAGCATTCTCATGATAGTGCCTTATTGAAAGACTTGTCTGTGTCAATGTATGATAGTGACCCTATGCTGATTGATGAAGGGGGAATTACAACAGATGAAAATATTGAGTACATGGACTGTTTTCTATCCAAATGCTATTGCTAGCTTTCTGTGAGCAAACACATCAGCCATCACAAAGAAACCTAACTTTGTTCTTTATTCCACTGCAAACAGCTCCTAAAGCAGGATTTGGGTTCACACAGTAGCAGCCAGCCAGCTAAAGGGTTTCAGCTGGACAATTGATAGTAATTAAAGCTGCACCTGATTGTGTGCGTGAGCAAGGGAGAATCACTGCTGGATCTGTGTGGAAAATAAGCAGAAGTTAACCTAACCAGCAAAGTTTATTCATTTCTTTGTGCCTTTTTATTTGGTAATTATTTGCTAAGAAAACATTAGCTAATTGCCTGACAAGTTGAAGGTTGTTTTCTGATTTGCTTTGTGACTTTATATTATCAATTTAAACACTGCAAGCAAGTAACCTCAATTATATGCTACCAAGCATACTTGTGCTGGGTGAATTAAACCCCATCAATAAAAAGTATTTTATTGGCTTTACCACTGGTTTCACAACTCAATTATTGTCTTCAGCTGTGTTTGGAGTGAATGAACTACATTACCCACAATACCTTGCAAGAATCATATGAATATATGCATCGTCAAGATTGTGTAAGTTCTCACCCTAGGCAGCCGTCTGACAGTACGTACAACTAGAAAGGCTTGTCCAGGTTAAGGAGACCCAAGGCTGGGCTGGTGGTCAAGGCAGTTTTGATGGACTGGAAGGCTTTGGCTTGCTCGGGACCCCATTCCAATGGGGTTCTCTCAGATCCTCGGGTGGCATCATACAGAGGTTTCAACAAGATAGCAAAGTTTGGAATCCAGATATGGCAGTAACCAGCTGTTCCAAGGAAACCTCTAAGTTCCCGGCGTGTCTCAGGGGGGCGGAGGCGGAGGACTGTCTCTTTCCGTTCAGGGCCCAGACATCGGACTCCCTGGGAGATGTAGAACCCCAAGTACTTCACTTCAGACTGGCAAAGTTTATTTATTTATTTTATTTATTTATTTATCAGTTTCTTCTATACCGCCCCTTCCAGAGATCAAGGGCGGTTTACATGAAACAAATAACAATTTTGTATACTAGTGTATACTTTACATAGAACGGTGTTTGGAACTATATACAGGTAATACTACATGGAACAGTAATACAACTATTTGTAACTATTTACAAAGAACTATACACAAGGATCATCAACAACAGTTTGCATAAGACATTTTGCAGGAATATAAATGAGTTAGTAGTGGGAGGTCTGGTGGTGTTAGTCATTTGTTATATCTTGAGTCATGTGGGTATGTTTCTGTGATTGTTGGGGTATGGTGTGATGTGGGTATGTTTCTGTGATTGTGATGTGTGTATGTTTCTGTGAAAGTTGGGCTTTGGCTCGTGATGCCTGATAGCCGGCAGATCCCAGCAACTGCAAAAGCTTTTCCGTGGCAACCTGGCACTCTGGGTCTGATGAACAGGCCAAAATAAGATCGTCTATGTATTGTATAAGTATGCTCTGGCCTGGCTTTGAAGGGTATGCAGCAAGATCCTGAACCAGACATGTACTAAAATCGTGGGGGAGTTCTTAAATCCCTGTGGCAACCGGGTCCAAGTCAGTAGGCCACGGACTCCAGTGTCCGGGTGTTCCCATTCAAAGGCAAATATTGGCTGCGATGACTCAGCAAGACAAATGCAGAAGAAAGCATCTTACAAATCCAGGACAGTAAAGTGAGTGGCTGCGGCTGGGATTAGGCCTAGTAGAGTGTAGGGATTTGGTACCACCGGGTGTATAGTTACTACAGCATCGTTGACGCGCCACAAATCTTGAACAGGATGGTAGTCATTGGACTATGGTTTTCTTACTGGCAGCAGGGGGGTGTTCCACGGGGACTGGCAGGGTTGCAAGAGTCCGTAATGTATGAGTCTCTGCAGATGACGGTGGATTCCCACAAAAGCAGGTCGGGATAATCGGTACTGGCTGACATGCACTGGGGTAGCCCCGGGTTTCAGAGTGACTACCATTGGTGGAATATTCTGAGCCAGTCCAGGAGGGCTATCTTCAGCCCACACCCCCGGAGGTGGTAAGGACATTCCTAGCGTGGAGTGTGGTGCTGGTGGTCCATATAGGCACCATTCTTCAGTGCGGGGGACGGAGAGAACCAGAAGGCTGGGGGGTCTCTCCTTCTGTTGTCAGAGTGCTGTCCCCCGAGTTGTCGAAGGATATTTGAGCTTGTAGCTTGGAAAGAAGGTTGTGGCCCAAAAATGGGATTGGACAATCCAGCATGTAGAGGAACTGGTGGCGAACTCTATGGCCCCCAGGAACAGACTCCTGTCGTTGAAGGAAGTTGGTTTCTGCAGTACTTCCGCCACCTTGCTGATGTTAACTGCTCTCTGGCCTCCCTTCTTTAGGCCTGCCATGATGGCCAGGCGGAACCGACTTAAGGCCCCCCTGCCTTCCTCAGAGTTCGGGTCCCATCGTGGGTCCATATCAGGAAAATCTCTGGTGGCTGCCTGTCGGTTGTCCATTCCCCCCTGGATTGCAAGGTCTGGATGCTCCTCCAACCACCAGAGGGCTGCCTTCTGTATCCTGGACCTTTCTTCGGTGTTAAAAAGATGAATGAGGAGCTGCCGACAGTCTGACCAGGTGGGCTGATGGGTCTGCATGATTGTGGCCATAAGATCAGTCAGTGCCTGCGGTTTTTTTTGTATAGGATGCATAATGCATTTTCCAGTTCATGAGGTCTGTGGTGGAGAAAGGCACATAGATAAGACTGGGCGGGCCGACTACCACATGTTGGTTGTCATCTAGAATGGGCAGTCCCTGGACCTCTTGGAGTGGGAGCTAGCCCGCCCCCGGGGAGGGCGATCCATGATCGGAGGGTCCTCTGAAAAGGGGTGGAGTTGGTAGCAGGCCCAGACAGAGGCAATTGGACCTTGAAACTCTGAGATTGAATGTCCGGTGATCCTAGGTCCTCATCTACCCAACTGCCATCAGGCATGGTGGCAGAGCCGGGTGACGAGCCCTCGGAAAATCCCTCAGGATGACTGGAGGGCTCCGGCACTGGTAGGGGTGGGGCCCTGTCTGAATGGAGACATGGGTGGAGTCAGAGGCGGGTCCTGGAGAGGATGATACAGACCTCCCTGAGCTTGGAGTTAAGGGGGCGGAGGAACCGGAGCTGAGGGAAGGCGTGGATATAAGTAACTACGTGGCTGCTCAAGGGGTGCAGGGGGGGGTCAGGATCCCGATAAATGGGTGGTTGGGACTGGCTCCTAGGGACCCGGGGGCATTCACTGATGAGCCAGGACAAAAGAATACGGCACTGATCTTCGTGACACCTAATTAACCATGGGGGTCTCTTGGAACAGACTTCCAGCCAGGAATCAATATGGGGAAACTGGTCAGGGTGACTCTGTCGGACTACGGTATGCACGTCTAGTATCAGGTCTAAATCAAGGGATCCCTCGGGAGGCCAGGTTAAAGACAGAAGGGGCCATTCCCTCTCACATAAAACTTCCAAGCGACCTGGGGTCATTGTGATTCCTTAATCACCAGAGAAGCCCTTCTTAAAGTTCTTAAGGAGACACTGCAGCACACTGCAGCGGGCTCAGTGTATCTCCACCCCCTCCCATACTACTGGAAACCTCTCTCTTTCTCACTCCCCTTCAACAGCAATGCAAAACACTTCCGTCCTTTCGTGACCTGGGCGCGGTCGCCCAGCCTGGAAATGCACTACTCGGAGGTCCACACTCGCTTGGTCCGTACTCGGACCTCTCACTCATTCAGGTTTCTCCCACAGAAATCAGCAAAAATAATATAAAAGGAACAATTGAAGTAGAAATGAGGGCAGGGCTGAGAGCCAAAGGGTTAAAGTTACTGAACATTTCCCTCCCCTCACTGTGTGAAAACGACACACCCCCTCTGTCCCTCTGCTTGCTAGAGATAACTTTCACTGTGTTAAAACGACACACCCCCTCTGTCTCTCTGCTTGCTAGAGATAAAGCAAGGTTACTTACCTGTAACAGAGGTTCTCCGTGAACAGCAGGATAAGTCAACCACACCTGGTGACGTCATCCGACGGCGCCGAGACGGAAGTCCTCTCTATAGCTCAGAAGGGCTTTTTGCCCTTCTGAGCAAGAGCCAACTAGCCCTACCCCTGGTCCCACCCCTAGCTAGCCGAAGAGTCACTAGCCGCGGAACTTCAGCTAGGACACAGGACTGAGATAGGCCAAAGGGGCGACCCTTGATAGGGGAGGTGGGCGGGATGGTGTGGCTGACTTATCCTGTTGTCCACAGAGAACCCCTGTTACAGGTAAGTAACCTTGCTTTCTCCTAGGATAAGCAGGATGAGTCAGCCACACCTGGTGCCTCCTGAGCATTGAAAAACTGTGGAAGGGGAGGCCCTGCTGGTTAAGCACTGAGGCGGAAGCAGGAACTTGTTTTGCATTTTTATTAAGTTGTCTGCCCAGGTTTGTCCGAAGGACGAGGAACAAAGAAAATTTTTTAACCATTGAACAACCATGACTGTGTAGAGGTAGGAAACACAGTGTAGAGGTAGATAATTACATATAATAACGTTGTGTAGCAGTGCAAACAGTGCAAACAGTGCCAGTGTAACTCATAGTGCAGGTAGTAAAACAGTGCAAACTGTGTCAGTGTAACTCACAATGCAAACAGTAAGTAAGGCAAACCTGGTGTAGGCAAATACTACAGTCAGAGTGGCACGTTCTGTGGCTGAGGGAGCTCTACGGTGGTTAGGATTGTCTGACCAAATGCGGATTCGTCACCGACTATCTTGTCGAGACAGTAATGCTTTTGAAAGGTGTGCAATGATGACCAAGTTGCGGCCTTGCAGATGTCCACCGCAGGTATTTAGTGAAGGGTGGCGATGGAAGCTGCCATTGCCCTGAGTTGGTGCGCATGAATCTTGGTTGTGTCCTGTGATCCGGCTTGTTGGAGGCAGAACACCACGCAAGTGGAGATCCATATTGAGAGTGTTCTCTTGCTAACTAGCCAGCCTGGTTTGTTGGGATCATAGGAGACAAATAGCTGTGTTCCTTTTCGTAGACCGCTGGTCCGGAAGAGATAGGTGCATATTGCCCTGATGCAGTCCATGGTGTGCAGTCGTTGGTCCTCGGCCGAGGAATGTGGTTCCGGATGGAAGCAGGGAAGCTCGATCGTCTGGTTGACGTTGGGCATGAACTTTGGATGTGTTCATAGTGTGGCCCAGTCCCCGGTAAGAAGGGTGTAGAGGGGATGCAACACCAGGGCTTGCAGTTTGCTGATCCTTCTGACTGAAGTGATGGCTATTAGGAACAAGGTTTTCCATGTGGCGTATTTCAAGTCTGCTGAGAGCAGGGGTTCAAAAGGAGGTTGTGTTAATTCCTGCAGGACAATATTGAGATCCCAGTGGGGTACGGGATCTCAGATTGGGGGCCGTAGGTTATTCAGCCCTCTCATGAATCTGGCGACTAGTGGATTCTGAGAGATGGTGTTGCCCCCCTCCTGGTCGTGAAAAGCTGCGATCGCTGAAAGGTGAACACGAACGGATGACACCTTCAGGCCGCTGTGAAACAAGATTGTGAGGTACAGTAGGACTGCTGGCAATGGGCACGAGAAAGGATTCAGGTGGCTTTGCCCGCACCAGAGGCTGAAACGTTTCCATTTTAGGCCATACAATTTGCGTGTTGCCGGGCATCGTGCCTCAAGTATCCACTTGCTGTACTTCTGTAGACAGGTTGAAGGGTGCCAATATCATCCTTTCAGTTTCTAGGCTGTAAGAGCCAGGGTCCTTAGGTTGGGATGAAGGCAGTTCCCTTTCTTGGACATAATCAGAGGTAGTTTCAGCAGAGGTTCCAGCGCAAGGCGGCGCAGGTATGGGAACCATATTTGGCACGGCCAGTGAAGTACAATCAGGATGGCATGTGCTTTATCCGCAATGATGCGCTGTATGGTCAATGAGATGAGGGGGGAGGCATATACCAGAGACCACTCCCCCCATGATACGTCGAATGCATCCGAGGTGATGCTGCGGCTGGAGGGCCGTTTTGAGCAGAAGAGGGGGCATTTCCTGTTGTCCTCGGATGCAAAATGATCGATCTGTGGGTGTCCCCACCTCTGGAAGAGGGTGGCTGTAATGCTGGGGTTGAGAGTCCATTCGTGCGGGGCTATCTGTCGACTGAGTTTGTCCGCCAGTT
Source organism: Ichthyophis bannanicus (assembly GCA_033557465.1). Classification (NCBI taxonomy): domain Eukaryota; kingdom Metazoa; phylum Chordata; class Amphibia; order Gymnophiona; family Ichthyophiidae; genus Ichthyophis; species Ichthyophis bannanicus. Next base: position 26,112,143 of record CM066031.1, on the reverse strand, counting down.
CGTTCATCGTTCCCGGTAGGTAGGAGGCCCGAAGAAGGCAGTGCCTGGAAAGGGCAAAGGTCCAAAGCTGGAGGGCTTCTTTGCATAGGTAGCGTGAACCTGTTCCTCCCTGCTTGTTGACATAGAACATCACTACTTGATTGTCTGTCTGGAGTAGGACCGTTTTTCCCCGAATTAAGTTCTGGAAGGCCTTGAGGGCATAGAATAGTGCTCTGAGTTCCAGTAGGTTGATGTATATGGAGCATTCCTTCTCAGTCCAGGCTCCTTGTGCACGGAGGTGTAGACAATGGGCTCCCCAGCCCATCAGCAAGACATCTGATGTGATCGTTAGCTGGTGGGGCCATTGTTGTAATGGGCGGCCTTCCGCGAGGTTCTTGGCCTATGTCCACCAATCCAGAGAATGCTTTGTTGTCGTGTTCATGGGGATGCGAGATGAGAGTGGTTGAGTGTGTTGGTTCCAATGAGACTGTAGATGCCACTGTAGGTGTCGCATGTGCAATTTTGCCAGGGGAAGCACCTGTGTTGCTGCTGCCATGTGTCCTAGCAGTTGAAATATGCATTGAGCAGATGTCTGCTGTGTTGTGGAGACGCTGCTGGCAAGGCTGGTGTTTCTCTCCAGTGAGGCAGTAGGAATGCTTTCGCCTGCACAGTATCTATCAAAGCCCCAATGAAATCCAGGTGTTGAGTTAGACATAGTTTGGATTTTTGAAGGTTCACTCGAAAACCCAGGGTTGTCAACAGGTTGATTGTGTTCTCGACCGCGGAGCATGTTTCATGTGGTGATCGGCTCGAGATCAGCCAGTAGTCCAGGTATGGAAACACGCAGATGTCCTGTTTTCTTAGGTGTGCAGCTATTACTGCAACACATTTGGTGAAAACCCGAGGTGCTGGGGATAGCCCGAAGGGGAGGACTCTGTACTGATAGTGGTTGCTCTGGACTTGAAAACTGAGATATTTACGGTGAGCCACATGTATTGGGACATGTGTGCAGGCATCATGTAGATCTAAAGAGGCAACAGAGACAAAAAACAGAAGAGTGGCCGGTTCACACACACAACACTTTTATTGACCAAATAAAAGGTGGCCCAAACCCATGTGTGTGTGAACCGGCCACTCTTCTGTTTTTTGTCTCTGTTCAGCCCTGAGTGGCTTGTGCTGTTTTCTTTGTTGGTTTTTGATCTAAAGAGGCAAGCCACTCTCCTGGTTGTAGGAGTAAAAGGATGGTACCCAGGGAGTACATTCTGAATTTTTCCTTCAGAATGAATTTGCTGAGCTTGTGGAGGTCGAGGATAGGGCGGACTCCGCCTGATTTCTTGGGTATTAAGAAGAGTCTGGAACAGAATCCAGAGTTGACCTCATTGATGGGTACCGGTTCTATCGCTCTCCTAACCAGCAGCGAGTGTATCTCTGATGTGAGGGCGAGGAGTGATGATGGTGGAACAGTGGTGCAGGGTTTCTTGCGCTGTAAGGGTAGGCATGTGAACCTTATACTGTATCCCTCCTTGATGATCCTCAAGACCCATTTGTTGTTAGTGATGGTCTCCCATGCCCGAAAGAAGGCTGTCAGCCGACCCCCGGAGGGGAGGTTGGCTGGGGGACTCCCGTCAAAAAGGGGGGTTGGCTTTCCCCGCATTGGAAGTTGAGGTTTTTTGCTGTTTTCTGTCCCTCTGGCGAGGTTTGGCTCAGTAAGAGTTTATTTATTTATTTATTTATTTATTTAACATGTTTTGTATCCCGCCTTTTCCTTCAATCAAAGCGGTTAATACAGCACAGAGTTAAACAAAGGTGAGGGAAACATACATTGCATTATCATTACATCACAACAAAACACTAGGAGTACAAACAGGGAACACAGTACATAACTTACATTACATTACCTTACATTAACTACAAACAGCATATCGCTGAACAGAATGAGCATATAGAATAAGCATATAGTAGCAGATAGTGGGTCCCGCACGGTCCACCGCCTAAGGGCCACGCCAAAGGGCCCTCTTGCGAGGCCCTCAGGCGCGGGCCCGCAAGGCACGGGCGCGCCATTGCTGAAGGGATTCTAAATGATTTGAAAAGTGCTCAGATTGGCTGCAGTTTTCTCTCACACACAGTTCCCAACTAAGTAGGCACAGCTGGTTCTCACTCACTGCTCACAGGATCGTTGAAGCCTTTGCTGAAGGGATTCTAAATGATTTGAAAAATGCTCAGATTGGCTGCAGTTTTCTCTCACACACAGTTCCCAACTAAGTAGGCACAGCTGATTCTCACTCACTGCTCACAGGATCGTTGAAGCCTTTGCTGAAGGGATTCTAAATGATTTGAAAAGTGCTCAGATTGGCTGCAGTTTTCTCTCACACACAGTTCCCAACTAAGTAGGCACAGCTGGTTCTCACTCACTGCTCACAGGATCCATTCCCTCTTCTGCCAGTGTCTGTAAGGTGTTGCATCGGTCCTTCATGTCATCAACCATGTCATTCACCTTCTCGCCGAACAGGGTGTCCCCAGCACATGGGGCATCAGCAATGTGGTCGTGCGTGTCCTCGTGAAGACCAGAGGCGCAGAGCCAAGCTATGCACCGGGCTGATAGACCTGTCCCCGCAGTCCGGGCTGCAGATTTGAAGGCGTCGAATGCTGCCCTGACCTGGTGTTTGGTACATTCTTGGAGGTCAGCGATGGATGACGTGAGGGAAGCCAGAGTCTCGGCATTGAGGGAGGATTTGATTATCTCTACGAGGGTATCCTGGTAGAGGGCTTGTTGTAATTGATGAGCAGCTACCCTTGAGGAGAGCATGGCTCCTTGAAAGTCCTTTTCCCCATGTCATCTAGGAGTTTGAGTTCCTTTTGTTGGGGGACTATTTGCATGGTTCCGTGCTGATTTTAATTGTTTGAGTGTGGACTCAACCACAATGGAGGTGTGGGGCAGATGTGTCTTGTCAAATCCCATAGCTGGTTGTACTTGGTAGTTTAAGTCTAGTTTTCTAGGAGCGGCTGGTCCTGTGGCAGGGTTTTGCCACAGTTTGGTCAGGTTTTGTTGTAGGAATGGGTGAATTGTGAGGAGTGCCGAGTTCTTGGGTGTCTCCAGGAATTTTAGTGCCGCTTGTGTTTCTGGACGCAGGTCCATAGTTTGTGACACAGTAGCTCCTCAGGAACAGATGGATACAAGTGAGCAGCCGGTGGTAGAAGCCGGTACTGCAGGAGAAAGCAGGGATTTCTCTGCAGAAAGAAAAAAAACACACTTTCAATCAGGCAAAACAGCTCACCTCGAGGGAGGAGAGTAGGAAGGCTTGTGATTGGGCACGCCCCAAGGGGAGGCGGGCAGTGCAGGCTAGAAGCACCTGGTTAAATACACAGGAACCAGGAAGTGAAAGGCAGATTGAGATTGAGATGCAGAGGGAGATCCCCGGGCAGACGGAGATCCAGACGCAGATCCAGAGAGAGAAGCCAAGAGAGCAACGGAGGTTTCCTTGCTGTGATAATTTCCCTAACAGTCTGCAGCTGGAAGATAGCTTGGAGCAGCATTCAGATGAGGAAGGAAACTGCTGGAGGCAGAGCTCCTTTAGAACGCTGAGAAACCCAAGGCTACAGGACCAGGCAAAGCTGGGGAACAAAGGCAGAAGGATAAAGAATCCTCCAAGAGAGAAGCTCCTGTATAAGGTACCCAGAGAAAGAGGAGTTTATGCTCTAAAGCCAGAAAGTCTATGTTCTGCTTTTAAAAGCAAAGCCAGTCAAGATGGTGGCAGCTGGTGTCAGAAAAGAGAAGCTTTGAATGACAATAATTATTCTTTTAAACTAGCTGAGTCACCTAGCCAGGACAGGGCTGATATACATGCGTTTAAATATTCTCCTAGCACTGCTAAGTTTGAATGTACAGCACCCACGTGTAGGGAAGGCTGGGGAGCTAACGAGAGCCCAGCACATGTTTGTCTTCCAAATGCAAACAAACCTGAGAAGCAGCCTGAGATAGATAGGCTCAGTCAATACCAATTCACTGAGGGGACAGGAAGACAGCTCAATGAAGAAAAGTTTCATGCTGAATCACTTCTTAAAGAGTTCCAGGATTATTTAGAACAGAAGAAGAGTTTTAACCACAGTGTTCCAGTTACTGGCTGTAAGGAAGAAAACTCTGTTCATAATTCTGTGTTTTCCCTTGCTGATGATGATGAGATGATGATGGACTGTTCTACCTGTTCAATTGATAGAGGCAATTAAGCAGAGAGAGGATTGTGCTGGTATATGAAGTAATATAACAGTGACGTAACTTTGACCGACACAAGAAAGCTTGTGGAGGGAAACTGAATTAGAGCACTACTAGTGATTGATAGAACCTGAGCTTTATTAGTAAAGGACTTTTCTGTTATCAGCCTGTATGTTAAAAGCACATGAAAGGAATGTGAAGAAATACAGCATTTAAAGCCAGTCAGGCAAAGTTTCAGTTAATCCTGTTTTATTTGGTAAAAACTTCTGCACCGTCTGTAATCTTCTTTTGAACTGCACAATGGCAATATGAACCACATGAAAAATAAACCTCATGTAAATAAATAACTCTTGCCAGCCTTACTGCTCGAAGCATAACACAACTACAACTAACTGCCTCAAGGGCATCATAAGGCAACCCCTCCTTAACCCTCAAGGTTAAGGGGCGGGCGGTGTCATAAGTTTGGGAAGTGGCAATTCCTAGTGCAGAGGAGACTTTTCGGAGGAATTTTGGGTATGATAGGTCCTCCGGTTTGGCTGGTTGTGGGTCCGAGGTGTGTTTATCGGTGTTCTCTGGGGACACGAGAACCTCCTCTACTGAGTCTTGAGTGGACACCTCTTCTTCTTCTGCGGCGGAAGAGTTTGCGGCTAAGTCTTGGTCGTCCGGAGTGGCGGGGTCAGGGCACAGAGGAGGGCAGGTTTCTGTGCTCTCTACAGCTCCTTGGGAAGCTGACCACTGTTTAAAACAGTCCGAGAAAAAGATGAAGAATTCTTTGGCTCCTTGGGGTCCTGGGGCCACTTGAGGGGTTGTAGGGGCGGTTTCCCTGGTCAATCCCTCTTCCCCCGAGGGGTCTAGGCCACTAGGACTCGAAGGCGATGCAGGAGATCTAGAGGAGAAGGAGTACCTGTCACTGTGTCTTCTGTGTTTGGGGCTTAAGCTGGAGCTGCTGGTGCTGCGCTGCCGGTTTCGCCATCCCGATCATCGGTCCCAATGGTGGGAGTGTCTGCCCTGGTGTCTGCAGCTTCTTCTATCGGTTCTGTGCCTTTTAAAGCCTGTCCTGTGTATATCTGTGCCATGGTGGATGGGACGAATTGCTGAGTGAGATTGGGGTATGAAATGGAATGCTTCCATTTGGAATTAAACCCTTTCACATCACATGAGCAAAAGTAACAGTCGTCACTATGGTTCTTTTGCTCTCGCCATACGATAGGAATCCCATAACGGAAAAATTTTTTCTTACCCTTGAACCAGTTTCGGAGATCCTCCACACACTGTTTGCACACTTTATGAAGCACCCAAACTTTATCTTGATCTCCAATTTTTAGTCCAAAGTATGCAAAGTATACTTTTTTCACAAAGTTTGTAGTATTCTGCTGTTGCTTCAACACTGTATATTCACCACAGATGAAACAGAAACTGTCTGGCAAATTAATACACTTTCGCGGAGCCATAACATAACGGTTGAAGAATGACGAGCTAACACGAATTGCGATGAAAAAGTGTGAACAGCCTAGAACCAAGAACCTGATGATGATTCGTGCACAAGTGTGGCATGCAGGAGAGAGCAGCTCTGTGTCTGTACAGGAGACCTCACAGTGCTGGCCACGCCCCCTTTCACTGACCGGAGCTGCTGCTATCTGCCCCGTGTCTCCCTCCCACTGGATTCTTCAGGAAAGATTAACCCCTTCTACCATTAGAAGCACAGACTTAAAACTTGCTTAGCTTATGTATATATTGCTGACCATCAGATTTACAGTGCTATATTTTTTTTTTACATAAAGTACCACAGAACAGAAACAGAAGACTCATGATGCAAAACACCCTAGAGGTCCCAAAAGTAATAACAAAATGCACAAAAGCAACGACAAATAGGGCCTTTACGATTTACGCACCCAGAGCATGGAACGCTCTCCCCACCTCTATTCGAAACATCACTTACCTAATTGACTTCAGGAAGGCATTAAAGCAGCACCTATTCACCACATACTACCCTGAATCCAGCATTAGTAATCATACATATGCCCCCTCAGACAATCACTCATTACAATTAAACAATCAGACTCAGCATGAAAAAGGATAATCAACTGATCGCTCAGAAGGTACCCACTGAAATGGAATCAGGACCCCCAGTGTAAATAAGATGTAGATATGTTATACAATGTACATAGTTCCCCCCAGTTACTTCCAAGTTGATCTCCTGTTTATTGTAAATACAACTCAGGGTCCCTGTGTTGTATGGTTGATGTTGAATGTAAACCGCTCTGATCTAAAATAGAGTGGTATAGAAGAACTGTTAAATAAATAAATAAATAAAATAAATAACTCGGACAACCCCTTTAAGGTTTTTTTGACATTTTATATCTTAAATGCACTTATGTGAATTAATTAATAGTAATTTGGACTTTAAATTTGGTTAAAAACCCATAATTTAAAAAAAATACCAAAAATTTGATAAATTTGAAGACAATTTTGCATGTTGTGACAAATCATGACGTCTGGGAGTTTTTTCAATATTTTATTTGTTTTCAGCACACCAAAATACATGGAAATTAGATGAAAATAATCAAACAGCTTTTTAGTCGCAGGCCTGTGTTATGAGTCCCCCTGGAAGAGAAATGAAGCCAAGGTGGCAAATTCTGCCTGGGCAGCTGTTGACAAATGGTCCTGAAAGACTCTTGCTACAGTTTTGGGGGCAAAGCTGGCCAGGCTGCTCCATTTAATGTACTGGGTGGTTCTGGGAGACACTTCTGGCTCTGACACAGTGCAACTGCCTTTGATTCGGGTGATCAACTTGACCAGGCATCGCTTCCAGATCATGCTTGTGCACTGGTGATATCAGCTGAGCTTCCTGTCTTCTTACTCTTTAGGGCAGGGGTTCCCAAACTTGTCCTGGGGCCTACTCAGCCAGTTGATTTTTCCAGATATCCACAATGAATATGTATGAGAGAGGTTTCCATACAATGGAGGCAGTGTATGCAAATCTCTCTCATGCATATTCATTGTGGATATCCTGAAAACCCGACTGTCTGTGAGGCAAGTTTGAGAACCCCTGCTTTAGGGTTTCCATTGTTTATGTTTGCTCTCTTCAGACTCCTCAGTGTTTGAAAACAAACAAATGAATCTCTTTGGTGAGAGAGGGACACTTTCTCTTGCCAGCATTCTGCTGTCATAAAGCCCTCTTATGACATCAGCATATTTCACTCTCCTATAGGTTACATAGAGATTCATTGTAGGCTGCATCATAAAACGTATCCAGAGGGGATTTTGCACATGAACTCTGGAGATCACAGCAAGCTTCTTTTTTATATGCCTCCACAGGGAAGGAAAACACTTCCTCAACTCATCAGTAATTAAAAAACAGCCTAAACTAATGTAGACACTTATAAAAAACTTACCAAGATGAAGTGTTGGACACTTCCTATTTCCCTACACACATGGTTGAGGTGGCTCTCCAAAGAATAAAAGCCATAGATTTGCAGAAAGAAAGTTACACTACAGAGGGGAGGCAGTTCATATCCTAGCATAGCTGTCTCTGATCCTGAACTTGGAACTGATGTAAGGGCTGAGAGGGAAGATGGCTAACTGGGCTTGTTAGGGGCAGAAGCTGGGAGCCTGGCTGAATGGAATAATAGCTGGGGGTGGGGGGGGGGCTGATTTTAGTGAGGAGGGAGATGGTAGGATGGGGAGGAATGTGCTAAAAGGAAAAGACCGGTTAACAGCATGGTGGGAGGAGAAAGAACAAGACTGGGTGGGGAGGGAGGCTAATGGCTGGGGATTTCTGCCAGTAGCCTGCAGGGATGTTTAAGGGCCTGATTTACTTTCTTTTTCCTCAGACATGGAATGGGAAAACTAGCCTTAGTAAATCATGTCCTACAGAAGTTGAAGTAGACCTCGAGTGGATCTCTTCCATCCCCCACCCCTGCTCCCAAACTTCAGTTAACGGTGGTGAGCAGAAGGTTTCAGCCGATGGCTCCTAGGTTTTTGGGCTGGATCCTAAATACAACAAAAATGTATCATGGCCTGTTCTATATTAATAATAATTGGTTTACGTATCTCTGCTATGTAATGTTTATAAGCGTCATTGATGGAAGAGAAGTGTCTCTTTTTAAGGCGTGCATGTGCTTGGTATTTTTCCCTCAGTTATATCATGACACACACTATATCAGAGAAATAATTACATATTACGCATTACTTGTCATATGAAGTGAGATTATTACATAAACTAATTCATGCAAAATGGAAGAGAAACCTAAGAGAGAATGTATCCATCTGAAATAACTATTACATTCAAAATTCTCATTTCATCATGCCAGGAATGAACGTCAGGTGTAAGTCAGGGAATGTTGGGTCTGATCTCAGATTTACTGTGAGTACTTGTCTGAATGCTTTTGATGTTCTGAGGGTGGAATATATGCAAACACAGATCAATTGGATATTTCTGTATCTTTCTGCCACATTGTCTCAGATTGCATTTCTTGCTACTTGAAAAATGACCTGGAAAGTGGAATAACGAGTGAGGTTATCAAATTTGCAGATGACACAAAACTATTTAAAGTTGTTAAAACCCAAGAGGATTGTGGAAAATTGCAAGAGGATCTTGATAAATTGGAAGACTGGGCATCAAAATGGCAGATGAAATTTAATGTGGACAAGTGCAAAGTTATGCATCTAGGGAAGAACAACCCAAACTATGGTTACACAATGCAAGGTTCCACATTAGGAACCACCACCCAGGAAAAAGATTTAGGCGTCATTGTGGATAACATGTTAAAACCCTCGGCCCAGTGTGCAGCAACAGCCAAGAGAGCAAATAGAATGCTAGGTATCATAAGGAAAGGAATGGAAAATTTTAAAAAAAAGATATTATAATGCCTCTATACCGTTCCATGGTGAGACCGCACCTTGAATATTGTGTGCAATTCTGGTCGCCGTATCTTAAAAAGGATATAGCGTTATTAGAAAAGGTTCAGAGAAGAGCCACCAAAATGGTAAAGGGGATGGAAGGATACCCCTATGAAGAAAGGTTAAAAAGGTTAGGGCTATTTAACCTGGAAAAGAGACGGCTGAGGGGAGATATGATAGAAGTCTATAAATTGATGAACGGAGTGGAACGGGTAAACGTAGATCGATTGTTTACATTATCAGAATATAGAAAGACTAGGGGACATGCAATGAAGCTACAGGGTAAACTATTTAAGACTAATAAAAGAAAATATTTTTTCACTCAATGTGTAATCAAACTCTGGAATTTGTTACCGGAGGATGTAGTAAAGGCTGTTAGTGTAGCTGGGTTTAAAAGGGTTTGGACAAGTTCCTGGAGGAAAGGTCCATAAACCATTATTAAGAAGGGACCCAGGATATCAATGCATGACTCAGTACAAGCATTGTGGAACCTGTGTCTTTTGGGGAAATTGCTAGGTACGTATGACCTAGATTGGCCACTGTTGGAAACAGGATACTGGGCTTGATGGACCTTGGTCTGACCCAGTATGGCATATCTTATGTTCTTACTTCGACTTTCATACTTTGGACACATCATGCGAAGAGAGAGATCATTAGAGAAAGACATTATGCTTGGCAAGATAGAAGGTCAACGCAAAAGAGGAAGGCCAGCAATGAGATGGATCGATACAATAACAGCAGCTACGGGTACCAGTCTGTCAAGAATGAGCCGCCTGACCGAAGACCGAACACAATTTAGGATAGCTATCCAGAGGGTCGCCATGAGTCGACTCCGATTCGACGGCACTTAACAACAACAACATGTTCTTATGAGAATTTGTCACTTGCTACTGACTTTTCTCTCAGCAATGTCATTCTTGTGCTCTTCTCCTTTACCACAATGCCTGGCTTTCTGACAAGGATTTTGTCACTACTTTCCTCCTGCTCCTTTGGGCTACTAGCTCAGTCAGAAATGGCCTCCCTTCTGTTACTTACCATGGGATGGGATCTTGTGCGGTTATCTGTGCAGGACTGTGGTGATATTATGAAGAAGCAAACAAAAGCTTACCAACTCGGTCACAGGCCACTTTAGGTTTATGTTCACCTCTCCTTAACAATTCCTATGTCTGGTTCTGATGGACAAATGGCTCCTGAAGCAGCACTTTGCATTTCTCACTGTAATTGATTTGATTTCTTTATAAACCACCAAATGATAAAGAGCATCATAGTGGTGCACAGTAGCAATAGTCACATTTGTGCATTATCTACTTGCTTTTTCTTGTTTGCTGATCTGGTTCTTTTAATAGTGTTTTTTCTTGCTTTGCAAATTCTGGTGCTGGTAAATTCTCACTCATTCCCTCTATTCATTGGAATGTTTGTCCATGTTTAAGGATGGAGACTGGTTGTGGACATTTACTTTCATACTTGAACATGTGTTACATATCTGGGTCTTTGGATATGGTTAAGTATATCAGTTCATTAACTGTAGCTCTGGATGTATAATCTATTTCCATAAAGCCTATTCCTCTTTTAGCTTGTGGAGTGTAGTCCTAGCATTTCACTAGTTCTTATACATCACCTTAAGGGCAGGGAGGAGTTTTTTTGTTTGTACATCCAAATTTTCAATATCTTTATGAGGCCAGTTAGCTTGCAGGCTCCATGCTTCCCTACATAAGTAGTTCTCAACCAAGTCCTCGGAGCTTATCTTGGCCAGTCAGGTTTTCGGAATTCCCACGATGAATGTGCGTGAGATAGATTTGAATACAATGAAGGCACTACATGTAAATCTATCTCATGCATTGTGGGAATCCTGAAAACCCGACTGGCCTAGGTGTGCTCTGAGGACTTTGTTGAGGGCTACTGCCCTGCAAGTGGGTAGGGGAGTATGGGGCCTGCAAGCTGATTAATGGCTTGTCTCTTATTCTGTGCTATTTAAACAATTTTCTTTATCATTTTCAGTCTCCTGTAATATTCTTTGCTGACCTTTTCGGTCAGTAATTTGTGCTGGATTGGTTCATCTTCTTCTGTGCCATGTATTTATATACACCTTTCTGGCCAGGTTCTTTTACATTACAGTGCTCTGACACAGAAATAGTTTTGATTTTTCTTCATTTTCCTTTTAAGGAAAATGCACATCTATCCAGGCCAAAAGTATTATGATCGTTTTCTGAGAAACTCTGTCTTGGAGTTATTCTCTCTAAGGGTGATCACAGAACCTCCACAGCTTCAGACAGCAGGCGTGGTCCCCATTTTCTCAGTATTTCTCTTTCCATATCAACCCTCATCTGTTTTAAGATGTATCACTTACATATGTCTTTTCTTTCAGTTTTCCAATTAGAGATCTCAAACGTATGTCTGTTGCTTTTTGCAGTTTTCCATTTGAAGAAGGCCCCCTTTCTTTTGATGTCTATTCTGCTTTCTTAATTCACTCTTTCCATTTAAATGAAAGGTTTGTAGCATAGTAACAGTACATTATTTCCTTTTCAGTTTTAACTTTCTCCCTAATTGTAATTAGTTCTCTCAATTATTTATTGCTAGTGCTAGTTATAATGCTTCCAGTGGATAAAGCAACAAGATGAGTAACTGTTTACAGCAATTTGGAACAGAATTTGCCTATGTCCATTTTCCCAGTTTTTTCTATGCTCACTATGAAGCATCTTATTTATTAATTTAACATTTCTTATATACCGCCTTTCAGTGTTATCAGTATTATTTATATACCGCCTTTCAGTGTTATCAAGGTGTTATCTTGTCAGAAATCTTGTCTTACGTTGCTAGTATCAATTCACCCCTCCTCCGCCCTTAACAACCTGTGTTTCCCAGGGTAATGCTTTGTATTGCTAATCTAATTCTTGGGAGAGATTTTTCTCTTGCTTGGCAAATTCTGTTTCTTCCTTCTGCATGTGTATTGGTAGAGTCTCATCCATTCCTTCTACTCATCAAAATGACTGTCCAGGTTGATTCTCGAGGTGGATTATGGATGTTTAATTTCATATTTCAACATTTTTTTCATGTTGGTATCTGTTGATGCTGGAGGCCTACAATGTTAGTTCTATAAGTATAATCAATTTCTACAAGCCCCATTCCTCCTTCAGCTCAAGGACTGTGTAGCCTTAGAGCCCAATTCCAAAAGGTGCATGTCTGGGCCGTCCAGATGTCTCCATGCAGGAAGGGCCTGTTAGGACCGTAGTCTGGACTGCAGGAATAAAATGTTCCCTTGGTACACAGAATTGGGCCCGAAGACGGCCTGGCATGCCTCTGCCTGTCTGGGGGGACAGCCTCCCCTTAGGAGCCTCCGACTCCCATGGCTTAGACCCCCCTTTTTCCACCGCCCGACCCATGGCTTGCCAGCCGGGGCCTGGATCGGACAGCATGGACCCCCCTGCACCCGGTCCTGGCCTGTAGGACTGGTACTCCTGCAATTCTGCGCCTGCAGTTTTCCGGCCTGCTCAGCAGCTGAAGCCTGAACCAAGCCGATCAAATAAGATGGCTTCCTGCTCCACTTTTGCTGTGTTCAGCCACAGACTTGACCTTCAAGCAACTGCTTGTCAAGCATTTCTATGTGTGCACACTGAAGCCATTGTTCCTGGTCAATTCACTGCCCACACGCAAGAACATCTGCTTCTCCGGTGTTTATCTATAGATGATTCTACTGGCCTTGGACACTTGTACCTATGCCCAGAAACTACATACTGTTTTCTCCGCATGACATCTTACTATGGATCCTTTTTCTTCAAGAAATATTCCTGTCACCTACCTCCTGATTTGCTGAGAACACCTCAGACTGTCTTGTGCCAACCAATCACTGGACCTATGATGGAGAATCATCACAAAGAATAATACAGTCTGCACAGAAGAACGTTTGCGCTTTTTGCTGTTTGTGCCCTGCTTACCTGGTTTCTGCTACCTGATCTGTCTGCAAGACAGACACACTACGTGTGTGCCAGGCCATTTTCCTAAGGACTGAGATACTTTTGGTTCTGTGTTCTCCCGCGGCTCACCTCCGAAAGGGCTGTAGCCTGAGTTATCTAGCTTAGCTGCCTCTTTGGACTTGTGCTGCTCCAGGGTCTATGGACCCCACCCAGAGTGCCAGATGAAGCTAAGGTACCGCCTTGTCTCTCTTTCTTCAGGTGGGCAAAGGTTAGCTAGAAACTTATTCCATAACTTTTCTCAGTGCAGAGCGAATCAGTGACATCTGGTTACTAATTAGTGATTTATTACTTTGTCTAATTGTAATTCTGTGTCGCAACAAACTTCTACCTCATGTTTCTAATTATATATCTTTAGCTATATTTTTATATGTTTTTCTACCTTGTTGTCCATAATAAATAATATATTATACATATCTACAAACCAGACTTCTTTCGTGGCTCATTGCCAGCATAATTCATAGAACTTCGGGCTGGGTATCAGTAGCTAATTTCCCCTAGAAATAACAGAGAGCCTAACTTATTTTTGTGCTACTAATAATAACTACAGGCCCTGGTGGAGATCCCCGGGTCCGATCACCAAGGGGTATGTTTACTAAACTGCGCTAATGTGCCCTACTGTGCGCTAATGTGCACTGCGTGATGTTAGCATGCACTAAGGTACCTTAGCACACGCTAATGTCGCATACGGGGCACAAATGTGCATGCTCATGTGCGCGGCGCGCTAATGTGCGATGAAGGCGGGGAAAGGCTCCCGGAGGGCGGAGGAAGGCTCCCCAGGGGCGGAGAGAAGGGGTCAATGGGTGGAGAGTGGGAGGGGAGAGGCTCCCAGCACATTAGCGAGGCTGAAATCCGAGACAAAAAATACCGCGAGTGAAAACCTCGCGTTAGAGCCGATTTAAAGGGAAGAGAAACCATTTCTGTCAGCAATGTACAGCAAAACCAGGGAAACCTAGAAAAAAGTGATAAGTGTGATACATGTGCATTGTACAAAAGGGCAAATAAACAGTGAAAATGACCTCAAAAAAAGGGGAAAAAAACATAACCAAGCTGGCCAATAGTGATATCAATGGGCAACAGTAAAAAACACTCCCAAGAAAGCTCCAAAAAAGAGAAATGATTTTTGGAAGGGTCTACGCTCCGTCTCCATACAAGGTGAATGAGCCCACAGTGAAATTGTGCAGAGCAGGGTTTCTGACTCCTTCGGCCAGGTTTCCTATCTCCAGGGACTGCACTGTCTCTGTGGCCACAGTGTGGTGCAGTGAACACAGCCAGTGTGTTCAGGAGCCAAAAGTCACCAGTTCAAGTCCCAGCTGGGGCTCCTGCCAACCCAGTCCCCATATTTTACCCACCACTAAACCATGATAGTAAAGACGAACCGTTATTGCAGAGAACATAAGCATGGTTCAAACACCTCTATTTTACCCTAAAGAGCACAGACACCAGAAACATGCGCATTACCTAAAGCAGAGTCCCCCAAATGCAGTCCTGGAGGGCCACATATCATTCAGCTTTGATGCTGTCTCCAATATAAGGCCATGTCAGCATGGTGGCGGAGGGGCACCGTTGGTGGAGGGGGCAGTGGCTGCTGCCCACAGCAGATGGTGGCCTAGCCCCCTTCACGTGGGTGCAGTGCACTCCAACAGACAGGCCCTGTCTGACAAACAGCCATGGACTCCACAGGGAATGCACTGTTTCTGTGCTAAGACGGTGGTGCAGCGGACACAGCCAGTGCCTTTAGGACCAGAAGGTCACAGATTCAAATCCCAGCTGGGGCTCCTGCCAACCCAGTCCCCATATTTTACCTACTACTAAACCGTGATAGTAAAGACGAACCTTTATTGCAGAGAACATAAGCATGGTCCAAACACCTCTATTTTACCCTACAGAGCACAGACACCAGAAACATGCGCATTGCCTAGAGCACAGTCCCCTAAATGCAGTCCTGGAGGGCCACATATCATTCAGCTTTGATGCTGTCTCCAACATAAGGCCATGTCAGCATGGTGGCAGAGGGGTACCGGTGGTGGAGGGGGCAGTGGCTGCTGCCCACAGCAGACGGTGGCCTAGCCCCCTTCACGTGGGTGCAGTGCACTCCAACAGACAGGCTCTGTCTGACAAACAGCAAACAGTACAAAAACATAGACAGGTGTGAACTCTCACCAAAACTTTATTAATCCATATATGTAAAGGGAGACCTGACCCTACACAGGCCGTGTTTTGATAATCTTCTTCAGGGGTTGGCTCACCTCATACTAAAAACACATTATAAATAAATTAAGACACAAACATAAAAACATAAATAAACTAAAAGCATAATTATAAAACTGTAAGAACACGATAATAAATATATAATATGTATAAGAAACAAAAACTGCTGTTCATCAACTCATAAGCGAAATCATATATCAATATGTATCTCACCAGGACATTTAAAAGTTCAAACGTATGAGACATAAAAATTATTAAATGCTAAAACAAAGCTCCCTTTCCAAACACAAATAAACTTATAAGGGGTTTGTGTGGGTCCTGGAGGTAAGGTCCCTACTCCATTTAAGATGAGCCCGGGATAGCCCTGCTGGACCCGGTACATGTCTTGCGGTGCCTGGGTCTTGTGGGGAACATGTCGGGTTTGGGAGTCCTGGGTTGGCCGCTGTGCGGTAGGATGTGGAGCTTGCGGACTTCGGTCTGACCCAGTAGGGCTTATCTTAAGTTCGTAGGCAGGGCGGGAATACCAGGCTGGGCGCGCCGGCGCGGCGTCCGGGGTTGATCGAGGGAATTGGTGAGGGGGGAGCTTGCTATGGGTTGGGAGCATATGAGGAAAAGGGGGGGGGGGAATACCTTGGCCAGATGTGGGGGCTCGAAGGGCATGTCCTTGGCTCTCAGGGCGGTGGGCCTCGGGTTTGGGATGGGGCAGGGGGGATCGGGAGCTGCTATTACGGTGCTATGTGCGCAGGAGGTCCGTGGGGGGTTAGCAGCCCTGGGCTACCTCGTGGAGGGAGGGGGGCTCGGGGGCGCTGGGACTTTGGGCCGTCGGTTGGAGGGAGGTTCTAGGGCTTGAGGGGGGGGAGTGGGTCGGCGCAGGTTTCTCGTGGGGAGCGGGTTGTGGTCTTTGCGACTATTTCCCAGTTGGGGGGGGCTTGGAGGGCTGGGGAACGGGTTTGGGGTCGGGCCTCGATGCATGCGTGGGGAATGGCTGCGGGTGGGCCCCCTTTCGGGTCTTCAGTGGTCTCCCCACCTTGGGTTGCTGTTGTTCTCTTGTCTCCGCAGGTGACGATCAGATCTCGGTGCACTCGCAAAGGCGGTGGAGGTGGACACCTGCGAGCGACGAGCGCAGCGCTGGACTGGCTGCTCCAGCCGCACGAGGATGGTGGACGCTCGCGGCCTCAGCCATCGGTGGCCAGGGGGCTAGTGCTGGGGCTGCAGGTGAGTTACAGGCAGGTCGGGGGTGCGGTTCACATCGGGGTCGCGGGGAGGAGCCAGGTACTACACGAGGGGAATCGGGGCGGTGGTGTGGGGGTGGCTCCCATGTGGGCAGTCATCCCCGCAGCGCGCGCCACATCTTCGTCCATGGCATTTGGGGCCGGTTGTTGCTGCTGATGGGGCGGGATGCAGCGTTTTGAGGTGCTGGGGCGTGGGGATAGTATATGATGACTCTGGCTGGAGGCTTAGGAGGCGGCGTGATATAGAGCCTTCCGCCTTCTGGGGGCAGCGGACAGGTACGGAATAATCATAAATAAATAAATTAATAAATAAATAAAATAAATACATAAATAGATAAATAAATAAATTCAAACCCCGCGAAAGGCGCAGGGGGTGCCAGTCTTCTGGCCCGTTGGGGCTGAGCATAGCGTCTGGGCATCCTGCTCTAGTGGTTGTAGCGCGGCAGGGATGGTGGAAGAGGGGCCCGTTCGGCCTTCGGGACGGCCCCTCGAGCACTTTGCGGTGGGCTGCTGGCCTACTGCGCTGTTTCGGTTGGGGGTCTTACGGAGGTGGCTTCGACGAGACCGCTGCGGGGGGTGGATGTATTCAATGGGCGTGGGGGTCCCCGGGCGGTTTTGGGCGTCTGGTGTATAGCTGTCGGGGTAGCGGCACAGGTCATGCTGGTTGAATGGTTTAAAAAAAAACCAAACAAACATGAAAACAAAACGAAATGGGGGAGTGGAGGGTCTCTGTGCCTGGTTGTGTGCTACTCGGACATGTGAGCAGGGGGAGTGCATGTGCATGGTCCGGGGGGGCCGGTCTTCCTTATGGGGTGAATGGCTTGGCAGCCCTGGTGGGGTTGTGAACTGTGTGCTTCGTTAAGGGGCTTACCGGTCACAGCTTGTGTGGGGGGGGGGGGGGGGGGCGGCTTCGGGACATTAATGTCACCGAGACTGGTAGAGGGATCCCGGAGGTCCGGGGTCCGGAGCTCGAGGCCGTACCGGGGTTGAACGGCGGGGTGCCCTTCAACCTGACATTAATGTCCTCTGTGCCGGTGGCGGGATCCCGGAGGTCCGGGGTCCGGAGCCTTAGGCTATACTTGGGCCGGGGGCGGGGTGCCCCCGACCCGGACAACCCCTGGCTGACTTTTGCTAGTACATGGCGAGGTCGGGGAAAGGGGATTAGGAAGATTGCCGTTGACAGGACCGCGGCAGGAGCGGAAGCAGGGTCACCTTGCTAGTGGCATGGCTGGTGAGGCATTGCTCCGCTGGTTGGGTTGTTAAGAGAATTATTCTTGGATTGTAATGTTTGATATCTTATAAAGATTAATAAAGCTGCGACCGGTTAATTCCCAAGAGTGGTTGTCTGTGTGCAATTTTGTGGGCAACAAAAGGGGGAATTAAAGGGGTGTGGGGGGGGGAAAGAGAGGTGGTTGGTTAGAGGGGCCCGGAGCACCATGTCCGAACTACCTCGGTTAATGAAAGGCCGCGGGGCAGGGTCCCGGCGGCCGCATGTAACCGGGTGTTTGGCCGGTGCGAGGACCCTGGCCCGCGGCCATTGTTCGAATGGGGGCAGAGGCGCATTCGGGGGAAGGGCGCCGGGCGTGTGATTGGCTCCACTCGCGCGCGGGAGCGCGGTGGAGCCTGGGAGGCGTATGCGGGCGGCAGTTGTAAGGGGAGGCGCCATGAGTCGGCAGGGGTTGCCTGAGCTCTGGCGTCTCCTTGAGTCTGTGCCTGCTTCCCTCCCTCCCTCCCTGTATTAGGGATGTGGGGTGGGGCTGTTGGGGTGTCGCAGCGGTGGGGGGGGGGGAGCGGGATCCTGGAGGTCCGGGGTCCGGAGCCTTAGGCTATACTTGGGCCGGGGGCGGGGTGCCCCCGACCCGGACAACCCCTGGCTGACTTTTGCTAGTACATGGCGAGGTCGGGGAAAGGGGATTAGGAAGATTGCCGTTGGCAGGACCGCGGCAGGAGCGGAAGCAGGGTCACCTTGCTAGTGGCATGGCTGGTGAGGCATTGCTCCGCTGGTTGGGTTGTTAAGAGAATTATTCTTGGATTGTAATGTTTGATATCTTATAAAGATTAATAAAGCTGCGACCGGTTAATTCCCAAGAGTGGTTGTCTGTGTGCAATTTTGTGGGCAACAAAAGGGGGAATTAAAGGGGTGTGGGGGGGGGGGAAAGAGAGGTGGTTGGTTAGAGGGGCCCGGAGCACCATGTCCGAACTACCTCGGTTACACTTTCCTCAAAACTCACCCTTTTGAGTCTAGAGTCAAATTATGGATTAGGTACATTGACGATATTTTCATTATATGGGAGGGCTCTATGGAGGATGTGTCCGCATTCAATGTATGGATAAACGACCTAGATCAAAATTTACGCTTTCAGATCACTTACGATCTGGTGCAAATCCCATATTTAGATTTAATAATTCAGAGGGAAGGGAACGGATTTATTACGAAACTGTACAGAAAACCAATGGACAGGAATCAGTTGCTTCATTATCAAAGTTTCCACAATCCTGCATTGAGAAACAATTTACCTGTTGGACAATTCCTTACAGTAAGGAGAAATTGTACCACTGATGTCGAATTTGACTTGCAGGCTAAAGATTTAAAAGCAAGGTTTGAAGCACGCCAATATCCTCAGCGACATATTCATAGAGCCTATTCTAGAGCACATAATTATTCACGAACAAAGATAGATAAATTACATGATAATAAAAGCAAAGGTCATACTAAAATTGTTTGTCCATTGCTGTATTCCTTACAGTCACAACGGATTGTGGCCATTCTCAGAAAAGAATGGCACCTGATCCAGGCCATCCCTGGTCTTCAGGATATCCAATTCATGGTTGCTCACAAACGCAACATTAATCTCCATAACCTTTTGGTTCCCTCTGCTTTCACTGAGAGAAAACCTCTTTCCGCACATAAAGGGCTATACCAGTGTGGTCATTGTTCTGTTTGTTTAAATGTTTTACCTATAAGGAAGGTTTTTATACATCCAGTGACACAACAGCCTTTTTACATTGATGATTTTTCCAATTGTGATACTACACATGTTGTTTACATTATACAATGTCCATGTAATCTCCTATATGTAGGCAAAACCAAACGGAGCATTCGAGTGCGTATAGTAGAATATAAGAGCTGCATTAGGAGACAATTAATGGATAAACCGCTGGTGCAACATTGGACAGACAAAGCACATAAACTGTCAGATTTGAAATTTTGTATTATTAAAAGAGTGAGATTAAATTGGAAAGGCGGAAATATTGAGAAGACTATCCTCCGGTTGGAACAGAAATATATTTTTGCTCTCAACACTCTCACTCCACACGGGTTGAATTCCGAACGAGATTTTTCTGTCTTCTTGTAATGATGCCAATAATGTGATTGCATATTCGTCAATTGGCTTAATTTATAGTTTGGCTGTCCTTTACCTTTAGGTTTTATATATTTATTCATTTTATGGTTTTATTTATTTATTTATTGTTTGATTGACACATGTGGTTCATGATTGTTTAAAGGTGCTGGCTAATGTAATAGTCGGTGGTTTTTATTGTCCTTTATGTTGTTTGTTCCTTATTTTACCTTAGATTCGCCCTTGTTTATATTTATAAACAACAATGCTGTTGTTTGTTGCACATTTTAGTATCATGACAGCCACATTAACTATGATAGTGGCCGTTTAGCTTTTCACAAAACTGAATTTTTGGCTGTCTTTTACCTTTAGGTTTTATATATTTATTCATTTTATGGTTTCATTTATTTATTTAATTATTTATTGTTTGATTGACACATGTGGTTCATGATTGTTTAAAAATACTGGCTAATGTAATAGTCGGTGGTTTTTATTGTCCTTTATGTTGCTTGTTCCTTCTTTTACCTTAGATTTGCCCTCGTTTATATTTATAAACAACAATGCTGGTATTTGTTGCACATTTTTGTATTATGACAGCCACATTAACTATGATAGTGGCCGTTTCAGCTTTTCACAAAACAGAATTTTTAAACTCTTGTAGTATGAGCTTTTATTCCAATCCGCAGCGTTCTTATTCATAAGTTTTTATTTTAATCCGCAGTGTTCTTATTCATTTGGTTTTTTAGAGATGTGTTGGTCTTAGCTAATGCCTGGTCTCCGTTTCTTTTCTTATAATAATGGCATTAATGATAAAGGGTGGACCAATCGTTAATTTTTAACACTGTTTTATTGTATACACAAACATTTTATTTTTGCGGTTTTGTCTGCGTCGTTCTGAGACCTATACGCATGCGCTGGCATCTTTTTTAATTCGGCGAGTTGCCGCTGACAATTCGATGCTGCCGCCTTGCCCAGAAGTATTGGCGGTTCACGAATGTAAGTTTCTTTTAAATTGCGAGGCATTTACAAATTAATAGGTAGTCTCAGGCTGATATTCATGTAATTGTTTTTTATTTGTTAAGACGCTGATTCTATCTTTCAGGGTGGTTATAACATTTGACGGTAGATCCTACTGAGATACACAGTAGCGTCTAGGATGTTTTTTCTTCAGTTGTTTACTCGGTGAAGGATGGTTTTACACTTTGGTGAAAGTGTGTTTTTATATAAGAGGCCACTCCATTTGTTTGGCAAACTGTATGGCATGACATAGTTGCATGCCGTAATTTTAAGTTATTAGGCTGTTCCACTTCATCGGAAAAATTTGCACAGTTAAGATGATGGCCTGTGCGGCGGTTTTTGGGTTACAGAGTGCATTACATTATAAAAATAGACGTTGCTCCTGCATTCATAAGCATGCTGATTACTTAGTATGTACCTAAAATAGAGTGATCCTTACATGGTTGTGGCCCCTATATATTTTTATAAAATTATACATTGTTATACGTTAAAGTAATAAATCTTAATTTACATTCCGTATTCAGATGGCATCTTCCTCTTTTCAAATGATATCACGCCTCAGAATTTGTCTTTGCATATTATGACGGTCTGGTATGTTTCTAACTAATAAAACTTTCAAAGCTTGAACCAATTAATGAATTCTTTGAATGTAATTAGTTTTTTAATACATAACTCTCTTTTTTTCATTTAATTTGCAGTTACAGAAGGTTGTTTAACTTTCAGTGCAACAAATTAATTTTAGTGACGTATCCCTATTACGTTTTTAAGGTAATTTTTCACTCCTGCTCCTGGTCCTCCATCTCTTGTTTTTCTCCATGCTGAACTGGCACGTTTATTTGTATTATTGTTTTCATTTATGTGGTGATAGTGGTACTTACAACATGTTTTTTAAGTATTACATATTTTAAGTATTTATTGTTTTTATCTAATTTATTAGCTTTTGTTTAACATCTGTTCGTCACTAATGTTTTACATATACAATATGTTATTTTATTTGTGTTTGGAAAGGGAGCTTTGTTTTAGCATTTAATAATTTTTATGTCTCATACGTTTAAACTTTTAAATGTCCTGGTGAGATACATATTGATATATGATTTCGCTTATGAGTTGATGAACAGCAGTTTTTGTTTCTTATACATATTATATATTATTTATTTATTATCGTGTTCTTACAGTTTTATAATTATGCATTTAGTTTATTTATGTTTTTATTTTTGTGTCTTAATTTATTTATAATGTGTTTTTAGTATGAGGTGAGCCAACCCCTGAAGAAGATTATCGAAACACGGCCTGTGTCGGGTCAGGTCTCCCTTTATATATATGGATTAATAAAGTTTTGGTGAGAGTTCACACCTGTCTACGTTTTTGTACTGTTTGCTGTTTGCCTGCGTGGCAGTGTGCTGCTTTGTCTTGGTGTCTGTCTGACAAACAGCCATGGTATCTCCAGGGACTACAATGTCTCTGTGGCCACAGTGTGGTGCAGTGAACACAGCCAGTGTGTTCAGGAGCAGAAGGTCACCGTTTCAAGTCCAAGCTGGGGCTTCTGCCAACCCAGTCCCCATATTTTGCCCACTACTAAACCGTGATAGTAAAGACGAACCTTTATTGCAGAGAACATAAGCATGGTTCAAACACCTCTATTTTACCCTACAGAGCACAGACACCAGAAACATGCACATTACCTAGAGCAGAGTCCCCCAAATGCAGTCCTGGAGGGCCACAAATCATTCATGTATATGCTGTTTCTAATAAAGATGTGTGTGCGTCATTTCCATGCGCCGCCCCCATGGTATGCAGATGTATCTCATGCATATTCATTAGGGACAGCAGGAAAACATGAACAGTGTTTGGCCCACCAGGACTGGAGTTGGGGATCTCTGCCCTAGAGCAGCGGCCGAACAGGAGCAGAAAGAACCGCACCCACAGGCTACATTATCGAAAGCCTCATGGAGAGGTAGGATATCGGGCCTTGCGTACAACTCACAATACTAGTACGTGCATACCTTACCAATGCCACCCTAAACCTGGGAATATGGTACACATATATGAAAAGGTTGCTATGATCACTGGCAGATAGCAATTCCTAAGTTAAGCACAATATGCGCATTGAGCTGTATCATACCAATATCTCAGATGTCTGTGGAGTGTGTTTCAGGTCTGGTGTCTGACAGTGTTCACCACCCTGGGGAGTGACCCCAACAGTATTGCATACCATAGCCATGCCTGCGCTGTGTCCAGGACTGGTGAGTTGGCCAGGACTGCAAAAACTCTCTATATTTGAACAATGCTGGCATAGGTGTGGGAGTGTGTGTCTGTCCAGCCAGTGTGTGGTGGTTGCAACACCTTACTCAGCCCACATTGTTTGCACTGTGTCCAGTGTTAGCTTGCCAATGTGCATAATGAGGAGCAAGGTACTGTGGGTATAGCTCGGACAGGGTGGCCTGGGCAGGATGCATGAGCACAGGGTATAGGGCAATGGCTGGGACATTGTAGTGGCCGGTCACCACCTGCACGGACAGGGTGGCCACAGCATGTCCTGCTGGGAGGTCACTCTCACCCTGACTGAGCAGTCACCATGGCATGGCTAGGTCCCCCATAGTGCTAATAACATCTCTTTCAAATGATATATATGGGTTGCCTTTTTTGGGGCCCAATCACTAACCTATCTGCTTGGTGTGTGTGCTGACATCCCAGTTTTGGGTGCACACATGTCTTCCAGTAATATGCACTATGGACTAGCTAGCAGATTGTTTGCAGTTAGTATGTGTATGGCTGGAACACCTTGTAGGGTGCAGCGGCTGCAGATTCACTGTGCTCACTGCTGGAGAATATCAGATAGTGGTGGTGGGCAGCTGAGCATTTCCAGGCCTCTTGTCTGTTGGGCTTCACCGTATGGATGCATGGACTGCCCTGTATGTTGTCTGTCCCCCAGCTGGACTGAGGTCGATGGTCCCCTCTACCAGCACCATTTTAACGATGTAGAATGTGGATCTGTTGGTGGGAGATCCTGAGCTCCAGAGGGTAGTTTGGGTGGTAATACATAATCCGCCTATGGGTCCAAAGAGCAGGCCCGTCCCAGCCCCCCCGGTCGCATAAATCATGTGGCCATGGCACCCACACAGAATATGCACTAGTCTGGGTGCATCAAAGTGCTCAAGGGCTAAACTTGACTGAGAAATCAAAGATGGACACAGGTGTATTTGGCAGTGTAGCTGCAAGACCAACCCATCACACACTGGCATTGATGGGGACTCACACCATAGCCTATCTCAGATAAGCCACGTGCTGTGGACATGGTGCTGGGTGGCCCTCCTCACCCTCAGGGTGAGCACAGGACCCGCACAATGTGACGGTCAGTATCTATCTGTGCCAGTAACACACATGCTCAGTACTCCCTACCAGGCTGAGGTAGTGTGGGAGTGCATACCCCATCCTGTGGTTATCTTTAGACTGCTGATTTGCATGTGCAGTGCATCATGGGTATGTGGGGTTTAACTCTATCCTGCCAACCACAGCAGACAGGTCATGTGGTGGGCTGCAGTCCAACTGTAGCCAGCCAGGAGTTTTTTTTAGCAGCTATGGAGATATAGCCCACGGGTGACTGCTCTGCCTGTGGAGCCAGAGGTCATGGGTTTGATGCCACAGTGGGGTTATGTGATAGGGTTGTCTCTGGAGTTTTCTTTTATAATTTAAATTGGTGCTGACACCAACAACACCCTCAGTGCTGTAGCCTGAAGGTGGCTCCAAAGTGCCCTATAAGGTGCCCCAAAGGGAACATTATAAGGTGCTGTGTTGGACAGTGCACCTTATTATGTGTCCTCAGGAGTGCCGCATAGGGTGCATGATGTGGCACCTTAGGTTATGTCAATGGGAGGGTGTGTTTGCTGGCAGCAGAATATTAAAAAAAAAATGCCTCACAAAACACTGCATATATTAAAGGGTAATGTCTCAGGCAGTCATATGCAAAAGCCGCAATGTGACATTTAACCCATGACCCCTGTACCATCAGGTAATTTGTCAACCAATGTGCTACACCTTTGCCAGTAGGTCTGTATGCCAGCACACATGCCTACGATTAGCACACACTAATGTGGTACACGTACCTCCATCGTGTCATAATGTGCGATACATAACCTATTGCGTGAGTCCAACGTTTAGGCCAGAAGGCCCCCTTCTACCCCCACCCCCCCCCCCAAACACTTATGGCATCCTGCATATCATTGCTGGATTCACATTAAGATGGATTAATGAACATACCCCATAGGCACACACAACCCCATATCAGAAGGGTGAATGACAGCCCACGTTGATGGGCTATCAGGACACCTTGGTGTAACTGTTTTGTCAGTCATTGCTACATGAAAGCGCATAGCACACCAGTTCCAACAGTACCCTAGGAACCAGTGATGGTGGGTTCGAGACCCAAGTGTGTAAACAGCAAGGAAAACATCTAATTGTGTTTTTAAATGTCAGACACATCAGTGCAATGTCTGCATCACAGATCTGTATAAATATTGTTGGCGACACCATACCCTGTGCGGCAAACAAATGCGCGCGGCGCGGACCAAACTGCGTGCGGTGCGGCACACATGCGCTTCTGGTGCACATGCACATGCACGTGAGTTGTGTCATGTGTACGGCCCTCATTTGAGACAGTGTTAAAATGGCCACATGATCCAGGAAGCCTGCTTTCAACACCAGGGAGCTACGCTGCCTGGCACAACTGATCGCTGTGAGGCAGCACAAGCTATTCCCAGGCTTATCCAGGAGGCAGGACAAGATGAAGGTGTGGAGGGCATGGGAAAGGCTCACAAGGCGCTTTAACCGAGTGGCAGACTACCCACGTGAGGTAAGTGTATGGGGACAGGTCAGTAGATCCATATATATATATGTCCAGTGTTGATTGTAGCTGTGCATGCTGTTGTGTGTAGGTAGTTATGTGTATCAGGTAAACCCACATGCCATATTGTTCAGATATCACATCTGAGTGGTTTGCCCTGTACCCAGGGGGCTAAGGACGTGATCACAGAGTTCCTCATGCCATCCTGGTGTCATGGTAGCTGCTGCTGTTGATGTGCTACAACACACCGTAACACAGCTAGCCCATAGATCTGACTAAGCAGGTTTTCTAAACATCCTGCTGGTATGATGGGGTCTGCAGTTGCAGGGTAAAACATCTGCCCCACCCCCAGGGGCTGTGAAACGTGCCCAAAATGGTATGTTAGACCCATTGGTGATATGAGTGTGTGTGGCCCAGGAGTCTAACACATCTGCCCTACCCCCACTTGCCCAGAAAGTCCAATAAAGTGGGTCCCCAGCACCCCTGCTGGTATAGAATATGCTGCTGTTGCTGTTTCCCAATCCACCCTACCCCCAGGAGTCCTGAGAGCCCATCAAAGTGGGATGTCAGTCACCCTGGTAATATGGTTCTGTGTGCCTAGACAGTTCTATAAGGTCTCCCTATTCCCAGGAGTCCTGACAGCCCATCAGAGTGGGCTATCACTCACCCTGCTGATATGGTTCTGTGTGCCTAAACAGTTGAATACATTCTCCCTATCCCCAGGTGTCCTGACAGTCCATCAAAGTGGGCTATCACACACCCTGGTGATATGGTTCTGTGTGTCTAGACAGTTCTATAAGGTCTCCCTATCCCCAGGAGTCCTGACAGCCCATCAAAGTGGGCTATGACACACCCTGGTGATATGGTTCTGTGTGCCTAGACAGTTCTATAAGGTCTCCCTATCCACATGAGTCCTGACAGCCCATCAAAGTGGGCTATCACTCACCCTGGTGATATGGTTCTGTGTGCCTAAACAGTTGAATACATTCTCCCTATCCCCAGGAGTCCTGAGACCTGCGTAAGGTGTACTGTCAGTCACCCTGTTGCTATGGTGTATGGAGCTGATGATGTGTGCTAGGACACCCAACCCCAGGGGGCCAGAGACCTGATTGCAATGGTGGGTATGTCATTCAGATATTGTGGTAGGTTATGGCAGGTAGGTTGCACATCTCACGTAGTCTGTGAGGTCATCACCTCATCACACACGTCTTTGATGTATCCAGATGGTATGCTAGGTGCAGATGCGGATGTGTGTAACAGCACCCCACCCCCATGAGCTATGAGATCTGATTACAAAGGCCTGTAACAGAGCCATGTCCCCATAACTGTATGCTGAGTCAGGTCACACATCTCCCACTATTCCCAGCCTGCCCTTTCTATCCAAAATAATTGAAAATGTGTTGCAGAGACAACTGCAAGACCATATTGACCTGTATGCTTCTCTGGAACCACACCAAAATGAAGTTCATCCTAATCATAGTGTTGAGACTCTCCTCATACAGCTGTTCAACATACTCCTAAGAGGAATCGACAACATAAAAACTGGATTCCTTATCGTCTTTGTTGACATCTCCTTGGCCTTCAACATTGAATCACACAGCATCTTCTTAAGCCAACTAACATTGGACTTCACAGCACAACATTCAACTGGTTCCAATCCTATCTCACTGATAGACAACAAAAGGTCAAAGTTGGTTCAAACACCTCCACTCTCCTGCCTGCCCTTCCTACTTACAACCAGTTTGCAGCATTTTCAAGCAGCACAAAATTAACTATGCCATTTATGCAGATGACATGGTCTATTCCCCTATCCATCTCAACATGCCAGACTATACGGCTATCACTAAATGCCTGCAGGAGATGAGCAACTGTCTGGCTTCCAACAACCTCCAAGTCAACTTCAAAAAATCTGAGGTGCTATTCATAACATGGGACTCTTCCTTTACCCCCCATCAGTCTCCATCACGGACACTCTAATCCCAGTAAAAGAGGAAGTATGCTACCTTGGTATCACCCTTGATCACTTTCTAAACTTGCAAGCCCACATCAACAGAACTTCCAGGAACGCATTCCAAAAGCTCACTATTATCCAAAGACTAAAACCCCTCCTCAGTCTGGATCACTTCTGCTCGGTCTGTCAAGCAGTTATAATCCCCATGCTGGACTATTGTAACTCCCTTTTTCAAGGTCTCCCAACTCAAACTACTCATCTCTTGCAACTAGCCCAGAACAAGGCTGCCCACATCATCACAGAATCTGCCAAACACCGCTCTTATATCAGCTTCACTGGCTACAAATTACCTCATGTGCCAGATACAAAACTGCCTCGACTATCTTCAACATAAGAAATACCACATCAGCCGGAATTCTACAGGAACTGATATGCACAAAACTAAACAGCAGACCTAAGAGACAGAGCACCAGAGACACCATTTCAACTCCTAGGTCTTACACCAACAAAGAGGGCTCTTTCATTAGCAGCACTCGCCATCTGGAATTCCCTCCTAGAGAAGGTAAGGATAACAAAGGACTTAAAGGACTTCAGAAAACGTCTCAAAACCTTCCTTTTCACCAATCACTTCGGAGACAATACCTAGTTGTTCCCCCTTATCTCACATGCCTAAAACAATATCTAACTCTTGTACATATGTTGCAATGTATATGTTTTGCCTTTTTGCAAACCTTGCATATCACCCCTTCCTAAGTTTACACATTGAGTTCTCTGTAAGGTTTATTTAACATAAACTGCTTTGATTGTATGAGAAGGCGGTATAAAAAACTTGTTGAATAAATAAAGAAAATAAATTGTCCCCTCATTGCAGAACTTGCTTTCAATTGAAAGAGGCTCTCCTCCTGAGCATTTATACCACAGAGATATTTAAACATCTCTGCCATATCTCCTTTCTCACATCTTTCCTCCAAAGTATTACTACTGCTACTCGTCGATACCTTGTCCTTGCTTGGTTTTAAGGGCTCTGTACTGTACTGTACTGGTTCTCTTCTTATCTCTCCGATTGATCTGTCAGTGTTTGTTCTGGTGGATCCTCCTCTGCTGCTATCCCGCTCTCACTTGCGGTACCCCAAGGATCTGTTTTGGACACACTCCTTTTCTCTCTCTATACCCAGTCCCTTGGTGCACTCATCTCTTCCCAAGTCTTTCAGTACCATCTTTACACTTATGACTCTCAGATCTACCTCTCTACAGC
Source organism: Ichthyophis bannanicus (assembly GCA_033557465.1). NCBI lineage: Eukaryota > Metazoa > Chordata > Amphibia > Gymnophiona > Ichthyophiidae > Ichthyophis > Ichthyophis bannanicus. Next base: position 26,083,237 of record CM066031.1, on the reverse strand, counting down.
TGAATTCTCTCCGGCAATCCAGGCCCGGATCTCTGCCTACCTTTCTGATATTGCTGCTTGGATGTCTCACCGCCACTTGAAATTGTTTCATATTTTCCCTTCTAACCCTCGTCTCCCCTATCTCTTTTCTCAGTCTTAGGATAATAAAACACTTGTCATCTGCCATCTAGAGTACTGTAACCTGCTCCTTGCTGGTCTCCCTCCGAATCATCTCTCTCCCCTTCAATCTCTTCAACACTCTGCTGCGTGGCTAATCTTCCGCCAGTCTCGTCATGCTCATATTACCCCTCTTCTCAAGTCACTTCACTGCCAAACTACTACTCCTGCTGACCTAAGTGCATTCACTCTGCAGCTCTTCACTACCTCTCCTCTGTTTTTCTCTCCCTACACCCCCCCTCCCCCCCTCGGGAACTCTGCTCTTCTTGCAATCCTCTTCTATCTGTGCTCTTCTCTTCAATTGTTAACTCCAGACTTCACTCCTTTCGCCTTCCTGCTCCTTATGCCTGGAATAAACTACCTGAGTTTTTATGTAAGATGCCTTCACTGGCCCTTCTCAAACTGAGGCTCAAAACTCACCTCTTCAATGCCACTTTTGTAGGTTGAGTTGCCTGATCTCCTTTGTGTTTCCTTACCATTCCCCCCCCCCCCCCCTTGGCTGTATCCCGTGTCTACAGTTACTGTGTTATCTGTCTTGACTAGATTTTAAGCTCTGACGAGCAGGGTCTGTCTTTTATATATGTGTCTGTGTAGCACTGCGTATGTCTTGTAGCGCTATACAAATGTTCAGTAGTAGTGGATGAAGGACTCAGTAGTTTGTGTAGAAAGGAAGGGACAAATGTTTCTGATGTTATTATAGAGAAAGAAGCGACAGGTTTTAGCCATGCTGCAGAGAAAGAGAAAGCAGAGTCAAAGATGCTATGGAAGAGCAGAAGTGAGAGGCCGTAAGGTCTTTATCTGCTGTCATATTTCTCTGTTTACATATAGAAGGTGCCTTGAACATTAGCCAGTAATTTGTAATTATTTAATTTTAATGCAAATTGCTTTGCTCTTTTGTATGAAAGGTGGGACATCAAGAGATCATGAAATCAAATGAAATCATGTAAGAGATTAACTTTCTTCCTCTGTCACATTAATCACAGCTGATTGGTAAGAAATGTGGGATAATCTTAGAGCAGGGATTTTGGTATCAGGAGACCCAGAAATACCTCTGTGGTCCCAACATGTGATTAGCGCCTTCTTTATATGTCCAGCAGGTGACGGGGTCACACAGGAAAAAAAGAGAAGGGAGAAGAGAGAAGAACGGGGAAACTCTTTCACACATGAGGTGCGCCCAACACTCCACCTAAACTCTCACACGCAAGAGAGACATTTTCCAAGTAATGAGTGTGAGAGCGGTTTCAATCATAATGATTGCATAAGAAGCCACCTGGAAACCCACACAGCAGAGAGCACTACCCCAACAGAGAGGCCTTCTACATCTTTTAAAAGCCCTGAATGTGGAAGACATTTCGCTCTTAAGAATTCCATAACAATGCATCAGAATATCCATAGGGCTGAGAAAAGATTTCACTGTGCTGAATGTGAGAAATCTTTCCTCAGAAACTCACAACTTGTGATTCATCATAGAACCCACACAGGGGAGAGACCATCTTGCTGTACTGAATGTGGGAAATGTTTCCTCACGAAAGCACAACTAGTGCTGCATCATAGAACCCACACAGGGGAGAAACCTTTTAGTTGTACTGACTGTGGGAAATGTTTCCTCACAAACTCAGATCTACAGAAGCATCATAGAACCCACACGGGGGAGAAATCTTTTAGTTGTACTGAATGTGGGAAACGTTTCTTCACAAAAGCAAAACTAGTGCTGCATCACAGAACACACACCGGCGAGAAACCTTTTAGTTGTACTGAATGTGGGAAACGTTTCCTCACGAAAGCATATCTAGTACGGCATCATAGAACCCACACGGGGGAGAAACCTTTTAGTTGTACCGATTGTGGGAAATGTTTTCTCACAAAAGCACAGCTAGTGCTGCATCATAGAACACACACAGGTGAGAAACCTTTTAGTTGTACCGATTGTGGGAAATGTTTCCTCACGAAAGCACATCTAATGCAGCATCATAGAACCCACACAGGGGAGAAACCTTTTAGTTGTACTGACTGTGGGAAATGTTTCCTCACGAAAGCACATCTAGTATGGCATCATAGAACCCACACGGTGGAGAAACCTTTTAGTTGTACTGACTGTGGAAAATGTTTCCTCAGCATGAGGAAAGCATGAGTGGAGGAGTGGCCTAGTGGTTGGGGCAATGTACTTCAGGCCGGAAGGTCGGGGGTTCAAATCCCACTAGAGGACAGCAACCTTGGGCCGGAAGGACTGGGGTTTCTAGTCCCACAGGTGCTCCTTGTGGCCTTGGGCAAGCCACTTAACCCTCCATTGCCCATGTTCCCTGTAGAATAGTTGTCTCCAAGTTATAATGCCCTGTTCGATGTAATTTCAGTTTGTTCAATGTAAACCGCCTTGATATCATGAAAGGCGGTATATAAGAAATGTTAAATAAATAAATAAATGTTAAATATCTAGTACGGCATTATAGAACCCACACGGGGGAGAAACCTTTTAGTTGTACTGATTGTGGGAAATGTTTCATCACAAACTCAGATCTACAGAAGCATCATAGAACCCACACGGGGGAGAAACCGTTTAGTTGTACTGATTGTGGGAAATGTTTCATCACAAACTCAGTTCTACAGAAACATCATAGAACCCACATGGGGGAGAAACCTTTTAGTTGTACTGAATGTGGGAAATGTTTCATCACGAAAGCACATCTAATGCAGCATCATAGAACCCACACAGGGGAGAAACCTTTTAGTTGTACTGACTGTGGGAAATGTTTCCTCACGAAAGCACATCTAGTATGGCATCATAGAACCCACACGGTGGAGAAACCTTTTAGTTGTACTGACTGTGGAAAATGTTTCCTCAGGAAAGCACAACTAGTGCTGCATCACAGAACCCACACAGTGGACAAAACCTTTAGTTGTACTGACTGTGGGAAATGTTTCTTCATGAAAGCACATCTAGTACGGCATCATAGAACCCAGACGGGGGAGAAAACATTTAGTTGTACTGATTGTGGGAAATGTTTTATTAGAAAAGCACAACTAGTGCTGCATCATAGAACACACACAGGCGAGAAACCTTTTAGTTGTACTGAGTGTGGGAAATGTTTTATTTCAAAAGCAATACTAGTGCTGCATCATAGAACACACACAGGCGAGAAATCTTTTAGTTGTACTGAGTGTGGGAAATGTTTCATCACAAACTCAGATCTACAGAAGCATCATAGAACCCACACGGGGGAGAAACCTTTTAGTTGTACTGATTGTGGGAAATGTTTCCTCACGAAAACATATCTAGTACGGCATCATAGAACCCACATGGGGGAAAAACCTTTTAGTTGTACTGATTGTGGGAAATGTTTCCTCACGAAAGCACAACTAGTGCTGCATCATAGAACCCACACGGGGGAGAAACCGTTTAGTTGTACTGATTCTGGGAAATGTTTCTTCACAAAATCACATCTAGTGAAACATTATAGAACCCACACGAGGGGAGAAACCTTTCCTTGAACTGATTGTGGAAAGTGTTTCCTCATGAAAGCACATCTAGTATGGCATCATAGAATCCACACGGGGGAGAAAACATTTAGTTGTACTAACTGTGGGAAAGGTTTCCTCACGAAAGTACAACTAGTGCTGCATCGTAGAACACACACAGGTGAGAAACCTTTTAGTTGTACCGATTGTGGGAAATGTTTCCTCACGAAAGCATATCTAGTGCGGCATTATAGAACCCACATGGGGGAGAAACCTTTTAGTTGTACTGATTGTGGGAAATGTTTTATTAGAAAAGCACAACTAGTGCTGCATCATAGAACCCACACGAGGGGAGAAACCTTTCCTTGAACTGATTGTGGAAAATGTTTCCTCATGAAAACACATCTAGTGCGGCATCATAGAATCCACATCAGGGAGAAACGTTTTTGTTGTACTGATTGTGGGAAATGTTTCCTCTTGAAAGCACATCTAGTGCTGAATCATAGAACCCTCACAGGGGAGAAACCTTTTTGTTGTACTGAATGTGGGAAATATTTTGTCACAAAATCACAATTAGTGCTGTATCATAGAACCCAGATAGGGGAGAAACCATATAGTTGTATTGAATGTGGGATATGTTTCCACTGGAACTCAGAGCTAGTGATGCATCGTAAAACCCACAATGAAGTGTGGGAGATATTTCTGCACAAAATGAAGACTAGTGAGGCATCATGGAACTCACACTGGGGAGAATAAACTGACTTTCTGGTAGTCTTGAATAATATATAAACAATATTGATAATAGAGGTATTTGTTCCAAATGATTATTCTCTGAATTGCGTGGAGAGGAAGAAGATCCTGAAGTACCAGGAAGTGCAGTCAGAGACCAAGAAAGTGTGGCAGAATGATATGGTAATCTTTCCCATTGTACTAGACATGACAAGCTTGATAAACTGTTCATACCTGTTAAACTATTCAAACCTCACTTGGGTTGCAGCTTGTCATGCTGTGAGGGGTTGTGTGCATCAGTGATGCTGAGCGCTTCCAATAATTTACTTACTACCAAAGTCATATTAACTGGCCTGTAGTTTTCTTCCACATCCTTACTTCCACTTTTGTGTAAAGGGACCACATGATCTTCTCTCCAGTCCTTTGGCACCACACCTGACTCCAACGAAGCATTGAAAGGGTCACTCAATGGAGCTGCTAGAACATCCCCAAGTTCCCTCAGTATTCTCAGGTGTATCCCATCCAGTCCCATCACTTTATCTACTTTAAGTTTAGCTAGTTTCTCACAAACAGTCTTCTGAAAATTTTTCAAGATGTCCCTCACTTCTGTTCCTGTTTGTGAGTGTTTTCTGAGGTGCTGCTCCTGGCTCTTCATCTGTGAACACAGAACAAAAATATTTATTAAGCAATTCCGCTTTATCCTCACCAGCATCTACATATTCCTCCCCTTCACCCGTGAGTCTGACAATACCAATTTTGCCCTTCCTCTTCTCACTAACATCTGAAAAATGTCTTATCTCCCCATTTTATTGCATTGGCTATTTCCTCCTCTTTTTGAATCTTTGCTTTCCTGGCTATTTAGCTAGCTATTCTAAGTTCTTCAAATACAGATGTCTTGTCTTCTCTCTGTGATTTCTTGTATTTTATGAGGTCCTCCCTCTTTTTCTTCACATTTTCAGCTACTTCTTTAGAAAACCATAGTGGTCTCCTTTTCCTTTTACCTTTATTTATCATTTTAACTTAAAGGTTGGTTGCCCTTAAAATATCCCTTTTCAGTTTTGCCCACTGTTTTTCTACATCCCCCAGCTATTTCCATTCCGCTAATGACTCCCTGAGATATTGGCCCATCTTAGCCAAGTTACATCATTAGTAGCCTTTCCAATAATTTACTATCCACAGAGATTAGACTAACTGGCCTGTAATTCTCAATGTCATCCTTACGTCCCCTTTGGTGTAAAGAGACCACGAGTCTTTCACCAGTCCTTTGGCACCACTCCAAAGAGGCATTGAAGAATGTACCCACAGGCCCTACTATGGTTCTGTATGAAAGAAGCTTTTTTGAGGTCTACGACCATCAAGAATGCTCCATTGCATATTACAGAAGTTATTGACTATGGTATCTCCATGTGAAGATATGGAATATGCAGCACTCGGTTCATCTCTTTCACATCGAGTATGATTCAGAACCAACTTTCTTTTTTTGAGGATGAGAAACTAAATTGAGCACTAATCTGTTCCCTACTGCTCACTGGGTGTGGTGACCACTGCCCAGAAGTCTTTAGGTTTGTACCACAGTTCCTTGTCTGGCACCAGACAGGGGGGAAAGATAACTCAGTGAGACAGTGGTAAAACTCCAACATACAGTCACTTCTCACCACCTTCAAGGCCCTTTGGATGGATGTAATTTGGACCCAATCCTTGAGAAAACTGTACAGATGACCTCTTACTTGCTTGCTGAAAGAAGGACCTGCAGCTCCTCATGGAGTCCTCCTTTTCTGTCAGTATGAAAGGAAGAGGAGCTATTCAGAAAAGAGACACACTAAGAGGAAAACCCTTCACCTGGCCGAGAATGCTGGATTTTACAGTGCTCAAATAAGATGCACTTCTAGGTTTATCCTCTGGCAACCTCGGGGCTTAGACTGCCCTCGGTCTTTCACAACTTCTTCCAATCCTCCCCAGAAAGGAGGTTTCCTGGAAAGAGAACCTACTAAGCCAAGTCTTTGAGTCTGCATCCGCTGACCAGTTCCTTAGTCATACAAGGCATCTGCCACATAACTCGTACATCATTCCTGCTTGCACTCAGACAGCCTCTGGTGAATTTTGCTGGTTATCCTCCAAAGCCTCCTCAGGTCACTGTTGTACCTACTGTAGTGCAAACAGACCCTAGACATGTAAGTACTTGAAACCACAGCTTGGAGGCCCAAAGCGGAAACCTCAAAAGCCTTCAACCATCATTCGAGCTTCCAGAGCTATGCCTCCTCTGACAAGAATAGTCATCTTCTTTGTTAATGGCATAATCAAGGCATCTACTTTAGGCAGCTTGAGCTTCTTCTTTCCTTCCAGATGATACTTTCAAATATTCTATTTTACATTGCATGCGAGTGTCCGCTCGTCCTGCAGCTAAAAGATTGTGCTGAGGGCTCTTGGAGTTGGTCTGGCTGCCAGGATCTAGTGTTTTGCTTTGACTGCTGCTGCTCTTTGCAGCCCCTCAAAGTCTCCTGCCTTAGGTGACTGCCTACTGTTTTCTAATGGTTGAGTCAGTCCCTCTTCTTCTAAAGCTGCAAAACAAGGACAAACTCGGGTGAAAAAATCTTCACCTACAGCCAGACCCTCGCTGTGTTCTTCAGAGCTTCTAGCAACTACCAGTTGAAGGAGCCTTGGGCAAAGCCGTATCAGCAGATGGGTGGGGGTTTGGAACCAGAGAGTTCAGACTCTGGATCTGCTCCTCTCCCCAGTCTCCTCTACTTTCTTCATACATTGTCTTTGTGCTCTTCCTCTACCCTGGACCGATCATTTCTGTATCACCTTTGAGTGTTTCTCCTCTCCGCCCAACTCTGCATCCCTCTCTCAGATTGCCAGTCTGCTCTCCCACCTGCTCAATCTTATTCCCACCATATAACTCCTCTGACCATTCAACTTTTCTCAGCTGCTGAAGATCTCTTGCCTCCATACTTTCCTTCCCTTTCTCCAGGTTCACAAGACTCCTGTTGGTCCTCCTCTCTCTCAACTGCCCTGGATCACTTATCCCCCTTCAGCCCCGCCCTTCATCACGTCACCCCTCACAGCCCTGGTTCCATAGCGGCATTTATCTCCTCCGTAGCCAGCTCTGTCGAGCTGAACATCTCTGGCGAGCTGAACATCTCTGGCGGAAGGCACCCTCCACACCCACACTATCCTGCTTTAAGGAATGTCATGCCCACTATCGATCCGAAGTACATACAGCCAAGCAATCCTACTTCTCAACAGCTATTTCCTCTGCACCCAATTAAACCCATCAGCTTTATACTGCCCTTCAGTTCCTTACATCTCTCCGCCCTGGCTCTGCTCCCACTCCCCCCCCCCTCGTCCTCTCCTTCCCTTGCTCAACTAGCAACCTACTTCACTAATAAGGTTCTTGATCTTTGGCTCTCTCTGCCCCATTGCAGCCCGCCCCCCCCCCCCCCCCCCATCTCTGATCCCTCTCCTTCTCCCACCCTCCGGTCTCTCAGTTATCACATGCCTGGGCCTCATTTCACCCTATTACTACTTCTGAGCTCATTGGATTAATCTCTTCCTCTAATAAAATTTTCTATCCCCTCTTCCTGGTTACTTACTCCTTCTCTGGCTCTTGTCCCTTCCATCCTTACTATAGTTAATACTAGTCTTTCCACTGGTGTTTTTCCTCACTCCTGGAAGCGTGCTCTTATCCATCCCATCATAAAGAAATCATCACTTGACCCCCAGGGTCCTGCCCATTATCGCGCTGAATCTAATCTCTCTTTCCTTACCAAAATCTTGGAAAAAACAGCATTTGCACAGTTAACCCATCACCTGGAGTCTACCAACTTTCTTCACCCCCGTCAGTCAGGCTTCCAGCCTGGTCACAGTGTGGAGATGGTTCTTCTAGCTTTTCTCAATGAACTTCATGTAGCTCACGATCATGGTGATTTCTCGGTGGCGGTGTCCTTGGACCTCTCTGTAGCTTTCTATCTAGTCGATCACTCTCTCCTTCTCACTCGTTTACAGGAGGCCGGTCTCTGTAGCATGGTTTATCACTGGTTTCATTCTTACCTCTCCTCTAGATCCTGCACTGTTCTTTCCTTGCCTGATCCAGCAGTTTCCTCTGAGCCCTTTCCTCTCCTCTGTGGTGTACCTCAAGGCTCGGTATTAGCTTTCCTTCTCTTTAATATCGTTCTGACTCCACTAGCTCTTCTGCTACAACAATATGGAATTTCTGCCTTCTACTACAGTGATGATCTACTTCTTCTTTATCACACCTCTCCTCTACATCCTGATCTTTCCCCCTCAACTCCTGTCTTTTTGCTGTTGCCGATTGGCTCCACAATCACTATCTACATCTGAATTTAACAAAGACTCTCACTCTCTGGTTCACTTACGGCAGTCCTTCCCCCTCTCTGTCACCCTCTCTCTCTCTGGCTTGTCTGTCCCCTTAGTTTCTTGTTTCCGTTATCTGGGTGTTCTTTTTCATTCGGACCTTTCCTTTCGGGATCACATTTCATGTTACTAAGACTTCTTTTTTCTTCCTACGCCAAGTTCATGCCATCTGACCTTTTCTCACCCCACAGGCTCTTACTAATCTCTTTTTCTCACTGGTTATGTAACGCGTGGATTTTTGTAATTCTGTTTTGATTGGCCTTCGTAATTCACAACTACACTGTCTACAGCATATGCAGAATACAGCAGCTCATCTTATCTCACACTCCTCACGTCAGAATTATGGCACCCCTCTTCTCATTCATTTCCACTGGCTCCCCATTGCTTTCCGTACTCGTTTCAAACTCCTCTCGCTGGTGCACCAAGTCCTCCACACTCACTCACCTCAGTACCTGGCAGACCTTATTCAATTTCACACTCCCAGTCGCTCACTCCAGTCCCTGCACATCAATCGCCTTCACCTCCCTTCTCCCTCTCATGCTCACTCACAGTCCACCCGCTCCTCTGCTTTTTTCTTCATTGGTCCTGCCCTTGGGAACTCCTTATCCACCACCCTCAGGCTGGAACAACACCTCTCCACCTTAAAGAAAAACCTGAAAACTCGCCTCTTCTCCTCTGCTTTTGATCTCCCCTCCCCCTTTGTGTGACACTACCAACTTCCTCTCTCAGTTACCTCTCTCTTCTGTCTTGTGGTGTGAATGTACTGCTTGCTATCCTATCGCATATTGTAACTTCTTTTCCATTTCTGGCCATTGGCACCTTCTGTATTTTTTCTATTGTTAGAAACCACTATGATTTTATTGAACAAGCAGTATATCAAGTGAATAAACATAAAATAGCCAAGTCTCCTGTGCTTTTGTGACCAGCCATGTCCTCCTGAGGGGAACTCTCAGTCTGACCATTCCCACTCACAGGGAGCTTGCCTGAGTCCTCCAACCTTGGCTTCAGTCTTCGTGTAGCCTGATTCACCCCTCTGCAGCATGAAGCATGATGGCCAGAGGGGGCTTTGAAGTGCCCGTGCCAGCATGCTCATGGCTTGCCACTCCTGCCCCCTCCGATTCAATGTTCTGTTGGAGGGGCAGGAGCGGCAGGAAACCACACCAAGGATAAATCTTAATATTCTTTGACATATCAGCTGCCTTTGACGCCGTCTATCACAGCATCCTCCATAAAAGAATACAAAATGAAGTACTAAAATTGTTGTACTTCTACATATTTCAGGGACAACAGCAACTGAAAATGGGCATCAACACCTCATCCTTCTTCCCTCAAACCCAAGGCATCCCTCAAGGCACTTCTCTTCAGCCACTATGCCCAATTATCTGTGCCCATAGCACATACTTCCACATCTATGCATATGATATAATGATTGATTTTTTTATTTCACCATTTTTTATGCCACTTTTCATTTCAGTCAAAGCAGTTTACGTTGTAATTTAAACTTGGTAATGTACACTAAATATGGACATTTATAACTTGGATTTTTCTGAAGCAACAAAGCCATACACAAAGGGATATCAAGCTTCTTCACAGACATCACTCAATTGCTGGCAAGAAACTCATTGACAGTTAACCACAAAAACCCCCAAAATACTCTGCATCACCAAGGATGACACATTCCACCCACCCCCTTCCCTGACAATAAATGAGATTGATGTGAAAGTCCGGACAGAGGTTTAGTATCTAAGTAACACCCTGAACCAACAACTAATACTGAAACCACACATAAACACAATGAGGACAACCTACCACAAAATCTGAACCCTGCAACACCTGCACCCCCTACTGGAACCTCTGGACTTCTGTACGGCATTCCAGGCCATCATCTCACCACACTTTGATTACTGTAACTCAATTTAACATGGCTCAAAAAATTCAACACTGCTCCCACTACATATTGCATTACATAGAGCTGCATGCATCATTCAAGGAGCCCCAAAATATGACAGCATAATCCCTATCCTGTAACAACTCCACTAGCTTCCCCTGCAAAGCCACATCAGATACTAAATACCATTCTTAACTTTCAAAATCATCAACAACCAATCCTCCCATCTACAAACTCTACTAAACACAACCAAAACCAACAGAGAAAGCACTAAAAACATAGGGCTGATATTCAAAAGGCATTTACACAGATAGTGCTGCTGAAATTCCCGTCTTCTCCCTTGCATGCTCTGATGCTAACCTCTTAGCATCAGGGAGTGTCGTGGGAGTTCTGGAAAGGAACAGAAGTGGTGACAGTCCCTATCTTTTAGCTGCAGGAGCTAACTGGAAAGCATGCAATTCCGTGAGGCAGTACGGCGACCCCGGATATTCAGTGATATTCTGAATGAAATAGAGACAGAATTAATGTTTTGCTTCGGTATCTACTGAGGAGATGTAGGGAAGTTACTCATGACTGAAATGGTATTTAAGGCTGATACAGCAGAAGAATTGAAAGAAATATTGATAAACCAGGAACTTGTATTACAACTATTGATAAACTGAAGAGTAGCTAATCAACTGGACCAGATGGTATACCTCCAAGGGTGTTGAAAGAACTGAAATATGAGATTGCAGACATACTATTAGTAATCTGTGAACTATCATTACAATCATATGAAATAATTGAAGATTGGAGGATGGCCAATGTAACACCAATTTTTAAAAAGGCTTTCAGGGGTGATCCAGTAAAGTACAGACTGGTGAGCCTGACATCAGTACCAGGAAAAATGGTATAAACCATTTTTTGTGCCATCACATCAGTGTTGAATCATAGCCACCCAGCTACCTCTGGGTTTTCTTGGCAATGTATCATTGGAAGTACATTGCCAGCCTTTTCTTCCAAGGCAATGGAGGATAAAGCAACTTGCCCAAGGTCACAATGAGTGTTAGTGGGAATTGAACTGTTGATTTTCTGGGTAGAAGGCAGCTGCTCTAACCACTAGGCTACTCCTCCACCATTATAAAAAGAACAAAATTACCAAACATGTAGATAGTCAGGGTTTAATGGGAGACAGTCAACATGGCTTTAGCCAAGGAACGTCATGTCTTACTAATTTGTTATGGTTTTATGAAAGTGTGAATAAACAGGTAGACAAAGGTGGGTTGGTCAATGTAGTGTATGTGGATTTTCAGAAAGCCTTTGTCAAGGTCCCTCATAAAAGACTTTTGGTGAAATTAAAAAGTCATTGGATAGGAGGCAGTGTACTATTGTGGATCAGGAACGGGTTAAAAGATAGAAAGCAGAAGGTAGGGCTAAATGGCCAATTTTCCCAATGGAGAAAGGTGAATAGTGGGGTACCCCAGGGATCTGTGCTGGGTCTGCTGCTTATTAACATGTTCGTAAATGACCTACAAAAGGAAATAATGAGTGAGATAATCAAATTTGCAGATGAAACAAAATTATTCAAAGTTGTAAAAACTCAGGAGGATTGTGAACAATAGCAAGAGGACCTTGATAAATACAAAGACTGAATGCTCAAATGGCAGATGAAATATAATGATGACAAGTGAAAACATATGCACCTAGGAAAGAACAACCTAAACTATGGTTACACGATGCAAGGTTCCACATTAGGAACACCAACCAAGAAAAAGATTTAGGTGTCATCATAGATAACATGTTAAAACCCTTGGCCCAGTGTGCAGCGGTGGCCAAGAGAGCAAATAGAATGTTAGGTATCATAAGGAAAGGAATGGAAAATAAAACAAAGATATTATAATGCCTCTGTATCATTCCATGGTGCGATAACACCTTGAATATTGTGTGCAGTTCTGTTCACCGTATCTTAAGAAGAATATAGTGTTATTAGAAAAGGTACAGAGAAGAGCCACCAAAATGGTAAAGAGGATGGAAGGATACCCCTATGAAGAGAGGCAAAAAATGTTGGGGCTCTTAAACCCGGAAGAAAGATGGCTGAGGGAAGATATGATAGAGGTCTAAAAATTAATGAAGGTAGTGGAACGGGTAAACGTAGATCGATTGTTTACATCATCAGAATATAGAAAGACTAGGGGACATGCAATGAAGCTACAGTGTAACCTATATAAAACTAATAAGAGAAATATTTTTTCACTCAACACATAACCAAACTCTGGAATTTGTCTACTAGAGGCTGTTATAAAAGTTGTTAGTGTAGCTGGGTTTAAAAAAGGTTTGGAGAAGTTCCAGGAGGAAAGGTCCATAAACCATACTTAAAGGGGACCCAGGAAAGCCACTGGTTGCCCCAATACAGGTGCATTCACTCTGCAGCTCCTCACTACCTTTCCTCTATTTTTCTTTCCCTACACCTGTCCTCGGGAACTCTGCTGTTCTTGCAAACCTCTTCTATCTGTGCCCTTCTCTTCAATTGCTAACTCCAGACTTTGCTCCTTTCGCCCTGCTACTCCTTATGCCTGGAATAAACTACCTGAGTGTGTACATAAATGTTTCTGATGTTGTTATAGAGAAAGAAGTCTCAATCTTAGGTACTCGTCTCAGAGTGTGTCTATAATCGTACTTCTGAATCTGGTACACTCTAGATATAACAAAATTTCAAAAATAGCGGACAATATTTTTTGTTATCTCTTACTCGGGTATACATCAACCACGAAATACTCCCATTATCTCATTGGGTGTATTTTCAAATTTTCATAGACCCACTAGCTATCAAATACCCATACTTAAAAATTCCCTTTTTTTTAACAGTCTTTCGCTCTTTCTCTTAAACTGTGTGCTTGAACTGTGTGCTTATCATGCATACTATAACAAAAAGAGTCACTTCTCAAACTTTCTCTCAAAACTTTGATGTTCCCAGGTAGAAAGTTATTCTCCGTGACTGTATGCTTAGCACATATGCTGCAATGGACAAAATCTTTTTCCAATCTTTTTCACAGAACTTAAAATTTCCCAACGCCGTCCACTGGCACTGCCTACGCGTTTCTCCACGCGGTTCTTCAGGGGCCACTAACTCAGTGTGTCATACTGCCATATTCACAGCACTGCAGCTCATACCTATAGAAATATAAAACAAAAAGAAAAAAGAAAAACCAATAACCTTTATTCCTACGCCCGCTATTTCTACTTTTAAAACGCTCTACCAGCCAATAATGTAACTATGTCTCACAAGCTCACCAAATGCTGCCCACATTTACCACCAATATCACTCCGATTCTTCAAACCGTTTGACCAACAACCTGGAGGAGAACGCCGCGCATGCGGATTAGTCCTCCTACTAAGCTTTTAAACCCTCCCCCAATCACCTGGGGGAACGTCATCAAATTACAATCTACCGAGGCTTTCTTCTTATATAATAAAGTGAACTATACAGCTCGATAATTCAAACTATACCATACAAGCCCGCCAATCGATACTCACATTAAGCCCCCCTGGAGCTACAGACCCAAGTTCAAAAATCCAACATTGCTCTCGCACTGTGAGCCATTGATCTATTGATCTGCCCCGCTGGCCCCGATGTACCACTTCAATACAAAAACACTGCAAATCTATAAAAGAATGCTTGAATTCTAAACAATGTTGCACCATAGGTGCCTCTAATATCTGGTGTTTAAGCCGGCTCCTGTGTTCAGCCATTCGCGTTTTAAACAACCTACTGGTTTTCCCTACGTACAATAATTGGCAAGGGCATTGTACTATGTAAACTACATGGGTAGACGCACAATCAGAATAATGGCGTAACCGATATTCTTTCCCTCTATAATGAAAGGTATCCACTTGTCTAGTAATCGAACATATTTTACAACTCCCACATTTATAATGCCCCTTCTTTTCTTGTACATCTCCCTCTTGGGGTATCCCACTCCTCAGCCGTGACGGGCTCAGAAATTCTTTGAAATTTCTCCCCCTTTGCCATACACAGCGAATCTTTTTATTTGCCAGAGCTGGAACCAACTGTAACACAGAACTATGTTTTTTTATAGTTTGTTGAATAAATGGGCTAAGCGGGGAATATTGCGTTATGAGATTTATCGTCGTATCTGCCAGTTTGGTGGTCAAACTAGAGACTCCCTGTAATAGCCATTCTCGATCGTTATTTAAAGCTCTCTGATAAGCCCTCTTGACTATCTGAGATGGATAACCCCTATCCAAAAAACTGGTGGTAAGCTGTTGGGACTGAATCTTATATTCCTGCCGATTTGAACAATTTCTCCTATACCGGAGAAATTGAGAGAACGGAAGACCCGTTTTCAAGCGGGGAGGATGGGCACTTTGAAAATGCAAGAACGTGTTTCGATCAATCGCTTTGCGATACAAAGTAGTTACCCAGCCCCCCGCTTCCTTCCTGACTCTAACATCAAGGTAATTTATCTCTTCCTTACTACAATCAAAAGTAAACTGAATGTTAGTATCACACTGGTTCAACCACTGGTAAAAACCTTGAATTGTGTTATGGAACCCTCCCATAGCAGAAAGATGTCATCGATAAAACGTTTCCATAATTTTATATGGGACTGATAGGGACTAGATTGTAGCCATTTTTCCTCATATCGTGCCATGTAGAGATTGGCTATGGATGGGGCACAGGTCACACCCATAGCCACTCCCGACACTTGATGGTAAATAATGCCCTCGAACCAAAAATAGTTCTGAAAAATCGCGATGTCTGCCAGCTGTAAAATAAAGGCTACTTGACTTGCTGTAAGGTCACCCCGAGATTGTAAAAACTCCTTCACTGTATCGAATGCTGCTGCTTGAGGGATACTTGTATAAAGTGAACTTACGTCCAGAGTGACCAATAAAATGTTATCCTGATTGGCCCAACTGTGATTATACTCCAAAAGCCCCAAAAAATCAGTAGTATCCTTCAAATAAGAAGGAATCTGCGAAAGCAGCGGACGGAGATAAGAATCCACATATGTTGACAAGGGCTCTAAAATATAGCCCCTCGTGGAGACTATAGGGCGGCCAGGGGGGTTATCTAGATTCTTATGTATTTTAGGGACTATGTAAAACACAGCCCCTTGCTGATTAGAGGTGTTCAAATATTTCCACTCCTTCTGGGAAATTAGTTTTGCTACTAAGGCTGCATTCGTAATCTCCCGAATGCTGGCCTGAATCTCCGGAGTAGGATCAGAGGATACTATTTCATATGTTGACCTATCCTTCAATTGGTGCAGAGCTTCTGCTAAATAGGAGGCTCGACTCATCACCACAATCGCTCCCCCCTTGTCCGCTCGTCTAATGACTATGTCTTCATGTTCTCGAAGCTGTCGCAGAACGCTTTGTTCTGCCTTCGTCAACACTGTCGAATGATGCCATGCCACTTTTTCTTTTTTACTCAGATCATGAAGAACAAGATCTCTAAAGACTGACACTGCCGGATGTAACGGACCGGGGGGGTACCAGGTAGACCGAAGTGGGAGCGGAGATCATCACAAATAGCAATTTCCACAGTAGGAGAAGTTGGAGCAGCCACAAATATAGTGGGAATTTCTGACATTATCTCAGCGACAGTAATGCTCCAAGAGAAGAGAGCATCACAAATAGTGACTTCCACAGTAGGAGAAGTTGGAGTAGTTATAAATAATGAGATAATTTCTGATACTATTTCCACAACAGTAGCTCCCCAAGATAGGAGAGCTCCGCTCCCACTTCGGTCTACCTGGTACCCCCCAGTGGTTGAACCAGTGTGACACTAACATTCAGTTTACTTTTGATTGTAGTAAGGAAGAGATAAATTACCTTGATGTTAGAGTCAGGAAGGAAGCGGGGGGCTGGGTAACTACTTTGTATCGCAAAGCGATTGATCGAAACACGTTCTTGCATTTTCAAAGTGCCCATCCTCCCCGCTTGAAAACGGGTCTTCCGTTCTCTCAATTTCTCCGGTATAGGAGAAATTGTTCAAATCGGCAGGAATATAAGATTCAGTCCCAACAGCTTACCACCAGTTTTTTGGATAGGGGTTATCCACCTCAGATAGTCAAGAGGGCTTATCAGAGAGCTTTAAATAACGATCGAGAATGGCTATTAGAGGGAGTCTCTAGTTCGTCCACCAAACTGGCAGATACGACGATAAATCTCATAACGCAATATTCCCCGCTTAGCCCATTTATTCAACAAACTATAAAAAAACATAGTTCTGTGTTACAGTTGGTTCCAGCTCTGGCAAATAAAAAGATTCGCTGTGTATGGCAAAGGGGGAGAAATTTCAAAGAATTTCTGAGCCCATCACGGCTGAGGAGTGGGATACCCCAAGAGGGAGATGTACAAGAAAAGAAGGGGCATTATAAATGTGGGAGTTGTAAAATATGTTCGATTACTAGACAAGTGGATACCTTTCATTATAGAGGGAAAGAATATCGGTTACGCCATTATTCTGATTGTGCGTCTACCCATGTAGTTTACATAGTACAATGCCCTTGTCAATTATTGTACGTAGGGAAAACCAGTAGGTTGTTTAAAACGCGAATGGCTGAACACAGGAGCCGGCTTAAACACCAGATATTAGAGGCACCTATGGTGCAACATTGTTTAGAATTCAAGCATTCTTTTATAGATTTGCAGTGTTTTTGTATTGAAGTGGTACGTCGGGGCCAGCGGGGCAGATCAATAGATCAATGGCTCCCAGTGCGAGAGCAACGTTGGATTTTTGAACTTGGGTCTGTAGCTCCAGGGGGGATTAATGTGAGTATCGATTGGCGGGCTTGTATGGTATAGTTTGAATTATCGAGCTGTATAGTTCACTTTATTATATAAGAAGAAAGCCTCGGTAGATTGTAATTTGGTGACGTTCCCCCAGGTGATTGGGGGAGGATTTAAAAGCTTAGTAGGAGGACTAATCTGCATGCGCGGCGTTCTCCTCCAGGTTGTTGGTCAAACGGTTTGAAGAATCGGAGTGATATTGGTGGTAAACGTGGGCAGCATTTGGTGAGCTTGTGAGACATAGTTACATTATTGGCTGGTAGAGCGTTTTAAAAGTAGAAATAGCGGGCATAGAAATAAAGGTTATTGGTTTTTCTTTTTTCTTTTTGTTTTATATTTCTATAGGTATGAGCTGCAGTGCTGTGAATATGGCAGTATGACACACTGAGTTAGTGGCCCCTGAAGAACCGCATGGAGAAACGCGTAGGCAGTGCCAGTGGACGGCGTTGGGAAATTTTAAGTTCTGTGAAAAAGATTGCAAAGAGATTTTGTCCATTGCAGCATATGTGCTAAGCATACAGTCACGGAGAATAACTTTCGACCTGGGAACATCAAAGTTTTGGGAGAAAGTTTGAGAAGTGACTCTTTTTGTTATAGTATGCATGATAAGCACACAGTTCAAGCACACAGTTTAAGAGAAAGAGCGAAAGACTTTTAAAAAAAATGGAATTTTTAAGTATGGGTATTTGATAGCTAGTGGGTCTATGAAAATTTGAAAATACACCCAATGAGATAATGGGAGTATTTCGTGGTTGATGTATACCCGAGTAAGAGATAACAAAAAATATTGTCCACTATTTTTGAAATTTTGTTATATCTAGAGTGTACCAGATTCAGAAGTACGATTATAGAGAAAGAAGTGGCAGGTTTTACCTATCTTTTGGATGCTGCAGAGAAAGAGAGAGTAGAGTCAAATATGGTATGGAAGGGTAGAAGGGAGAGGCCGTATGGTCTTTATCTGCCGTCATATTTCTTTGTTTACATATAAAAGGTGCCTTGAATACTGGCCAGTAATTTGTAATTATTTAATTTTAATGCAAATTGCTTTGCTCTTTTGTATGAAAGGAGGGACATCAAGAGATCATGAAATGAAATCAAGTAAGAAATTAACTTTCTCCCTCTGTCACATTAATCACAACTGATTGGTCAGAGATGTGGGATAATCCCAGAGCAGCGATTTTGGGAGCAGGAGACCCAGAAATACCTCTGTGGTCCCAATATGTGATTAGTGCCTTCTTTTTATGTCCAGCAGGTGAAGGGGTCACACAGGAAAAGAAGAGAGAGGAGAAGAGAGAAGAATGGGGAAACTCTTTCACACACGAGGTGCACCCAGCACTCCACCTAAACTCTCACACGCAAGAGAGACATTTTCCATGTACTGAATGTGAGAGCGGTTTCAATCATATCGATCACATAAGAAGCCACCTGGAATCCCACACAGCAGAGGGAACTACCCCAACAGAGAGGCCTTCTACATCTTTTAAAAGCCCTGAATGTGGAAGAAATTTTGCTCTTAAGAAATCTGTAACAATGCACCAGAAAATCCACAGGGCTGAGAAAATATTTCACTGCACTGAATGTGAGAAATCTTTCCTCAGAAACTCACAACTTGTGGTGCATCATAGAACCCACTCTGGGGATAGACCATTTAATTGTACTGAATGTGGGAAATGTTTCCTCACGAAAGCACAACTAATGCAGCATCATAGAACCCACACAGGAGAGAGACTGTTTAATTGTACTGAAGGCTGAAGACTTTGCTCAAAGGAACTCATTTTGCCTCTGAAGAAGAGATAAAGGCCACTGTGATGAGGAAGCTGAGGGACCTCAAAGAGGAGGACTTTAACGAGTGCTTCCGTACGTGGCCGAAGTGAATGCAGAAGTGCATTAACTCGGGGGCATTACTTTGCAGGGGACAATTCGTAATTTCTCTGTATTTATTTTTATTTATTTTATTTATTTAGTGTACACTTATATCCTGCTACTTCCAGCGATCAGCAGCGGTATTCCAACAGAGAAATAGAGTGGCTGTACTGGCCAGAATTTACAATACACAGGATGATTAGTGGAAGAGGTACAGTTCACAGCACACAGTACACAGTATGATTAGTGGATAAGGTACAGTTCACAGCACACAGGGTTAAGGTTTAGACAAATTGAGAAGGGAGTATTTACAATTAGTATTTACAAAAGCAGTTACATATTTACACAAGCAGTTACATATTCACACATCAGTGAGGCTAGTGGTGGCGAGCTCATTGCTGACATGATTCATACATTTTGCTTTGTGGGTTCAATGAACCGAGAGCGTTGTGCTTATGTAGTGCTGAAGTGTGACTGGAATAGGTACGTCTTGAGTTGTTTTCTGAAGACCAGTAAGTCACTGCACGCTCTTAGATCGACTGGTAGCTTGTTCCAGAGTTGAGGTGCTATGAATGAGAATGCTCGGTTGCTGGTATGGACATTGACGTGCCTCATGCGGCCGGGGACCAGTAGGGTGTTGAGGCTCGGGGAACGTCTGCTCCTGTTATTTGTTTGGGCTGACACAAGTGAGCCGAGGTAAGAGGGCGCGATGTTATGGAGGAGCTTGAATGTGGTAACTATGATTTTATACTGTATTCGGGCACTGATTGGGAGCCAATGCAGGTCAATTAAAGTAGGTGTGATGTGATCCTTTAGTCTTGTTCCCGTTATGATTCTAGCTGCCACATTCTGCGCCAACTGGAGGCTACTGATGGTCTTTTTAGAGAAAAAGGGATCCTCTGTGTCTGTCCCATGCCATTTTGGATTCTGTTACAGTATTCGCCCCCACCACTTCCATCGGGAGGGCATTCCAAACATCAGCCATCCTTTCAGTGAAAAAGTATTTCCTAGCATTGCCTTTCAATTTATCCCCTTGCAGCTTCATGTTATACCCTCTAGTTTTATAGTTTCCCCGTCTTTGGAAGAGGTTTGTTTGTTCATGAATACTCTTCAAGTATTTAAAGACCTGAATTATATCTCCCCTGTCCTTCTTCTCCTCCAGAATGTACATATTTAGGTCTTCAAGTTTCTTCTCATAAGTCTTCTGACACAGGCTCCAAATCATTTTGGTCACCTTCCTCTGAACAGTTTCCAGTCTTTTTACATCCTTTTTGAAATATGGTCTCCAAAACTGAACACAGTATTCCAAGTGAGGCCTCACCAGTGACTTATACAGTGGCATTAGTACCTCTTCCTTTCTGCTGGTAATTCCTCTCTGTATGCAATCCAACATCCTCCTGGCTTTTGCCACCACCTTGTCACACTGTTTTGCCGCCTTGAGATCCTCACAAATAATCACACCAAGGTCCTTCTCCTGGTCCGTGCACACCAACCGCTCACATTCTATGGCATATTTTTCCCTTGGATTTCTGCTTCCCAAGTGCATGACACTACATTAAATCTTAACTGCCAAGCATTAAACCATTCTTCCAGCTTTTGTAGATCTTTCCTCCTATTATGCACTCCCTCAGGGGAGTCCACTCTGTTGCAAATTTTCATGTAGATTTTGCATTAAAACATTTATGGGACAGTCTTGTTTCTTTTTTGTCAAACCTCGTATAGCATAAAAGATGTACAATATACGTCATGGAAAGATACATTAGCAGAGCTGGAATGTTACATTTGTAGAGCTCCCAAAAATGGGGAACTAGCCTGTCTTACCACTCTTGCTATTTCTCACCTGTTTCCCCATACAGATTGTTGTACATTCTTTGCAAAGTTAAGTTAGAGCTTTTTGCAAGTTTTGCAAGTGACCCTGCCTCTGTATTCTGTCACCTACACTTACAGGAAGCATACTTATAGTCACTTGTGATATACATGATATTCCCTCTAACATTTGCAAAACGGGGAAAATCAAAAGTTAATTTTAAAGGAGTTTTCTCAGGGAAGACGGGACAGACATCCATTGGGCTCCATAGAAAAAAGGAGACTGAGCAAGATGGCACCCTTGGGCGGGAAGGGGACTATGCATGCATGGTAGCATTCCCAAAGGCTTTCTTGAAAAACTGGGGAAATGCTCCATGCGGGCTCCGTGGTGCCGACTTCACCCATATGTGAGGACTGACTTCCTGCTTGTTCCTGAAGAAACCTCAAGACCACCCTATTCATGGAGCACTTCGGACCCACCACATGAACTCTTCCTCTCCACCCCCCCCCCCCCCCGAAGGCTTCGCTTTTTACATTCCTTCCGCCCCACCCCAGGCTCATTCCTTGGTTAGATATCCATACATCCATTCTGCTGCTGTTTGCTGTACACACAAGGTGTCCCACTGTATTATAGTTTATCTGATGTAAAAGGTATATATGTTTTGTTGCAGTACATAAATTCTCATTGTTTCTTGTAACAACTTTGTAGCCATCATTAAATATACAGTGCAGTATAAAAGAACAGTTAAACAAATCAATAAATGAATAAATAAAATCTTGAAAGAGCAGGACCCACAGCCAGATCACTAGTGCCTGATGGGACAGAGGTGTGAGAGCAAAACCATTGAAGAAATTCAAAAAGGCATGAGGAGGCAATCAAAGGAAACTTAAATAACCTTTGCACTTCAGCAACTACTGTAGAAGAGGGTAACCTGCACAGAGTAGTGTAAACAGCACTAATCAAAGACAGAGTAAATGGGGGTGCATCCTGCACAGAGTGCCGTGAACAGCCCCGGCCATCTCATTGAGCAGACTAGACAAGCCCATTTTTATTTTTTAACAGTTTTTTTTAAATATACCGCTTTTTCATTTAATTAAAGCAGTTTATGTTGTAACTTGAACTTGGCAATGTACAATAAATAAGAATATTGATAACTTAGATTTTTCTGAGGCAATGGAGGGTTAAGTGCTAGACAAGGAGTGCTAGTAAGAATCAAACCGTGGTCTCAGTGTTCTAACCATTAGGCTATTCCTCCACTCTACACCATGCAGGTCATTATCTGCTCTCACATACTATGTTACGAGGTTTCTTTTTCCCTCCGTGTATCACGCTTCGATGAACTTTCTACTAAGCACAAGCTTCAGTAATAAAGGTTCACCATGCTTTCTCCTTCCTTCCCCCCTATCCTGGGCTGATTCCAAGAGTGCATGAGATGCTCAGAAGATGAACAAAGGCTGGATCTGCAATCCCACAAGCTGTAACAGTAACAGTCCCAGAAATAAATACCTGCTAGAAACGTCTACAGCACCTGACAGTATACTGTGACACTCCACAGAGTAATACTCCCTAGGAAGGACTACAGCTCCCAGGGTGCACTGTGATATGTGCACACAGTAATCCCTACTAGAAAGGACTACAGCTCCCACAGTGCACTGTGATGCTCCCAAACAGAGAATCCCTTTTAGGAAGGACTACAGTTCCAAGAGTGCACTGTGACACTCCCACACAGTAATATCCCCTTTGAAAGAATGCAGCTCACAGAGTGCACTGTGACACTCCCACATAGTAATCCCACCTAGGAAGGACTACAGATCCCAGAGTAACAGACAATCCCTCCTACAAAAGACTTCAGCTCCCAGAGTGCATTGTGACACTCCCAAACAGTGAATCCCTCCTAGGAAGGACTACAGCTCCCAAAGTGCATTGTATCACTCCCACAGAAAAATACCCCCTAGGAATGACTACAGCACCTGAGACTGCATTGTGACACTCCCATAGAAAAATACGTTGTAGGAAGGACTACAGTTCCCAGAGTGCACTGTGACACTCCCATCGAGAAACTGTAGGTTTTTTTTTATAGCGCTCTGTAGCTGGAACTTGTTCTGTGCATATAAAATCTTTTTTTCTAAAGACCAGACATGTGAATTTCTCCAGGGCATTTTGTTGTTAGTAACTCCTCCATCTTGCCTTGTTTTTATCTGCCTGAATATCTCAGGAAGTGGATCAGTGAGATGACCCAGCATTAGTACAGCCCCTTTCTCAGGCTTCGCAGAGCTGGGGAGGGCACTCGGTCTCCAGCATCCCTCCCTCTGTTTTCTGTTCACACTTCCTTCCACTGAAGCTACCCGAAAGACGCTTTGTGTTAGCACCAGCAGAATTCACACCACCAGCTTTGCAAAGAGGAACCAAGAAGTGTTCCAGAGAAGGGCAGGAGAATGGCGGCAAGGTTTTCTACTCAGCAGGTAGGAGACTGGCAGGAGGCGGGCAGCAGGGGAGGCAGTGCCATGATCCAGCCTCGGAGACACACACACACTGCATGGGGCAAGCAGAAGGGGAAATGAGACTGGCACTGCTCAGTCCAGGAAAAAAAGTTCTGTTCTTTATTCCTTGCAAGTCTCTGAGGCTCTTCCTCCTCATTCCCCTTCCATGAAGCTCTCAGTTTCTGTTTCCTGCAGTGTCTTTGGATTCTCTTTTCCTCTCTCGCTCTTTCTTTTGCACAATTTCTTTTGTGTCAGTTTGCAGAAAATAAGTCCCAGATATACATACACACAGGTGGACATTCAGACCTTTACACTTCATTCTCTGCACACATCCAACAGACAGCTAAATCCTGTCTCTTCTTTCTCTATAACACTGATAAAATTTGTCCCTTCCTTACTACACACACTACTAAGACATTTATCCACTGTTTAGTTACTTTATTTTATTTAAACGGACTTGGTATACCGCTTTATCATGAAATCAAAGCCGTTGGCACAGCAAACAATCAATGAAGGGTGAGTTGTGATTAGCATGCAGTGGGAGAATTTTCACAGTGTGCTGCGTGAGTGCGTGTGGTCGATTTTGATGTGAGCTATATACATTGTGTGCTTAAGATACATATTTACAGGGGTGGCTTCGTTATCTTAATGTTTGATTAGGAGTCATTCTGTGAGGTCCTTGAAGTGGTCTGTGAATAGTTCAGTTTTAAGCAGCTTTCTGAATTCTTTGATGTTGTTTGTTGCTCTGAGGTGGTCAGGGAGAGAGTTCCATATGGCGGGGGCTGCTAGGGTGAAAGCTCGTTTTGATGTGGTTTGGTTTGTTCTGGTGAAGTCCTTTGGGGTTCTGATGTTGTTCGATGTACCCTTTCTTCTTGGTCTTTTGCTGTTGTCAGTTGTTATGAGTTGTAGTAGGCTGTCTGCAGATAGGTTGTTTATTATTTTGAAAATGGTTAGGAGAACTTTGTAGCGGACTCGTGAGCTGATTGGGAGCCAGTGAAGGTGGTATAGTATGGGGGTGATGTGTTCGTGGGTTGTACTGTCTGTTATGAGTCTTGCGGCTGTGTTTTGTGCTAGTTGAAGTGGTTGGGTTGATTTTTTTGGTAGTCCTAGTTAGATGTGGTTGCAATAGTCTAGTGTGGGTGTGATGATGGCTTGGCATACTGTTCGAAAATGCTCGGGAGCAAGGATGGGTTTGAGTCGTCTGATTGTCCTCATCTTGACGTAGGCGCTCCTGGTGGTCTTCGCAATGTGGGATTGTAGGTTGAGCTCCCTGTCAAGTGTTATTCCCAGGTATTTTATCTCTTGTCTTATTGGTATGGTGGCATTGTTCAGGTTGATGGAGGGCGTGGGTGTGAAAGTTTGGTCTCTTGTTATGATCAGTACTTCGGTTTTGTTATAGTTTATTGCTAAGTTGTTTTCTTGCAGCCAGGTTGACATTTCTTTGAAGCAGTTGGCTATGTTGGTGTAGTCCGGTTTGGTTAGGTTGATTGGTGTGAATATCATTATATCGTCTGCATATATGGTGTATTGAATATTGAAGCTCCTGATGATTGTGCTGATGGGTTGTATGTAAAGGTTGAAAAGCAGGGCGGAGAGTGATGAACCTTGTGGGACTCCCTGTGTGACGCTGATGGGTTGAGAGGTCTTTGATCCACATCTGACCTGGAGCTGTCTGTTCTCCAGGTAGGATGTAAACCATCTCAGGGTGGTGTCGTGTAGGCCTGCCTCTTCAAGTCTTGTTAGTAGCGTTGAGTGGCATACGGTGTCAAATGCTGCGGAAATGTCCAGGAATATCATGAGTACGCCCATTCTGGTGTTGTCAATCGTTCTTAACAGACTGTCGAATAGCTGTGTCAGTAGAGTTTCAACCCCGTGATTGGGTCTGAATCCGTGTTGGTTTAAGTCGAGGGGGTGGTGTATGTCGAGATGTTGTTGTAGTTGGTGCTGGACTACTTTCTCTATGATTTTAGCCAGGAAAGGGATGCTTGAGATGGGTCTGTAGGCTGCAGGGTCTGTTTTCGGTAGGGTGGTTTTCTTTGGGATCGGACGTACCGTTACTAGTTTTAATGCATTTGGCATTATTCCTTCTGTGAGGGAGTTTTGTAAGATCTTCCGTATTGTTTGGGTCAGTTCTACCTTTGATGCTTTGATCCATGATACTGGGCAGGGGTCGGTGGGGGCGGTGCTGGTGTTGAGGTCAGTGATGATCTTCAATAGCTGTTCCTTTGAAGGGATGTTGAAGGAGCCCCAGCTCTGTTCTATTGAGGAGGCCCCGTTTGTAATGGTCTTGTTGCTGCTTTTGTGTGGTGTGGTGAATTTGTTGGTAAGGTGGTCTGCGTAGGTCTGTGGATCTATTTGTTGGTCATTTCTGTTAAGGGGTTCCTTGGTGAGTTTCTTTACTACCTCGTAGAGTTCACGGGGTTTGTTGGTGGATTGTAGGATGAGGTTTGTGTGGTATTGTTTTTTCTGGTTGTTGATGAGGTTGTTGTAGTCGTTTTTGTTTTGCCTGGAATTGTTTTTGTAGGTGGGTTGATTTGTTGCGTCTCCATCGTCGTTCCAGTCGTCTCAGTTCTCTTTTTGCTGTGCGTATTTCGTTGGAGTACCATGGTGTGTGGCTGGGTTTTGTGGCTCCTGCCTGATGTGTTTTGTGTTGAGGAGGTTTGGCAGCTGAAGATATGATGTCATTCCATTCGAAGATTTGTTCTTCTATGTCTGTCGTCTTGGAGATGAGTAGGGGTAGTGTGTCTTTCTTGAATTGGTCCTTGTTAAAGGATTTGAATCTTCTGGTTGGTGGTGGGTTCTCGTTGGGTTCCTTTGTGGTTTTTACTTGTAGTTGGATCCGTATTAGGTAGTGGTCTGACCAGGGTACTGGTGTGATGTGGGGTCCTGTGATGATGTTTTTGTCCTTTAGGTTGTTTGGTGTGAAGATGAGGTCGGGGGAATGCCCGAGTCTGTGTGTTGGTGCGTTGATCATTTGGGTGAACTGGAGGGAGTCCATGGCATTCAGGAAGGCTTCTGCTTCACCTCTGCTGGTAGATCTTAGGTTGAAGTCTCCGAGTACTATGATTTGTTTGTGAAGGTTGTTGACTGAGCATATTGCCTCTAGGATTGCTGATGTTTCTTCTGAAGGGGAGTTTGGTGCTCTGTAGGAGAGGCATATGGCTAGGTCTGCATTTTCAATGATGATCGTGTTGCAATGGGTTGTGTTCTTTGTGAGTTTGGTTTTCATTTTTAGGCTGGTCTTTGTGATGATCAGGGCTCCACCTCCTCTTCTATGTGTGCGAGGGCAGTTGAAGGCTGTGTGTGTGTCTTCTGGTCAAGACTATTGTAATCTCCTCCTTGCTGGTCTCCCTCTCCCCTTTGGAGGTGTGGTGATTGATAAAAAGGTTTAAATTGTTGTTTATCTATACAAAGGTGATAAAAGAATGTAAAGTGTTATTTTTACAGAAAGATCAGAAAATTAACGTAGTTATATAGAGGTTTCTAGAAATGCTTTGCAAAACAAAACTTTCTGGAATAAATGCCTGCCATCTCATGCAGATTCTTATCTATCTCCATTGTCCTGCATCTAGAGATAGCACAGCCTAAGAGCCACTAAGGGGTATGTTTACTAAACCATCTTAACGTGCGCCCGGCGATAATGTGCAGGATGCCATAAAAGGAGTGGGCGTTCCGGTCTAAATGAAGCAAGCGCGCGATAAAGTGCGCCATGAGGGGATGATTGGCAGATAGGTATGTCTAGTATGGCTACACCCTTGCCTGAGGCTGTAATACATTATGATGGCATGGAAGAAAAGCATGTGGGCTGTGTGATACCGCAAGCCCTCTGATGCAAGAAAGGAAACTTTTAAATCTTGAAAAAAACAGGATTTGCCTGCAATTACGAGAAGGGACACATAGAGGGAGCAGGAGAACAAACCTGAAAGTGGAAGAACCACACCTCTATGGGCAGGACTCAGAAGCAGCTGCTCTGGATTTAAGTAGGAACAGAGCACTGCAAGAGGGAGAGCCAAGAGGGGAAGAGCCAAGAGAGAGAGAGAGCAAAGAGAGGCAAAGGTGCCAGGAAGGCAGTCAAGAGAGCCAGAAAGGCAACAGAGAAACCCCGAAGGGAAGAACCCAGAGGAGAAGCACAGGAGGAGGCAAGGAGCTTGGCAGAGACCTTCATGTGGAGAACAGGAGGCAGTGCCAAGGGAAGCTCCAGAGGCCAGACTCAGAGACCGAGGTGAGGTCACTGACAAACCCAGCAGAGCTAAAGGAAAGGAAGCTACTAGTAACTTGAAAGATAAAGGAAAAGTTCATAGCCTTGAGAGAAAGGATATACCTGGAGCACAAAACTCTCAGACTAGGCCTCAAGCCTTTTTCAAGAAGCCTAGAGAGGAACAAAGGGCTAGTTTTTATCTGGACAATAAGGACTGTTTTAAACCAGATATAACTGATAAGTTTTACAGGAAAAAGTTTAATGTTGCCAGAGAATGGAAGGAGCAAACTTTTAGTCCTGAAACGACAGCAAGCCCAGGGAGATATACTAGACCTAAAAGCCGACGCCCCAAACTCCCAAGCCAGCACTGGGATACAGTATGGCATGCTTTTAGGAAACCAGGTTTTAATATCCAAGAGATCTCAGAGACCTCAGTTTCAGATCCCATAGACATGGAATGGCTGCCAGGGGAATCTGAGAGCAGTGAAGATATAGAACCAATGGAATGTGACTTTTGCACAAGAAGATATCTTTGAGTAAAAGGCAAACAAATCTAATGTGTGCAAACTGTACTGGAAAGTTTATGCTTTAAGTTGGTGAAGGAACCATGTTATTTTGAGTGTTTTGCTGACTCACGTTTTGATGCAACTGAATTTATGTTCTGTTACTCATTACCTCATATTTTGAATTTCTTCATGCGAAAAGGGGAAATAAAAGCCTTTTTGTACCCTACACTTGGCAAGAGTTACTTTTTTAGGTTGTTGACCCTGAGGCTGACAATGTGACCTGCTATCCCATTGACCCTCACAACAGATCAACCCTGAACCTTTTAATTCTTATGCGCTCCCCAGCCCCTGTGGAACCACTACGCCGCCACTAGAGGGGGCTGCGGGGGACAGCTGAGAGAATGAGTACCCAGAGCCCAGCACAACAAGAGTAAAGCCAGAGGGAACCATACCCTGAGCAGAAGTGCACAGAGAATGGACCCAGGTAAGAAAAGACAGGTCAGACCTGTCTTGAAGGACTAGAAAGGGGGACTGTTACTTCTGGAGAGAAATCTGCAACTGTGAGTATATACTTCTGGTAATTTTCTAAAAAGAATTCTTTGTATTAAAGCTACTTAATCTGTGAACCCACTGTTTTTTGTTGGATCAGTTAGGGCCTAGTAGCAGCAATTAAAGTTTGAATTTAAAACACAGAGGAGAACTTTCTGGTTACATTTCATACCCAGCAGAGAGCTTGTAGTTTAAATTTAATAGTTACTCAGGGCCTAGCATCAGAAAAGTACTTTTAGTTTTAAAACACAGAAGAGAGCTTTCTGGTTAAATTTAGAACCCAGCAGAGAGCTTGTAGTTTAAATTCCATAAGAAATTAGAGCCTAGCAGCAGCTAAGAGCTATAATTTAAATCAAATCAGAATTTAGCTTACCTCAGCAGCACAAGACAGGGTACTGTGTAGCAGCCCTCTTTTAATAAGTGTTATTTCCCTCCCTCCCCTGGGATAATCGTAGCTTTATAGGTACTTACACATCTTAAAAGACAGGAGGTGCTTTCAGGTGAAGCTCATTATCCAAATCAGTCATACACTAAGGACCTGAGATTAATTAAGCTTCAGGTGAACAAGGTATATTAAATGTATTAGGTACAGTTTTATTGGTATAAATACCCATAGCAACCCCTAGTAAGTAGGAACTTAAAGATCTAGACACAAACTTAAAACTAAGATGCAGACAGCAGTCCAGCAGCGGGATGGGGGCTTTCCAGTCTTTTGCATTGAGTGTCACATGTATGATTTTCTCCCAGTTGGTGAGAGGTCTTACGTGTGCACTAGGTGCAAGGAGCTCTTTGCTCTCAGGGAATGAGTCCGTTCTCTAGAGACTAAAGTAGCAGACTTCGAAAACATAAGACAGACAGAGAGGTACATAGACGAGACCTACAGGGATATAGTCCTGAAGTCCCACCTCCAGTCTGGCAGCACCCCTGTTGCCATGGAGGAGAGAGGTCACGTGACAGGAGAGCATCACCCTGGTGTGGCAGGAAGTGATCCTGTAACTAGGACTTGTCCTCCAGGAGATGTAAAACCCTCTCGCACCGAGGAAGTTTCTCCAGGGCCATGTGCCCATGAGGGAAGGGTTAGGACAGCCGTTATAGTTGGTGATTCGATCATTAGGCATGTAGATAGCTGGGTGGCTGGTGGACGTGAAGATCGCCTGGTAACATGCCTGCCTGGTGCGAAGGTAGCGGACCTCACGCGCCACCTAGATAAGGTCTTATATAGTGCTGGGGAGGAGTCTGCTGTCTTGGTACATGTCGGTACCAATGACATAGGAAAATGTGGTAGGGAGGTTCTGGAGGCAAAATTTAGGCTTTTAGGTAGGAAGTTGAAATCCAGAACTTCCATGGTAGCGTTCTCCGAAATGCTTCCTGTTCCACGCGCAGGACCCAAAAGGCAGGCAGAGCTCCGGAGTCTCAATGTGTGGATGAGATAATGGTGCAGAGATGAGGGTTTTGGATTTGTTAGGAACTGGGGAACATTCTGGGGAAAGGAGGGACTCTTCCGAAGGGATGGGCTTCACCTTAACCGGGATGGAACCAGGCTGCTGGCATTAACCTTTAAAAAGGAGATAGAGCCACTTTTAAACTAGATATTAGGGGAAAGCCGACAGTCGCCCAAGAGCGGATGGTTTGGAAGAATGTATCCTTGAAGGATACTACCAAAAGCAGAGAGGTTCCACAAAAGAGTAAAGTAGCCCAAATGCCCTCAAGTATGGAGCAGACAGAGCTTAAAGATCCCAATTTACCCATGTCTAACAATAGCCAAATTAACATGAATAAAATACATTCTCTAAAATGCTTGTATGCAAATGCTAGAAGTCTAAAGAATAAGATGGGAGAGTTAGAATATATAGCACTAAATGAAAGGTTAGATATGATTGGAATATCAGAGACATGGTGGAAGGAGGACAACCAGTGGGACACTGTGATACCTGGGTACAAACTATATCGTAATGATAGAGCTGATCAAATTGGTGGAGGGGTTGCGCTCTATGTTAGAGAGGGCATTGAGTCAGAAAGGATTAAAGTTTTGCAGGAAACAAAATCTGCTGTAGAATCTATATGGATTGAAATTCCATATAAAAGGGGAAAGGCAATGGCAGTGGGGGTGTACTATCGAGCACCTGGCCAGAATGACCAAATGGATATTGAAATGCTCAAAGAAATCAAGGAAGCTAACAAAAGTTACAGCGCAGTAATAATAATGGGTGATTTCAATTACCCCGGTATCGACTGGGTCAGTGTCACGTCAGGACATGCTAGAGAGATAAAGTTCCTAGATGAAATAAATGACTGCTTCTTGGAGCAGCTGGTTCATGAACCGACCAGAGGGGAAGCCATATTAGACCTAGGGGCTTGTTTACAAAGCCGCGGTAGCGGTTTCCGCTCGTTATCGGAGCCGCGGCCCCATTGATTTCAATGGGGCCGCGGCTGTGATCGCGATCGCGAACCACTACCGCTGCTTTGTAAACAAGCCCCCTAGTCCTTAGTGGAACACCAGATCTAGTGCAAGAGATAAGGGTGTTGGGGCCACTTGGCAATAGTGATCATAGCATGATCGCCTTTGATTTAATTAGTGGAAGAGGGATAGTAAGGAAATCCACAGTACTACCTTTTAACTTTCGAAAGGGAGACTATGATAAAATGAGGAAAACAGTTAAGAAAAAACTAAAAGGAGCAGTTGCAAAGGTTAAAGATGTACATCAAGCTTGGGTGTTGTTGAAAAATACTATCTTGGAAGCCCAGACAAGCTGTATTCCACGCTTTAAGAAAAGTGGAAGGAAGTCCAAAAAACTGCCAGCATGGTTTAAAGGTGAGGTCAGAGAGGCTGTTGTTGCCAAAAAAGCATCTTTCAGGAAATGGAAAAAAGAGCCAAATGATGAAACCTGGAAACAGCACAAGCACTGGCAAGTCAAATGCAAGGCATTGATAAGGCAGGCATAGAGAGAATTTGAGAAGAAGCTTGCTGCGGAAGCAAAAACGCGAAATAAAGACCTTTTCAAGTACATTCATAGCAAAAAAACTGTGAGAGAGTCAGTTGGTCCATTAGATGATAAAGGGGTTAAAGGAGCACTAAGAGGCGACAAGGCGATAGCGGAGAGACTGAATGAATTCTTTGCTTTGGTCTTTACTGAGGAAGATGTAGGGATGTTACCCATGACTGAAGTGGTATTTAAAGGTGCGGAAGAATTAAAGGAAATATCGATACATCGGGAAGATGTCTTACAACTATTAGATAAACTGAAGAGTAGCAAATCACCTGGGCCGGATGGTATACATCCAAGGGTGTTGAAAGAACTGAAATATGAGATTGCAGACTGCTATCAGTAATCTGTGAACTATCATTAAAATCATCTCTAATACCTGAAGATTGGAGGATCGCCAATGTAACACCAATTTTTAAAAAGGGTTCCAGGGGTGATCCGGCAAACTACAGACCGGTGAGCCTGACGTCAGTACCGGGAAAAATGGTAGAAACCATCATAAAGAATAAAATTACTCAGCATGTAGATAGTCACAACCTAATGGGAGACAGCCAACATGGCTTTAGACAAGGAAGATCTTGTCTTACTAATCTGTTATGTGTTTTTGAAGGAGTGAATAAACAGGTGGACAAAGGTGAGTCGGTTGATATTGTGTATCTGGACTTTCAGAAAGCCTTTGACAAGGTCCCTCATCAGAGACTTTTGGCAAAACTAAAGAGTCATGGGATAGGAGGCAGTGTACTATTGTGGATCAGGAACTGGTTAAAAGATAGAAAGCAGAGGGTAGGGCTAAATGGCCAATTTTCCCAATGGAGAAAGGTGAATAGTGGTGTACCCCAGGGATCTGTGCTGGGTCCGCTGCTTTTTGACATATTCATAAATGACCTGGAAAGTGGAATAACGAGTGAGGTTATCAAATTTGCAGATGACACAAAACTATTTAAAGTTGTTAAAACCCAAGAGGATTGTGAAAAATTGCAAGAGGATCTTGATAAATTGGAAGACTGGGCATCAAAATGGCAGATGAAATTTAATGTGGACAAGTGCAAGGTTATGCACCTAGGGAAGAACAACCCAAACTATTGTTACACGATGCAAGGTTCCACATTAGGAACCACCACCCAGGAAAAAGATTTAGGCGTCATTGTGGATACCATGTTAAAACCCTCGGCCCAGTGTGCAGCGGTGGCCAAGAGAGCAAATAGAATGCTAGGTATCATAAGGAAAGGAATGGAAAATAAAACAAAAGATATTATAATGCCTCTATATCGTTCCATGGTGAGACCGCACCTTGAATATTGTGTGCAATTCTGGTCGCCGTATCTTAAAAAGGATATAGCGATTTTAGAAAAGGTCCAGAGAAGAGCCACCAAAATGGTAAAGGGGATGGAAGGATACTCCTATGAAGAAAGGCTAAAAAGGTTAGGGCTCTTTAACCTGGAAAAGAGACGGCTGAGGGGAGATATGATAGAAGTGAATTATAAATTAATGAACGGAGTGGAACGGGTAAACGTAGATCGATTGTTTACGTTATCAGAATATAGAAAGACTAGGGGACATGCAATGAAGCTACAGGGTAAACTATTTAAGACTAATAAAAGAAAATATTTTTTCACTCAACGTGTAATCAAACTCTGGAATTTGTTACCAGAGGATGCAGTAAAGGCTGTTAGTGTAGCTGGGTTTAAAAAAGGTTTGGAAAAGTTCCTGGAGGAAAGGTCCATAAACCATTATTAAGAAGTGACCGAAGATATCAATGCTTGACCCAGTACAAGCATTGTGGAACTTGTGTCTCTTGGGGAAACTGCTAGGTACATATGACCTAGATTGGCCACTGTTGGAAACAGAATACTGGGCTTGATGGACCTTGGTCTGACCCAGTATGGCATATCTTATGTTCTTATGTTCTTAAGCCTGAACAAGGTAAACAGGCCAAGCAAAGCTGGTGATACAAAGTGCTCATAAGCCCTGAAGATTACAAACAGTGCCGAAAGCAACAGATGAGCAATGGAACAAAGGAAGTAAGGTGCGGTCAGAAGATTCAGCATTTGCAAAGTAAAAGATAAGAATAAAGCCGTTAATATGATAATGAGGGTGGGTCCCGGGGAAAGAGATTTGCAAGAATATGCAGAACTTTCTGGAACTTTTTGACAGAGAGGCATAGAAAGGGGGCAACAGCAGAGCATTGGGGGCAGCCTTCCCTCTCACCGTCTTGGAGGTAGGGAAGGTTGCCTGCACTCAGATCCATCAGACAGACACTTGTGTATCTGTGCTTACAGCTTTTTGCTTGTACCAAATAAGAGTTTTGCTGACAAGTGACTGTGATCTGAGTTCTTTCCTATTTGCATGGGAAATTAACAGAATGAACCCGCGCACAGTATCGCACAATCGAGGGAGCTGCACACGTTACCGCGCGTTAACCTTAACATTGTGTGCTGACCTGCAATCACAGTAATAGAGGTGTAGCACAGTGGTTATTACAATGCTTGCTGAAACAAGAGTCATGGGTTCAATCCCCCAGTGGGCTGAATGAATAAGGTTGGCCGAAGCATTTCCTTTTCCTGCTTGAAACAGTACAAAAATCTGTGTTGGCAGCAAAAATTCCCACACCCCAGTGTCATAAACTAATGCACCTTTTAGGGCGCACCAGAAGGCACATCCTAAACCAAAACATCAGCCAAGGCGGTTCATAATGTGCCCCAGAGGCCATGTCGAAAGGTTGCCAACTCCCAAGGTACCATAGTAGGCACCCCTGAAGCTGGCTGAAGCTAAGGTGTGGCTGAAGATGCCCCAAGGATGTATAGGTGACCCCAAAAATGTTGGCCAAGGACAGTAAGGTCCTCCAAGTTGAAAAGCAAGAGAGGTATGGGCCAAACATAGATGTAACCCTAACACTGCACAGAACAACAAGGAAAGGCAATGCACAAGTAATGGAAGGTAGTAGATCTGAACTGATGGACCAGACCTATCTGCGTCCAGCCCATGTGGCAGCTGGAAAAATGGACAAACATATCAGGGGCAGCAGTAGCGATGGACAGGTAATGTACCATGCAACAATGACAGTGTTTGCCAGAAGATGGGAAGATATGTGCAGCAGAGGAGGTAGAAGTGGCAGGAGAAGTGCAATGACAGGAGGACACAGGAGTAGCAGTGTCATGCAGAGCACACACAGGAGAGGCAAGAGCCAAGATGCAAAAAAGGGTGCCAGTGCAGGACATGGTGTAGCAGCCTGCACAGTAGGGCTGGATGCCACAGAGCCTGCAGACACTGATGGACCGACAGAAGGATGATTGGCAACAGTGTTGAATGTACAATGTGCCAGCAACACAGATCCTCACAGATAGGTCTGTAACAGGAATGGGAAGTACGTGTGGACATGAGGCATTAAAAAATCAGAAGAGAGAGGAATCATACCTATGACCAATAGCACAAATGGCAATGCACAAACCGGTAGGCTACAATACCAACATGAGTGTCACAGCAAAGGCTGCAGACAAGAACACTGGAGGGCACCACACCAAAACATAGCTGGCTGCCAGGACGGCCAACCCCAACAGTAACACACACAATGAAATGTGATGCAGTGGACACAGCATGCAAAAGAACAAAGAACTCAAACCCAATGTGCGGCATGGGATGCCCTGTGGAACAGGCCAAAAAGGGGAACAGAACGGCAAAGGAGCATGTGAGACATGAACCTACAGACATGGACCAGATAACATCAACAACAGCAATGTCAATCCCCCAAGCCGCCATAACAGTACAGAGTCAGATGTAACAGCTGATATGCGACGGATAGGCTGCAGCAAGGGCATATTGGGGTGTAAAGTGAAGAGATATCGTCAGTCAGCTCCTGGTCAGTTTAGCACAAAACATGGACAAAATGAAAGAACATGTGGGACCCGAACCTGCAACTTATGGTACACAAACAGATGTCTGGAACCACTATCAGAAACCACCACAGCAAGCACAACCCAAAAGTGTCCTCCAAACGGAATGGCAGTATGGAAACCCTTAGCACCCTGTGATGTGTCAGATGGCTGCCACATAGCCAGCTGCCACCGTAGAAGGATGTGAGCAAAGGTGGGTCATTACAGTACCTGAACATAACAAAAGACATGTGTCAGTGTGGTCAAGCAGCAGCAGCGAGAAATGGTTTTCAAACACATACGTTGTCTTTGGTCAATCAGTAGACATGTTGCATATACTGCCTGTAATCATATCAAGGTGGTTGGATACAGTGAACTAACTAAAAACACATTGATCATGCCAGCTACCCACATGTCACCCCAAAGTCACTGGCACGTCAACAGATGATGGTCGTGAGAGAGAATGTGCCGTAGCTGTATGGTGTGCACTATGCAGTACCCCCCCCCCCCCACCTACCACATGTTGCTGCACATCCCCAGATGCCCCAGGCGAATGTAGACACTAGGCGGGGCATGATGAGGGACCCACACACATCAGTCAGGAATACTCCCCAAAAACATATCCGTCTGCCAATACAGATGACAAAAGCCTGAAAAAGCAGAAGTAGCAACATGTAAGCAAGTGTACACACAGATTATAGATATATAGGTCACAGCTGCCTCAGGATGCCTGATATAGCAATGAAAGCATCCCCAGTGTAACACAAAACAAAGGACAAATGCAAAATGAGGATAAGGTAACAGGTACAAGAGGCACATGATCCCAGAGAAGACCACAAAATGGACCACACACACATGCAGAGATATCACCATGCAGCAGGTTCCCAGCAATGGGTGGTGAGGATACATGAACCGTACACATAGAGCACGGTACATGGGATGCAGAAATGAAGGACGAAAATGGACAATCACACTGCCACACTGCAAATGTCATGGGCGAAGGGGAGCGACATTATGTCAGGGGACAAAGAGGAAAGTGCAGACATGCAATGCTATGTGTGTAAATCATTGTACAACAGCACCTCTGTACAGTAGCCAAACACAATGACCTGTATATGGAGTGTGAAAGAAAGGTCAAACATGGGCCTGTACCCTACACAGAAGCCACACTGCCCCATGTTGTGGTGTACCTACATATCCAGTCACATGCACATGCACCGTGTACGGTGAACCATGACATAGTAATGACGTACATGCACTGTAACCCCCTTGGTGAGGGTAAACATCAATCCCAAATGTTGGTGGATATTAAACTGGTGGGGTGGTAACAACGTTGTCATGTCCAAGTGCAGGGTAGGCCGACATATACAAGAGTATGTATACAATGTTGCCCCTGTGCCACACGCATGGCTGTATGCCCCTGTGACCTTGACAGATGAGGATATTGTAAAGGGTACGTTATTCCTTTCCCAGCACTTCTTATCACTAACCCTTGGGACGTCTGTCTGGGTGGAGGAATCACCTTACCTTCTCTGTCTGGAATCCAGGGGAACAAACACACACACACTTGCACATAAGTGGTATTCAGTTTATTCCAAAGGGTGGAGGGATTGTCAGTACTTTTATACATTCTTAGAAACATAGTCATACGTCATCCACCCATCTTCTGGGGGCCCACTATGGTTTATCAGTAACTAATACAAAAACAAGTCATCCTTGAGTAGAACAAATCAGTTTAGCTTACACAGCACATTCCTTTTTCCAACCCACCAGAATGTACAAAGGGCACACACATAGGATTCTGATTTCTATAAGATTCTAATTTCTCTTGTGCAGGCCTCTTGTATATGCACTTAAACTAAGCATTATTATTACAAAGGACATATATATAAGATTCTGATTTCCCTAACAATCCCCCCTTTGGGCCTGCATAGGCCCACTATAAGAACAGCCTAACAATTTACCACAAAATAACTAAACAGACATTATTAATGGAACATCTGTATGTGGCAGCTCAGGTACATCAGCCACCATAAAAGCAGGAGTATTAAGAATACATAAAAGTGGTAGAGCTTTGTAGGGCCTTTCAACAATAGCCAAGAATAAATGAATATACAAAAAAAGAACAAGAATTATAAAACCGCTCAATAGGGCAATAAGCTGTCCTTTGAGACCACCCCAAAGGAAAATACATCAGAGAGTAATCATGAGAAACTTCCCTGTAGTTGAAGAACAGTATAGAGCAGTATTAGACAGGCTAAAAGCAGAAACAATAAAACAATCTGTAGCATTAAAACTAGAGACAGTTTACAATGAGCAAGAGACCTAGTCATATCCCAAAGAGGGGCGAGTAACACCAATGTTATACAAGAAAGTAGAAAAAGAAACATGGGGCTGGGTGCAGTTTAAATTGTCAAGTACAGTAAACTTCTGTATTTCACACAGATTAGAAGGTACAGTAATGAGACATGTTGAGAGAAAAGCTTCAATTTGTAGCGAGCTGTGCACACAAAAAAATAAGACA
The DNA here is from genome assembly GCA_033557465.1 of Ichthyophis bannanicus. Lineage (NCBI taxonomy): Eukaryota > Metazoa > Chordata > Amphibia > Gymnophiona > Ichthyophiidae > Ichthyophis > Ichthyophis bannanicus. Next base: position 26,045,059 of record CM066031.1, on the reverse strand, counting down.
GTCTGGGCAAGTAGTATTGCCGTATTAATAGTTCCCGAAATGGACTGAAGGAGGCGAGTAGTAAGAGAAGTCAACACAGTCTTGTGCGTGATGGTCCGGAGGCTGGAACCGAAGATGTCAGTGGAGACGATACATGCTTGATTCTTGACGCATGGATCCACAAAGGGGAGGGGTCACACAGGATGGCTGCCCATGTGATAGCGATCACTGTAGTTTGGAGGTCCGTAGAGCGGGTCTAAGGTACCGTGCTTTTGAGGTGCTCTGACCTGTCACCAACCTTGAAGGGATATATTGGTTCGGTACCTCTAGGCCGAAAGCTGCCTTTCTTCAGGAGTCTTCTCCTCTCCTCTCCAGTTGCTAGGGCCTTGGCTGCCCCGGCGTCAGCTACTTCTCATCCTGGTCGTGAAGCCTGATCTGTATATGGAGAATGTTTCCAGCGAGGGCAATGGCTTCAGGATCTTTTAGCCGCCACCTTCACTGTAATCGATGTTATCAGAAGAACTTGAAACGGTTCCATACTGGAAAAGGGGCTTGTACTATGTGCTGGTGGTATATCTTTACCAAAATCCAGTCTCCGGATTGAAAGAAAAGAGCTGAGTCATCCAGCAGAAAGGACTGGACGTGCTGAGCATACCTGTGGAGGGAAGAGAGTTGCCTCTGCTGCTAGGAAATACAAGAGATCAAACGTGAGGCTCAGGAGTATAAAAGGTAAGCAGTCTTCCATATAACAGTTCAGAGGGAGAAAAAGTTCAGTCTACTCCCTTAGGGCAATTTGTTTGGTTGTTTGTTTATTGAACAGAGTCAAAGGCAAGACAGTTTAATTTCTTTACAAAGTTTTTTAAGGTTTCGGAGGTTCCCCCCTTCGTGGATTGCTGCTTGCATACAACAGCCAATCCTAAGCAACTCAATTTAGCTAATACATTTTTGACAAGATGCCCACACTTCCTCAAATTTTTTCACAATTTTAGAATTATACCAATTTGTAAAAATTTGTGTAAGTAACTTTCCTCCTTTAGCTTTATGTGTCGGGCCAGGACACATAGAGGCAAAAAGGGATAAAAACATCTGAAAAGCACCACGTGGCCAGTGTGGGTCTCCCCAAAGCTCATTAGGATGAAAAGTGCACTCAGCCTATCTCCAAGTATCTATTTCCAATTATTGGGTATATCTCTGAGCTAGATGACCTTCAAAATTGGAGTTAATGGGGATGGCATAATCAAATATTGTAAAGTATTCATTGTCAGTTTTCTTTCTAGGTGGATACATCGGATACATAATTTCACATTTCAATTTACCCTCACCATTTTATAATGTTAATCTAAGTTCTCTTTTCCCACATGAATATTCCATCACACTCCTCTCAACACCACTTTCTTTTCCACTTACATCATTCCATCAAACTACATGCTAGGTCCTTCTATCTTTTTATACCATACTAGTGTATCCTTATTTGGCAAGGCTGCTAAGAACATCAAACAATTGCTAGAAACTTAGTATTTTTTGTAAACAAAAGGTATATATACATATAAATGTGGATCCTTTTAACAATATGAGCAAATAGTGCTCATTCTAATTAGCAACTGCCTAAACAAAATATAGATAAAGTCCTTACAATATAGACTAGTGCTTCACGGCATTTTATAACATCAATCCCAATAGGAAGGAGTATGGCTTCTAACAGAACAGCCACATAATCTCTCAGGTGTGACTAAAGTCTATCTCATACCCGGTTCCCGGTGAGAGTGCTGTGGAAACTTAAAAATATTTGAGGACTGATCTTATAATCGCAGTGCCCACAAGGATCTGTGGAGGTTACTCACTAATCATGGTGTTTAAGAGATCCTTTTGAGATGAGAGGCCTAAGAAGGTTCAAGGCATTTGTGGTTGGGCCTCAGGGCTTTCCTCAGGTTCTTCTTGGCCTATTCCCCCCTACCTAGTCATGTCTCTTCAGAGGCATAAATATGCAAGGTTCATGTTCTTCAGGCCTTGTGGGTGGGGTCCTCGAGGAGTCTTAAAGCAATCAGAATTCCGGTGGCCCAGATCATCACACTCGGAGCATCACGCCCATTGCCTTTTCCAAGGCTATAGCCTCACCTTCTCTCTCTCTCTTTCTCTTTTTTTTTTTTTTTCAAACCTCTCCTAGATCATTGCTAACAATTAAAATTTTGTTTATCCAATCAACTCAAGTTAATGTTATGGTTTTATTTGTCTACTAACTTTACAAATATTCTCATGTTTTCTGGGAACTAAGTTTCATCTTTCCACTAAATAAGATCTATATGCTTGGGAACAGAGCAATTTCAGATCAGCCTCTTTCCAAAATTCTATAATTTCTATGTGTACTGAACCTCTACATAATGTACTGCTAGAACAAGTATTTTGGTAACATAAAGTGCAAGTGTGTAAACTAAAGAAAATCAATATCTCACAGTGCTACAACATATATCTGTTTTCTCTGCAACTGTATTGAAACTGAAATAAAAACTTTCAGAACAAGGTACACTTTTTCACTGGACACTAACACGTAAAATTCAAATACAGAAAAACAGCTGAATTTATCCTAAAATCCAATATTGATCTTTCTGATTTGATTTATTACAATCAGCAGCCATGGTGCTACTCTCCTGTTCGTCAGCCATCCACACCGAGCTTAACAAGGTAAAGTAGTTAACTCATAAAAAGGTTGATGGATATCTGGAATGCAAATACCCCTTTTTTTTATATGTTTAAAGTAATACAGTAACATGGAATAGACAAGTCTTACTAAAATCATTTAAGGTATCATTGTAGTATCAGAAAAGTGAATCCAGTTGATCAAGGCAGTTAATGTCAAAACAGCATATACTGTCTGCAGATTAAAATGTAAAAGATGGCATATCATACAGAAGTATTACTTGTATTTGCAAGTTCAGAAAAAGATTTGTTTGCAAAACAGAAAACATTTGTGCAGAAAACACTAAATATTTTAAAAGAATGAGCCAAAATACATTAAACAACATCTATTTAAGTGGCTTCAATGAAGTAGTTTAGTTAATGTATAAGCAATCAGATATTCTCTTCCTTTTATCTGCCTCTCTCTAGCATGGCACTAATAAACCCTTACTGAGTAGTTCTGACAACTGTACCTGAGACTGGTATCAAACTGATCTGAAACAATGAAATTACATTAAAGCAATTTGCTTAGAGTAACAGTTTAACCTTGATGTTATCTCAACACAAATAGTAAAGTAAACAGCAGGTCTGTCAATGTGTCTAGATTCCTGCAGGCAAATTCAGATAGCTAAACAAGAAAGAGAGAAGTCCTAAATACTGAGTTTAAAAAGAAAAAGTTGCTTGAGAATTGTCACTAATTGTGATTGCTATTAAATTCCTATAGTTTGTAACATATAAACAATAATTATGACCTCTGAGGTGCTTGCCACAGAATATAAAAATTCATTGTTTCAAGTTACAGTCTTTTAATTAGTAGCTCAGGATGCCCCATTGTCCTGACAGCGTTCCCAACCCCCACTTTAAAGGTTAAAGAAAAACAATCCAAAACCATTTGTGCCTTCTGTAGCCCACGGGAGGGGCTGCTCCCTTTCCCTCTCTCTTCTTTGTTCGCTGTTCGTTTTTTAAGTTTCTGGTTTTGATTCTAGTGCTGTAGGGGGAAGGGATAGCCCCAACCTCAATTTTTTTTTCTCTTCAGGACAGCCTGAAACCTTTCTTACCCAAGAAATGCAGCAGATTGTTAATGGTTTCTATCACAACTGGTTTCTCCTGCCCCAACTTTAAAGATCATCTACATAGTGCCTAGGGAGCAGACTCAAACATATACCTTAAATCTACAACACTAACCCATTTATGTTCATGCAAAATTTAGCTCAATATTTTTAACCAAAAGCATAAATATACAAATCAGGGGGTTTCTTTTTTGAAATAAGGTTTTCAAAGGAAAGTATCCGTTGCTAAGTCTGGACAATCTTATTCAAATTTCTTAAATCCTGCACCAACCAGCAAGTAAAAGAAAAACAATATTTACTGTAAACAAAACATATTTTTTTTTTCAACTTGTTGGGAAGAACACGAAGGAGTTACTTATTTGGGAAACTTCTGTTTCAATTCTTATTTAAACAAGAGACAAATCAAAGCTTACAAGTGCTTTCTTAAGAAATTTCACCCTGCATAATAAACTAGACCCTCGTGGTATTTGGAGCACACCCCACTCCCCAAATTCCTCCACTATTTACATTATACATCTCACTCACACACAATCAGTCTCAGTTCCCAAGAGAATGTACAAACCACCAAGGTAGATACAAAGTCTCACTTTTCCTTACCTCAGTCTGTGCACAGAATGTACTGCAGTGCCTGCTTTTAATTCACTGTCTGTCCGATTCACAATACCTCTAGTCACCTAGGATCATTACCAACTAGCAAAGAGACCTCTCTGCAGAGAAGGAAGTGAGACTGTTATTTATTTATTTATTTATTTAACACTTATTTATATACCGCATCTTCCAGCGATCAGTTGCGGTGTTGAACTCAACAGGACGCGTCTTCGCACCCCCACTCAGCAGGAGTCACTCCACTGTGGGAAAATCCCAGTGAGCCCCAGCTGTTGTTTACACCTTTACCTGTGGCCAATTCACCTTTAGCCAAGCTGGCCAATGAGACTCGGGGAGGGATATTGTGAAGCAGATTAAGAGCTCTTTTTAGTATTTCATTATTCAGTACATTGCTATAGCAATGGGTGTCTAAATACAGACACACCCTTTTACATATTTCAGTGACAGTTTGTCAGACGGCTGCCTAGGGTGAGAACTTACACAATCTTGACGATGCATATATTCATATGATTCTTGCAAGGTATTGTGGGTATTGTAGTTCATTCACTCCCAAACACAGCTGATGACAATAATTTGAGTTGTGAAACCAAGTGGTAAGATCAATAAAATACTTCTTTTATTGATGGGGTTTAATTCACCCAGCACATGTATGCTTGATAGCACTATAAATGAGGTTACTTGCTTGCAGTGTTTAAAATGGATAACAAAAAGTCACAAAGTAAACCAGAAAACAACCTTCAGCTTGTCAGGCAATTAGCTAATGTTTTCTTAGCAAATAATTACCAAATACAAAGGCACAAAGTAAAGAATAAACTTTGCTGGTTAGGTTAACTTCTGCTTATTTTCCACGCAGATCTCAGCAGTGATTCTCCCTTGCTCACACACACAATCAGGTGCAGCCCTAATTACTATCAATGGACCAGCTGAAAGCCTTTAGCTGGCTGGCTGCTACTGTGTGAACCCAAATCCTGCTTTAAGAGCTGTTTGCAGTGGAAATAAAGAACAAAGTTAGGTTTCTTTGTGATGGCTGATGTGTTTGCTCATAGAAAACTAGCAATAGCATTTAGATAGAGAACAGTCCATATAAACTGTATTTTCATCTGCTGTATCAATTATCATAGGGTCAATATCATACATTGGCACAGATGAGTCTTTCATTAAGGCACTATCATGAGAATGCTTATTCCCTTGCTGCCATTCTCTATTATAGATAGGGTCTGGATCAGTGTTCATACCTGAGCCTCTCCTGCTATCATTATTCCTCTCTGTAAAGCCTGGCCAATATGTAATCCAATTCTGATGTCCAGCCTTCCAATCTTGATCCCTGGACACTGGATCTCCTCTCACATACCTTCTGGCCTTGGTCTGAAAGTCCCTTCCACGTGCAGTCTTCTCTCTTCCAGGTAGCCACTGGTGATTCCTATCTCTGCCACTCCATTCCTCTGGCTGAATCCAGTCCAATGGACTCTGCTGGCTTTTGGAATACCTCCCAGTATGAGTACTGCCTTGGAATCTCCCAGACCTTCCAATAGCCTTTCTTCTCTTCCTTCCAGAGAGTTTCCTTCTCTCTCTATCTGTGTGGCTTTTGCTGAAGCTGTTCTTCCAACTGTTGCTGAAACTGTATCTCTTCCTCCCTCTGTAGCTGTTATCTGAAGAATAAGCTCTATTCTTATCCTGTTCTAATGTGTGCTGCTCCCTAACACAGCGCAGCTGTGTTGAATCAGGCCCTGCCCTTTGAGATGAGTGCTTAGGGATTACCTCATAGCTCTCTTGATTGCACACACATTCTCTCACTTCAGCCCCTCTCATAGCTGCTGGAAAGCTGGTGCATTCTGGGACTGGTAGTCTTTTATGTGAAAACTCTGTTTTCTCAATTTTACCAGAACTGACAGGTTGCTTGTTCAGAGTCACATCATCTTTTCTATAGCTCCTACCTGAGCTATGATAAGCTTCCTTATCACAAGTTATACCGTTGTTAAGTACAAAAGTAATGTTCTTTCTATTTAGCTTATCTTCTTATAATATGGCAATAAATAGACACTCTGCAAACAAATAATAATTTACGTTTTAGTATGCCGGTTAACTTTAAGTTTCTATTCTATCTGCCTGTCTGTAGCCTTTGAACACAAAGAACAGAAAGGGAGGGGGAGGGAGGGAGGGGAAGAGCGGAGCAATGGAAGAATAAACAAACACCACTTGTCACTTACAGTCCAGGGACTCTGAATCATCAGTTTTACCTTTGCTAGAGAGGGGGAGGGGGGAGAGGGGTGTCGTATAGGCACAGAGATAAGCATTCTAACAGACTTATTGAGCAGAATCCTGTAACTTACACTGACAATTTATGTAGGATGGCTGTTTTTTAGCTGCAGTTTTAAAACTTATCACAACATATAGCAGAACATACATACACGCGGATTCTGGAGTGGTCCCCTCACCTTGGGACCCCCCCCATCCTCTAATTGATTCACAACAAACGCACGTCTGGCCACTTGCTGTCTGCACAGTACCCGTCACTAGCGCTATATCGCTTCATAGTACGGCAGGGGCATTTTGCCAAACTCACACAGGCCCACAAGCACACAGAGAAGGAGAAGGATATTACCACAGACCCAGCAGGACGTCCCTGTTATTCACTGCGCTACCCAAGCGCATATTCCCAGCGCTACCCGAGCGCATATTCCCAGCGCTACCCGAGCGCATTTTCCCAGCGCTACCAAAGCGCATTTTTCCAAGACGAGCTACCAAAGCAACGTCAATTAAAAAACTTTGTGCAGCTACCAAAGCTGCTTCAATTTAAAAAGTGCATCGGGGAAATCCCACTTCTGACACCAAATGTAAAGGGTACGTTATTCCTTTCCCAGCACTTCTTATCACTAACCCTTGGGACGTCTGTCTGGGTGGAGGAATCACCTTACCTTCTCTGTCTGGAATCCAGGGGAACAAACACACACACACTTGCACATAAGTGGTATGCAGTTTATTCCAAAGGGTGGAGGGGTTGTCAGTACTTTTATACATTCTTAGAAACATAGTCATACGTCATCCACCCATCTTCTGGGGGCCCACTATGGTTTATCAGTAACTAATACAAAAACAAGTCATCCTTGAGTAGAACAAATCAGTTTAGCTTACACAGCACATTCCTTTTTCCAACCCACCAGAATGTACAAAGGGCACACACATAGGATTCTGATTTCTATAAGATTCTAATTTCTCTTGTGCAGGCCTCTTGTATATGCACTTAAACTAAGCATTATTATTACAAAGGACATATATATAAGATTCTGATTTCCCTAACAGATATCCTGCGGTGCATTTTACACATATGGCCAACACACACTAACAATATGTCAGATGGATGTAGAACATACAGCGACTCCTCCAGTCTGTGATGCACATATATGGACCAGTACACAGTGTCCACAGTGCAAAGGGCATCTGCAACTCTACATGTCCCGTTAAGACTGTTCGTGAATCACAGGGCATGCATAGTCAAGTGTGATATCCCAATGTGGCACAGTACTCGAAGGGTCATGTGTGTCTCTCGTAATCAACAGGATACCCAGACAGATGATGGTAGCAACAGTGTTTCAGACAGGCCTGTCATATGTAAGGTAGCAGTCCAACAGCAATAGTCATCATAGGTATGTGTCCCACTCACACAGTTAAAACATCCAATGGCACCATTTTCTAGCGATAGTTGAATGGTGTTGGTGGGTCCTCCAACAGGTGGTTGATGTCACCCGCAGATGCATGTAAGTAGATGTGCTGTGTGTGACCGCTGCCCTGTGTCAGAATTAGGACAAACAATGTCATGGTATGCTGAATGCAACAGCAGGGCACATTGCAGGGTGTCAAACATCATAACCAATGTCATGAAATGGCACACAAGTGAACATAACATGATCACAACACAGAACACTGGGCATGATGTGGATATCTGGAAATGCAACCACAGACGAGTGTGTCCCACGGATATGGTAATGTCCATGGCCAAGAAAGACAGGTATATCACAGCTGCACCCCATGTCCATCAGCGCCAGTGCACAGAGACCAACAGGAAAGGTGCATGAAACAAACGGTGAAACACAAGCATATAAAGGCTGACGTGACACCCAAACAATCCAAGTTGCTACCAACTGTGTGTCTGCACCAAATTTCTGCTCAGGATCCCCACAGGCAGGCAAGGGCCCTAAAATGTCTCAATAAAAGTAGAGGATGTCATCAACATGTGTTGAAGAACCATGTCCCCATGTCCATCCGCTGTCGCCGCATTCCCACATTATGGTGACATCTAGGATACAAAAATGCTTTTGTGCAGTGGTCAGTCAATACACATGAGATAGGTCAACCTACACCACACAACACACATGCACACTGTGCACAAGGTTAACACCAGTAAGGGAGATATAGCACACCCACCACCACTTCAAAGGTGTGCCGACCCCGCCCACCACATGATAATGAAAATGGCATGAACACTGCATCATAAAAGAGCCACCCACAAATACACACACACACACACACACAGTATGAGAAGGTGAGCGTGGCACCATAAACATACGGCCTGTATGTGCACATGTGGCAAATAGTGTACATAGAGGGCTGGCAAATGCTATGATACACTGTTGTTGTCCAACGCTGCAATGTCATGGAAGAGTGTAAGTGTGGCCCACCACCAGACCCCCTTGAGACCTGTGGACACACGCAGCCCTGTTGGATGTGTCCCAGAGACATTGCCTGATACGACAAACTGCGCACAAACACGTGGATATGTGTGGCCAGGATCAACATATGGGGTACTTGGGAGCAAGACAAATTGGACACCCACAACATATGTGCAGTAGACAGATAACATGTCACATGTTCTGGTCCGGACTCTCAGCACACAAACATCACCTGTATGTCCACCTACCCCATTGTCCTGCATGTTGAATGAGGTACACACAGTTGACACTGCACTACAGCACCTGGAACGTCACCAAGCATGTCCTATGTATTGAGAAACACAAGGCAATATACATATGTCATGTCAGAGCTGTGCAACAAACACACCAGCCTCATGTCCCCATCTCCCATAACCCCCTAGACCCGTCACAGTCTGGCAGTTCCCCATGTCACTGCACCTAATTGTCATCTCTCCCACACATACCACTGACGTGTCCCTGGCCAGGTCCAAGGGCCTGTAGCCTGTCCTTCCCCTCTGGGACATGTTTGCTGCCCTCCAGACCGTTGACCACAACCGTCACTGTGCTATCCTGTACATGTGCGTCCCAAAGGTCTTGGTACAAGCCTGCCATCCACACATGTCTCCCATATCACCCTCAGTCTGTGTTTCTGTGGGCCCACCTCCCCTGCTAACCCTGTCCCAGGAGCTGTATGAACGGGATATATGCAGGGGCTGCTACATTCCCCTGGGCCCATACCCGGTTTCCTGGTGCAGCAGGCACATCCCCTGTCTATCCCTAGCAGCTGTACGTTGATGTGTTTCAAAGATATCTCACCAAGCATGAGCTATGTTTGGCAAACCACACCATGACATCAGTGTCCTCCCTCATATTGCTGGCTGCAGGTACCCCTGCTGCATGAATTGCGCACGGCTACGATATGACATCGGCCCATCGCCCCTAGACCTCCCCCAAGCCTTACACTGTATGCTTAGGTTGGATACACCTTCTGTCGACGTGGTTGTCAAGGAAGCAGGTATCCATGACTCCCCACTACCCTTCCCCACACATACCTATCATGTAGCTCAGGCCTGCGATGTCCCCCTAGATAACATCAGCAATATACAAGCCGTCACTGAAGAACACACACATAAAGCACTAAAGGCCCCCTCCATCACCCGCCATCCTGGTCACTGAAACCTACACCTCTCTGGTCTGGGTCAAAACCATCTATGTTTGCACAAAGGTGTGCAACACTGTGCTGCATGGCCGAGCTATCAACAGCATCCATCTGACAGTAACACCCCTCCTGTCACGACACCCCACAGGCCCCAGACAACTCCAAGATGCACCTGTGGAACTACATGTGGAGGCACACTGCGTTTGGCCTGTACCGTGACCCATATAACCCAGGTATCACAAATGTGACTACCACTAATGAGCATGTAAACACTGCTGACACCTGTATGCATCGCTATACCGAGACGCGTAATACACAGTCCCTGCTCATCAGTGCATACAATACATTCAATCCCCTCATAACCCCCAAATGGCATCCCCACACGTCAAGCCAACTGGTCCCATATCTGGGCCTTGCACACATTGTGAATGTGGGACCACACACACGTGTCACCTTGCAGCACCCAACGACTGGAACCAACTACCTGTGGCTGCAGGGCACCCACCAGAACAAACAACTCAAAGTCGTGCGTGTTAGCCCACCACATCACCTAAGCCTATTAACTGTGACAACATTGATCACCTCCACCTGCGGTCGTCCCCCGCCCACACTGTCTGTGTCAGCATTTCGACCACAGTCCAAGTTCAGATGGCCAAGCATTGTGTCAGCAATATCAGTGCAGTGCTATGTATGACCGGGAGTGCAATATCAATGCTCAGTAGTAGCAGTAGTACAGGTATCTGTACAAAAGTGAAATGCAGACACATCCAGTACTCACATGAAAATAGCACCCCAATCAGCTGGCGCCTGAGTGCTGCGCCCTCTCATGTGTCAGCACGGCCACGTACAGAGGGGCACGTTGGATCGTCGTCAAGATCCTCATTAATGTCGACATTGATACCGTGCCTGAGAGCAATATTGTGCAGAATGCAACAGGCAAGAATGATCTCTGCCACTGTCACGGGCTGGTATTTTAAGGCCCCGCCGGTCCTATCCAGACACCTGAAGCGACTTTTCCATACGCCAAAGGTGCGCTCGATGACAGAGCGACTGGAGGCTTGGGCCTCATTGTACCTCCGCTCTGCATGTGTCCATGGTAGACGCACAGGGGTTAGCAACCAGGTCCGACACCCATATCCTGTGTCACCTGCGGAAAGAGATGTTGAACGTTAAACCAGTAGCTGATGTCCACACCCATGCACACATGAATGTAGGTGCAGACCCACAGCACCTACAGGTCAGACAGAAACATAAGGGAACATATGATGGGACACTATGCGCCAGTGTCTGGAGGTGTGAGGTACAGAGCAAGGGGGAGGTGGACGGGGTGCAACCAACATTAACCTGAACCACAAAAGACAAATGGGCAGACACCAGAGGCTGAAAGGTGTTGGCGCCAGGCCCCAGCACATCAGAGACACACATGCAATGCACCCTGGACAAGGGCAGGGATACACACATGTGCAAGTTTGTGACAGTCATGCTATTCCCCACAAACAGACCATGCGATGGGAAACCTTAACCCACCGTGATAGGCAGGATGGCATAGACAGCACCACACAGGTGATTAACAGGAAGCATACATGTGTGTGGTACAGTGCCAACAGAAACACACAATGCCAAAGGGCTTGAAACGTCAAATGTCAGTGTGCCACCAACACACAGCACTGCGACACAGAAGACCTGGCACCAACCCCCCCCCCCCCCCCCGGCAGTACGCACACACACAGATGAAACACACACACAGCCTGGGACACACGTCAAAGTCACACATGTGTGCTGGCAGATAGCAGGGGTATACAGTGTGCATGTGAGTGATAACAAATACCCACCCAGCAGGATACAGTCCTCGAATTGTCCAGCCTCAAAATAACAGAACAGCGCCGAGTGACACAGGATATAGGTGTCATGGGTGGACCCTGCAAACCGCGGGACCACATTCAGAATACGCATACCTGCATCACATACAACCTGAACATTTAGGGAGTGATAGTGTTTGCGGTTGCGGAACACTGCCTCCCTGGCTCTGGGCAGGACCAGGGCAACATGTGTGCAATCAATTGCTCCCATCACGTGTGGTAACCCGGCAAATGCCTGGTTCAGGGCCCCCCACTGTTGCCTAGTGTTGGGAAATGAAATGTAATTCCCAACCCAGCTGACCATGGCACGCAGTAATTGGTGGAGACAGCGAGAGAAGGTGGGGTGGCTCATGCCACCCACTGCGACCACAGATGACTGGAAACAGCCGAAGGCAAAGAAATGTAGGGCACCAAGGAGCTTGACCAAACCTGGTATGGCATGTGACCGACCAGTCAGGGGCTCGAGGTCAGGTCTCAGATCCTCATAGAGCTCCCTAATAACCCCTGTGCTCAGGCAGTAGAGGGAGATGACCTGGTCCTCACGCATGTCCTGGAGCCGGGCCTTGGGCCTTTAGAGGCAAGACTGGTGAGCCTGCAACTCGGCATGTCTCCTGCGCCATGCCTGCTGTGATAAGGAAGCTTATCATAGTTCAGGAAGGAGCTATAGTAGAGGTGAAGTGACTCTGAATAAGCAACCTGTCTGTTCTGGTAGAAATAATAAAACAGAATGTTTCCATAAAAGACTACCATTCCCAGAATGCACCAGGTTTCCAACAGCCATTAGAAGAGCTGAAGTGGGGAAACGTGTGTTCAATCAAGAGGGCAATGAGGTAATCCCCAAGCACTCATCTCCAAGGGCAGAGCTTGATTCAGCACAGCTGCGCTGTGCTAAGGTGGAGCATTCATCTAAGCAGGATAAAAGAAAAGCTTATTCTACAGAGAAGCAGAGTCAGAGGCATGATCATCTTGAGGAGAGGCATCTTGATCATCAGCAGAAGCCAGAGCTGACGGACAGAGAGAGAAAGAAACACTTTGGAAGAAAGAAGAGAAAAGCATTTGGAAGGTCTAGAGGAGTCCACAGCAGTACGTATACTGGGAGGCATTCCAGAGGCAAGCATACACCACTGGACTGGGGAAAGCCAGAGGAGTGGGGCTGCAAAGCCAGGAATTCCCGGACGACACCTGTGAGGGAGACTGCTGCACTTGGAAGGAACCCTAAGACCAGTGCCAGAAGGTATGTGAAGAGAGATCCAGTTTCCAGGGATCTTGATTGGAAGGCTGGACATAAGAACTGGATTACATACTGGCCAGGACATTTAGAGAGGAACTCTAACAGCAATGGAAGCTCAGGTATGAACACTGATCTATGCTCTAGCTTTTCATTGGGAAGACAGCAGGGAAACAAGTATTGTCCTGAGAGTGCTCCATTGAGAAATTCCTCTGTACCAATCCATGATATAGAGCCTATGATAGTTGAAGAAGGGGCAGATGTTGAATACATGGATTGCTCTCTGTCTAAACTTCTGTGGTAATATGCTGTTACAAGATACAACAACCATCACAAAGAAATATAAACTTGTTCTTTAATCTACTCAGAAAAGCTTCTGAGTAGGATTTGAGCCATGTAATAGAGTGTAAACCAGCCAGGAGAGTTTCAGCTGGTAATTGTTAGCAATTGAGCCTTGCCTAATTGCCAGTGAGCTCTGCAGGGACACTTCTGAGCGTATGTGAAGATAGAAGAGGTTTTTCCCTGAAAAAGAACAGTTTTCTTTCTACTTTGTGGGGCTTTGTTTATTCTTTAAAGCATTGCTAAGAGAATATTAGCAGGTGCCTACAGAAAAGACCTTTTGGTTCCCATCCAGGTCTTTATGCTATGATTTGATTACTTAACAAGTTCAGCTGTTGTTTTTCCTTATTTTGTTTTCTAGTTATAATACTGAAAGCAAGTATTCCTTGTTTATGCGCTACCAAGTATATCTGTGTTGGGAGAAAATAACCCCATAAATAAAATATCTTATTTGCTTTACCCTGGAGCAAGCACAACTAATTTTATTGTGAACGGCTGAGTCTGGAATGAATGGACTACATTTCCCACAATCCTTGGCAAGTCATATTGATATTTGCCTTTGCCAAGACTGTGGACATTCTCACCCAGCGCCCCCGTTGACACTGCACAGGCCCTGCCTGGCCTGCCCCCACAGCCACAGGTCGGTTTTGGAGCGGGCCTGCACCCCCGCCCTGTGCCCCGGCCCCATCGACACCATCTCCCTTGTCAGGCAACCGCAAGCCATCCACATCCCCCAGTGTACCTGCCGCAATCACAAAGGCCGCCATAGCAGCCACTACACACCTAACCCCAACTCCCCATCGAACGCTATCCCTGCCACTTTCCTCCGCCACCAAACACCGACCCAGCCACACACCACGCCCACCACCCACTAACCTTACCACCCACCAACCGTGCCACCTACCTCCCCCACCACACACCACCCCTGCCACCCCCCTCCCTCCTCCCCCACCAACCATGCCACCTACCTCACCCACCACCCCTGCCACCTACCCCCTCCCCCCACCAACGTGCCACCTACCTCATCCACCACACACCACCCCTGCCAACTGCCTCCCCCACCACCCACCAACCATACCACCCACCTCACCATCACCACCACCCACCAACTGTGCCACCTACCTCACCCACGGCTCACTAATACAGCTACCTACCACCTTCACTGCTCAACAACCCTGCTACTCTCTACACCTAACCTGCCTCTGACCCTTCCTTCATGCCCATAACATTAACATACGCCCCCCAACCTCACTCGCCAGCACTAAACCCTCAGCGTGTACCATGTTTGTGAATTACTTTATGGACTTCCTGATGTCTGCATGTGTTTGTGCGCTTTGTGCATGCACAAGGCACAGCGTAGGGTGTGTACGCGGAACCGTGCACAGCAGATGCACCAGACATGAACGTGGCTACGCATGTGCTGTGCACGGTTCCACGTGCGCACCCTATGCTGTGCCTTGTGCATGCGCAATGCACGCAAACACGCGCAGACATCAGGAAGTCCATAAGGTAACGTGCAAATGTGGTACACGCTGATGGTTTAGTGCTGGCGAGCGAGGTTGAAGGCATGGGTTAATGTTGTGGATGCGAAGGAAGGGTCAGGCAGGTTGGGCGTAGAGAGTAGCAGGGTTGTTGAGCGATGAAGGTGGTAGGTAGCTGCATTGGTCAGCCGTGGGTGAGGTAGGTGGCACAGTTGGTGGGTGGTGGTGAGGTGGGTGGTATGGTTGGTGGGTGATTGGGGAGGCAGTTGGCAGGGGTGGTGTGTGGTGGGTGAGGTAGGTGGCACGGTTGGTTGGGGGGGTGGTGGTGAGGTGGGTGGCAGGGTCAGTGCATGGCTGAGGTTACAGGAGGAAGGGCAGGTGAGTGGCAAGGGGGATGAGGGCTGGTGAAGGTGACGGGGAGGGGAAAGGCCACACGAGGTACAACAGGTCCGGGATGCAGAGGGAGGACAGGGCGAGCAGGGACATGCAACGGCAGGACACGATAGGCAGGGTGTCCAGTGAAACGGCAGGGCTGCATACCCCAGAGATGGGAGGGTTGGATCGCCCTGGTACTGAGCTAGCCGGCCCATCGGGTATGGCTGTCACCACCCAGGAGCAGCCTGCACAGCACACCACAGGCAAGCGTAGGCGAACACCTGTGCTGGATGGAGAGAGGAAGAGGGCAATAAGATTTAGCCAGCACGAAAACCACAACCTGCTCTCAGGTGTCCTTGAGCACTATGAGGCGCTCTATGGGCGCATGAGCTCACGGACCACAGTTAGTGTTCACAACCAGGTGTGGATGGAGGTGCAGGGAGCCATGGCGGAAGCTGGGGGGCCACCAAGGGACCTTGATAGCCTCCATAAACAGTTTAACGATATAAGGTGGGGGGTCCATGCACACATGAATGCAGAAATGCTAGTGGCACTGGCGGGGGTGGCCCCTTCATACCCAGCCTCATGCCCCTGGAGTAGCAGCTCGCTGAATGCCTAGGCTCCATCTACATCCATGGGCTCTCACCGGCGCTGGATACAGCTGATCCCCAAGCAGGTATGTTTGGGAACAGGCAGCAAACATACAGCCATCTACCACACACATGCTGGGCATGCCATGGGGGGTAGCAGGCCCTTGTCCTAGGAGCAGGGGTGCCCGACCTAGGGAAACACATACCTGGGTCCACAGTCCCCGTTAGTTTGTGCATGTGGGCACTATAGGGGATAAAGGCATACCACTCTGCCAAAACCCTAGACATATCTGTCTGCCACAATGATATCCCTCCCATCAACCATCCCTGTCCTGGGCACATGTAGGCGTGGATATAGGTCAGGATGTCACGGACATAACTGTGATGCAGTGCAGACATCCAAGGTCCAGGGGTACCCCACACATGCGATCCCCATGCTCCATGTTCAACCTGGATGTCCGCACACCAGATGCAGGTTGTAAAATGGGGCGTTAACTGCAAATGGGTTGTGTCGGTGCATACAATATGTGGTGGGGAAGGTACAGGGGTGGGGAGGGAGAAAGCATGAAAGGTCATGTCCCCATGGCTGAGCAGGTAAGAGAGAGAAGGGATCGCAAGGTCCACATAAACAGATATGTGTCGATGTTACCATGTGCTCGATGTCTCTTACTGTGGGGTATGTTTACTAAACTGGGCTAACGGTTAACCCGGGCTATCTGCAACTAGGTCCCATTGAATAATATGGGACCTAGTGGCAGATAGCCCGGGTTAACCGTTGTCCCAGTTTAGTAAACATACCCCTGTGACACCCCATATCTGCTGTTTACGTTGTTCCACCCCCCTCCCCCCAGGGAACATCGAGGCCATCGAGGCGGCTGGGGAGGACAGTGGTGGTGAGCCAGAGCCTGCGGAGGTTGATGGGGCACCACATGCAGCGGCTGCCATCAGCAGAGCCGCAGACACCCCATGGGATGAGGTGCTGTCTCAGGAGGTGACCACCCAGGAGGACGGACAGTCACCACAGCAGAGCAGGGAGACGGACACCACTGTGGCTGGGGAGGGACACGAGGATGTGGGGGTGAGTCCCACATTGCTTCCGCCAGGGCCATCCACAGCAGCAACAGGCGCAGTGCCTGTCATCGTCTGGGAGCTGCGGGCACATACGGTGTCTTTACACAGAAATGCTGCAGGTAGGCAAGAGGAGGATGGTTGCATGAGCTGTTGTGGCACACCAACCCCCTGGCACAGCGGTGGGGCCACACACACGCACGGTGACAGTGGGCCTACACACATAAATATGCCCCCCCTGAGCCATATCTGGGATGGTTGGTGTGGCCCAGTGGGGATCGGGCAGGTCCTACATGTTGCATTCTGGGCGTCGGATGTCTCGCAGGTCAACCTGTTCCCCTCCTACAGGCACTCGCAAGGCACTGATGGGCATATGTATAGAGATGCGTGGACAGCAGCAGCTACAGCATGTGCAATGCCAGGCGCAGTGGGCCCACACGCAGGAGGTGTGTGGGCTCAGCAGGGACATCAGGGAGCTCACCCAGGAGACACAACAGCTGAGAGGGACAGTTGTGGGGTACGCAGCTGGCATAGGCCGGGTGGAGGATGCCCTAGAGGCCATTGCGGCACACATCATGCGGCCTGCAGAGGCACCAGAGGTGACATCAGCAGCAACACCAGCACCAGCATGGGGTGTGGGAGATTGTCGGGGGGGAGGGGGCATGGGCGTGGGTGGCCACGCAGGCCGTAGGCATGTGATTGCAAGCTGTACCATATATAACATTAAATGACACCTTACCTTGCTACACTGATGTGCACGTGTCCTTCCTTTATGTTGGGGGCTCCCTGGGTGGGCTTTTGAAACTGGGTTTGGCATGGTAATATGTGCTCTAACATGTCACAGGCTGGTGGGGTGTCTGTTCCAGCAGCATTCCTTACAGAGTGGTGCACACATGCCCTGTGTTACATGCACGGTGCCATGCCATAATGGCCATACATATGCCTGGAGTCACACCCTCCCCCTCTGCCACCTGCTGCATATGTCCGCATGTGCAGCCCACATTGTGAGGTATATTCCCCCTCTGTCTCCACATATGATCCACATCAGGCTCTCTACATGGGTGTCCCATCCGTCAGACACACGCCAGGCTCACTGTGGCATACTGATTGCACATGCGTGGCAGACATTCATGATGTACAGATTTACCAACCTACTGTGAATTGTTCACCCCACTCCAGCACCTGTAGTGAGCCTCTGCTCCCCCTCCAGACCAACATCCACCTGTCTTAAACTCACCAGCTATCCCCCTCAGCAGCTCCTGGGTTCAGCAGTCCATCTCATCCTTCTTGCCACATACCTGTTGCTGGCCGTCCACACTATTCCCCTACGAGTATGGTGCATCAGAGAGGGTGCCCACACATCACAGGCAGCATGCCTGTGACCATAGCTGTTGGGACACACTGCACATTGGCACATCACAAGGGCACCATGGGACATAGATGCCTATGCACAAGGGCAGCCAGCACAACTGCGTGTGGACACAGTCCATGTATGTGACCCATGTCTACCATGCATACAGATAGTGATTTACACACATGTCCCATGCCTACATCCACAGTCTGTTGGTGAGGGAGACACATGACCATTGTGATGTCGTGAAACAACTGTTTATTGAACCATATTTACAGCAGGTATTTTATACCACAGCCCAAAGCTTGGGTCCCGGGGGCCAGGACAGCACAGGGCATGTGTGTGGGTGCCACAGGGGCCCTCACATGCTCCTGGGATGCCCATCAGGGGATGGTTGTCGAGATACAGTGCTCCTACAAGCCACACGCTGCATCTTGGCAGCCATCCACTGAATGGAGCCTGCCAGCCACCGGATGGTGCGGTCCTGGGCCCGCTGGCACTGAAACATGCCTTCCAATGCCACATACAGGTCCAGGATGCACGTGCCACCACATACACACAAGGTGCCAGGTGTCTGTGTGGTGGCATGTGTATGGGCTCTGTGTGTGGCAGTGGGTAGCGTAGCTACACCCAGGCGGGCACCATCGCCACACGCATGCGGCAGCTGGCAGGGACCCACAGTGCCCTGTGCTGTCCTGTGTTCCCACCCACCATCCCGCCCCTCTGTGCCCCCTCCCCCCCCAGGCACCCCCACCCACCCTCACGATACTCCACGCTCTCCTCCTCCTCCTCCCCCCCCAAAACCCACACACACTTTCACCCTCCCCTCCCACCCCACCCTCCACCCCCTCCATGCCCCATCATCTTCTTCCGCCTCCACTGCCTCCTCTTCCACCTCCACCCCCTCTGTCATCCTCGCGTCCTCCTCCTCCTCCACCAGCTGGTCCTCAGCTGTGGGGTGTGTTGTGGGTGGCCCTAAGGATGATGTCCCCTCATCAGCAGCAGCAGCGGCAGCAGCAGCGTCTGTGTGCGTAGACAGTTATTAGCACACCATCATGCAATTAGAATGCCATATACACATTGCGTGGCCTCCCATAGGCAGTTGGCCCACTGTGACATGCTACACTGCGCTGCAGGGCCCAGGACACTCACCAGCACGTTGCTTCAGCACCCTCCTCTGTATCCGCTGGAGTACATCTGGACAGTGCAGTTGCAACTCACATCCCTTTTTCCGTAGGTCCTCCACCTGGGTGGAAATGCAATGGCAGGGAACATTAGGGCCAGATATCTATGTTGGATGTCAAACGCATATCACACATCACTACTTACAGCAGGGTGCTGCTGCTGCTACTCCTTCCAGTGGGTCCTATACTACCTGTTGCCAGCACCACCTGCATGTGTGGCTATGGTTCTGGGCATGTGTGGGGTGCCACCTACATGTCGGGAGGGAAACCCCACAGACCAGCCTTACCCAGATCCTACACCCTACTTGCATTACATGGCAGCACCATGCCATGTGTGGGGTAGGTATGCTGATATACAGGGGAGGTGTTTCCTGACCCCTGCGGGGTCCGGCTCCCACCTGTGTGTTTGCATCACCTACACACATCCACAGGCACACTCTCAATGCCATCATGCTATCTGTATTGGAACATCGGTGATGTGGCCCTGAACACATCTCCTGGAAGACTGGGCATCAAAATGGGCATCAAAATGGCAGATGAAATTTAATGTGGAGAAGTGCAAGGTTATGCACCTAGGGAAGAACAACCCAAACTATGGTTACACGATGCAAGGTTCCACATTAGGAACCACCACCCAGGAAAAAGATTTAGGCGTCCTTGTGGATACCATGTTAAAACCCTCGGCCCAGTGTGCAGCGGCGGCCAAGAGAGCAAATAGAATGCTAGGTATGATAAGGAAAGGAATGGAAAATAAAACAAAAGATATTATAATGCCTCTATATCGTTCCATGGTGAGACCGCACCTTGAATATTGTGTGCAATTCTGGTCGCCGTATCTTAAAAAGGATATAGCGATTTTAGAAAAGGTTCAGAGAAGAGCCACCAAAATGGTAAAGGGGATGGAAGGCTACTCCTATGAAGAAAGGCTAAAAAGGTTGGGGCTCTTTAACCTGGAAAAGAGACGGCTGAGGGGAGATATGATAGAAGCCTATAAATTAATGAACGGAGTGGAACGGGTAAACGTAGATCGATTGTTTACCTTATCAGAATATAGAAAGACTAGGGGACATGCAATGAAGCTACAGGGTAAACTATTTAAGACTAATAAAAGAAAATATTTTTTCACTCAACGTGTAAACAAACTCTGGAATTTGTTACCGGAGGATGTAGTAAAGGCTGTTAGTGTAGCTGGGTTTAAAAAAGGTTTGGACAAGTTCCTTGAGGAAAGGTCCATAAACCATTATTAAGAAGGGACCCAGGATATCAATGCTTGAACCAATACAGGCATTGTGGAACCTGTGTCCCTTGGGGAAACTGCTAGGTACGTATGACCTAGATTGGCCACTGTTGGAAACAGAATACTGGGCTTGATGGACCTTGGTCTGACCCAGTATGGCATATCTTATGTTCCTATGTTCTAACCACTACCAGAGCACCAGGATGTGTACTCTACCTGTGTGGACACAACTAGGGCCTCCTGTTAATGGGCCAGTTGTAGCCATCTGCAACAGGGCCATGCACCACCACACCTAGCTGGGCTATAGACCTCTGTAGTCAGGTCCAAGACCTCCTGGGGTTAGGGCAGAGCTGTAAAACCCCAACTGATGCAGGTACCCTGACACCAGGATCTCTACTGGACCTCTAGGATCTGGTCCAGGGCCTCCTGGGGTTAGGGCAGAGCTGTAAAACCCCAATTGATGCAGGTACCCTGACACCAGGATCTCTACTGGACCTCTGGGATCTGGTCCAGGGCCTCCTGGGGTTAAGGCAGAGCTGTAAAACCCTAACTGATGCAGGTACCCTGACACCAGGATCTCTACTGGACCTCTAGGATCTGGTCCATGGCCTCCTTGGGTTAGGGCAGAGCTGTAAAACCCCAACTGATGCAGGTACCCTGACACGAGGATCTCTACTGGACCTCTAGGATCTGGTCCAGGGCCTCCTGGGGTTAGGGCAGAGCTGTAAAACCCCAACTGATGCAGGTATCCTGACACCAAGATCTCTACTGGACCTCTAGGATCTGGTCCAGGGCCTCCTGGGATTAGGGCAGAGCTGTAAAACCCCAACTGATGCAGGTACCCTGACACCAGGATCTCTAATGGCCCACTGTAATGAGGACCAAGGGCTCCTGGGGTTGTTACGGAGCTCTGAAAATTCCACAGATGCAGTTGACCTAACACCGGGACCCATGCTGAGCCTCTGTACCCATGTGTGACGCATCCTGGGGATGTAGCGGACATTTGGGACTACATCACACGCAGGTGACATGACACCAGGAAGTGTGCGTGACCTGTGTGATGATGTCTGTGGCCGTTCTGGGGACAGGGCAGGATAACGATCCACAACATATGCATCTACAGTGGCAACAGCTTGGCCCACAGACTGGTGTGTCCACCATGTTCTGCATGTATGATATGTAATGCTTGCTGTTTTTGTGTTGCACAACTGTCATTGTGTGACCTGTCCCCATACACTTACTTCACGGGGATAGTCAGCAGATCTGTTGTACCGTCTGGTGAGGCGCACCAACGCTCTCCTCACCCATCCCAGGTCCTGCCTCTTTGCTGCACCTGGGAACAAACATGTCTGTTTAGTGCAGATGAGTTCGCACAGCATCCTGAGCTCCCTCCTGGTGAATGCAGGCTTCCTTGATCGGCTGGCCATTTTTTCTCCCCAGAAAACATATGCAGTAGGGTAGTACCACGAGATAGCATGTGCGCGCCATGGCAGTGAACGATACACTCCAACAACATGCACAACTAACTACAACTCACAATGCGATTGCTCCTAACAAGGATCCTAGCATAAGGCATAACGCCCCCTGGTTCTCTCCAGATATTCGGACATCGCTGCTTCAACTAAGAAGACTGGAAAGAAAGTGGAGACGCTCTCATGAAATCATCATCCACGATGAATACATGGAACACCTCAAAAGTCACTGTGAACTAATGTGGTCCAAAAGGAAGGAACATCATTCAAAATTACTTAGTCGTTCTCTAAACAAACCCCGAGAGCTATTCAACTTAGTTAAATCACTATCCAAGGAGCCTTCACCGCAGCAGCAAGAATGTATCCATCCCCAACAGTATGCGAATTACATCCAATCCAAACTAACCAGAACAATTTCTGATTCATCACAAGCATCCCCTCAATTCAAGCATTCTCAAGCACCACTCCTCAGTATCTCACCTCCATCATCTAAAACCATTAAAGAACTAATTGCCAACTTGAATACCACTACTGCAGCCAATGACCCATGCTCAGCACACTGGATCAAATCAATGCGCTCAGAACTTAGCCCATATATAGCCAAAATTGCAAACCTCTCCTACTCCACTGGAACCTTCCCTGTTGCTCTCAAGCAGACTTCAATACGTCCCCTATTAAAGAACAACCAGATCGACCCTAAGAAGGAAGAATCATACCGTCCAATCTCCAGTATCCTGCTTCTTGCCAAAATTCTGGAGAAAGAGACACAGCGCCAAATTCAGCAATATATTGACACATCTTCCCCTCTAGACCCGTGCCAACATGGATTTAGAGAAATGCATGGAGTCGAGACTCTCATGACCTCATTAATCAACTCGCTCATCTGTGGGATCAATAACATAAGATCTGGTGTCGCAATGATCTTCCTCGATATATCCTCTGCGTTTGATTCGGTAGACCATAAGATACTACTATCGCGACTCTACGAAAAGGGCATACAAGGTCTAGCATGGAACTGGTGTAAGTCATACCTCGAAGATCGCTGGCAACATGTTCGCATTGACTCCAAAACATCAGAACCATTCCTCCAAACGCAAGGGGTTCCACAAGGCTCCTCTCTATTGGCGCTCCTCTTCAATATATATATGCAGCAAATTTGCCAAATCACCAAATCATTTAATGTTTCATGCCTCATTTACGCTGATGACGTGCTTATTTTCACACCGATTGATATAACGAGTCCAAATTACACCAACTTAACCAACTGTTTCAATGCAATAGCAGATTGGCTTTCAGATCAAAACATGCGAATCAACTTCAAAAAGACTGAAGTTTTAATTGTCACAAGAAACAAGCTATTCTCCCCCCCTGCATTCCTCAAGGTACGGGACGCTGAGCTCCCAATCAAGAATACAATCCGTTACCTAGGTGTGATCCTTGATCAACGACTGGATTTTACCTCTCACATAAAAAGCACGGAAAAAAACTATTTACTTCAAGATAAAAACATTACGCCACCTAAGACCCATGCTAGAATACAACGACTTCCGCTCAATATTCCAAGCAATAGTCACTCCACACTTTGACTATGCGAATATTGTATTACACGGTCTTCCAAAGAACACCATTAACCCCCTGCAACTAGCAATGAATGCTGCGGCCCGTATCCTAGTTGGAGCATCAAAGAGAGACCATATCACGCCAATCCTTAGGGACCTTCACTGGCTCCCTATAGAATGTAGAATTAGTTACAAAGCTCTCCTCATCACATTCAAGGCCTTAAATAACACAGGTACACTAAAAAAATTTTTTTTAAACTGCCTCTAATGTTTCGATTGATTTTTACGTTTTTTGGTGCGCTGAATCCAAATCTGGTAACCAATTTGCTCCATCACGTACAGATTTTTTGCTACATTGGGTTAGCAGTTTGAGGTGAACGTTTCAGATTGAGTGCGATCGAGATAAAAGTTTCTTGGATGAATTCTTTATACTAATTGTTTAGTAGTTATTCAAATAAGAATAAAGAAAATTGTAACAAGGCAGCACATAAGAATAGAGTAATGTCAACAAAACACACTGTGATGGTAGCAAAATTGTCTGCACTTAAAACAGCCACATACATGTGCACAAACATTGAGCATATAAGAGCGAGGTTAGACACAAAGCAAAGCAAAGAAATGTGCAAAAAATGTTGTACAGGTATGTATGTAAGAATAGAAAACGCAAACCGCACCATTGTAATACATGAAGACAAACACCCGATGGTGTGAAAATAAAATTCTAATAAATGAGATCTGACACTGTGGTAATAACTAGCAAATTTTTATTTCAAAGTTTAGTAAAAACACGATATTTGTCAACACAGTTTAGATTTTAAAGTCATTCTTGGGTCAATCAATCTCCTGGTGGGCCCGTTTCTTCCTCCCCCGAATTCTTCTCTTGGTGCGCTGCTTGGCGTATTTTTCATCTGGGGTTTCCCGCAGCAGCAACCAGCAGAAATCAGCCATCATAGTGGTGTTCCATCTTCCTTGGTACCTTCTCTCTGCGTCCTTGATGTCCTGGTGAAACCTTTCACCTTGTTCTTCACTGTACGCCCCCAAGTTTTCGGGAAAGTAGTTCACATGGGAGTGCAAGAAATGGACTTTCAGGCTCATGTTACAGCCTTGTTCTTTGAAGGCATTGAGCATCCTGGCAACAATATCCTTATAGTTCTCATCCCGCCTGTTCCCCAAGAATTTGAGAACAACATCCTTGAAGGAATCCCAGGCTTCTTTTTCCTTCTCAGACATCGTTTCAGCGAATGCTCCATCTGAAATGAGTTTCCTTATATCAGGGCCAACAAACACTCCTTCCTTTAGCTTTGCTTCAGAAAGTCGGGGGAACTTTGAGCAAAGGTACCGAAAGCACTCACCATCTTTTGGAAGGGACTTGATGAATTGCTTAATGAGACCCAACTTAATGTGGAGAGGTGGTAATAGAATTTTATCACGAGGTACCAAGCTCTCATGAAGAACATTTTTCTCACCGGGTCTCAAATACTCCAGAATTGGCCAGTCTTTTTTCCCCTAGTGTAGGTCGCGGGCCCGGCTATCCCACAAGCAAAGGAAGCAGGGATATTTGGTGAAACCGGATTGCTGCCCTAATAGCATGGATAGAATTTTAAAGTCTCCACAAATCATCCACTTATGCTCATCATAACGAATCTTCTGAAGAATTAGGGCCAAATTCTCGTATTTTTCTTGGAGAATAACAGAGTGAGCAATAGGAACTGAAGCGAATGTGTTGCCATTATGAAGAAGAACACCTTTTATGCTGTCTTTTGATGAATCAATGAACAGCCGCCATTCAGCAGGATCATACTTGAGTTTAAACTTTTCCATCACTCCGTATATATCGTTGCAAAATACCAAATCTTCCTCTTTGCTGAAATACTTCAAAAATTGTGTCTCGCGGTTGCGGTACCAATAAAAAGTTGTTCCTGGTGACAATAGATTTTTCTGTTTAAGCCGAGAACCTAGCAGTTGGGCAGCATCTTTTGGGAGTCCTAAATCCCGGACTAAATCATTCAATTCAGCTTGAGAGAAAAGTTCAGATTTCGGTTCAGTTTCAAACTCGGAAGTACTGGACTCATCGGGAAAAGCCATCTGATGAGTCTCATCATGATCAGAACCATCCACACAAATATGATCCAAAGATTTTGGTGGTTCAGGCACAGGTACTTCGTTGCTATGAGGCATAGGCCTAATTGCTGAGGGAAGGTTGGGGTAACTTATTATGTTCTTATTTTTTAAGTTGTATCCCTTCACAATGCAAGAGCAAAAATAGCAGTCACTGCTGTGGTCTCTTTGTTCACGCCACATCATAGGTATTCCGAAACGAAATGCTTGTTTTTTACCTTTCATCCATAAGCGTAGATCTTCCTCACATGTCTTGCACACTTTGTGAGGAGCCCACGGTTTGTCTTGATCGCCTAACTTCAAACCGAAATAGGCGAAATATACTTTTTTAATAAATACAGAAATGTTCCTCTGCCGCTTTTTCACGGTATATTCCCCACAAATAAAACAAAAACTGTCCGGAGAGTTGACGCAACCTCTGGCTCTGTGAGCCATCACAAATACACAGCACTGCAAACTACAACTGTAGTGAACCACTTCGGAATAAAGCTGGATTACGACTGAGCAAACAAAAGGTAATAATGAGCTTGCAAGAAACTGAAATTTGACAGGAATGTTCATGTCGCAACCACTGTGTTTGAGCGAGCGAACGAGGCGAGGCGAACAGGAAAGAACATGCGCCAGCGCGAGTACTGGATTTAGCCCCCCGCCTCCCAATTGTCCTGTTAATGTATAAAATGAATACAAAACACTCTAAAATATCATGAGGGAGTGTTTCTAGTTAGTTAACCATTACAACCTCTATTTTGGGCCAAGAAAATAAACTGCAGTCGGCTAAAAAGAAATTATGTGAACATTCCTTATATGGGTAAGAAATCTAATTTTGCAAGAAAACGTGACGTGATGGAACATTTTGGCTATTTTTCCTGGATTCAGCACCCCAAAATCTATAGGAATCAGTTGCAAAACTGGAGGCAGTTTTTTGGTAGTGTACCTGTGTAATCTATCACCAGCAACGACTTCAGACCTCATCAGTCTACCTCCCCAGACAAGATCTAGGAGACCACTCGCTGAAAATACCCTAGTCATTCCCAGTGAATCCACAAATTGGTCCCAATCAACAATCAACAGAGCATTTACATCTTATGCGCCTAAATGCTGGAATAAACTTTATCCTGATATCAGAGCATTACGAGACATGAAGCAGTTCAGGAAGGCTATCAAGCACTACCTATTCACTTACTTCCAGCCACCGTAATACTATTATAATATGTCATAAGACAGATTCATATGCATAACTACTCCATAAGACATAACTTCTAGAACTAAAATTTTGATGTAATTACTCTGTTCATTAAAATCTCTCTGCTAGTTGAATTTATGTAAATAGTTCAATCGTTATTGTAGATAGTTACCCTTGTTACCCAAGTTTATTGCCCTGTTATCTGTAACTCATACATGTTTTCAAATGTACTGAGATTGTTTTGTTCCATGTAAACCGCGCTGATGCTAAAGAGCGCGGTATATAAGAAACTTTAAATAAATAAAATAAATAAATAAATGGCGCATGCGCACTTGTGCCGTTGCGCACATACAAAGATGACACACACGGCTACCTGGCACAATTACGGCACATAGCGCACATGGGGTTTTGATGGCCAGATCATGTAATACTATTCTTATCTGGACACTGAAACGCAACTTGGACGGTATGGGACGCTTCTCCAATCCCCATATATCTGATCTCGCCTCCACGGAACCATTTATCAATACAGTTGTTTACATTATGGATCCTTGGCGTTGTCCAGCGGGCGCATAATAGGGCCCTTTATGGGGCGCCTTGTGAGGCACGTTAAGGTGACAGCACTGTGAGTGTGTTTTTGCTGGCAGCACTAATTTCAATTAACAAAAGAAAATGCCTCCGACAGCCCTATCAAATAATACCACTGTGGGATCAAACCCATGACCTCTGCCTCCACAGACAGAGAAGTAACCAGTGGGCTACATCTCTATAACTGCTAACAAACCCCTGGCTGGCTACAGAAGGACTGCAGGTCACCACACAAACTGTCTGCTGTGGTTACCAGGATAGGGTTAACCCACCCATACCCATGATGCACTGCACATGCAAATCAGCAGTCTACAGATGATCACAGGATGGGGTATGCACCCCCACAGCACCTCGGCCTGGTAGGGGGATCTGACTTTGTGTGTCACTGGCACAGAGTAGCTACAAACCATCACATTGTGCGGGTACTGTTCTCACCCTGAGGGTGAGGTAGGGCGCCCAGCACCAGGTCCGCAGCACCTGTCATGGCTGAGATAGGCCATGCTGCAGGTCCCTGCCAGTGTGTGATAGGTAGTTCCTGCAGACACACTTAGGATACACCTGTGTCCATCTGCATTTCTCAGTCACATCTAGCCCTTATGGACTATGATGCACCCAGAATAGTGCATATCCTGTGTGGGTGCCATAGTCACATGATGTAAGTGCAGGGGGGTGTTTGGACCCATAGGCAGATTATGTAGCACCACCCAACCCACCCTCTGCCACTCAGGGTGGGGAACTGGATCTCCCACCAACAGATCCACATTCTACATCCCTGCAATGGTGGCAGTAGAGGGGACCATCAACCCCAGTCCTGCTGGGGAACAGACACCCTACAGGGCAGTCAATGCAGATCGGTACACATCCATAAGGCAATGGCAGACAGATAATAGGCCTAGAACTGCTCAGTTGCCCCCCACCACTATCTGACATTCTCCAGCCGCTGCACCCTGCAAGGTATTCCAGCCATACACATATAACTGCAGACAGTCTGCTAGCTAGTCCATAGTGCATGTTCCTGGAGGAGATGTGTGCACCCAAAACTGGGATGTGAGCACACCCATCAAGCAGACAAGTCAGTGATTGGGCCCAAGAAAAGAGAACCCATACTTATCACTTGAAAGAAATACTAGTTAGCACTATGGGGGAATCTAGCCATGCCGTGGTCACAGCTCAGTCACGGTGGGAGTGACCTCCCAGCAGGACATGCTGTGGCCACCCTGTCCGTGCAGGTGGTGGCCAGGCACTTCAATGTCCCAGCCATTGCCCTATGCCCTGTGCAGATACATCCTGCCCAGGCCACCCTGTCTGGGCCATACCCACAGTACCTTGCTCCTCATTATTCACATTGGCAGGCTAACACTGGAAACAGTGCAAGCAGTGTGGGCTGCGTAAGGTGTAGTTAGCCACCACACACTGGACAGACAGACACACACTCCCACACCTATGCCAGCATTGTGCACATAGAGAGGCTTTGGGCAGCCCTGGCCACCACATCAATCCTGAGCACAGTGCAGGCATGGCTATGGTACGTAATACTGTGGGGGTCACTCCCTGGGGTGGTAAACACTGTCAAAAACCAGAACTGCAACACACTCCACAGATATCAGAAAGGTTGCTATGATGCAGCTCAATCAGCAAATTAGGAATTGCTATCTGCCATTAATCATAGCAACCTTTTGATATTTGTGTAACGTATTCCCAGGTTTAGGGTGGCATTGCTAAGGTATGCATGTGCTAGTATTTGGAGATGCTGCTGCACGCAGGGCCCAACAGCCTGACTCTCCATGAGGCTTTGGATAGTGGAGCCTGTGAGTGTGGGTGTTTATGCCCCTGTTGGCCGCTGCTCTAGGGCAGAGGTTCCCAACTCCGGACCTGGTGGGCCAAACACTGTTCGGGTTTTCATGCTGTCCCTAATGAATATGCATGGAATACATTTGCATACCATGGGGGCGGCGCATGGCAATGCAGCACAGGCATCTTTATTGGAGACAGCATGAAACCTGAATGGTGTCTGGCCCTCCAGGACTGCAGTTGGGAAACTCTGCTCTAGGTATTGCACATGTTTATGGTGTCTGTGCTCTGTAGGGTAAAATATAGGCGTTTCAGGCATGTTTATGTTATCTGCACTACAGGTTCCGTCGTTATTACCATGGTTTAGTACTGGGTAAAATATGGGGACTGGGTTGGCAGGAGCCACAGCTGGGACTTGAACCTGTGACCTTCTGCTTCTGAACACACTGGCTGTGTGTACTACACCACACTGTTGTCACAGGGATGTTCATTCCCTGGGGATACCATGACTGTTCGTCAGACAGAGCTTGTCTGTTGCAGTGCACGGCACCCACCTAAATGGGGCTAGGCCATGGTCTGCTGTGGGCAGATGCCACTGCCTCCTCCACCAACAGTACCCCTCCGCCACCATGCTGACATGCCCTTATGCTGGTGGTGTGCAGTCTCAGGCCATCCATTGTGCCGGTAGGCGGCTGCCTATGGTGCGGGATCTGGGGTAGGGGTGCCTTCAAAGACGTCCACGCTTCCCCCCCACCACCGCCTGCCAATGTTCTGTACCCTTGGGGGTACCTGCTGGGTACTATCCCCTGTGACACTGTGAGAAACACACTCGTGCCCATGTTGGGCCCTCATCAGTTGCTGTCTGGCTACTGTACAGTTTCAGCATTCCTATGTGCCACCTAGGCATCTGCCTAGTCCACATTATGCCCCAGCTACACCACAGCATGTGCTGCCTGCAGCCCTCTGTATCCAGTTTTCCAGCATCTGTACAGTTGCCCATTCCGACATGCCCACCCTGCTGTTGCGACACATGTGCACACCATAAGAAACCTGTCCAATAAAAAGGGACAACCCTGACCAGCGCTATTTCAATGTGGAATTATTCACCTTGTAGGGGGACAGAGCATAGACCCTTCCAAAATTAATATCATTTTTTTTCATCCTTCTTGGAAGTGTTTTTTTTTTAATTTTCCCATTAATATCACTATTGGCCAGCTTGGTTATGGTGTTTTTAAATTTTGTTCAGGTCATTTTCCATGTTTATTTGCCTTTTTGTTCCGTGCACATGTATCACAACTATCACTTATTTTAGGTTTCCCTGGCTTTGCTATACATTGCTGACGGAAATGGTTTCTCTTTCCTGCAAATGTGCCTTAACGCGAGGGTTTCACTGGCGTTAGTTTTCAGACCCGGATTCCACAGCGTTAGTGTGCCTGGAGCCTCTCCCCTCCCACTCTCCACCCATTGACCTCCTTTCTCTGCCCCCTTGGAAGCCTTCCTCCGCCCTTTAGGGCCAGATTTCACGGTGTTAAGTTGCCTTAACACCGCAGGCGCGTTATCGCGCGATAATGCGCCTTCATTGTCCAATAACGTACCTTATCGCATGCTAATTCCGCTGCTGCGACGTTAGCCCCCTTTAGTAAACATACCCCTAAGTACATACTCCTTTCCCCCCCCCCCCTCCTTATCTTTGTGGTCCTTTATGATAAGGACTGACAGAACAGAATCCTAAAGTTAGAAGGCATACTGTGTGGATCATGAGAGCCAAAAATTATTAAAAACTCAGGGAGCTGCATCCATATAAAATATAGAGGATTAAAGTGTGTCTATTATACTAATAAGAAATCTGCTTCTTTTAAGTTGCCATATTGTAAGAGACAAGAGCCCTCAGTAGGAAATGTATGCAAGACAGAAAAAATATAGTTTTGCAGAGGTCAGGTTGGTCTTAGTTAAATAAAAGCGAGATCCTTGCTCTGCTGACCTTTTGCAATGCAAAGGTCTTATGGAGCAAGCACAAATGTAAATAAACCATTTCCAGAGTGTCGCCATGAGTCGATTCCGACTTGACGGCACTTAACAACAACAACATCAGTATGTACTACCATCAAGGGATAAAAGGATGTCAGAAGGTCAAGGTAAACTATATTCTTGCATATGGTCTGTCATGTAAGAAATTATGTTAAATAAAGTAAAAAAATAACTAGAGGGGATGAGGCTACAGTAAACAGGAGCAGAAACACGTGTGCTGCCTGAGCACACTAGATAGGTCAATAGCATTGTATTAGTTAGCCAATAAGATACTGGGGGAGAGGCTTGTAGATTTGACAAAGGTATAAATGTCACTGAAATATGTAAAGGTGTGTGTCTCTACTTAGACACCCATTGCTGCAAGAATGTATTGAATAATAAAGAGCTCTTATACAGCTTCACAATACTCCTCTCATTGGCAGGTTGGCCACAGGTGAATT
Organism: Ichthyophis bannanicus; assembly: GCA_033557465.1. Classification (NCBI taxonomy): domain Eukaryota; kingdom Metazoa; phylum Chordata; class Amphibia; order Gymnophiona; family Ichthyophiidae; genus Ichthyophis; species Ichthyophis bannanicus. The sequence goes on along the minus strand of CM066031.1, from coordinate 26,012,993 downwards.
GGCGACAGGTAAAGATGTTTATTACAGTGATGAGGAGTTGTTGAGAACTTTGAAGGCTGTGAAGATGGATTTGAATTTAGTGTGTTCCTTTATTGGAATCCAATGCAGTTGTTTGAGAAGAGGTGTAATGTGTTCTGGGGTTTTATTTGCTTTGAGTAGGACTCATGTAGTGGAGGAGTAGCTTAGTGGTTAGAGCAATTGCCTTATTCCCCAAAGATCAAGAGTTTGATTCCCACTGGCATTCCTTCTGATGTTGGGCAAGTCATTTTGCCCTCCATTGCCTAGGAAGAAAAGGCTGGCAATCTATTTCCAGTCATACAATGCCAAGAAAATCCAGAGGTAGCTGGGTCACCATGAGTCAACACTGACTTGAAGGCTCTAAAAAAAAAGGATTCATGCAGCACTGTTGAGAACAAGTTGGAGAGGGTGGATGGTTGATTTTGGTATGCCTTGAAAAATGATCTTACAGTAGTCGAAGTGGGGGAAGATGGTTGCTTGAAGAACTGAACGGAAGCCACGGTCGGTCAGTAAATGTTTGAGATGTTTGATCGTTTTGAGTTTGAAGTAAATGCTCTGAGTCTTGAAGGACTACAAAAGGGGACTGCTACTTCTGGAGAGAGATCTGCAATAGTGAGTATATACTTCTGGGAATTTTTCTGAAGGGAATTCTTTGGATAAAAGCTGATTAATCTGTGAACCCAGTATATTTGTTAAATCACACAATAGAATAGGTCGTATTTTACGAGGGTTTTGGTTTCCCAAAGATAAAGAATACTACTGATGAGCACCCTCAATAAATAAAAGGAATAGGGTCCAGTTCTCCAATGCTGTGCTTCCTTTAACGTTTTTTATGCCTTTTTTTTATATATTTTTTTATTGTTAGGTTAAGCAGTGTTCAGCATTTGTAAGAACCTATGGTCTCAGACTATATCGGCAGCGCTTCTGAATATACTGTTTTACAGAAGACATATGCCTATGTTGCATCAGCGACCATTTTCACTAGCGGTTCTTTCAGGACTTTCCTTATTATTATCTCAAATAAATTAAAGAAATTGTGCTTATCTTAAAGAAGATAAGGGGGCCGTTCATTTCTTCTTTAAGATAAGCACAATCTCTTTAATTTATTTGAGATAATAATAAGGAAAGTCCTGAAAGAACCGCTAGTGAAAATGGTCGCTGATGCAACATAGGCATATGTCTTCTGTAAAACAGTATATTCAGAAGCGCTGCCGATATAGTCTGAGACCATAGGTTCTTACAAATGCTGAACACTGCTTAACCTAACAATAAAAAAATATATAAAAAAAAGGCATAAAAAACGTTAAAGGAAGCACAGCATTGGAGAACTGGACCCTATTCCTTTTATTTATTGAGGGTGCTCATCAGTAGTATTTGTTAAAACAGTCAGGGCCTAGTAGCAGCAGTTAAAATTTAAAACACAGAAGAGAGCTTTCTGGTTAAATTTAGAACCCAGCAGAGAGCTTCTAGTTTAAATTTCACACTAAGTCAGAGCCTAGCAGCAGCAAAGAGCTTTAATTTAAATCAAATCAGAATATAAATTAGCATAAAAAGCAAAACAGGCTCAGTATTCTTTGAGCAATAAATGAATTCTTCTAGAGACCTTTACAAAGAGGCCTTCTACCTAGGGGACAAGAGACCTGTGAAACTTTTAAATAGGTATTAAAGCCAGGTGGCTGGTAAAAAGGCCATTTTGAAAGACTCCTATCCAAGCAAGGACTGTTAATCAGCCAGAAAGTTGGTAACAGCTTACCTTAGTAGCACAGGACAGGGCACTGTGTAGCAGCCCTCTTTTAATGAGTCTTATTTCCCTCCCTCCTTCCCCAACACCCACCCACCCCTGGGATTATCGTAGCTTTATAGGTACGTACTGTCACCAGTAGCCACCCCACAGCCTAGGCATATAGGGTTAAGCTGCCTGGGATCCCTCATTCAGACAGCATGGCAGGGCTTTGAGCATGCACTGCCTCATGGGATTTGTAGTACCACTTTTACTATCCAAATAAGGAGCAGTTGTGAACGAAAGGTTTCAGGCAAAAATGACAGGATTTTATTTCCCCTCCGGGTGGATTCAAAACAAAGGAAATTCAAGACAAATAGCCATACATCTCTGGCAGGAAAAACAATACAAGAACTAACAAAAATATCTTCTTACTTCAGAAGGTGCATTTGCTTCTCAGCACTCAAAGTTAAACAGTCACTTCTCAGACCAAAGAAACGTTTGTGCTTTCTTTCTGCTGATTCAGACAGCTCCCTGAACAGCCTGGCTTTAGCACAATGAAATTATATCATTGGTAATAGACAGTGTACAATCCATTTGCTCTTCTGCTATATTTTCTACAACCGGTTCTGTCTCCATTGCTTCATACTGGCTATCAGCTGGGTAAGTTTGAAACTTGTTACCCGGCGTTTCAAAACACACACCCAGTTTCTCTTCCCGAGGCTTCTCCTTACAGCACTCAGATAGGGTTGAGAATTACCATATATACTGGATTTAGCAGGAGGAGAGTCCCACCCTTCTGGGTTAGCATAAGACAAATTCTTAAAAGCAGTTTTATCTCTGAGCCAATTACTCAGCCTACCGTTTGGCTTTCGTACAGGAGAACTTCTCAGTACTGCAGGGCCAGCTAATGTTACAAACCTTGGAGTTTGTGAGTGCTCCCAAATTAGCCTTCCCAGTATTCTTTCCCTCTGGCTGCCTTTCAGACATGGCACCAAACCTGGGCTGTTTCTACCTGGCTTCTGGGCACTGGTTCTCCAATTGTTTCTCTTGCTGGTTTCCCTCTCAGACTTAAACAGCAGAGAGTCCTCTCTCAACTTCAGCTTCTCTGAGATCTCACTCCAATGCAGCTCCTCCTCTGCTTCATGTTCCTGTTCTGAATCTGGCTCTGACTCCGACTCCAACTTTGGCTCTCGCTGTGACTCTCTCTCTGACTCTAATGAGCATTTCTTATATCCCTGCTTTCTAGGGTTTAACTTAGCCCTTCCCCTGACCAGGTGTTTTGCCTCAACTCCTGACTGTGGGGATAAACTGCAGCATGGGCGTGTTTTCCTTTCTCGTGACTCATTCTGCTTGTGGTTTCCCTGGAAACCGTGAGCCATGTGCTTTAGCTGCCTGTCAGCTACTGAAGCCAATTCTTCTGTTTCACTTATCTCTACAGGATTAGAGGGACCTTCTACATCACAGTACACATTTTAAAGGAAGGAGCTGCTCTCAGGTGCAGCTCCTTATCCAAATCAATCATGCATTAAGGATCTGAAATTAATTAAGCTTCAGGTGAACAAGGTATATTAAACATATTATTTACACGTATATTATCCACAGCATCCCTTAGTAAGTAAAGAACTTAAAGATCTAAACAAAAGCTTAAAACTAAGATGCAAACAGCAGTCCAGCAGTGAGAAGGGGGATTTCCAGTTTTTTGCATTGAGTGTCACATGTATGATTTTATCGCAGTTGGTGAGAGGTTGTAAATGTGCACTAGGTGCAAGGAGCTCTTTACTCTCAGGGAACGAGTCCATTCTCTAGAGGCTAGAGTAGCAGACTTTGAAGACATAAGAAAGACAGAGAGGTACATAGATTAGACCTACAGGGATATAGTCCTGAAGTCCCAGCTCCAGTCTGGCAGCATCCCTGTTGCCATGGAGGAGCGAGGTCACATGGCAGGAGAACATCACCCTGGTGTGGCAGGAAGTGATCCTGTAACTAGGATATGACCTCCAGGTGATGTAAAACCCTCTCGCACTGAGGAAGTTTCTCCAGGGCCATGTGCCCCTGAGGGAAGGGTTAGGACAGCCGTTATAAGTTGGTGATTCAATCATTAGGCATGTAGATAGCTTGGCGGCTGGTGGATGTGAGGATTGACTGATAACATGCCTGCCTGGTGCGAAGGTAACGGACCTCATGTGTCACCTAGATAAAGTCTTAGATAGTGCTGGGGAGGAGTCTGCTGTCTTGGTACATGTCGGTACTAATGACATAGGAAAATGTGGTAGGGAGGTTCTGGAGGGTAAATTTAGGCTTTTAGGTAGGAAGTTGAAATCCAGAACTTTCAGGATAGCATTCTCTGAAATGCTTTCCATTCCATGTGCAGGACCCAAAAGGCAGGCAGAGCTCCAGAGTCTCAATGCCTGGATGAGACGATGGTGCAAGAATGAGGGTTTTGGATTTGTTAGGAACTGGAGAACATTCTGTGGAAAGGAGGAGCTCTTCCAAAGGGATGGGCTTCACCTTAACCGGGATGGAACCAGGCAGCTGGCATTAACCTTTGAAAAGGAGATAGAGCAGCTTTTAAACTAGATAATAGGGGAAAGCCGACATTCGCCCAAGAGCATATGGTTCGGAATAATGTATCCTTGAAGGATACTACCAAAAGCAGTGAGGTTCCAAAAAAGAGTAAAGAAGCCCAAATGCCCTTGAGAATGGAGCAGACAGAGCTTAAAGTTTCGAAATTACCCATGCATACCAATAGCCAGAATAATTTGAATAAAATACTTTCTCTAAAATGCTTGTATTCAAATGCTAGAAGTCTAAAAAATAAGATGGGAGAGTTAGAATATATAACGCTAAATGAGAGGTTAGATATGATTGGAATCTCAGAGACATGTTGGAAGGAGGACAACCAGTGGTACACTGAGATACCTGGGTACAAACTATATTGAAATGATAGAGCTGATCAAATTGGTGGAGGGGTTTCGCACTCTCTTAGAGAGGGCATTGAGTCAGAAAGGATTAAAGTTTTGCAGGAAACAAAATTTGCTGTAGAATGTCTATGGATTGAAATTCCATGTAAAAAGGGGAAGGTGATGGCAGTGGGGGTGTACTATTGACTGTCTGCCCAGAATGAACAAATGGATGATGAAATGCTCAAAGAAATCAAGGAAGCTAACAAAAGTTAAAGCACAGTAATAATAATGGGTGATTTAAATTTCCCTGGTATCGACTGGGTCAGTGTCATGGCAGGACATGCTAGGGAGAAAAAGCTCCTAGATGAAATAAATGACTGCTTCTTGGAGCAGCTGGTTCATGAACCAACCAGAGGGGAAGCCATATTAGACCTAGTCCTTAGTGGAACACAAGATCTGGTGCAAGAGATAAGGGTGTTGGGGCCACTTGGCAATAGTGATCATAGCATGATCATATATGATTTAATTAGTGGAAGAGGGATAATAAGGAAATCCACAGTACTACATTTTAATTTTCGAAAGGGAGACTATGATAAAATGAGGAAAATAGTTAAGAAAAAACTAAAAGGAGCAGTTGCAAAGCTTAAAGACTTACATCAAGCTAGGGTATTGTTGAAAAATAGTATCTTATAAGCCCAGACCAGCTGTATTCCATGCTTTAAGAAAAGTCGAAGGAAGTCTAAAAAACTGCCAGCATGATTTAAAGGTGAGGTCAGAGAAGCTGTTGCCAAAAAAGCATCTTTCAGGAAATGGAAAAAAGAGCCAAATAATGAAAATTGCAAACAGCACAAGCACTGGCAAGTTAAATGCAAGGTATTGATAAGGCAGGCAAAGGGAGAATTTGAGAAGAAGCCTGCTGCGGAAGCAAAAACGCGTAGTAAAGACTTTTTCAAGTACATTTGTAGCAAAAAACCTGTGAGGGAGTCAGTTGGTACAATAGATGATAGAGGGGTTAAAGGGGCACTAAGAGGCGACAAGGTGATTGCGGAGAGACTGAATGAATTCTTTGTTTCGGTCTTTACTAAGGAAGATGTAGGGATGTTACCAATGATTGATGTGGTATTTTAATCTGTGGAATAACTGAAGGAAATATCGATACATCGGGAAGATGTATTACAACTATTTGATAAACTGAAGAGTAGCAAATCACCTGTACTGGATGGTTTACATCCAAGGGTGTTGAAAGAACTAAAATATGTGATTGCAGACCTGCTATTAGTAATCTGTGAACTTATTTATTTATTTATTTAGCTGCATTTATATCCCGCTTTTCACCGGGTCAAAGCGGTGGAACTGTCATTAAAATCATCTGTAATACCTGAAGATTGGAGGATCACTATCCTAATGACAATTTTTAAAAAGGGTTCCAGGGGTTATCTGTGAAGCTACAGACTGGTGAGCCTGACGTCAGTACCAGGAAAAATGATAGAATCTATCATAAAGAACAAAATTGCTGAACATGTAGATAGTCATGGCTTAATGGGAGACAGCCAACATGGCTTCAGACAAGAAGATCTTGTCTTATTAATCTGTTATGTTTTTTTGAAGGTGTGAATAAACAGGTAGAAAAAGGTGAGTCGGTTGATACATTGTATTTAGACTTTCAGAAAGCCTTTGACAAAGTCCCTCATCAGAGACTTTTGGCAAAACTAAAGAGTCATGGGATAGGAGGCAGTGTACTATTGTGGATCAAGAACTGGTTAAAAGATAGAAAGCAGAGGGTAGGGCTAAATGGCCAATTTTCCCAATGGAGAAAGGTGTACCCCAGGGATCTGTGCTGGGTCCGCTGCTTTTTGACATATTCATTAATGACCTGGAAAAGGGAATAATGAGTGAGGTTATCAAATTTGCAGATGACACAAAACTATTTAAAGTTGTTAAAACCCATCAGAATTGTGGAAAATTGCAAGAGGATCTTGATAAATTGGAAGACTGGGCATCAAAATTGCAGATGAATTTTAGTGTGGGCATGTGCAAAGTTATGCACCTAGGGAAGAACAACGCAAACTATGGTTACACGATGCAGGGTTCCACATTAGGAACCACCATCCAGGAAAAAGATTTAGGCATCATTGTGGATAACATGCTAAAACTCTCTGTCCAGTGTGCAGCGGCAGCCAAGAGAGCAAATAGAATGCTAGGTATCATAAGGAAAGGAATGGAATATTATAATACCTCTGTATCATTCCATGGTGCGACCGCACCTTGAATATTGTGTGCAATTATGGTCTCCGTATCTTAAAAAGGATATAGCATTATTAGAAAAGGTTCAGAGAAGAGCCACCAAAATGGTAAAGGGGATGGAAGGATAACCCTATGAAGAAAGGCTAAAAAGGTTAGGGCTATTTAATCTGGAAAAAAAAAGACAGCTGAGGGGAGATATGATAGAAGTCTATAAATTAATGAACAGAGTGAAACGGGTAAACATAGATCGATTATTTAGGTTATCAGAATTTAGAAAGGCTAGGGGACATGCGATGAAGCTACATGGGTAAACTATTTAAGACAAATAAGAGAAAATATTTTTTCACTCAGCGTGTAATCAAACTCTGGAATTTGTTACCAGAGGATGTAGTAAAGGTTGCTAGTGTAGCTGGGTTTAAAAAAGGTTTGGACAAGTTCCTGGAGGAAAGGTCCATAAACCATTATTAAAAAGGGACCCAGGATATCAATGCTTGACCCAGTAAAGCATTTTGGAACCTGTGTCTTTTGGGGAAACAGCTAGGTACGTATGACCTAGTTGGCCACTGTTGGAAACAGGATACTGGGCTTGATGGACCTTGGTCTGACCCAGTATGGCATATCTTATGTTCCTATGTTCTTATGAGTAAGATTTTGTATGTGTGTTGAGAAAGTGAGGCATTGGTCAAGTGTGACACCAAGGTATCTTATATCTTATTTCAGTTGGATTTGAGTGCCATCAATAGTTTTGGAAGATGGTGGTTTGAAGCCAATGTCTCTTGTGATGAACATGGCCTCTGTCATCTTGAGGTCTGTGTTCAAATTGTGTATTTTCTGTCAGTTTCAGACTGGAGAAGCAGATTGTTCCTGGGTATGATGTCTGGATTTGATGTGTTTATCATTACATCATCAGCATAGATATGATATAGGATGTTGCAAGTCTTTATTACAGAGCATACTGGTTGTACAAAAAGGTTAAATAGTAATGATGAGAGGGTCAAGCCTTGTGGAACTCCTTGAGATTGGAGTGGTATTTGTTTGGTCTATTGGGGCTTTGCATGATATAGGGTGGAATTTGTATGGTCTATTGGAACATTTTTCTTTTGTGCCTTAGTGCTACGTGGTACCCCAATATGCTATCCTTATAATTTGTGTATAAATTTGTAAGACAGAACAATGTATAAGTAAAAATCAGTCTAATTTATTGAACTAGAATACACAGATCTGCAGCAAATATAAATCTAACATCATATTGTTATCCTGTCAGTCCTAAAATGACATCACTCGATACAGAACTTCAGTTACTGTCTGCCCACTTTACATTCTACAGAGCACTATTTTATACATTCATGACCCAGTCTTTTCTCTTTAACCCATTTGTCGCTTTTCCCTTATATAGTTATTCCTTACAACAGCCTTGGAAATACATTTCTCTCTTTTTCTCTTGTTGTATGGTTCTTTGCGTGGTCTTATTTCTATGTCTCATGTCCTTTAAACCCCACCCCCCAATTCCTGTCTTTTTCTGGTTTATATGTAGTCATGGCTAAAGCATTCTGTCTGCAAATCGTCTTGTCAGCAGTTTCAAAGGTAAACATACACACACAGAGATACAGAGACACTGTTTTCATTCACTCATTTCAAGATGAAGTTTTCAGAGAGGATTCTGGGAAAGCAGATAGAGATTTATTCAGCACTCTCATCTTCTCAGGTCTAGTCTTACTTGCAGTTTGTGGTCTGTCAAGTAGGACTTGAACCATCTGAGGAGTGTGTCTGCTAATCCAAGAGTTTTTTAGGTGCTGAATTATGTTGTCATGTGGAATGGAGTTGAATGTTCCTTTTATGTCTAGAAAGATGAGTATGAAGCCAGATTTGGGTTTGTCGGTGCCCTTGATTAGATTGAGTAGTAGCAAAATTGCCTGTTAGTGCATTCTGCAACAGTTTTCTTCATGAACTATGAGTCTGTAGAAAGTCAACGCAGAAGAGGAAGGCAGCAATGAGATGGATCGACAGAATACGAGCAGATATGGATGCCACTCTATCAACTATGAGCCACCGAACAAAGGATATAGCGTTATTAGAAAAGGTTCAGAAAAGAGCCACCAAAATGGTAAAGGGGATGGAAGGATACTCCTATGAAGAAAGGCTAAAAAGGTTAGGGCTCTTTAACCTGGAAAAGAGACGGCTGAGGGGAGATATGATAGAAGTCTATAAATTAATGAACGGAGTGGAACAGGTAAACGTAGATTGATTGTTTACCTTATCAGAATATAGAAAGACTAGGGGACATGCAATGAAGCTACAGGGTAAACTATTTAAGACTAATAAAAGAAAATATTTTTTCACTCAACGTGTAATCAAACTCTGGAATTTGTTACCGGAGGATGTAGTAAAGGCTGTTAGTGTAGCTGGGTTTAAAAAAGGTTTGGACAAGTTCCTGGAGGAAAGGTACTGTCATGGCGGCATCCCCTGGTGGCCAATGGCGGTAAGGGCATGCTGCGCATCACATTTTATTTTCAAGGAGCATGGGGTATTTAAGGCCAAATGGAGATTGGTCTTATGGATTTCAGCTCCTTGTGAGCACACAATAATTAAGCCATGAGTGTAGGGAAACAAGGCTTTTATTTCCCCTCTGTGCAAGGGTTCATTAAGACAATGGAAATCAAAGAATGTCATTTTTTTTATAAAGGTTCCAGTAATAAACAGGCAAACCAAATGTTGATATCTTCACAATTAGTTGCAAAGGTTAAATGGAGGAATTCAATTCATTCCAGGGTAAAACAACTAAACAAGGCTTCTTCTTATTTACAATGTCGCTATGGATTCCAGGCTAGTAGCCACACAAACTACAATCCATAGCCTCTTCCTGAGGAATGGGAATAGTATCTACACCTTCTATCTCCATAGATTCTGCTTCACTAGTTTCCCCCTCAGAGCAAACGCTGTCCCTGTCTGTTACAAGTTTACACGGACTGTCTCTGGTATCTTGCCTCCAATAAGACTGTGCTCTACAGATTTTTGGTATTTCTTTAAACAGCTCTGGTTTCTTTCCTCTTCTTATAAACTGTGGTTTAGTTTTAGCAATGCTTTTAGGAGTCAAGCTTTCTTTAACAGGAATAAAGCTTCCATACCTTGAGTTTCTGTAGCTTGAAGCTCTGGAGCCTTCTCTCTCAAGAATGTCTCTCTGACAACAGGCTTTCTGTCGGTAGCTTCTGGGCAGTGCTGGACTTCCTGAAAGCTTAGGAAAACCTGGTGAGGATTCACTAGCTCTATACTTCAGTGACAAAGTAGCTTTGCTAGAAACTCCTTTCTTTTGGGTACCTGGTGAAGCTTGTTCAGCATACTCCAATGACTGCAAGCTTTCCCCCAAGCCTGGCTCTCTGGCTCTCTGTATACTTCTCTCAGCTTTGGACTCGGGAACGTTGCTTAAGCTGGGAATGGCACACCCTCCAGCCTGACTGCTTTCCTTAGCAGACTCCCTCTGAAGAGCGGCTCTCGTAGCTTGGCCCCTCTGAACTCTAACTCTGTGACTTCTGTCCTTCTGGGCTTACTCAGGGAGGATTCCTTCTTTCAGGACTCTCCTTCCTTCTTCAGTCGTGCTCCTTGTTCCTTCTCTTCCATCTGCTGCCTCCTTGGCTGCATCCGCTGCTGCCTCTCCTGCTGCTGCTTCTCCTGCTGCTGCCTTTCCTGCTGCTTTTCCTCCCTTGCTAGCATTAAGCTTCCGTTTATAAAGGGATTTTCCCTTTGAATCTCCCAGACTTATTTCCAGATGCAATTGGTTAGCTCTCCTATGCTCATTAGCCTCTGTAGGAACACTCCTGCCCCCTCTAGTTGTGCTTTGAGGTAATTGCACATCTAGAGCTCTGTGAGAAACAGGGCTTCTTTGCAACTCTGCATCTTTATTAGCACCAACCTCATGACAGTACATAAACCATTATTAAGAAGGGACCCAGGATATCAATGCTTGACCTAGTACAAGCATTGCGGAACCTGTGTCTTTTGGGGAAACTGCTAGGTACGTATGACCTAGATTGGCCACTGTTGGAAACAGGATACTGGGCTTGATGGACCTTGGTCTGACCCATTATGGCATATCTTATGTTCTTATGAACATGGTTATGAAAACTACCCGTAGGGTCGCCATGAATGGACACTGACTCCACAGTACTTAAGAACAACAAACTTGGGGATTATGTGCAAGGCCCTGGAAACATCTGGTTCTTGTTCCAGGCTCTGAATGTGGTTAATATTTCCTCTCTCTTTGCTGGGATGGGCAACCATTTTTACTCAAAAAATCTTCATGGGTTTCTGTGATAGAAACTCCTCCTTCTTCCACCATTAGAAGAGAAGCCGAGCTCCAGCACTTACCAGGCAAAAGTCAAAGCTACCCCCATGGGCTGGACAGGGTGGGAGGGAGCCAGGACTAGAGCTGGTGCTGTGAAGAGGGGCAGGAGAATGGCTGCAGGGCTTCTGGCTAGGGTCTGGCTTTTTCTAAATACTTGCTTGGAAAGTCTGCCTGTATATGTTATTTATTTATCTTAGCATTGCTAGAGTGCCTTACTTTTCAGTATTTTTGTTTGTGATCTTGTTCAGCTGTCTCTATCCTCTTCCTTATTATCCCAACCCATGGCTGAAAATCTCTTAAAGCTGTCCTGTGCTCCTTATCACGATCACAAAAAGGTGCATCTCATCACCTGCAATTTCTGCCACATATCGTTTTATTTCTTCTGACTTCTGTTCTCCTCTCCATCTCTCTCTTTTATGGCTCCTCATCACTTTCTCGTCCTACTCCTCATACTCACTAATTGTCTCCCCTCCTACCAACACATTGAAGCCCCTCCCCCTCATCTCCCCTTTACCATCCTCACTTTCCCAATCCAGTAATCAAAGAGAATTCAGACAACAAAGCTTCTTCCATTGAACATAATTATAACAGAGTGAGGTGGTAGAATTATATACAGATATTTCGTCTAATTCAATATCAACTTTATACAGTGACACATATTTAAATAACATATTTACAAAGATAATTCCATTCCCAACATATTTGCTAAGCTCAAGGGTTGTCAACTGTATTAGAATGCATGGACAGGAAAACTAGGTTGGGTAAACCTAGACTTGGTCCTGTGGGTTGCAAAGTGCTCAGCGAAGAGATGGGTTTTAATGGCCCTATGAAATGCAGAGTGATCATTAATGGATCTGAGCTTATCAGGGAGGGAATTCCAGTTCATGGGTGCAGTGTATGTAAAGGCTATGTTGCTCATCAAGTGGTTAGCCTTGCAGAGGTCTTTGGGAACTATGAGGCTGTTGAGAGTTGAGGTATGATGGAGCTATATTCTTTAGAAGTTTGGATGTGATCATGAGTAATTTGTATTTTATACAGCTATAAATTGGCAGCCAGTGAAATTCATATAATATAAGTGTGATATATTCAGTTCTATTAACTTTCCAAATAATTTGGGCGGCCACATGTTGGGCCATCTGTAACTGGCTTATTGCCTGTTTGGAGAGGCCCTGGAAAATGCTGTTGCAATAATCAAAGAATGGGGTGATCAATGCTTGAACGACAGACCGAAAGTCATAGCTTGATAGCAGTGGTCTCAACCTCTGAATCATCTTTAGTTTGTAATAGCTCTTACCAGTGGTTAATTTTATAAGGGTGGCCAGGCTAAGAGATTGATCTAGAGCAGGGGTCGGCAACCCGCGGCTCCGGAGCCGCATGCGGCTCTTTCTCACCTTTGCCGCGGCTCCGGAGCACACTGCCCGCCCGGTGACAGGCAATAATGTTGTAAGCTCCCTCCCTTCTTCTGCAGCCGCGGCTCCCTGCCTCTTAGGGAACCGTGGCTGTGCTTTTAAAATCATCTCGGAGCCCTTCCTGTCTTGACAGGCTCCGTGCAGCATTGTCCCGCCTCTAAAGGAAGTTTGGAGGCGGGACAATGCTGCACGGAGCCCGTCAAGACAGGAAGGGCTCCGAGATGATTTTAAAAGCACAGCCGCGGTTCCGTAAGAGGCAGGGAGCCGCGGCTGCAGAAGAAGGGAGGGGAGCTGACATGGAGGGAGGGAGCAGATATGGATGGAGGGAGGGGGGCTGACATGGAGGGAGGGAGGGGGAGGGGCTGACATGGAGGGAGGGAGCTGATATGGATGGAGGGAGGGGGGCTGACATGGATGGAGGGAGGGGGGCTGACATGGAGGGATGGAGGGGGCTGACATGTAGGTATGGAGCTGAAATGGATGGATGGAGGGGGGCTGACATGGAGGGAGGGAGCTGATATGGATGGAGGGAGGGGGGCTGACATGGAGGGATGGAGGGGGCTGACATGGAGGGAGGGAGCTGATATGGATGGAGGGAGGGGGGCTGACATGGAGGGGGCTGACATGGAGGGATGGAGCACTGGTAATGGGGTTGAGGGGACTAGCACTGGAAATGAGCTGATTAGGGGAGGCTAGGACTGGTAATGAGCTGATGGGGGGTAGGACTGGTATTGGGCTGATTAGGGGAGGCTAGCACTGGTAATGGGGTTGATGGGGGATTAGCACTGGACGCGAGCTGATTGGGGGGCTTTGAATGGGCATGGGCTGATGGGGGGGAGGGGAGGATAGAGCTGCTGGCCCTGGAAGATAACTGGGGGCTAAGGCTGCCATGGTATTTGTACTAGAAGGGACTGGTCAGTGGGGAAGGAGGGGGATTGGAAGGAAATGGACACCAGTGGCAATCATGGGAATGCAAGTTGACATTGGAAGGTACTGGGAGTGAGGACTGGAAAGGGGCTGATATTGGGGAGGGTTACTGGGACTGGAAATAGGCTGATGGAAAGAAGTGAAGAAAACGAAAGAAGAGATAAGAAATGGCAGATGGACCATAGACCACAGAAAGAGAGCTAAGAGAAGACAGGAAAGCAGAAGCCTCAGATCGGGACCAGCATGATCAAAGAATAAATTGGTCAGACAACAAAGGTAGAAAAAATAATTTTATTTCATATTAGTGATTTGACTACAAAATCATCATAATTTTGAAATCAAATATTGTTACTTGTTGTTGTGATATTTTCTGGCGTATTTTTTTTGGTGTGCGAAGGAAGAGGGGTAGTCTTATACGGCGAGTATAGGCCAAACACCTATATTTTAACAGGAAAAGTAGGGGGTCATATAGCATTAAGGTAAGAAACAATATATGCAGTGTTAGATTTGTTTTAAATGTCGCAATGGTTTTGCGGCTCCCAGTTTTTTTTTTCCCTTCGGAAACGGGTCCAAGTGGCTCTTTATGTCTTAAAGGTTGCAGACCCCTGATCTAGAGTAATCTCAAGGTATTTCACCTTGTTCTTTACCTGTAAAACAGCTTCTTTTAAGTTTATAGTTGAGGGAGGTTTAAAGTCTTGTTTCCTGGTTACCTGTAGTATATCAGTTTTCTTTAAATTCATCTGCAGATTATGGGAGTTAAGCCACTTTGAGAATTCACTGAAGCAGGACATTATCAGATGGAGGTTAGGGCTTGCAATATAAAAGAAGTAATTAGATCTTACCTGCTAATTAATGTTCCTGAAGGATCTCCAGTCCAGTCCCTTCTTCAGGGTTGTGCTCCTCTTCCAGCAGCTTGGAGACTGAGTATGTCATCCTTTTGATGACCTCAGGATATATACCACCGGCACCACCCACCAGCCTCAGTATCCTGTTGACAAAGCAAACTTAACGGAAAAAACAACTAAACCAATAAACCAGAGGTACTCAAATCCAGTCCTGGAGGGCCACAAACCAGTCAGGTTTTCGGGATATCCCTAATGAATATGCATGAGATAGATTCAAATACAATGGAGGCAGTGCATGCAAATATATTGCATGCATATTCATTAGGGATATCCCGAAAACCTGACTGGTTTGCAGCCCTCCAGGACTGGATTTGAGTACCTCTGCAATAAACTAACAAATGCAAAACAATATACAGAAAACACCTCCCCCCTCACAGGAAAGGGAAGACCCAGGCCCCCTCCCTCCAGAGGAGGAGGCTTACCTGATAAGGCCCTTGCCTAACATACTAGCAATATTGAAAGCAGGGCCATGTGACTGCCTCGTCCGCTTTGCTACTGGAACCCGAGAGAAAAACCTGCCAAAGACAAATCCTCCTCAGGTTTATTGTTATTCCTGAATCACTTTGGGCCGGTAACTATTGCCTACATCAGCACCCCAGGCGGGACCAGGGACTGGACTGGAGATCCTTCAGGAACATTAATTATCAGGCAAGATCAAATTACTTCTTCCTAATTGTCTCTCCAGTCCAGTTCCTCCTTCTGGGATGTAACAGAGAAGTTCAAGCATGGGAGGTGCCTGCCAAACTGGACTGAAGCACCGCTCCCCAAAAAACGGCATCTGCCGCCGCCTGAACATCCAACCTGTAGTGCTTGGCGAAGGTATGTAAGGAAGACCACGTAGCTGCCCTACAAATCTCTAGCGGAGGAACCAAACTAAACTCTGCCCATGAAGTGGCTTGAGTCCGCGTGGAATGAACCTGGTAAGCTAACGGGACTTGCCTTCCCCTTAGAATATAAGCAGAAGCAATGGCCTCCCTAATCCACCTAGAAATAGAAGCCTTGGCCACCACTTCTCCCCTGCACTGCCCTCCGAACAACACAAACAAACGCTCCAACTTGCAAAATGCCTTAGTACACTTAAGATAATGCTTTAGAATCCTGCACATGTCCAGAAGACACAACCATGCCTCCCCCTCCCCCAAATTGGCAAAGGAAGGGAGAGACACCGACTGATTCATATGAAAAGGGAGAAACCACCTTGGGCAAAAATGATGGAACCGTCCACAGCACCACCTTCTCTTTGAAGAAAACGAGGAACGGTGGACGACACGACAAGGCTTGCAACTCCGACACACGCCTGGCTGAGCAAATGGCCACCAGAATAACGGTCTTAAGCGTCAAATCCTTTAAAGAAGCACATTCCACCGGCTCAAAAGGCACACCTGCTAAGGTGTCCAACACCAGATTGAGATCCCATGGAGGAACTGCCAACCTTAGCTGTAGCCGCAGACGCCTCACTGCTTTAAGGAAAACAAACCACATCGGGGTGCTCCCCTAATGTTCTACCCTTAACCTTGCCTCTGTTAGAAGAGATAGCAGCTACCTGCACCCGCAAGGAGCTGGCTGCCAGCCCCTTCTCAAAACCTGCCTGAAAAAAGTCCAATACCTCAGGCACTTAAACTTTCAAGGGCCTCTTCTGTCTGACCTCACACCAGTTCTCGAAAATGCGCCGTACTCTAATATACGCTAAACAGGTCGAACGCTTATGCACCTTCAACAAAGTTGAAATCATAGCCCCCGAATATCCTCTCTTACGCAGCCTTGCCCTTTCAATAGCCAGGCCATACGCGGGAACCAGTTCACCTGCAGCATCGTTATGGGCTGTCAGATGGGTGCCCGGGTGAGAATGTTCACAGTCTTGGCAAAGGCATATTTTAATATGTTTTGCAAGGGATTGTGGGTAATGTAGTCCATTCACCCCAGACACAGCCGTTTGCAATAATTAGTTGTGCTTGAGTGTAAAGCCAATAAGATATTTATTTATGGGGTTATTTCTCCCAACACAGATATGCTTGGTAGCACATAAATCAGGATACTTGCTTTCAGTGTTAAACTTTAGAAACAAAATCAGGAAAACAACAGTTAAACTTGTCAGGCAATCAAATCAAAAGAACAAAGACCTGGTTGGTAACAAACTGGTCTTTTCTGTAGGCTTTAGCTAATATTTCTTAGCAGTACTTCATTCAACAAACCAAATCCACAAAGTAAAAAAAAAACTGTTCTTTTCAGGTTAACTTCTTATATCTTCACATACAGACTCAGAAGTGTTCCCTTAGAGTTCACTGGCAATTAGGTAAAGCTCAACTGCTAGCAGTTACTCAGCTGAAACCCATTAGCTGGCTTACTTTCTACTGCATGGCTCAAAAACCTATTCAGGGGCTTTTCTGAGTAGTTTAAAGAACAAGTTGGCATTTCTTTGTGATGGTTGTTGTATATTATAACAGCAAATTACCAAAGGAGTTTTGCCAGAGAGCAATCCATGTCCTCATAGCCTATATCTGCAACCTCTTCCCCTTCTCCTTCAACAACCATGGGTTCAATATCATGGATTGGCATAGAGGCATTTCTCAATGAAGCAATCTCAGGAGAATAACTGTGTCTTTGCTGTCTTTCCAGGATATAGCTAGGGCTTAGATCAATGTTCATACCTGAGCTTCCATTGCTGTTAGAGTCCCTCTTTAAATAGCCTGGCCAGTATGTAGTCCAGTTCTTATGTCCAGCCCTCCAATCCAGATCCCTGGACACTGGATCCCTCTTCACATACCTCCTGGCATAGGTCCTAGGGTCCCTTCCATGTGCAGCCGTCTCCCTCACAGGTACCGTCTGGAGGTTCCTAGCTCTGCAGCACCATTCCTCTGGGTTTCCCCAGTCCAATGGTGAATGCTTGCCTTTAGAATGCCTTCCAGTATACGTACTGCTTTGGACTCCTTTAGACCTCACAAAGGCTTTCCTCTTCTTTCTTCCAAAGGGTTTCTTGCTCTCTCTGTCCTTCCGTTCTGGCTTCTGCTTCTGATGATCCTCCAGCTGAAGAATAGGATGACTATTCTGAGAATGGGGATGATTCTCTGTAGAATAAACTCTACCTTTATTCTGCCTAGATGAGTGCTCCACCCTAACACAGCACAGCTGTGCTGAATCAGGCCCTGCCCTTTGAGATGAGTGCTTGGGGATTACCTCATAGCCCTCCTTATTGAACACACGTTTCCCCACTTCAGCTCCTCTAATGGCTGTTGGAAACCTGGTGCATTCTGGGATTGGTAGTCTTTTATAGGAAAATTCTGTTTTCTTATTTCTACCAGAACTGACAGGTTGCTTGTTCAGAGTCACTTCACCTTTTCTATAGCTCCTTCCTGAGCTATGATAAGCTTCCTTATCACAGGGCCCCTGCCTGAGCAGGTCCTCTCTTACCTGGAGTTGCCAGGGTCGGTCCGCCAGTAGCCGCATGAGATCAGCATACCACGGATGCCACGGCCAGTCCAGAGCTATCAGGAGCACCAACTCCCTGATATGCCTCTATCCTTTGAAGTACCCTGCCTATGAGCGCCCACAGAGGGAACACATACAGTAAGCCCTCCGTGGGCCACCTTTGAACTAGGGCATCTAAACCCTCTGACATCCTTTCCTTTCTTTTACTGAAGAATCTATTCGCTTTGGCTGACTCCCAGCGTGCCATCAGGTCCATGATAGGCATACCCCAACGGCGCTTCACCTGCTTGAAGCCTTCCTGGCTGAGCTCCGACTCACCCTGATCCACCTTGTACCTGCTGAGGTAATCAGCCATGACGTTTCCCGCCCCCCCACCCCGCCACATGTTGCGCCGACAGGGCTAATAGATGAACCTCGGCCCATAGAAATAAGCTTCCTGCTTCCTCTTCCAATAGAGGGCTGCTTGTGCCTCCTTGCCGGTTGATATATGCCACAGCTGTCACGATGTCCAAAAGAACTCTGACCACCCTCCTGTGAACCCAACACAGGAATGCTCTGAGAGCCAGGATCACTGCTCGCAACTCCAATCTGTTTATGGGTCATTGGGACTCCTGAACATTCCAGAGTCCCTGGGCAAAGTGACCCTCGCAGTGGGCTCCCCAGCCCGACAGACTCGCGTCTGTCATTACCTGTATCCACTGAGGAGCTTTGAGGGGCATTCCCCTCTCCAGATTTCCCGGAGCAAGCCACCACTGAAGGGTCTCCTTGGTCGCCAGAGCACAGGGGAGCAACATCAACAAGGGCTGTCTTTGATGGGACCAGCACCATAGAAGAGACCGCTGGAGTGGACACATATGCGCCCTGGCCCAGGGAACCAAGTCTAGCGTCACCGCCATGATTCCCAACACCTGCAGATAGTGCCAAGCCGAGGGCGCCTCCCAAGCCATAGACTCGCGCTCCAAGCTTCGGAGGTCTCTTGCCCTCTGAACTGGCAAGAACACTCTGCCCGAGAGCATGTCAAAAGGAGCCCCCAAGTATTTGATTTCCTGAGCGGGCACCAATCTGCTCTTTGCCAGATTGATCACCCACCCTAAACTTCAGAGGAAACTGACCACTCTGTCAGTTGCTTTCAGACACTCCTCTGGACTTGGCCCTGATCAACCAATCATCCAGGTAGGGATGGACTAGAATCCCTTCTTTGCATAGAGCCGGCGCCACTACCACCATTTCTTTGGTGAAAGTACGTGGTGCCGTTGCTAAAACCGAACGGCAAAGCTTGAAACTGAAAGTGACCCACTGGGACCGTGAAGCGCAGGAACTGCTGATGTGACTCTCTGATGGGAATATGTAAATATGCCTCCATGAGGTCAAGAGAGGTTAGAAATTCTCCCTGCCTTACCGCCACAATCACTGACTTCAGCGTTTCCATACGAAAGTGAGGGACCCGATTGACACACTTGAGGTCCAGTATTGGTCGGAAGGAACTATCCTTCTTTGGTACCACAAAATAAATGGAGTATCGACCACAGCTGCACTGGTCTTTTGGCACTGGGACGACTGCCCCCCCAAGGCCAAAAGTCTTGCCAATTTTTCCTCCACCGCTGCCTGCTTGGCCAGCGATTTTCAAGGTGAGTGGACGAAGGAGGGAAGGACCGGCCTTGCAAACTCTAGGGCATAACCATCCCGCACTACCTCCAAGACCCATTGGTCGGATGTGACCCAGGCTCAGGTGGGAAAGGACTGCCGTAGACATACCCCTACTGGCAGAATACCCACCCGAGCCCCCGCTGTCTCAATGTGACTTTCTCAGGGCAGAGGTGGTCAAAAAGGCCCCAAAGCCTCTGCCGCTCCTTGAAACCCCCGGAATCCCTGACCTCTTGAGGGAAACTGACCCCTCTGAAAGGGGCTCTGACGAGCTGTACACGAGCTCTGGGCCTCCCTCTGCTGAGCCCGTCCCTGGGCAGGAAAGCGACTCTGCTTGGATCTATCCTCCGGAAGCCTGCCGCCCTTAGACTCACCTACGTCCTTCACCAACTTGTCCAAATCTTCTCCAAAAAGCAGCTTACTCTTAAAGGGGAGTCTGCTAAGATGGGACTTGGAAGAACCATCTGCCACCCAATTGAGGAGACAAAGGTACCGCTGAGCAGCCACCACCGAGGCCATGTTCCTTGACAAAATCCAAATACGATCATACTGACTATCCACCAGGTAGGCCGCTCCCAACTCAATTCTTGCCGCTTTGCTCTGTGGTCCTGCCGGAGACTCCTCCACCATCTGTAGCTGTTGAGACCACCTCATTCAAGCCCGGGCTACCCAAGCCCCTTATACTGACACCTGCAGGGCCAGGGCACTAATGTCAAAGGCTTGTTTCAGCAAGATGTCTAATTTCCTGTCCTGGACATCCTTAAGCGCTGCACTGTGCTCCACCGGGATGGTAGTCTTCTTGGTCACCGCCAAAACCACCGTGTCCACTCTGGACAACTTTAGCAACTCCTTTTCTGCTTCTGGCAATGGGTACAAACGCGACATTGAGCGCACGCCCCTTAATCCGGACACCGGCTGATCCCACTCCTCTTGGATCATTTGCCGGACCACTCTGTGGACTGGAAAACCCTTTGAGACTTCCTAACTGCCTAAATCAAAGGATCTTCCAGGGCATCCTCCTCCGCAGGCACCCCTGAGGTAATGTTGAGAACTTTCAAGGATTCACCAATCAAAGCCGGCAACACTTCTCGCTGGAAAACCCTCATAATTCTTGCTTGCTCCTTGGGGATCTCCCCCTCCTCGAGCTCCTCTTCCTCTTCCCCCAGTTCTTGATCTGCGGTCTCTTTTTCTAGCACCTCCAACATAGGAGAAAGAGGATCTTCTTCCAACTCCATTCTGGCCCTCTTGGGAGAAGTGTCCATTTCCCTCAGGGACTTGTTCTCCGCCTCATGCCTTCGTGTGCGTCCCTGACCTCCCTGTTGACGCAGACAGAAAGCCTTGTATAGTACTAACACAAACTCCAGGGAGAATCCTTCACTGAGGTTTCCCTCTCCTGCTGAGGTCCCGGGGTTGGAGTTGCGAGGAGGCCTGCTGTTCCGAAGCTATGGACTGGAGCGAGCCCTCCCCAAGAATACCCTCTAAATCTTCTCCCGACTCCTGAGACTCAGAAGCTGGAGGATTCTGGGACCCACTGTTCTGCAGACCCTGCTCAACTGAGACTTTCTCCAAGGTGCAGCCCCTACACACACCGCTGTCTGACACTGCACCCCAACGAGCCCCACAGACTAGACATTGCTGTCTTGCAGGCATCTTGACCATCAATTTTAAAAATAAAAACTTCCTACTTTTTTTTTTAAAGGGTATATATAGATAAAGATCTAAAGCTCTCTCTCTCCATATATATATATACACACACACAAATATATATATAAACTAAACTCCTACATGAATCTCTATACAAAGAAAAAAAACTAAAAATGTCTCACTACAGAACAAAAGGTTAAACCTTGTGCTGCCAAGCCTAATACTATTCCCCCTTCCATGCAGGGCTGTCTGCTTCCTCATCATGCCATTCTCCCCAGCCTACTCTCTGGCACGCAAAACTAACCGGAGGACAGAGATCTTCACCTCCCACAGCCGCTTCGGCTCAGCTGCGCGCCTTCACGATGACCGCGGAACTCACTCGGGGGGCCTCGCGGCTCATCCTGTTTCCTCTGCTGCCTCTTATCTTGCAGCGTGTGGATTCACCGCCGATGCTCCTTCCTGCCAGGAATCGCGTGAGTCTGTCCTCCCGCCCTCATGCTCAGCCGCCTCTCTAGGGCTTTGGCATCGAGGCGGGAGGCAGCGCAAAGGCCCGTTACTTCAAACGGAGGGTCCAGCAGCCTCATATCTTTGCCAGTCTCCTTCCAGTATTGTATATATTATTTATTTATTTTAGACCTCATTGATCCAAGCCGCGATAAGCCTCCTCCAACCCCAGTCTTCAGCTAATGCAGAAGAGGGGGGTGGGGTGCAGGGCAGGTAAAACACCTCTAAAGCTGGCAGCAAACAAAAGAAAAGTAAATGGGATTAAGGAAAAACAAAGAAAGAAAAAATAAACCCCTTCTAAACTAAGTCTCTCCAGAAAGCCTTTCTCTCTGGCTTACTGCTCCTTTCAGCTGCTTGAAGACTGAGTGTACTGAGGCTGGTGGGTGGTGCCAGTAGTATATATCCTAAGGTCATCAAAAGGATGACGTACTCAGTCTCCAAGCTGCTGAAAGAGGAGCACAACCCAGAAGAAGGGACTGGACTGGAGAGATGATTAGAAATGGGAGATATAATGATATATTGTCCGCATAGATGTGATACTCCACTTTAAACTTATGGAAGTTACTACAGATTGGCTGGAGATAAATGTTAAATAAAAGGGCTGCTAGAGATGATCATTGAGGTAAGCCCCTCTTTTTGTCTATATTTATTTATTTATTTAAAGTCTCTTTTATACCGCGCTATTCAGCATCAGTGCGGTTTACAATAAACAACGAACATACACATTTCCAATAGTACTTTGTGTTTACATATGAACAGGAGAATCAACTTGGCTAACAGGGTAACTATATACAATAACAATATATACAAATAGTGGATGGTTATATATGGTTTAGATATCTGTAAATCGATGTCGACTTTCTTGTTTAAGGCCACCTCAGTTTACATTAATGGAGAATCCTTATTTACCAAGGCAGAGAAGGTATTCTGCAAGGGTATCTCGAGGTGGAGTTGGTGTCTCCGTGTAATGCGTCATAACCGGCCAGAACCACTGTCATCCATTTATTCTTGCATTGCTGGATTTTTTGAGGGAGTTGCATGGATTGTTTGCAAGCTGTATCACGGGGGAGGTTTGTTTTATTGCAGCTAAGTCTTCCCTCAATTGAATCAATTATTTTTCCATAGTAGATAGCTTAAGATGGGTAGGACAAGCTCAAAGGCTCCAAATTGTTTTCCTGAGGATTGAAGCACCACAGTTATTGCACTGTGTCTTTTGGGGAAATTGCTAGGTACATATGATCTAAATTGGCCACTGTTGGAAACAGGATACTGGGCTTGATGGACCTTGGTCTGACCCAGTATGGCATATCTTATGTTCTTATGTAGTGTGTGTGGGGCAGTTGGTAGATGAAAAGCAACATAGAAGTGCTTTCCACTAAAGTTATGAAAGTGAATGTGTGTCTTGGGCTGACTAAGAACATCCAGCCCTGGGGAGGGAAGGGAGGGTGAGAAATAAATGGCAGTAAGTTACGAGTTTGACTTTCTAAGCCAGAGACCTTGCAGGGCAGCTGTTATCTACCAGAGCACAGACTTGTTTCTGCAATACAGGCCAAACATATTGTTTTAAGAACAGGCTGAAAATTTTAACACTCTTTTTTGTTTTTTAAAATTAAAGCAAGGTAATTCCTATATTGCATCCACTATTTTCTAAAGGCTAAAGAAATCTACATAGTGGATGCTTGAAATGCCCTTCCAATGGAAGTGATGGGGCAAATACAGTGACAGAATCCAAATTAATTAATTAATTTATTTAGCTGCATTTATATCCCACTTTTCACCGGGTCAAAGCGGTTGGGGGATACATTTAACATGAGGGGATATGAGACACATACACTAATACTTACAGGGAACATGGGCAATGGAGGGTTAAGTGGCTTGCCCAAGACCACAAGGAGCACCTGTGGGACTAGAAACCCCAGTCCTTCCAGCCCAAGGTTGCTGTCCTCTAGTGGGATTTGAACCACCAACCTTCTGGCCTGTAGTGCCTTGCCCCAACCACTAGGCCACTCCTCCCTCAAATGGCATGGGACAGACACAGTGGATCCCTGTAAAGCAACAGGATAAAATAAAAATAAACATAACTATCTCTTATATCTCAAAAAATAGGGGTGACTTACGCAGAGCAGTTAGTACACCTCTAAACCCAAGGCATGCGGAGGTATGACCTGCACGGAGCGGCATGTGCACCGACTCTTGCCACCTTGCTGGGCAGACTAGATGAACCATACTGATCTTTATCTGCCGTCATATACTACAGTATGTTACCATGTTAAACACAGGCAGTAAGTAAAGCAGTGCAATTACAGTAACTCCAAAAAGACAGATGAGGTACAGGCAGCTAAAACTATTCAAAGCAAGTAAAAGAAAAAGAATAAAAACGTAGACAGAGAGATCCACTCAAGGTGCTTCCACCCCCCGGTGCTCTGGAGACCGGTAATAGCTTCTGGGTCTGTTCCTACAGGTTTTAAATGCAGAGCTCCCTTGGATTTCTAGGGGAGGAGAATAAAGCCAGCGACATCTAATGTACTCTGAGCACCTCCACGTGTCCCTGAGTGTGTTTCTGGTTTGTGTTTCAGATGCAAGTGACATTTGAGGACATTGCTGTCTCTTTCTCCCAGGAGGAGTGGGAGTATTTAGATAAAGGTCAGAAGGAGCTTTACAGGGAGGTGATGAAGGAGAATTATGAGACTCTGATCTCCCTGGGTAAGGACTGTATGACTGAATCTGCATTTCCAGCAGACGGTGGGGCTGATCTATTATACTGTATCTACCATTCTTCCAGGTTCCAGAGATAGGACACGTCCAGAAAATGTGCTCACATAGCAATTTCCAGCCATATTAACACTCAGTACCCACCAGGTACAATAAGCAGTATTTTATAAATCATCAATATATAATTCAGCTCTAGATACAGAACCTGCAGAGCTGAGTGGGAGATGAGTCCGGTGAAACCTGGGGTACTGGATTCAAGGCTCCCACAAGGATTGGCCTACCTTCCCCTATAGATATATAGATGGTTCTTCTAACTTCATCCCTTCAGGAATATCCTTGTACAGTACTTAAAAAATAATATACTCCATCATATCTTCAATCAGTCTCTCTTCTACATTGCTTCCTGTAGTCTTCATGTATATTTCTCAGCAGCACATTTATGTTTGTCCCCTGCTTTCTTGAATTCAGATACTGTCCTCATGTCTACTACTTCCACTGGGAGACTATTCCACGCATCTACCACTCTTTCCATAAAGAAATATTTCCACATTTTACTCCTGAATCTATCCCCTTTCACCCTCGTCCATCAGGCGCTGCAAGACTGCACCCTCAGACACAGAGCCCAAATCGGTATCAGAAAAGAGAGTGGGAGGCTAAAACCCCTCCACTCTCCATCTAAAGGCCAATCAGGGCCCACCACAGCAACTTAGAAAAGAAATGCCTTCAGCCGCAGCTGCACCTTAGGCCCTTAGGCGGGGAAAGCAGGCAGGTACGCAAAAAGCAGCTCAACCCAAACAAAAAACTGCCAACACTAAGCCCAACAACCTCAAAAAACCTCAACAACCTCGAAGACCTTGCTGCTGACCTCACCCCTATCACAAGCAGAAAACTCTCACCCCACACATCTCCTAGACATTTCGGATTGTATCAGGACACACTTTCAGCAAGAAAACAACACACTATAAGTACCACTCGTCAGAAATGGAACTCACTGCTGAAAGAGCCCCACCCCTACCCTCCTATGATTCTACCAAAAAACAGAAAACTGCTATAATGCCACGGAATCCAATGTTGCCAGTCAACCAAGTATTGTATGCCCTTCTTCTCATCTGGATCCTACTCTGCCACTCATCAACAGCTACCTATATATAAACATACCCACAACAACCCTACAACCTCCCCTACTACACATACCTTGCCACCCACACATATGGAGGAATCCCCATAAGCATGCCTACAGACAAACCCACAGATTAATAAGAATTCAAACCAACACTCACACAACTGGCTACCACACCCTACACACGCTAATCACTCCAATTAACATTGGGCTAATCAATGCTAGCTCCGTCTGAAACAAGACAAACACCATCATAGACTATATTCAATATCACCCAGACTGACATCCTCTGCATCATCAAATCCTGGCTAAAAAGCACTGACCAGGTCATTCTATCTGAGATCACTCCTCGATCCCTTACTGCCTTCAAACGTCCATGCATCCACAAGAGAGGTGCGAATGGACCTTAAATTTAAATTTAAAATATCCCAATCTCTAAGCCACAAACACTGTGGCTTAATCACGATAGAAAACAGACCTAGCTATTTGTCTTACTTACAGAGCCCCAAACGCTCCCGCTGATGAGACATCCGACATCCTCAAAGCCATATGTTTGGCCAGCTCTCCTCATAAGCTGCTTACACTACTAGGCAACCTAAATCTGAGCTACGCACCTAGCAGAGAAGAAGCTACTTTCACAAGGCAATGGAATCACTTAACCTCTGCCAAATCCTCAAGGGTTCCTGTCACTGCTCAGGCTCTACTCTGGACCTCATCTTTGTCCCAAAGAACCTTCACTCACAGGACAGCATAACAACCCCTCTTGCCCTACCAATATCCTGGTCAGATTACCATGCTCTACATTTCAAGGTTCACCACCCTCAACAAGGAAAATTACAGAGAATACCCCACTCTGAAAGAAGATTTAAAGGATATAACCAAGACCAGCCTCCGCCAGGACTTTGCAGATCCAGAAGAGGCAATTAAAACGTGGAACTGCACCATCAATGCATCAGTGAAGTCTCCTTAGCACCCAAATCTTGGAAATAGAGAAGAAAGATCCAAATCTGCCCTGTGGTATTCTGACGCAATATCAGAAAAGAAACAAAAACCTTGCCAGTTAGAGCATAAATGGAAACATGACTGGTCACAAGCCACCCTTCTTCAATACCAGAAAATTTATTTATTTATTTATTTAACGTTCTTATATACCGCACTCTTTCTCATCAGCGCGGTTTACATTAAACATAAAGAACTTACAGATAGCAACATGCTGTCGTGAGTTTACATGTAACAGGAGATCTAACAGGGTTCAACTTGGGAAAACTTTGTACATCTTAATTATACAACTATATACAATGGTAGATTTCTTGTTATATAGAAGAAATGGAGCAGATCAATTTTGGTTTATAAAGGGGGCTTAGGAACAGTTGAGAGGGTAGATGGTAACTGGTATTGGGAGAAATGTAAAAGGAACAAGTGGTGTTTTATTGCTTTTCTAAATTGCTTGAGATCCTTGATTGTTCTTATGGAGGGAGGAAGATTGTTCCAGCATCTAGGGGCGAAGTATGAGAATGCTCTTTCCGTGGTTGCCTTTGAACGTTTTGTGAAGTCCGTTGGGATGGTTAGTGTATTGGCTGCTACAGATCTTCTGGCTCTGGTATTAGGGGTGTGAGTGAGGAGGAGTGTGCAGATTGCTGGGGGAGCTAAGTTATTGATGATCTTAAATGTCGTAAGTAAGGCTTTGTATGTAATTCTGCAAGGTATTGGGAGCTAGTGTAATTCCTTTAATATGGGGGTTATATGATCACTCCTTGAGGCCCCATGGAGGATGCGAGCAGCGGTGTTCATTGCTAATTGAAGTGTGTTTAGGGTGCTTTTTGGGAGGCCGTGGAGTACTATGTTTGCGTAGTCAAAGTGGGGAGTGACTATCGCTTGAAAGATGGTGCGGAAGTTGTCGGGATCAGGCATGTTTTTGAGGTGTCGGAGGGTCCTGATCTTGAAGTAGATGGTTTTCACTGTTCGGTTTATGTGCTCTTTGAAGTTTAGGCGATGATCCAGAGTTACACCTAGATATTTTACGGCAGTTTTGACTGGTAGTTCGGCGTCCCGTACTTTTAGGGTAGATGGGGGTGAAAATTCCTTATTCTTGGTGATGATTAAAACTTCGGTTTTTTTGAAGTTTATTCTCATGTTCTGTGTGAGAAGCCAGTCTGTTATTGCATTGAAGCACTCAACTAGGACTGTAAAATCTGGCAGAGTGGTGTTAATTGGTGTGAAAATCAGCACGTCATCAGCATAGATTAGAGAGGATACTCCGAATGAATGTGTGATCTCGCATATCGGCTGCATGTAGATATTAAAGAGAAGCGCCGAGAGGGAGGATCCTTGGGGGACTCCTTGTTTCAACTGGAATGGATCTGAGGTGTTTGTTCCCATACGAACATGTTGCCAGCGCTCTTCTAGGTATGATTTACACCAATCCAGTGCTAATCCCTGGATCCCTTTGCATTGGAGTCGGGTTAGGAGTTTGTTATGGTCCACTGAATCAAATACTGCGGAAATGTCTAGGAATATTAATGCAAATCCATTTTTTATGCTGTCGATTCCAGTGATGAGAGTGTTGGTTAGTGAGGTCAGCAGTGTTTCGACTCCATGGGCTTCTCTGAAACCATGTTGACTGGGGTCTAGTGGAGATGCGGTGTCTATATGTGTTGTTGGATCTGAATTTGTGTTACCTTTTCAATTATTTTAGATAGATAGGGGATGCTGGCAATTGGTCGATAGGACTCTTCCTTTGTTGAGTCTAGTTGGTTGTTTTTTAGAAGAGGTCTTATGGAGGTCTGCTTGAGAGCTGATGGGAAAGTTCCTGTTGTGAATGATTGATTTATGATTTCCGATATACACGGGCTGAGTTCAGATCTCATTGATTTTATCCAGTGTGCTGGACATGGGTCATTCGCTGCAGTAGTTGTGTTTATTCTGGTGATAATGTCTTCAACATGTTTGGTGGAAGGGGGTACAAACTTGCAGAGTGGGTTCTCATGTACATGAGGGTATCAAGGGGGAGGTTGTTGATGTTTTGATGGCTTTTGATTGGATGTAGTTGGCGTACTTTTGGGGGTGTATGGATTCCTGCTGTGGCGGGGATGGTTCTGTGGTTAGTACTCTTACGAGGTTAAAGAGTTCTCGTGGCTTGTTTAGAGAGCGGTTGAGGAGATCCGAGTGATAGGTTTTTCTGCTGTACCAGAGCGCCTCACGATGGGTTTTTAGATGGGTTGGGTATATTGCTTGGTCAGTGGAGTTCTGTGATTTACGCCATCTTCTCTCCAGCCTTCTCAAAAGTGTGAGGGATTTCTTTAACTCTGGAGTGAACCATGGTGCTGATGGTCTTTTATCCGAAAGGTTATTCGGTGTTAGGTGGTTATTAGCTGTGGATAGTTCCGAGTATTCGTTGAGGGAGTTGTTCCAGTTGTTGACCGTATCATTGATGTTGTCCGATGATTGTGTCAGTTTTGGGAGTACGATGTTCATGAATTCTTCTTTGTCAAGTGGTTTGAAACGTCTGCGGTTTGCTGGAGCTCGTTTCATAGTGTGGCTGGCTGATTTTAGCTGTACTGGCATCATGAATGATAGGAGGCTATAATCAGACCAGGGAACTGGGGTGATTGAGAGATCAAAATTGTAGTTGAGATCTGAATAGGTGGGTGGGGTGAAGATGAGGTCCAGAACATTTCCGCGTTGATGAGTGGGGTTGTTTATTATTTGTATATAATTGAGGTTGGACATTGCATCGAGGAAGTTGCAGGCTACTATGGGCTGGAGTGAGGCGAGATTAAAGTCGCCTAGTAGCCAGTTCGGTTTGTCTAGATTTTTTGGGTTGCAGGCGAGGTCAATGATGGTCGATAGTTCTTCGGATGAAGTATTAGGTGGCCGATAGATCAAGTTGATCGTGTTATAGTTATTGTAAATAGTGATGGTATCGAGCTGTGGTGTGCTGATGGTTTGTATTGTACAGTATTGTAGTTCGGTTTTTGCTATGATGAGTACTCCGCCTCCTTTTTTGCTAGATCTGTTACATGTGTAGCTGGAGTAGGCTGGAGGTGTGAGCTGGTTTAGTATGACTGTATCAGCATCAGAGAGCCAGGATTCTGTGACCAAAAGTATATCCAGGTTGAGGTTGGTTATGAGGTCGGTGATGGCAGGCCATTTCTTGCGGGTGGATCGAGCATTGATAAGGGCACATGTGAGTTCTTTTTGAGTATCTAATCTGTTGCGTTTAGTGTTGGTTGCGTGCTCTAATGCTATATGGAGTATGTGAGATTGTCTCTTGTAATGGGGGTTTTGTGGTGGTTTGAAATGGTTGTTATAGTGTCTTCTATTTCTATTGTGAAGTAAAGTGATATGGTTGTTGCCATGGGTCAGTGCATTAGTTTCGTTGAAGGTGTTAAAGAGTAGATAGAAGCTTAGGAGGGCTAGTAGTGAGCAGGTCATGGTTTTTGTCCTGTGAATTCAAGTATTAGTTTAGATAAGATTTCCAGTATTAGTTTAGATAAGATTTCAAATGAATCAGTGACCAGGTTGTTACTAAGTTTCTATAGGACTATCGGAGTACATACAATGTTTAAACGGGTCACAGAGTTGTTATGTTGATAATTTCTACAGACTTTCACTGATTGTGGGTCCGATATAACATTTAGTTATGTATCACGATAATATACATATAAAACACCTTAATTGGGACCCTAATGGTTGCTGTGATATGAATTAGCATTTGGTAAGCAGGAGATTGCAAAAATACCGTGAAGGGTCTGACGATTTGATCGTGTCAGCTGGAGTTCTTGGATGTGCGTCCGCGGAGCTCTGCCTCGTTCCTAGTGCCCCGCCTAAGGGCCACGCCAAAGGGCCCTCTGGCGAGGCCCTCAGGCGCGGGCCCGCCAGGCGCGTTGAAATTTAAACGCACGTTGCTGCCCGATTGGGCAGGGGGTGATCAGCTGGGCCGCAGTCCCTCCCGGTGCAGGAGGCTCGATCCTCCGGAGAGGAGAGCTGATGATGGTGCCGGGGGGAGTCCTTTAGTTGAGCGCCTGCCGGCGCGTTGAAATTTAAACGCACGTTGCTGCCCGATTGGGCAGGGGGTGATCAGCTGGGCCGCAGTCCCTCCCGGTGCAGGAGGCTCGATCCTCCGGAGAGGAGAGCTGATGATGGTGCCGGGGGGAGTCCTTTAGTTGAGCGCCTGCCGGCGCATTGAAATTTAAACGCACGTTGCTGCCCGATTGGATAGTGGAAAATGCAAAGAGACTACAATGATCTGATCAACAAGCACAATCGAGAATACCACACCAACCTTATCTTAAAAGTCATCAACAAGCCTCGACAATTTGAATTTGTCTGCACACTCACGACGAATCCATCCCACAAAGAAGACACTATCCATCCCCAGATCTTTGCAGATCCTCATCAACAAGAACAAACCACCCTTAAGAACTTCAATACCAAACACATCCAACACCTCAACTGCAGAAACCAACATCAAACACAAATGATACTGAACTACGGAGCAAATATTCCACACCATCACTGCCTTAAAAACCAGTACAGTGCGCTCTGACCCCTGCCCAGTCATGTGGATCAAATCAGTCAAGGACAAAGTTGCCAACTGTATCCAAAACACCATAAGCTCATCCCTCTCTCAAGGATACATGCCCCCTACTCTCAAACATCCAAAAATACAACTCAACAACAGCTCTGATCCTGCAGCTTTCCACTATTCCCAGCCTGCCCTTTCTATCCAAAATAATTGAAAATGTGTTGCAGAGACAACTGCAAGACCATATTGACCTGTATGCTTCTCTGGAACCACACCAAAATGAAGTTCATCTTAATCATAGTGTTGAGACTCTCCTCATACATCTGTTCAACATACTCCTAAGATGAATCGACAACATAAAAACTGGATTCCTTATCGTCTTTGTTGACATCTCCTTGGCCTTCGACATTGAATCACACAGCATCTTCTTAAACCAACTAACATTGGCAGTACTAAAAGTAAGAGACGCCGAACTTCAAAGCAAACCAACCATCCGTTACCTAGGGATAACACTCGATCAACAACTGAACATGAAAACCCATATAAATAGCACCGTCAAGGCAGTATATCTCAAGATTCGCACAATTCGCCACCTATGACCCCTGCTAGACCTGGATAACTTCAGTACAGTCTACCAGGCACTAATCATTCCCCATTTCGATTATGCCAATATCATCCTACAGGGACTACCAAAAAACTCGCTGATCCCACGACAACTAGCCATGAATGCCGCAGCCAGAATTCTACATGGTGCATCCAGGAGAGACCACATAACACCAATCCTGAAGCACCTTCACTGGCTGCCAGTCCATTGTAGAATCACCTTTAAGACCCTGCTGATGACATTCAAAGCCATCAATAGAATCACCCCCACTCCCACAAACAGAGCAAGAAGATCAGTCACAGTAAACACCCTGAATATTCCCAGCAAGATCACAAAATGCTCGCAGTCAACAAAAAAGAGAGCTTTCGAGTTCTACACCCCCTCATACTGGAATGCACTCCCACCTAACATCCGGTCCATTACAGACCTCACAGCTTTCAGAAAGGTCCTGAAACATCACCTCTTCATGCAACACTATGGCACCACACAACGACCACTCGTCCCCAGTCAACTAAACAACAACCCCACGCAACCCACTATACATGACACTGGCACAAGAAGTTAGCTCCACCAGAACCTCAATAGGACCATGCACATAGTAACTACGATTGTTTATAGTAACCAAGAATGTAAATACCTAGTCTAGAACCTGTATATAGTTTACCCAGTTCAACCCAAGTTTTGCCAACCCTGTTCTCTGTAAGTCCAGTGCGGGCCTCCATGACTGGACAAAGTTGTTGTTTCCTGTAAACCGAGCTGAATTTGAAAAGCGCGGTATAGAAAAGACTTTAAATAAATAAATAACATTGGACTTCACAGCACAACATTCAACTGGTTCCAATCCTATCTCACTGACAGACAGCAAAAGGTCAAAGTTGGTTCAAACACCTCCACTCTCCTGCCTGCCCTTCCTACTTACAACCAGTTTGCAGCATTTTCAAGCAGCACAAAATTAACTATGCCATTTATGCAGATGACATGGTCTATTCCCCTATCCATCTCAACATGCCAGACTATACGGCTATCACTAAATGCCTGCAGGAGATGAGCAACTGTCTGGCTTCCAACAACCTCCAAGTCAACTTCAAAAAATCTGAGGTGCTATTCATAACATGGGACTCTTCCTTTATCCCCCATCAGTCTCCATCATGGACACTCTAATCCCAGTAAAAGAGGAAGTATGCTACCTTGGTATCACCCTTGATCACTTTCTAAACTTACAAGCCCACATCAACAGAACTTCCAGAAACGCATTCCAAAAGCTCACTATTATCCAAAGACTAAAACCCCTCCTCAGTCTGGATCACTTCTGCATTGACTGTCAAGCAGTTATAATCCCCATGCTGGACTATTGTAACTGCCTTCTTCAAGGTCTTCCAACTCAAACTACTCATCCCTTGCAACTAGCCCAGAACAAGGCTGCCCACATCATCACAGAATCCGCCAAACACCGCTCTTATATCAGCTTCACTGGCTACCAATTACCTCATGTGCCAGATACAAAACTGCCTTGACTATCTTCAAGATAAGAAACAACACATCAGCCGGAATTCTACAGGAACTGATATGCACAAAACTAAACAGCAGACCTAAGAGACAGAGCACCAGAGACACCATTTCAACTCCTAGTTCTTACACCAGCAAAGAGGGCTCTTTCATTAGCGGCACTCGCCATCTGGAATTCCCTCCTAGAGAAGGTAAGGATAACAAAGGACTTAAAGGACTTCAGAAAACATCTCAAAACCTTCCTTTTCACCAATCACTTCAGAGACAATACCTAGTTCTTCCCCCTTATCTCCCATGCCTAAAACAATATCTAACTCTTGTACATATGTTGCAATGTATATGTTTTGCCTCTTTGCAAACCTTGCATATCACCCCTTCCTAAGTTTACACATTGAGTTCTCTGTAAGGTTTATTTAACATAAACTGCTTTGATTGTAGGAGAAGGCGGTGTAAAAAACGTGTTGAATAAATAAATAAAATAAATTGTCCCCTCATTGCAGAGCTTGCTTTCAATTGAAAGAGGCTCTCCTCCTGAGCATTTATACCACAGAGATATTTAAACATCTCTGCCATATCTCCTCTCTCACATCTTTCCTCCATAGTATTTCTACTGCTACTCATCGATACCTTGTCCTCACTTGGTTTTAAGGGCTCTGTACTGTCCTGGTTCTCTTCTTATCTCTCCCATCACTCTTTCAGTGTTTGTTCTGGTGGATCCTCCTCTGCTGCTATCCCGCTCTCACTTGCGGTACCCCAAGGATCTGTTTTGGACACACTCCTTTTCTCTCTCTATACCCAGTCCCTTGGTGCACTCATCTCTTCCCAAGTCTTTCAGTACCATCTTTACACTTATGACTCCCAGATCTACCTCTCTACAGCTGAATTCTCTCTGGCAATCCAGGTCCGGATCTCTGCCTGCCTTTCTGACATTGCTGCTTGGATGTCTCACCGCCACTTGAAATTGTTTCATATTTTCCCTCTAACCCTCGTCTCTCCTATCTCTTTTCCAAGTCTTAGGATAATAAAACACTTGTCATCTGCCATCTAGAGTACTGTAACCTGCTCCTTGCTGGTCTCCCTCTGAATCATCTCTCTCCCCTTCAATCTCTTCAACACTCTGCTGCGTGGCTAATCTTCCGCCAGTCTCGTCATGCTCATATTACCCCTCTTCTCAAGTCACTTCATTGCCAAACTACTACTCCTGCTGACCTACAAGTGCATTCACTCTGCAGCTCCTCACTACCTCTCCTCTCTTTTTCTCTCCCTACACCCCCATCCCCCCGGGAACTCGGCTCTTCTTGCAAACCTCTTCTATCTGTGCCCTTCTCTTCAATTGCTAACTCCAGACTTCACTCCTTTCGCCTTGCTGCTCCTTATGCCTGGAATAAACTACCTGAGTTTTTATGTAAGATGCCTTCACTGGCCCTTCTCAAACTGAGGCTCAAAACTCACCTCTTCGATGCCACTTTTGTAGGTTGAGTTGCCTGATCTCCTTTGTGTTTCCTTACCATTCCCCCCCCCCCCTAGCTGTATCCCGTATCTACAGTTACTGTGTTATCTGTCTTGACTAGATTTTAAGCTCTGACGAGCAGGGTCTGTCTTTTATATATGTGTCTGTGCAGCGCTGCGTATGTCTTGTAGCGCTATAAAAAATGTTCAGTAGTAGTGGATGAGGTTCTCAGTAGTTTGAGTAGAAAGGAAGGAACAAATGTTTCTGATGTTGTTATAGAGAAGAAGCGACAGGATTTAGCCGTGCTGCAGAGAAAGAGAGAGCAGAGTCAAAGATGCTATGGAAGAGCAGAAGGGAGAGGCCGTATGGTCTTTATCTGTTGTCATATTTCTTTGTTTACTTATAGAAGGTGCCTTGAACATTAGCCAGTAATTTGTAATTATTTAATTTTAATGCAAATTGCTTTGCTCTTTTGTATGAAAGGTGGGACATCAAGAGATCATGAAATCAAATGAAATCATGTAAGAGATTAACTTTCTTCCTCTGTCACATTAATCACAGCTGATTGGTCAGAAATGTGCGATAATCTTAGAGCAGGGATTTTGGTATCAGGAGACCCAGAAATACCTCTGTGGTCCCAACATGTGATTAGTGCCTTCTTTTTATGTCCAGCAGGTGACGGGGTCACACAGGAAAAAAAGAGAAGGGAGAAGAGAGAAGAACGGGGAAACTCTTTCACACACGAGGTGAACCCAGCACTCCACCTAAACTCTCACACGCAAGAGAGACATTTTCCACGTACTGAGTGTGAGAGTGGTTTCAATCATAGTGATTGCATAAGAAGCCACCTGGAAACCCACACAGCAGAGAGCACTACCCCAACAGAGAGGCCTTCTACATCTTTTAAAAGCCCTGAATGTGGAAGACATTTCGCTCTTAAGAATTCCGTAACAATGCATCAGAAAATCCACAGGGCTGAGAAAAGATTTCACTCTACTGAATGTGAGAAATCTTTCCTCAGAAACTCACAACTTGTGATTCATCATAGAACCCACACAGGGGAGAGACCGTTTGGTTGTACTGAATGTGGGAAATGTTTCCACACAAAAGCAGAATTAGTGAGGCATCATAGAACCCACACGGGGGAAAAACCTTTTACTTGTACTGAATGTGGGAAATGTTTCATCACAAACTCAGATCTACAGAAGCATCATAGAACCCACACGGGGGAGAAACCTTTTACTTGTACTGAATGTGGGAAATGTTTCATCACAAACTCACATCTACAGAAGCATCATAGAACGCACACGGGGGAGAAACCTTTTAGTTGTACTGATTGTGGGAAATGTTTTCTTCAAAAAGCACAGCTAGTGGTGCATCATAGAACCCACACGGGGGAGAAACCTTTTAGTTGTACTGATTGTGGGAAATGTTTTCTTCAAAAAGCACAGCTAGTGGTGCATCATAGAACCCACACGGGGGAGAAACCTTTTAGTTGTACTGATTGTGGGAAATGTTTCATCACAAAAGCACATCTAGAGTGGCATCATAGAACCCACACGGGGGAGAAACCTTTTAGTTGTACTGATTGTGGGAAATGTTTCATCACAAAAGCACATCTAATGCGGCATCATAGAACCCACACGGGGGAGAAACCTTTTAGTTGTACTGATTGTGGGAAATGTTTTCTCAAAAAAGCACAGCTAGTGCTGCATCATAGAACACACACAGGCGAGAAACCTTTTAGTTGTACTGACTGTGGGAAATGTTTCCTCACAAACTCAGATCTACAGAAGCATCACAGAACCCACACGGGGGAGAAACC
Source organism: Ichthyophis bannanicus (assembly GCA_033557465.1). Classification (NCBI taxonomy): domain Eukaryota; kingdom Metazoa; phylum Chordata; class Amphibia; order Gymnophiona; family Ichthyophiidae; genus Ichthyophis; species Ichthyophis bannanicus. Next base: position 25,976,563 of record CM066031.1, on the reverse strand, counting down.
TTTTAGTTGTACTGAATGTGGGAAAGTTTTCTTCACAAAAGCAAAACTAGTGCTGCATCATAGATCACACACAGGTGAGAAACCTTTTAGTTGTACTGAGTGTGGGAAATGTTTCATCACAAACTCAGATCTACAGAAGCATCATAGAACCCACACGGGAGAGAAACCTTTTAGTTGTACTGAATGTGGGAAATGTTTCATCACAAATTCAGATCTACAGAAGCATCATAGAACGCACACGGGGGAGAAACCTTTTAGTTGTACTGATTGTGGGAAATGTTTTTTTCAAAAAGCACAGCTAGTGGTGCATCATAGAACCCACACGGGGGAGAAACCTTTTAGTTGTACTGATTGTGGGAAATGTTTCATCACGAAAGCACATCTAGAGTGGCATCATAGAACCCACACGGGGGAGAAACCTTTTAGTTGTACTGAATGTGGGAAATATTTCTTCACAAAAACACAACTAGTGCTGCATCATAGAACACACACAGGCGAGAAACCTTTTAGTTGTACTGAGTGTGGGAAATGTTTCATCACAAACTCAGATCTACAGAAGCATCATAGAACGCACACGGGGGAGAAACCTTTTAGTTGTACTGACTGTGGGAAATGTTTTATTAGAAAAGCACAACTAGTGCTGCATCATAGAACACACACAGGCGAGAAACCTTTTAGTTGTACTGAGTGTGGGAAATGTTTTCTTCAAAAAGCACAGCTAGTGGTGCATCATAGAACCCACACCGGGGAGAAACCTTTTAGTTGTACTGACTGTGGGAAATGTTTTATTACAAAAGCACAACTAGTGCTGCATCATAGAACACACACAGGCGAGAAACCTTTTAGTTGTACTGATTGTGGGAAATGTTTCATCACAAAATCACATCTAGTGCGACATTATAGAACCCATACGAGGGGAGAAACCTTTCCTTGAACTGACTGTGGAAAATGTTTCCTCATGAAAACACATCTAGTGCGGCATCATAGAATCCACATCAGGGAGAAACGTTTTTGTTGTACTGATTGTGGGAAATATTTTGTCACAAAATCACAATTAGTGCTGTATCATAGAACCCAGATAGGGGAGAAACCATATAGTTGTATTGAATGTGGGATATGTTTCCACTGGAACTCAGAGCTAGTGATGCATTATAAAAGCCACAATGGAGTGTGGGAGATATTTCTGCACAAAGTGAAGACTAGTGAGGCATCATGGAACTCACACTGGGGAGAATAAACTGACATTCTGGTAGTCTTGAATAATATATAAACAATATTGATAATAGAGGTGTCTGTTCCAAGTGATTATTCTCTGAATTGTGTGGAGAGGAAGAAGATCCTGAAGTACCAGGAAGTGCAGTCAGAGACCAAGAAAGTGTGGCAGAATGATATGGTAATCTTTCCCATTGTACTAGACATGACAAGCTTGATGAACTGTTCATACCTGTTAAACTATTCAAACCTCACTTGGGTTTCAGCTTGTCATGCTGTGAGGGCTTGTGTGCACCAGTGATGCTGAGCTCTTCCAATAATTTACTTACTACCAAAGTCATATTAACCGGCCTGTAGTTTTCTACCACATCCTTACTTCCACTTTTGTATATAGGGACCACATGATCCTCTCTCCAGTTCTTTGGCACCACACCAGAATCCAATGAAGCATTGAAAGGGTCACTCAGTGGAGCTGCTAGAACATCCCCAAGTTCCCTCAGTATTCTCGGGTGTATCCCATCCGGTCCCATCACTTTGTCTACTTTAAGTTTAGCTAGTTTCTCACAAACAGTCTTCTGAAAAATTTTTCAAGATGTCCCTCACTTCTGTTCCTGTTTGTGAGTGTTTTTCTGAGGTCCTGCTCCTGGTTCTTCATCTGTGAACACAGAACAGAAATATTTATTAAGCAATTCCGCTTTATCCTCATCAGCATCTACATATTCCTCCCCTTCACCCGTGAGTCTGACAATACCAATTTTGCCCTTCCTCTTCTCACTAACATATCTGAAAAATGTCTTATCTCCCCATTTTATTGCATTGGCTATTTCCTCCTCTTTTTGAATATTTGCTTTCCTGGCTATTTAGCTAGCTATTCTAAGTTTTTCAAATACAGATGTCTGTCTTCTCTCTGTGATTTCTTGTATTTTATGACGGCCTCCCTCTTTTTCTTCACATTTTCAGCTACTTCTTTAGAAAACCATAGTGGTCTCCTTTTCCTTTTACCTTTATTTATCATTTTAACTTAAAGGTTGGTTGCCCTTAAAATATCCCTTTTCAGTTTTGCCCACTGTTTTTCTACATCCCCCACCTATTCCAGTCCCGCTAATGACTTCCTGAGATATTGGCCCATCTTAGCCAAGTTTCATCATTAGTAGCCTTTCCAATAATTTACTATCCACAGAGATTAGACTAACTGGCCTGTAATTCTCAATGTCATCCTTATGTCCCCTCTGGTGTAAAGAGACCACATGTCATTCACCAGTCCTTTGGCACCACTCCAAAGAGGCATTGAAGAACGTACCCACAGGCCCTACAATGGTTCTGTATGAAGGAAGCTTTTTTGAGGTCTATGGCCATTAAGAATGCTCCATTGCATATTACAGAAGTTATTGACTATGGTATCTCCATGTGAAGATGTGGAATATGCAGCACTCGGTTCATCTCTTTCACATCGAGTATGATTCAGAACCAACTTTCTTTTTTTGGGGATGACAAACTAAATTGAGCACTAACCTGTTCCCTACTGCTCACTGGGTGTGGTGACCACTGCCCACAAGTCTTTAGGTTTGCATCACAGTTCCTTGTCTGGCACCAGACAGGAGGAAATGATAACTCAGTGAGACAGTGGTAAAACTCCAACATACAGTCACTTCTCACCACCTTCAGGGACCTTTGGATGGATGCAATTTGGACCCACTCCTTGAGAAAACTGGTCAGGTGACCTCTTACTTGCTTGCTGGAAGAAGGACCTGCAGCTCCTCATGGAGTCCTCCTTTTCTGTCAGTATGAAAGGAAGAGGAGCTATTCAGAAAAGAGACACACTAAGAGGAAAACCCTTCACCTGGCCGAGAATGCTGGATTTTCTAGTGCTTAAATAAGATGCACTTCTAGATTTATCCTCTGGCAACCTCGGGGCTTAGACTGCCCTCAGTCTTTCACAAACTTCTTCCAATCCTCCCCAGAAAGGAGGTTTCCTGGAAAGAGAACCTACTAAGCCAAGTCTTTGAGTCTGCATCCGCCGACCAGTTCCTTAGTCATACAAGGCATCTGCCACATAACTCGTACATCATTCCTGCTTGCATTCGGACAGCCTCTGGTGAATTTTGCTGGTCATCCTCCAAAGCCTTCTCAGGTCACTGTTGTACCTACTGAAGTGCAAACAGACCCTAGACATGTAAGTACTGCAAACCACAGCTTGGAGGCCCAAAGCAGAAACCTCAAAAGCCTTCTTCAAGCATAATTCAAGCTTCCAGAGCTATGCCTCCTCCGACAAGAATAGCTATCTTCTTTATTAATGGCATAATCAAGGCATCTGCTTTAGGCAGCTTGAGCTGCTTCTTTCCTTCCAGATGATACTTTCAAATATTCTATTTTACATTGCATGCACGTGTCCGCTCATCCTGCAGCTAAAAGATTGTGCTGAGTGCTCTTGGAGTTTGTCTGGCTGCCAGGATCTAGTGTTTTGCTTTGACTGCTGCTGCTCTTTGCAGCCCCTCAAAATCTCCTGCCTTAGGTGACTGCCTAGTCTTTTCTAATGGTTGAGTCTGTCCCTCTTCTTCTAAAGCTGCAAAACAAGGACAAACTCGGGTGAAAAAATCTTCACCTACAGCCAGACCCTCGCTGTGTTCTTCAGAGCTTCTAGCAACTACCAGTTGAAGACGCCTTGGGCAAAGCCGTATCAGCAGATGGGTGGGGGTTTGGAACCAGAGAGTTCGGTCTCTGGATCTGCTCCTCTCCCCAGTCTCCTCTACTTTCTTCATACATTGTCTTTGTGCTCTTCCTCTACCATGGACCGATCATTTCTGTATCACCTTTAAGTGTCTCTCCTCTCCACCCAACTCTGCATCCCTCTTTCAGATTGCCAGTCTGCTCTCCCACCTGCTCAATCTTATTCCCACCATATAACTCCTCTGACCATTCAACTTTTCCCAGCTGCTGAAGATCTCTTGCCTCCATACTTTCCTTCCCTTTCTCCAGGTTCACAAGACTCCTGTTGGTCCTCCTCTCTCTCGACTGCACTGGATCACTTATCCCCCTTCAACCCCGCCCTTCATCATGTCGCCCCTCACAGCCCTGGTTCCATGGCGGCATTTATCTCCTCCGTAGCCAACTCTGTCAAGCTGAACATCTCTGGCGGAAGGCACCCTCCACATCCGCACTATCTCGCTTTAAGGAATGTCATGGCCACTATCGATCCCAAGTACGTACAGCCAAGCAATCCTACTTCTCAACAGCTATTTCCTCTGCACCCAATCAAACCCATCAACTTTATACTGCCCTTCATTTCCTTACATCTCTCTGCCCTGGCTCTCCCCCCACTCCCCCCCCCCCTCGTCCTCTCCTTCCCTTGCTTAACTAGCAACCTACTTCACTAATAAGGTTCTTGATCTTTGGCTCTCTCTGCCCCTTTGCAGCTCCCCCCCCCCCCCATCTTTGATCCCTCTTCTTCTCCCACCCCTCTGGTCTCTCAGTTATCACATGCCTGGGCCTCATTTCACCCTATTACTACTTCTGAGCTCATTGGATTAATCTCTTCCTCTAATAAAATTTTCTATCCCCTCTTCCTGGTTACTTTCTCCTTCTCTGGCTCTTGTCCCTTCCATCCTTACTATAGTTAATACCTGTCTTTCCACTGGTGTTTTTCCTCACTCCTGAAAGCATGCTCTTATCCATCCCATCATAAAGAAATCATCACTTGACCCCCAGGTTCCTGCCCATTATCGCCCTGAATCTAATCTCTCTTTCCTTTCCAAAATCTTAAAAAAAACAGCATTTGCACAGTTAACCCATCACCTGGACTCTACCAACTTTCTTCACCCCCGTCAGTCAGGCTTCCAGCCTGGTCACAATGTGGAGATGGTTCTTCTAGCTTTTCTCAATGAACTTCATGTAGCTCACGATCATGGTGATTTCTCGGTGGCGGTGTCCTTGGACATCTCTGCAGCTTTCGATCTAGTCGATCACTCTCTCCTTCTCACTCGTTTACGGGAGGCCGGTCTCTGTAGCATGGTTTATCACTGGTTTCATTCTTACCTCTCCTCTAGATCCTGCACTGTTCTTTCCTTGTCTGATCCAGCAGTTTCCTCTGAGCCCTTTCCTCTCCTCTGTGGTGTACCTCAAGGCTCGGTATTAGCTCCCCTTCTCTTTAATATCTCTGACTCCACTAGCTCTTCTGGTACAACAATATGGAATTTCTGCTTTCTACTACAGTGATGATCTACTTCTTCTTTATCACACCTCTCCTCTACATCCCGATCTTTCCCCCCTCAACTCCTGTCTTTCTGCTGTTGCCGATTGGCTCGACAATCACTATCTACATCTGAATTTAACAAAGACTCTCGCTCTCTGGTTCACTTACGGCAGTCCTTCCCCCTCTCTGTCACCCTCTCTCTCTGGCTTGTCTGTCCCCTTAGTTTCTTGTTTCCGTTATCTGGGTGTTCTTTTTCATTCGGACCTTTCCTTTCGGGATCATATTTCTCATGTTACTAAGACTTCTTTTCTCTTCCTACGCCATGTTCATGCCATCCGACCTTTTCTCACCCCACAGGCTCTTACTAATCTCCTTCTCTCACTGGTTATGTCACGCGTGGATTTTTGTAATTCTGTTTTGATTGGCCTTCCTAATTCACAACTACACTGTCTACAGCGTATGCAGAATACAGCAGCTCGTCTTATCTCACACTCCTCACGTCGGGATCATGTCACCCCTCTTCTCATTCATTTCCACTAGCTCCCCATTGCTTTCCGTACTCGTTACAAACTCCTCTCGCTGGTACACCAAGTCCTCCACACTCACTCACCTCAGTACCTGGCAGACCTTATTCAATTTCACACTCCCAGTCGGTCACTCCAGTCCCTGCACATCAATTGCCTTCACCTCCCTTATCCCTCTCATGCTCACTCACAGTCCACCCGCTCCTCTGCTTTTTTCTTCATTGGTCCTGCCCTTGGGAACTCCTTACCCACCACCCTCAGGCTTGAACAACACCTCTCCACCTTAAAGAAAAACCTGAAAACTCGCCTCTTCTCCTCCGGTTTTGATCTCCCCTCCCCCTTTGTTTGACACTACCAACTTCCTCTCTCACTTACGTCTCTCTTCTGTCTTGTGGTGTGAATGTACTGCTTGCTATCCTATCGCATATTGTAACTTCTTTTCCATTTCTGGCCATTGGCACCTTCTGTATTTTTTCTATTGTTAGAAACCACTATGATTTTATTGAACAAGCAGTATATCAAGTGAATAAACATAAACATAAAATGGCCAAGTCTCCTGTGCTTTTGTGACCAGCCATGTCCTCCTGAGGGGAACTCTTAGTCTGACCATTCCCACTCACAGGGAGCTTGCCTGAGTCCTCCAACCTTGGCTCCAGTCTTCATGTGGCCCGATTCACCCCTCTGCAGCATGAACCATGATGGCCAGAGCGGGCTTTGAAGTGCCCGTGCCAGCATGCTCATGGCTTGCCACTCCTGCCCCCTCCGATTCAATGTTCTGTTGGAGGGGCAGGAGTGGTAGGAAACCACACCAAGGATAAATCTTAATATTCTTTGACATATCAGCTGCCTTTGACGCCATCTATCACAGCATCCTCCTTCAAAGAATACAAAATGAAGTACTAAAATTGTTGCACTCCTACATATTTCAGGGACAACAGCAACTGAAAATGGGCATCAACAACTCATCCTCCTTCCCTCAAACCCAAGGCCTCCCTCAAGGCACTTCTCTTCAGCCACTATGCCCAATTATCCATGCCCATAACACATACTTCCACATCTATGCATATGATATAATGATTGATTTTTTTATTTCACCATTTTTTATGCCACTTTTCATTTCAGTCAAAGCAGTTTACATTGTAATTTAAACTTGGTAATATACACTAAATATGGACATTTATAACTTGGATTTTTCTGAGGCAATGGAGGTACGCACCTTTCAACACCAACAAAGCCATACACGAAGGGATATCAGGCTGCTTCACAGACATCACTCAATCGCTGGCAAGAAACTCATTGACAGTTAACCACAAAAACCCCCAAAATACTCTGCATCACCAAGGATGACACACTCCACCCACCCCCTTCCCTGACAATAAATGAGATTGATGTGAAAGTCCGGACAGAGGTCTAGTATCTAAGTAACACCCTGGACCAACAACTAATACTGAAACCACACATAAACAACACAATGAGGACAACCTACCACAAAATCTGAACCCTGCAACACCTGCACCCCCTACTGGAACCTCTGGACTTCTGTACGGCATTCCAGGCCATCATCTCACCACACTTTGATTACTGACATCAGTACCAGGTATAAACCTTTTTCTTTTTGTGCCATCACGTCAGTGTTGAATCTTAGCCACCCAGGTACCTATTGGTTTTCTTGGCAATGTATCACTGGAAGTACATTGCCAGCCTTTTCTTCCAAGGCAATGGAGGATAAAGCAACTTGCCCAAGGTCACAATGAGTGTTAGTGGGAATTGAACTGTTGATTTTCTGGGTAGAAGGAAGCTGCTCTAACCACTAGGCTACTCCTCCACCATTATTTATTTATTTTATTTATCTATTTCTTCTATACCGCCCCTTCCAGAGATCAGGGGCGGTTTACATGGAACAAGTAAACAAATTTGTATACTAATGTATACATTACATGGAACAGAGATTTTTTTAACTTTATACAGATAATAGTTATTAACAGAGATTTATAACATTGTAACTTTATACAAATAACTGTGCATTAATTGTCAAAACTATTTACATTTTATATACATTAATAAGTTTCTGTAGCGTAGTGTTGATCAGAGTTTTTCTACCTTTTTATAGGTAGTCAGAGTTTTCTACCTTTCATATGTAGAAATTACCAAACATGTAGATTGAGTTTAATGGGAGACAGTCAACATGGCTTTAGCCAAGGAACGTCATGTCTTACTAATTTGTTATGGTTTTATGACAGTGTGAATAAACAGGTAGACAAAGGTGGGTTGGTCAATGTAGTGTATCTGGATTTTCAGAAAGCCTTTGTCAAGGTCCCTCATGAAAGACTTTTGGTGAAATTAAAAAGTCATTGGATAGGAGGCAGTGTACTATTGTGGATCAGGAACGGGTTAAAAGATAGAAAGCAGAAGGTAGGGCTAAATGGCCAATTTTCCCAATGGAGAAAGGTGAATAGTGGGGTACCCCAGGGATCTGTGCTGGGTCTGCTGCTTATTAACATGTTCGTAAGTGACCTACAAAAGGAAATAATGAGTGAGATAATCAAATTTGCAGATGAAACAAAATTATTCAAAGTTGTAAAAACTCAGGAGGATTGTGAACAATAGCAAGAGGACCTTGATAAATACAAAGACTGAATGCTCAAATGGCAGATGAAATTAATGATGACAAATGAAAACGTATGCACCTAGGAAAGAACAACCTAAACTATGGTTACACGATGCAAGGTTCCACATTAGGAACACCACCCAAGAAAAAGATTTAGGTGTCATCATAGATAACATGTTAAAACCCTCTGCCCAGTGTTCAGCGGTGGCCAAGAGAGCAAATAGAATGTTAGGTATCATAAGGAAAGGAATGGAAAATAAAACAAAGATATTATAATGCCTCTGTATCGTTCCATGGTGCGATCACACCCTGAATATTGTGTGCAGTTCTGTTCACCATATCTTAAGAAGAATATAGTGTTATTAGAAAAGGTACAGAGAAGAGCCACCAAAATGGTAAAGAGGATGGAAGGATACCCCTATGAAGAGAGGCAAAAAATGTTGGGGCTCTTAAACCCGGAAGAAAGATGGCTGAGGGAAGATATGATAGAGGTCTATAAATTAATGAAGGTAGTGGAACGGGTAAACGTAAATCGATTGTTTACATCATCAGAATATAGAAAGACTAGGGGACATGCAATGAAGCTACAGTGTAACCTATATAAAACTAATAAGAGAAAATATGTTTTTTCACTCAACACATAACCAAACTCTGGAATTTGTCTACTAGAGGCTGTTATAAAAGTTGTTAGTGTAGCTGGGTTTAAAAAAGGTTTGGAGAAGTTCCAGGAGGAAAGGTCCATAAACCATACTTAAAGGGGAACCCCGGAAAGCCACTGGTTGCCCCAATACAAGTGCATTCACTCTGCAGCTCCTCACTACCTTTCCTCTATTTTTCTTTCCCTACACCTGTCCTCGGGAACTCCGCTCTTCTTGCAAACCTCTTCTATCTGTGCCCTTCTCTTCAATTGCTAGCTCCAGACTTTGCTCCTTTCACCTTGCTACTCCTTATGCCTGGAATAAACTACCCGAGTGTGTACATAAGATGCCTTCACTGGCCCTTCTCAAATTGAGGCTCAAAACTCAGGTTGAGTTGCCCGATCTTTGTGTTTCCTTACCATTCCCCCCAGCTGTATCCCGTGTCTACAACTACTGTGTTGTCTGTCTTGTCTAGATTTTAAGCTCTGATGAGCAGGGACTGTCTTTTACCTGCGTCTGTGCAGTGCTGCGTGTGTCTTGTAGCACTATACAAATGTTCAGTAGTAGTAGATGAGGGTCTCAGTAGTGTGTGTAGAAAGGAAGGGACAAATGTTTCTGAAGTTGTTATAGAGAAAGAAGTGACAGGTTTTAGCTATCTTTTGGAAGCTGCAGAGAAAGAGAGAGTAGAGTCAAAGATGGTATGGAAGAGCAGAAGGAAGAGGCCGTATGGTCTTTATCTGCCGTCATATTTCTCTATTTACATATAGAAGGTGCTTTGATTACTGGCCAGTAATTTGTAATTATTTAATTTTAATGCAAATTGCTTTGCCATTTTGTATGAATGAAGGGACATCAAGAGATCATGAAATGAAATCATGTAAGAGATTAACTTTCTCCCTCTGTCACATTAATCACAGCTGATTGGTCAGAGATGTGGGATAATCCCAGAGCAGCGATTTTGGGAGCAGGAGACCCAGAAATACCTCTGTGGTCCCAATATGTGATTAGTGCCTTCTTTTTATGTCCAGCAGGTGACGGGGTCACAAAGGAAAAGAAAAGAGAGGAGAAGAGAGGTGAATGGGGAAACTCTTTCACACACGAGGTGCACCCAGCACTCCACCTAAACTCTCACACGCAAGAGAGACATTTTCCATGTACTGAGTGTGAGAGCGGTTTCAATCATAGCGATTGCATAAGAAGCCACCTGGAATCCCACACAGCAGAAGGAACTACCCCAACAGAGAGGCCTTCTACATCTTTTAAAAGCCCTGAATGTGGAAGAAATTTCGCTCTTAAGAAATCTGTAACAATGCACCAGAAAAATCCACAGGGCTGAGAAAAGATTTCACTGCACTGAATGTGAGAAATCTTTCCTCAGAAACTCACAACTTGTGGTGCATCATAGAACCCACACTGGGGAGAGACCGTTTAATTGTACTGAATGTGGGAAATGTTTCCTCACGAAAGCACAACTAATGCAGCATCATAGAACCCACACGGGAGAGAGACCGTTTAATTGTGCTGAAGACTGTGCTCAAAGGAACTCATTTTGCCTCTGTAGAAGAGATCAAGGCCACTGTGATGAGGGAGCTGAGGGACCTCAAGGAGGAGGACTTTACCGAGTGCTTCCGTACGTGTCCAAAGTGAATGCAGAAGTGCATTATCTCTGGGGGGCATTACTTTGCATGGGGCAATTCGTAATTTCTCTGTATTTAGAGAAAAAGGGATCCTCTGTGTCTGTCCCATGCCATTATGAATTCTGTTACAGTATTCGTCCCCACCACTTCCATCAGGATGGCATTCCAAACATGAGCCATCCTTTCAGTGAAAAAGTATTTCCTAGCATTGCCTTTCAATTTACCCCCTTGCAGCTTCATGTTATACCCTCTAGTTTTATAGTTTCCCCGTCTTTGGAAGAGGTTTGTTTGTTCATTAATACTCTTTAAGTATTTAAAGGCCTGAATTATATCTCCCTTGTCCTTCCTCTCCTCCAGAGTATACATATTTAGGTCTTCAAGTCTCTTCTCATAAGTCTGACACAGGCTCCAAATCATTTTGGTCACCTTCCTCTGAACAGTTTCCAGTCTTTTTACATCCTTTTTGAAATATGGTCTCCAAAACTGAACACAGTATTCCAAGTGAGGCCTCACCAGTGACTTATATAGTGGCATTAGTACTTCTTCCTTTCTGCTGGTAATTCCTCTCTGTATGCAACCCAACATCCTCCTGGCTTTTGCCACCACCTTGTCACACTGTTTTGCCGCCTTGAGATCCTCACAAATAATCACACCAAAGTCCTTCTCCTGGTTCATGCACACCAACCTCTCACCTTCTATGGCATATTTTTCCCTTGGATTTCTACTTCTCAAGTGCATATTTTTCCCTTGGATTTCTGCTTCCCAAGTGCATGACACTACATTAAATCTTAACTGCCAAGCATTAAACCATTTTTCCAGCTTTTGTAGATCTTTCCTCAAGTTCTCCACTCCCTCAGGGGAGTCCACTCTGTTGTAAATTTTCATGTAGATTTTGCAATAAAACATTTATGGCACAGTCTTGTTTCTTTTTTGTCAGACCTCGTATATAGCATAAAAGATGTACAATATACGTCATGGAAAGATACATTAGCAGAGCTGGAATGTTACATTTGTAGAGCTCCCAAAAAAGGGGAACTAGCCTGTCTTACCACACTTGTTGTTTCTCATCTATTTCCCCATACAGTGTGATATACATTCTTTGTAAAGTTAAGCTAGAGCTTTTTTGCAAGGTCTGCAAATGACCCTGCCTCTGCATCCTGTCATGTACACTTGCAGCAAGCATACTGTCACGCCCCAGACCTCTGCCTCAGGCTTAGAGGGATAGGGTTGCCATTAACTTTTCTTGTAAAAGGATGAATAAACTATTTTTCTCCAGTGAAGCATGCTGGGGGTTGTAGTTTTGGCCTTCTAAGAGGAAGTGTAGTCATGAAACTGAAAGTAAAGGCAAATGACAAAATTTATTCCCCAAACGCAAACAAAGTCCATGCAGACTGTAACAGGATACTTCTCCAGTCATTCGCTCAAGGTTATTTACAACTTAGGCTGGATGAGCTTCACAGTCATTGATTATATACAGCTGCTTATCAAGATAACGGATAAAGAAAACAGCTTCTTCATTCAACAAAGTAAAAATATCTTCTTTTTACCTTTGTCTTCTTTAAGCATTTAAATGTACATGCAACAGGTATCCTCCCCTTGACAAGAGCAAGTTCCTACCTTCAGTTAAGGCTAGGTTTCATTACTCTACTTTTCAGGAGGCTTTATCTTTTCAGCTATTCCTTAGCAAAGGGACTCAATGCTACCAGCTTGACATAGAGTGCAGTCCATGAGTACTTCTGGAGGCGATAAATCTTGCTCAATAGGCTCAACCTGCATTTCCTCTAGCTCCGGTAATGCAGTGCCCGGCTATGAGCTTTTAATGTATGTCTCAGGGTATGCTCTCTCTGAGGATCCCTGTGTCTCTCTTGAGCACAGCTCTACCCGGTAAGGATAAATTGTACCTGAAGCTGTGGACACTTCTCCCTGGCTGTGTTCACCAGTCTCTCTCCAGCTTCTGGGAAACAGTCCCTGGTTCACTTCCCTGAGTTCCTCCCTGGAGCTCTGCCACGGCTCCCTGTTCCAGGGTTGGCTCCTTTGACTCCTGTGCTGAGTCCTGGGCTCCCACCTCTGAACTTTCTGATCAGGAACTGGGGTTTGAAGCCTCCTACGCTCTCTCTCTCCAAGCTCTCCTCTCCTGGTCTCTCTCCTCCCAGGCTCTCTCCACCTTCCAAGCTCACCTCTCCTCCTTCTCTTCTCCCCTTGTTTTCTCTCTAGCCAAGGTTTATATCCCTGCTTCCCGGGTAGTGTCTCTCCCTCTCTGGACAGGTGCTTGCAATTATCTTCCAAGCCTGCAACTACGTCAGCAGAGCTTGGGTGTGGCAGCCTAGGTTCAGTTTCTCTCTGCTTGCTTTCTTTAGGCAAAAGCTGAAACCTGTGCACTGCAGGGATGTCACTTTTCTTAAAAGCAAAATCATTAGTTTATCCTATTTCCATAGGCTCACTACCGGCTTCCTTATCACAATACTTATAGTCACTTGTGATATACATGATATTCCCTCTAATATATGCAAACCGGGGAAAATCAACACTTAGAGGTAATTTTAAAGGAGCTTTTCCAGAGAAGACGGGACAGATGTCCATTGGGCTCTGAGGAAAAAAGGAGACTGAGCAAGATGGCACCCTTGGGCGGGAAGGGAACCACGCATGCATGGTAGCATTCCCAAAGGCTTTCTTTGAAAGCTGGGGAAATGCTCCATGCAGGCTCCCTGGCCCCGACTTCACCCATATGTGAGGACAGACTTCCTATTTTTTCCTGGAGAAATCTCAAGACCATCCTATTCATGGAGCACTTCGGACCCACCACTGGTGCCTAACGGGCACAGGTGTGAGAACAATACCACTGAAGAAATTCAAAAAGGCATGAGAAAGCAATCAAAGGAAACTTAACACAGCCTAAACAACAAATACTATAAACCAATCCCAATCATACAAAGTCTTAACTGACCTCACCTACCATCAGCACAGGCACCCACTATTTATTTATTATTTATTTAATTCTCTTATATACCGCGCTATTCTGCATCAGTGCGGTTTACATTGAACAAACTGAAATTACATTGAACAGGGCATTATAACTTGGAGATAACTATTTTACAGGGAACATGGGCTATGGACACTAGTCTCAATTCAAAGGTAAATCATCACCGCCTTATACATATAAAACCCACTACACTATATCAAGCAAATACCCTACCAAACAAAAAAGACCCAGTCGTATTATCATGTATTCTAACAAATGCTAGATCCATGAAAAATAAACTCCCCATCTTCACTGATCTGCTAAATGACAATAAACCTGATATCCTATGTGTTACGGAAACATGGCTGACTGACACAGATGTGGTTTACCTAAACCAATTAAATAAGAATGACTACGACATTTATCATACGCATAGAAACAATAAAAAAGGTGGAGGAGTACTTACAATGACTAAAAAAGCCCTATATGCTAAACCACAATCCTCTGAACCCATTAACAATACCGACACCCTCTTCATAAAGATCAACCATTTCAGAATCTGCTTGATATACAGACCACCTGATCATAAATCAGAAAATATTGATGCCCTAATCGAACTACTTAGCTCATCCACTGACCTAAGTCCAATAATAATGTTAGGTGACTTTAACCTCCCATCCCTACCTCTTACACATTCAACCCTCTTCCTTGAATCTATTTCCGACATAGGCTTCCACCAAATCATTAAAACAAAAACTCATAATAAAGGTGGCACCTTGGACCTCATCTTTCTCCCAGAAGCATTCCATAAAGCCTTTAATCAGGAATCACTGCAGTGCACACCTATCCCATGGTCAGACCACTGCCTGATTAAGTTCAATCTTACATACACTGACTCAAATATCAAAAGTAGCCCACAAAAATCCCACTCCCCAGATTTAAAAATCCCTCACCTCTCTCCATCTCCTTCCAACCTTGACGAGGCTATTGCAACCTGGCATAAAACAATTTCAAAAGCAGCTGCATATAATCAACCAAACAAGAAGAACATCCGACCCAGAAATGGCGATGACCCTTGGTTTAACAATACCTTAAAAGCGATGAAAAGAACACTCAGGAAAATTGAAATAAAATGGCACAAAACTAAATCCACATCATACAACGAATTATATCTTACCCACCTCAAAAATTACAAAGAGGCTACAGACAGTGCTAAGAAAAACTTCCACTCAACTATTCTAACCAAATCTATCAACCGACCAAGGGAACTATTCTCCATTGTCCAAAACTTAACTAAGTACACATACAACTCCAGCCATGAAGTTAACGATATATCTGCTCAAACCTTAGCAAACCACTACATAAATAAGTCAAAAATTTATAATTCCCCACCAATTATACAAGCCATCTCTCACCAACTCCTACCAGATGATTGGAATGAATTCTACCCCATAACTAAAGAAACACTTAAGAACATTATGTCAAACCTAAATACTACAACTTCCCACCTAGATCCCTGCCCTATAACTTGGATAAAGATTACTCTTCCAACATTATCCCCCTTCATGCTATCTTTAATTAATCTCTCATTAAATCAAGGCTACCTTCCACCCATACTAAAACATGCACAAATTCGACCTATACTAAAAAACAATACCCTGGACAAAACATCACCGAATTCATATAGGCCTATTTCAAGTATACCTTTTATGGCCAAACTCATAGAAAAAGTAGTTCAAACCCAAACACAGGAACACATTGACACATCAGCTCCCCTTGATGACCAACAATATGGCTTTCGCCCTGGTCATGGAGTTGACACACTCTTAACAGTACTCCTTGACACCCTAGTAAGAGGAATTGACAGTCCTAGAAACGCATTCTTATTACTTTTTCTGGACATATCTGCAGCATTTGACAGTGTACACCACACACTAATGCTCAACAGGCTCAGACAAACAGGTGCTAACTCAATAGTACATAAATGGTTCACTTCCTATCTGTCTAACAGAACTCAAACTGTCAGGATCAACACCCAAACCTCCACAACATACAAACAGGAAATAGGCCTCCCCCAAGGATCTGCCCTCTCTGCACTCCTTTTTAATATTTATATACAACCAATTTGCAACATCTTTAAAAAATTCAAAATACACTACCACATATACGCAGACGATATCATGATGTACATCCCTTTCACGATCCCTACGCTTCCACTGCAACTATTAACTGACTGTTTCAATGAATTAACAACTTGGTTAGAAGCTCATAACCTTCACATTAATCATTCCAAAACTGACATACTGATTGTAACAAAAAACAAATCTTACACCCCCCCTACCCATATTACACTTCAGAAACATGACATTTACATAAAAAATGAGATAAAATACCTAGGGGTGATCTTAGATACACACCTCAGTATGAACACCCACATAAGAAATACCACAAAAAAATATACTTTAAGCTCAAAGTATTAAAACAATTACGCCCACTAGTCCACCTGCATGACTTCCTGAGCATAATTCAAGCCATTATTACACCGCACTTCGACTTTGCTAATCTCACGCTACTAGGCACAACTAACCAAAACAACAAATAGGCTTCAACTGGCCCAAAATGCTGCAGCTAGAACCATAATGAAGGTACACCCTTTTGAGCACATATCACCCTATCTAGCTAAACTACACTGGCTCCCAATTCAATGCAGAATAAACTATAAACTAATAATAACCACCTTCAAAGCTTTAAATAATACTGCCCCAGCTACTCTAAACAAACTACTCACTAAAGACACACCCCAATCTGCTCAGAGAAGAGGCAACACCAATAAAATAAGGATTCCAAAAGAGATCACAAAGACTAAAAAAACAACAAATAAAAAAGCTTTTTCCCATGCAGCCCCCATACTCTGGAACTCCCTACCTGACGAAATTAGAGCCTTAACTGATCTTAAAGAACTACGCAAAACATTAAAAACCCACCTATTTAGCTCCCACTACGGTCCACTTGCGAATTCCCAATACCAAAATGAAAAGGGATAATACATAACACATTGAGTCTAACACCATAATGTCCCATGAAAACATGACCTTTAACACAGTTTATGATGCTTGTAATTAGCTACCTTGCTCGTTGAACTCAACTTCTGTTGACTGTACATAGTTGATTGTACATAGTTCTCCAAAGTTTATTTGTTAAAGTTAAGTTGTACATAATTCAAGCATGTTTAATGTAAAAACAGATATGTTATACTGTTTCTTTACCTGTTATATGTAAACCGCACCTGATCATTGGAAGGTAGCGGTATATAAGTGACTGTTAAATAAATAAATAAATAAATGACTTTTGCACTTCAACAAAAACTGTAGAAGTGGGTAACCTGCATAGAGTAGTGTAAACAACACTAATTATAGACGTAGAGTAAATGGGGGTCTGTCCTGCACAGAGCGGTGAGAACAACCCCAGCAATCTCATTGAGCAGACAAGAAGACTCATGTAGGTCATTATCTGCTCTCACTTACTATGTTAAGAGGTTTCTTTTTCCCTCAGTGTATCACACTTCGATGCACTTTCCACAAAGCACAAGCTTCAGTAATAAAGGCTCACCATGCTTTCTCCTAGGACAAGCAGGATGAGTCAGCCATACTTGGTGACATCATCCGACATGAGCCAACATGAGCCAACTGGCCCTACCCCCTGGCCCGCCCCTAGCTAGTGAGTTTCAGTTCTTCAGCCTTGCCAGCAAGACGGACTTCTCTACTCTCCAACCAAAATCTAACCTCTTTAAAACAATTAAGAAAAATTCTCATCTTTACTGCGTATGTATATATCAGTTTTAAACTTGCCATTAATGCTTTGTCCAAAACTTCTTGTTTCAGATCTATTCCAGTGGCGTTCAGCACTCCTCTGACAAAGGGGTTGAGCTTTTAGCTCCTAGACCTACCAGCCATGTGCTCCCAGCTGGCGGCAGAATTTTCCCTATTGGGTGCCGTGGGTCAGTGACATGGGGGCAAACGTGGCTCACGTACCTTCGAGGGACATGACCGCCAGCTTCTGCCGCCACTCAGGATGTGCCAAAGGGCCTCCACCCCCAGCCGCAGGCTCTAAATGGTCAATGCGACTCTTAAGACGTGGCATTCCAGGACTCCACCGCCACCGCTCTGGATGTAAAAGCCCTCGCGGCAGCTCAGGACATGCCTAAGAAGACCTCCATCCCCGGCCAGCCCCCCCTTCCCGTTCTCCTTCCTCTGCTTCCTCTGACACTCCGGGGACCATCCTCACATGTGTGGACCATGGGGGCAGCCATCTTGCTCCAGCCATGCTGCTCTGCAAGCTACCGCTCCCTCTGCAGGATTGGACAGCATCGCAAGCCACTCAAGCACTCGGGCACAGTGCCATTGGCTGGCACCACGTCAACCCGCCCCCACGGCTCCATTGGCTGGCGTCACGTCATCCCGGCCCACGGTGCCATTGGCTGGAGCCGCACCAATGGACAGCACCACAGCAACCAGCAATCTGGAAAATGCACCGCCAACGGTTTCCATGCTGACATAGGAACGCCCTCTCAGCGCTAGAATCACTGAAAGGAATTTCCCTCCACCCCTCCTCATGGCGCCGGGATCTCCCGAGACATCGTGGTGTGCCCAGATGCTCTGGACTCTGCTTCATCGGGGTCAAGTCGCTGCGCCGGGATCTCCCGAGATGGTGTGATGTGGCCAGAGGCTCCAGACTCTGCTCACTGCTGGCCTCACCCCACTCAGGAAAGCTTTCAGCAGTGTTCAGCGCCTATGGGGACTTCACTTCTGGCGTGCATGATCAGCACTGTGAGCCCTGTTCCTCCTTTCACTGCCGATATCATGACAGTCATCTGGAGCTGCACTACGCTTTTGAATGGGCAGCCCCTTCCCTCAGCGTGAAGGTCTGCATCTCGCAGAGCAGAGCATTTCCAGACTCTGATGAGGAGGAATCAGCTGCTGAAGAGGATCCCCCTCCTTGTGACGCCAGAATACCCAAACTCTGCTTGCCCCACTCAGGAAAGCTATAGCAGAGTCCACAGTGCCGATGGAGACATCACTCCCAGAGTGCGTGATCAGCACTGCTATCTCAGTGATGGCATCAGTGCTGTGTGCTCTTTTCCTCCCATCGGCGCCGATGTCAACGATGGTGTCACGCTTCCCGGTACCAGCTCAGCAGTGAGGCAGCAGCCCCTCCCCTCACCATCTCGCAGATCAGAGCATTGTCCAGGCATTGCCCAGGTTCTGATGAGGAGGGAAAGTGTTCCTTATGGCGCTGGGCTGTCGCCCCTAAAATCACTCTGCCCCTGAAAACAAGGCATTGCTCTAGGGCCCATCATGAGACCATGTGCCCTATTGCCTGACTGACTGCCTGCCAGTGGTACCCTGTACAGCAGCTAGAGAAGGGAAAATCCCTTGGTACCCTGAACTGCAGCTAGAGAAGAGAAATCCTTGCGAGGCAAAATAGCTACTTCACCGCACTCCTGCTGGGCCTCTTGCATGCTGGAGTGGAGGAGTAGCCTAATGCTTAGAGCACTGCCTTGGTAACCAAGAGACCAAGGTTTGATTCCCACTAACAACCCATGGCATCAACACAGCCGCCTTAGACCGCAGAGCGAAGGCAGAAGGAGCCCAGGATCAGATCCAGAATGGCCAATTTGGCCACGTAGTATTACAGAGCCTGCACAGAACATTAAACACCCATACAGAGGCTCCACATCTGCTTCAATCTTCAAAAGAAAATGCACAGCCCCTCTGATGAATGCAGCACACTCAGTGCCTGCCCGACAGGTTAGAAGAGCAGCCTAAAGTCTAGGGTTGGGCAGTCTTGGATGAGTCTCCCATGCACCAGCCACATCTAAGAAGATGGAAGATGACATCCACATCTCCTAGAAAGCAGTCAGATCCTCATAGCCCATTGGTTAGTGCATGAGCTTCAGAAACCAGGAAACAAGTTCATTCTCACGGGCGAACAGTCTGTCATTGACCAGACAGCCCAGAAACTTCTGCTGATTGCGGTGATGCACATGTTGCACCCAGCACTGTGCACCTCCACCGGCAAGAACCAGCCTCTGCTCCCGCGAGTAAGGCAACTGAGGCTGTCCAAGGAAAGAGTGAGTCGGCCATTCCGCAAGTATATTAAAAAAAACAAACTAACAAAGCACCTCTGAAGCTGGGGCTCCTGAGGCAAGCTTAGCCTCCAACATCTGTTGGAGATCTGCCTCCAGTCCCTCGGACCCAGCAGCACCTCGAACTCTGCAGTGCTGCCCTTGCTGCCAAGGGACAACTGCTCCCATATGCTGGCCTGTGCCTTGTGCCCTCATACTCCTCTGCCAGGACTACCTAACACCCTCACCCCGAGGCAGTGCTGTGTGGTGGCAGCGGACTAAAAAAAAAAATTCTGATGTCTCCCCGCACATCGAGAATGAGCTGACCTCTACCGTGCCTTCATGGGAGACACAGGCAATGATCTAGCAAACCATACCTATCCTCCTTGGTCTCTCTGGTGAACCACCAGAAGCCTCACATTGACTGGATGCTGTTGAAGCTAACATCAGCACCACCATGTCCAAGGCAATCCTCCCATAACACTGGTGGGACACACTGTCAACATGACGCGGGGTGACTCCCCAGTAGAGCCACAGGTCTCTTTGAGGATCTTGCAGAACACGTCTCTACTTTACCTGAATACCAGGGCCTACCGTGCGAAGACTGTGTTCAGTCCTCCAGAACGGAAGCATAAGGCTATCGCCTGTCCTTCAGATACAGGGGCTACTAGCTACCGCCATGATTCCCCTACAGAGTGACTCCTACACAAGACACAGGACAGTGGCACCAAAACCTAAGCCACTGTGGACATGAGTGCAGGGTGGCAGGCTCAATGCCAGTCGGGGGATCACTGGTCTAGGTATACTCCTTATGATCTACCCAAGTTCAACACTGTAACATACACACAAGCACAGGTGCATATCAACAAACATCACAGGTTTAAGACCTGGCTGCACACAAGCACAGGTGCATATCAACAAACATCACAGGTTCAAGTCCTGGCTGCAGGCCTGGTTGGGCATTAGAACACACACCAGGGTGCCACAATGGCTTTGCTCTCTAAGGCCTGATAGTCAACCAGGTGGCCATAGTTCCACACCTGCAGACAAAGGGAACAGGTTCCCACTCCCTTACAGGACTTACCACTCTGAACCCTGACTTACCACTGCAGGCAGTACCCACCCATCCAGGCAGGGCTGACTGCAAGGTGCCCTCCCAGGGACAGCTACCAACCTTGGGCATCAGCTCCGTCTTACATAGGTGGGGCTGACCACTGATTGACCTGCCCACCACATGGAAAACATGAAGGGCAACTGCTAAAAATGGACAGAGCCCAAGTCATCCTCATCAGGTTGTTATTCAGACCTGACCCTGTTGGCCTTGTACTTACCAATGCGATATGAATGAAACTCATGTCTTTGCACCATCACCATGCAAGTCCTACAGTGCCTTGCACAAGTACCAGCGACCAGACAGGTTTCCCAATCCCCTGGCTTTGCAGCCCCTGACGATTGTGCTCAGCAGCCGGCTAACACAGTGAGCACACCAAGGATGGAACTTGTCCTGATGCCATCTCGGATAGCGCTCCAAACCACTAGTCCTGATGACACACCTGTCACACACTCTATGCTACCACGGCCAATGCTACCACAACCAAGCCACATCAACCAGGCCGTCAGACTGTGGGATCCCTCCCAGGAGGAGCAGAGACTGCATAACTTCACAGCCCTATGCAGCTATACACCCAGGATGTATGCAAAACAGCACACCAGCAACAAGGGCCACAACTCTTCATATGTGACCCCAAACATACCTGGTGTACTCCTCCACCAGGGATTCCACATGCCCCTCCACCTTGGCCAGGGGCTCAAGCAGGGGTTCCAGCCATGCCTATGGCAAGCACAGAATTATAGCTGAGCACGGAATTCTAACCGTGCCGAAAGGTCCATCTCCAACCAGCAGCCATACTTGAGACAGGACCACCTGGCTACCAATACGCCCTATTCAGGAAACCTGGCTCAAAGATACAGACTCAGTATTTATGAACCAATTAAAATCAACTGAATATGAGATCTTCCATACCCATAGAACAATAAAAAAAGGTGGAGGCGTACTAATAATAGTAAAGAAAAACCTCAATGCAAAACTAATCTCATCCAATAATATTGATAATGTAGACATGCTAACTATAAAAATTAAAACCACAAGGATATGCCTAATATATAGACCTCCAGAATACAACATAGACAATACTGATAATCTAATTGAACTACTGGCATCATCCACTGACACAAACCCAATAATACTAATGGGTGATTTTAATCTCCCTTCAACACCCAACAACCAATCAAATCACTTCTCAGAAGCAGTAAGCAATTTGGACTTCCACCAAATAATAACAGAACAAACACATAATAAAGGGAAAACACTTGACATGGTCTTCCTACCAAACTCACTTCACAACCTATATAACACTAAATCACTCTCAAACATACCTGTTCCCTGGTCAGACCACTACCTTCTAAAATTTGATATCACCATCCCCGACAACAATCATACTAAACGAACTCAACCTCCACAAACTAAGAGATTCAGAAAGTTCAATGAAGAAGAATTCTTAGATCAAATAATTCCTCACCTCACTCTAACTCCTACAAATCTGGAGGAATCTATCAAAACTTGGAACAAAACTATCTCAATGGCAGCAGAAATAAAACCAAACCTGTCACACCAAAATAGCAATGACAATATAACTGATAAAAGGGATGCCCCATGGTTTAACATGACACTCAAAAATCTGAAAAGACAATTAAGAATGGAAGAAAGGAAATGGAGACAAAACAAATCACCAACAACTTACGAGAAATACATAAATACCCTACACATATATAAGG
This sequence comes from Ichthyophis bannanicus, assembly GCA_033557465.1. Taxonomy (NCBI): domain Eukaryota; kingdom Metazoa; phylum Chordata; class Amphibia; order Gymnophiona; family Ichthyophiidae; genus Ichthyophis; species Ichthyophis bannanicus. The sequence continues at coordinate 25,953,837 of CM066031.1, read as the reverse complement.
AAACAACAGACAGCTCTAAGAGAAACTACTACTCCAACATACTCAATAATTCAATTAACCGACCAAGAGAATTGTTCTGTATAATACAGAAACTAACAAACAAAACATACAACTCAAACGAAATATCCATAGATATCTCCCCACAAGAATTAGCACAATACTATATTAATAAAACAAAAATACAAATGAATACCCCCCCAATAACACACACTGAAATGAAGCACACAACCCCAACTGGTCCAACTTCAGTCCAATTTCAAAGACCACACTCAAAACTACTATATCTAACATCAATACAACTACATCATATCTTGATCCATGCCCAGTCGATTGGATAAAAAAGACACTCTCAATACTCTCTTCCTTCATCCTCCCTATGGTTAACATATCACTAGAAAAAGGCTATTTACCACCTTCCCTCAAACATGTTCAAATACGACCAATACTTAAAAATAAAACACTAGACAAATTATCCCCAAAATCATACAGACCCATATCAAGCATTCCTTTCATGGCCAAACTTATTGAAAAAATAGTTCAAACCCAACTACAAGAGTTTATCGATACACTGAACCTCCTTGACGAACACCAATACTGATTCTGACCATTCCATGGGGTTGAAACATTGCTAACAGTTCTATATGACACCCTTTTAAGAGGAATTGATGACACTAAACAAGCCTTCATCCTAGTATTCCTCGACATCTCTGCCGCATTTGACAGCGTCAATCATATAACAATGCTCAACAGACTTCAACAAATAGGAATTACATCCACTGTTTATAACTGGTTCAAATCCTACCTATCAAACAGAACCCAAACAGTAAGAATTCTTGACCAAACATCTAACACTTTCAACCAAACACAAGGCCTCCCACAGGGATCCGCACTATCAGCACTATTATTTAACATTTACCTACAACCAGTCAGCAACATCTTTAAACGTCATGGCGTCTATTACCATATTTACGCCGATGATATAATGTTCTACCTGCCATTTAAAATCCCACACCCTCCACTACAACAAATAACAGAATGTTTTAAAGAACTAACAATATGGCTCAAGGACCAGAACTTACACATTAATTTCTCAAAAACTGATGTACTATATATTACTAAAAATCATACATACACAACCCCAAGCACCATCACCCTGGATAACCATGAGATCAACATAAAAAATGAAATAAAATACCTAGGTGTGATACTTGACAACAAACTCAACATGGACTCACACATAAAATATCTAACAAAAAACATACACTACAAACTCAAGACATTGAGACAACTAAGACCTTTGATTCACCTACAAGACTTCATAACCATAATTCAAGCTATCATAACCCCACACTTTGATTTTGCAAATTTAATCCTTAATGGCATCACAAAGCAAAATATTAAAAAGATACAACTAACCCAAAACATAGCAGCAAGGATAATAATGAATATAAAATCAACAGAACATATCACACCGACCCTGGCTGAACTCCACTGGCTACCTATTTACAGCAGAATAAAATACAAGATTCTTCTAACCACATTTAAACTAATAAATAACTTAGCACCATCTGTACTCAATACACTCATCAATGTTGAAATAGATAAACGATCACAAAGGAGTAGAAACACAAACACTATAGCAGTACCAAAAGACTACACAAAAGCTAGAAAACAAACCAACGAGAGCCTTCTCACACTCAGCACCTATCCTCTGGAATAACCTTCCTGACAACATTCGCCTACTGTCGGACATAAAGGAATTTAGAAAAAAACTGAAAACCCATTTATTCTCTTTACACTACAACAAAGGAGCAGAATCTAATCAAACTACACAAAGAGACACAGGTTAACAACCACACTACAAAAATTATAACTATGTGATCTTTGACGTCTAGAATAATGTATACAACTACAAGTGATATATGATATAATTTGTAAATACCAACAATGTAAATATGTTCTAATAGTTTACTGTTCAAACCTTATATTGTTACCTGTAAATAGTTCCACCTGTTCTATGTAAAATGACTTGGTATGATATTTCCCATACCATATAACTTACTGTTCATTGTAAACCGCACTTGATACTTGGGAAAGAGCGGTATAGAAATAATTGTTAAATAAAATAAATAAATAAATAAAATCCAGAAACACCACCACCTAGGCGTCACAACATGGACAAACACATCACCTAGCTGTCATGGACACACCCGACCAGGTCATGAACTACTCATGGCCGATTGCTGCTGTTTCTTGCTCGCAGTGTCCTCCTCTCTGCTGTGGCTGTGTTAATACTTAGCGAATCCAATATTTATGCTGTGGCTGTCCTTACTTGCAGTGACTACCACATCCAATATTGATGCTGTGGCTCTCCTTACTCGCAGTGACTACCGCATCCGATATTGATGCTGTGGCTCTCCTTACTCGCAGTGACTACCGCATCCGATATTGATGCTGTGGCTCTCCTTACTCGCAGTGACTACCGCATCCGATATTGATGCTGTGGCTCTCCTTACTCGCAGTGACTACCGCATCCGATATTGAGGCTGTGGCTCTCCTTACTCACAGAGACTACCGCATCCGATATTGATGCTGTGGCTCTCCTTACTTGCAGTGACTACCGCATCCGATATTGATGCTGTGGCTCTCCTTACTCGCAGAGACTACCGCATGTGATATTAATGCTGTGGCTCTCCTTACTCACAGAGACTACCGCATCCAATATTGATGCTGTGGCTCTCCTTACTCGCAGTGACTACCGCATGTGATATTGATGCTGTGGCTCTCCTTACTCGCAGTGACTACCGCATCCGATATTGATGCTGTGGCTCTCCTTACTCTCAGTGACTACCGCATCCGATATTGATGCTGTGGCTCTCCTTACTCGCAGTGACTACCGCATCCGATATTGATGCTGTGGCTCTCCTTACTCGCAGTGACTACCGCATGTGATATTAATGCTGTGGCTCTCCTTACTCGCAGTGACTACCACATCCATAGAAACATAGAAACATAGAAATATGACGACAGAAAAAGACCACATGGCCTATCTAGTCTGTCCTTCCATAACAACTACAACAGTCCACTTTTTGCCTTTAGAGATCCTCTGTGTTGGTCCCATGCTTTCTTGAATTCAGTTACTGTCCTCATCTCTACCACCTCCACTGGGAGACTATTCCACGGATCCACTACTCTTTCCGTAAAGAAATATTTCCGCATATCACTCCTGAATCTATCTCCCTTCACCCTCATCCCATGTCCCCTCGTAGCAGAACTTGCTTTCAATTGAAAGAGGCTCTCTCCCTGAACATTTATGCCCCGGAGGTATTTAAACATCTCAATCATATCACCTCTATCCCGCCTTTCCTCTAAGGTGTACATATTAAGATCCTTAAGTCTGTCCTCATATGCTTTATAATGAAGCCCATTAATCATTTTGGTAGCAACCCTCTGCACCGACTCCATCCTGTTCACATCCTTTTGAAGGTGTGGTCTCCAGAATTGCACACCATACTCCAAATGAGGTCGCACCAAAGACTTATACAGAGGCATTATCACCTCCTTTTTTCTGCTAGCCATTCCTCTCCGTATGCACCCAAGCATCCTTCTAGCTTTTGCTGTCGCCTTTTCCACCTGTTTAGCTACTTTAAGATCATCAGACACAACCACGCCTAGGTCCCGCTCTTCTTTAGTGGACAAAAGTACTTCACCTCCTATACTGTATTGCTCCCTTGGATTGCTGCAGCCCAAATGCATGACCTTACATTTTTTAACATTAAATCCCAGCTGCCAAATTCTAGACCATTCTTCAAGCTTAGCTAGATCCCTCCTCATGTTATCTACCCCTTCCTGGGTGTCTACTCTATTGCAGATTTTGGTATCATCCGCAAAGAGGCAAACCTTACCCGACAGCCCTTCCGCTATATCACTAACAAAGATGCGCATCCTGAACTAATTTGAAAAGGAAAAACAACCTGTGAGGAGCCCGCCCCCATGACATCACTTCCTCGGGCGCTGCGATGACCGGAGCGCTCCTCACACAGTTTGTCTTTACTTTTCAAAGTAAGTGTATTGCATCCGCTGTTCTGTACAAAGCAGAAGCAGCGGCTTGGGCGGGGGGGGGGGGGGGGGGGGGTGGTGTGAGTGAACCAGCAGGGGAGGGGGGGTGATGGTGTGAGTGAAACAGCAAGGGGGGGGGGGGTGGTGTGAGTGAACCAGCAGGGGAGGGGGGGAGTGGTGTGAGTGATCCAGCAGGAGGGGGGGGTTGGTGTGAGTGAACCAGCAGGGGAGGGGGGGGGGTGAGTGAGTGACCCAGCAGGAGGGGTGAGTAAGTGACAGGGGGGTGGGTGAGTGAACCAGCAGTGGAGGGGGGGGTGGTGTGAGTGAACCAGCAGTGGAGGGGGGTGGTGTGAGTGAACCAGCAGGGGAGGGGGGTTGGTGTGAACCAGCAGGGGAGGGGGGTTGGTGTGAGTGAACCAGCAGGGGAGAGGGTGAGTGATTGACCGGGGGGTGGGTGAGTGAACCAGCAGGGAGGGGAGGGGAGGGGTGGTGTGAGTGAACCAGCAGGGGGACGCGAGGGACTGATGGGAAATTTCCCATTAGCCCCTGCGGGCTTAACAGAGACGCGAGGGAGAAGCTCTCCCTCGCGAATCTGAAAGCCCTTGCAGAGGGGCTTAGCGGGCGGAGGGGGCCCCGCGGGACATTGCATTCTGCCGCTGCCGCGGTAGCGGCAGCAGCCAAAGCCAGCTTTTTTTTTTTTTTTAATATGCCATGGGGGGGGGGGTTAGGACAGCTAATGGGCTAGGGGGGGGGGTAGGACTGCTAATGGGCTAGGGGGGGGGGTAGCGGGTAGGACTGCTAATGGGCTGGGGGGGGGTAGGACTGCTAATGGGCTAAGGGGGGTAGGACTGCTAATGGGCTGTGGGGTGATGGGGGGTAAGGACTGGTAATGGGCTATGGGGGTGTTAAGACTGCTAATGGGCTTTGGGCTGATGGGGGCTGTCTGGAAATGGGGTGATGGGGGTTAGGACTGATAATGGGCTATGGGGGGGCTAGGACAGGAAATGGGCTGATGGGGAGGGGTTAGGACTGGATGGGCTGTGGGCTGTTGGGGGGGTTAGGACTAGTAATGGGCTATGGGGGGGTTAAGACTGGTAATGGGCTGTGGGCTGATGGGGGCTGTCTGGAAATGAGGTGATGGGGGGTTAGAACTGCTAATGGGCTATGGGGGGGTTAGGACTGATAATGGGCTAAGGGGGGGGGGCTAGGACAGGAAATGGACTGATGGGGAGGGGTTAGGACTTGAGGTGGGCTGATGTGGTTAGGACTGGTAATGGGCTGTGGGCTGATGGGGGGGGGGTTTAGGACTGGCAATGGGCTGTGGGGGGCTGACTGGAAATGGACTGATGGGGTTAAGACTGGAAGTGGGCTGATGGGGGGTTAGGACTGGTAATGGGCTATGGGGGGGGGGTTAGGACTGATAATGGGCTATGGGGGGGTTAAGACTGGTAATGGGCTTTGGGCTGATGGGGGATGTCTGGAAATGGGGTGATGGGGGGTTAGGACTGGTAATGGGTTATAGGGGGAGCTTAAACTGAAAATGGGGTGATGGGGGTTTAGGACTGGAAGTGGGTTGATGGGGGGCTAGGACTGGTAATGGGTTGGGAGGTTGCTATGACTGGAAATGGGCTGAGTGGAAGGGGAGGCTTGAACTGCAAATAGCTGATGGGGAGGGAGCTTGGAATGGAAATGGGCTGTGAGGGAAGGGAGCTAGGACTGAAAATGGGCTGATGGAGCAGCTAGGATAGGACTGGAAATGGGCTGTTGGGGGGAGCTAAGATTGGAAATGGGCTGTGGTGGGGGCTTGAATTGAAATGGACTCATGGAGGGGCTAGAACTGGAAGTAGGCTCATGGGGGGGGGCTTGGACTGGAATTGTACTGAGTGGAGGGGAGCTATGATTTGACATGGGCTGATGATGGGGCTAGGAAATGACTAGAAATGGGCTGATGGGGGGCTAGGATTGGAAATGAGCTGATGAAGGGACTCAGACTGAAAATGGATGGGGGAGCTAGGACTGGAAATGGGTTGATGGGGGGCTAGGACTGGAAATGGGCTGATGCAGGGACTAGAAAGGAATGGATGCTGGGTGAGACTGGAACTAGAAGGGAGCTGATGTTGGGGGAGGATTAGAATGGGATGGGGCTGGGAGAGTAAAATGGAGAGGGGAAAAATATTTTGTGTGGGAGGAATGAAAAATCTACAATTGGCCGGGTATTGGGAGAGTAAGGGGTATGTTTACTAAACCGGGCTAACGGTTAACCCGGGCTATCTGCCACTAGGTCCCATATTATTCAATGGGACCTAGTTGCAGATAGCCCGGGTTAACCGTTAGCCCGGTTTAGTAAACATACCCCTAAGTGGGGATTGAGGATGGAGCGGTAAAATTTGTGTGGATGAAATAGGAATGAGGAAAGAGCAAAAGGAGAAAGATTAGTATGTTAAAGCAGATGTAGAGAGAGAGAATGGAAAAAAAGACTAGAAGAGAGAAGAAAGAACAAATGGACAGCAGACGATGGAGAGTTAGCAGAAAACATGAAGAAACCAGAAGAAAGTGGCTGGAGCAATTGCAACTGAAAAAAAATGCACAAAAGGTAGAAAGATATCTCTTTATTTTGAATTTATTAACTGGAATATGAAACCTCTGGGAAATGTGCATCATTAACGTCTGTGCTTTGTTTGGTACAAGAGGAAATTAATTTATAGTTTTATTTCTACAGTGTTGTACATTCCAAGTTTGGCTTTTGGGGTTCCCAGTTTAATTATTGCCTTCCTGTTTCTAAATTGTGATTCCTTGTTTGGTGATGGTCTATGTTCTGCATGTGTAACTGAGCTGAGGTTTAATTGACGTGCTGGCACTTTGAGGAAATTCTTTGGTTTTGTGCGGCAATTTGGGCGCTCGGGCTCAAAAAGGTTAGCCATCACTGTCCTAGAGTGTTCTGTTACACACCCACACAGTAATCGCTCGTAAGGAAGACTACAGCTCCCAGAGTGCACTGTGACACTCCCATAGAGAAACTGTAGTTTATTTATAGAGCTCCGTGGCTGGAACTTGTTCTGTGCATATAAAATCGTTGTTTCTATAGATCAGACAAATGAAATCCTCCAGGGCATTCTGTTGTTAGTAACTCCTCTCTCCTTCCGTGCTTTTATCTGCCTGAATATCTCAGGAAGTGGATATGTGAGATGACCCAGCATTAGTACAGCCCCTTTTACAGGGCGGGGGGAAGGGCACTCGGTCTCCAGCCTCCCTCCCTTTGTCTCTGTTCACGCTTCCTTCCACTGAAGCCACCAGGAAAGACACTCTTTGTACTAGCACCAGCAAAATTCACACCACCAGCTTTGCAAAGAGGGAACCAAGGCGTGTTCCAGAGAAGGGCAGGAGAATGGCTGCAGGGTTTTCTGCTCAGCAGGTAGGAGACTGGCAGGAGGCGGGCAGCAGGGGAGGCAGTGCCACGATCCATACGCTGCATGGGGGAAGCAGAAGGGGAAATGAGCCTGCCAGTGCTCAGTCCAGGAAAGAAAGTTCTGCTCTTTATTCCTTGCAAGCCTCTGAGGCTCTTCCTCCTCATTCCCCTCCCATGTGACTCTGTTTCTGTTTCCTGCAATGCCTTTGGATTATCTTTTCCTTTCTCGCTCTTTCTTTTGCACAATTTCTTTTGTGTCAATTTTCAGAAAATGAGACCCAGATACATATGCACTCAGTTGGACATTCAGACCTTTACACTTCATTCTCTGCACACATGCAACAGACAGCTACATCCTCTCTTCTTTCTCTATAACATCGGCAAAATGTGTCCCTTCCTTTCTACACACACTACTAAGACATGTATCCACTCTTTAGTTATCTCCTGTAATAAACAATAATAACAGACACCTCAGTGAAACCAAAGGTTTCCTTTTATTTATTTATTACAATCTTGCAAGAAGGGGTTGTCAAATATCATATTTCTTGATAAGTGAGTACAAACTTTGACATATTTCAGTGGCATTTATACATTTGTCAAATCAGCAAGCCCCTACCCCCAGCATCTTATTGGCTAACTAATACAGTGTTATTGATCTATCTACTGTGCTCAGGCATGGTCCCTGCTTCTGTTTACTCTAGCCCCATCCCTTTTTTTTATTCTTTTACCTTATTTAACATAATTCCCTCTTACATTACAGACGACATGCAAATTGGTGAAGGGGATGGAAGGCTACTCCTATGAAGAGAGGCTAAAAAGGTTAGGGCTCTTTAACCTGGAAAAGAGACGGCTGAGGGGAGATATGATAGAGGTCTATAAATTAATGAATGGAGTGGAACGGATAAACGTGGATCAATTGTTTACGCTATCAGAATATAGAAAGACTAGGGGACATGTAATGAAGCTACAGGGAAAACTATTTAAGACAAATAAGAGAAAATATTTCTTCACTCAACGTGTAATCAAACTCTGGAATCTGTTACCGGAGGATGTACTAAGGGCTGTTAGTATAGCTGGGTTTAAAAAAGGTTTGGACAAGTTCCTGGAGGAAAGGTCCATAAACCACTATTAAAAAGGGACCCAGGATATCAATGCTTGACCTAGTACAAGCACTGCAGAACCTGTGTCTTTTGGGGAAACTGCTAGGTACGTATGACCAAGATTGGCCACTGTTGGAAACAGGATACTGAGCTTGATGGACCTCGGTCTGACCCAGTATGGCATTTCTTATGTTCTTATGTTCTTAATGTAGTTTGCCTTATCTTTCTTTTGCATGTACATGTGGTCAATGGTTTATTTGCAAACCTTCCTTTTAAAGTCTCCATAACAGTTTCTAGTTTATTTATGTTTGTACTTGCTCCATAAGACCTTTGCATTGCAAATGGTCAACAGAGCAGAGAACCCTTTTTTATTTAAGATTATGCAACTAAGACCTGACTTCTGCAAAACTAGTTTCTCCAAGGACAAGCAGGATGAGTCAGCCACACTTGGTGACGTCATCCGACGGTGCCGAGACGGAAGTACTCTCCATAGCTCAGAAGGGCTTTTGCCCTTCTGAGCATGGGCCAACTGGCCCTGCCCCCTGGCCTGCCCCTAGCTAGCCAGTTTCAGTTCTTCCGCCTTGCCAGCAAGACGGACTTTTCTACTCTCCACCAAATCTAACAATTACAAACTCTCTTAAAGTTTCCAAATCTCTTTTTCAGAGCGGTTCCAGCGCAGCTGTTCCCAGTCTCAGCAGCTTTCCCAGCAAAAATAAGGCTGGAAAGAAGCGAGAAGCACCCAGGCAGCAGCTACCCAAGGCAGCCCAGGACATGCCGATTAGGCCTCCGTTCCCGGCTTGCACTTTACCTCACTCTTTCCGATGGCAGAAGGACCTGCAAAGTGAAGGGAAGAAACCTGTGGAAGGTAGCGGCAGCCCGGGACGTGCCTAAGGCCTCCGTCCCCGGCCAGCCTCCAGAGTGAAGGGAAGAAACCTGTGGAAGGTAGCGGCAGCTCAGGACGTGCCTAAGGCCTCCGTCCCCGGCCAGCCTCCTGGGTCCTTCCGGTATGGCTGCGGTTCACCTTGGCAGCTGTTTCAGAAGAGATGACTGGAATCCCCGTGCCTGCCGGCCGCGCGCTTGCAACCCGGAGTGAGGAATCAGCAACAAGAATCTTGCCTAATCACTCTAGGGTTGGAGTGCGGGACCTACCTCCAGCTGTAAGCTGTGACTGAGAGATGAAGCTAGTGAGCTTACGTGGGTTGTGGAACACTACCGCTGCAACCCTGCCGCTGAGATGTGCCCCTGGGGCCCCCATCTCCGCCATGCCGCATGTGTCTCTCACCTCCTGAAGCCGTCTATCCTGGATGTGCTGGGCTGATCACGGGGAGACTCTTCTCGCACTGCACGGGCTGCCCCCGGGCCTCCCTCCCGCTGCGAGACCCCCTGCTCTACACTCCTATCGGCCACGAGGTGATGACTAGGCTCCCGTCCGGCGGCCATCTTGCTGATGACATCACGGCTCCTGGCTCCTCCTCCCGCGGCGCCATTGGTCGGGCCCCATCCAATCAGAATGGCCTGATTGCATCACGGCTCATGGCTCCTTCCCCGGCAGCCCCTCTTCGGCGCAGATCCAAGCAGAGAAGGAGGGGCCGACCGCACAGACGACACTCCTCCATCGGCTCCGATGGTTTTAATCGACGCAGAGGTGTCTCCCCTAGGATGGCCCAATGACATCACGACTTCTCCGCACCATTGGTTGGTGCCGATCCAATTCGTCTCCGGTGCCGCAACACCTCTCACTGAGAGCTTCCATCCCGGGGGCTCAATACGGATTCTCCGGGAGCTGAAGTGGGCCTGCCATGACAGCAGAGGCCTCTTTTTTCGCTGCAATAGGCTCGGGGCTTCAAGACTCGGCTCCATAAACTGAATGGCGTCGAGGCGGCCGAATGTGCTCCCCCGCAATTAGACCCACATAACATTGGTCCTAAAGGGAATCTGTGCCGGAGGCAGTATCTTGTGCTAGAGCATTTTCCCTGCACATGGGCTTCAAGTCCCTCTCACACCTCCAGGCATCCTTCAATGGCCCTTAGCACCATGCTGCTGCTTCAGACGGAGCTATTGCTAGACAAAAGTTGTCATGCAAAGCATCTGCCAATCTCACTGCTGAGGACATGACGCAGCGCTATCAAACGTGACCCACGGTAACAAACGCCTGGTTCAGGATGAGCATATCCCTACAACTCCTACCAAGGACTCAATTTCCTGACGAGGCATACAAGCTCTTTCTCAAGTTGCCTACCTTCTAACCCAAAGGCGGCTGGTTCAGTAGCGCCACATCACTCCGGCTAGGGCTCTTGAACGCCCCAAACAGAAATCACAGCAAGCAGACACAAGCAGGGCACTCTTACCACCAGGTTCCTGTGCTAACAGCAACACTGCCCTCCAAAGACGGCGGACATGGCCAAGGCAAAAGTGGGCTACCCTCTGCCATCAGACAACAGCAAGTCAGTCCAAGCCTCCCTTGCTGACTCCTCAGTATGGCGCCACCTCCTGGTAGGAAAACAACTGCTTCATGAATTGGGGAGGCTGCAGAAGCCATGTGTGGAAACCCTCTGCCCCTTCAGGGCTCAGGTCAAGGGCCTGCGCTGATGTTCAATGTAAACAGACCCTGCCCACAGCCTGCCCTTTCTCTAAAAAGGGCAGTGGCTTCCACCTGGCCGTGGGGGTTCCTGTACCCCCAGCGGCACTTGCTGATCACTTGCCTCGAGAAATAAGATATCTATAAGTGCAGACAGGGCAACAGTGTGTTGTTCAAGTCCCAGCTGGTTCTTGCAGAGCAGAATATGCTTAAATGAATGGCACATGGACCCTTTGCCCACCCAGCCGAGGCTTCTGCATTGGACAAGACACAGGTGGCAGTCTGGTTCGTTCACCACAGAATTGGTTCTCTGCAGGGACCGAGCCCAAGCCACATGCGCTGCTGGGATCATCCGTTGCAAAGCTGGACAATTCACATCCATCTTTGGAACAACAACTGCATCTAAGAATGCGGAAGATGACACTTACATCTTCTAGGGCGCAGAGTAGATGCTTATAGCCTATCCATCAATGCGTACACATACAGAGGAAAATGCTCATAGTCCACAGGTTAGTACATGAGCTTCCCGAGCTACGATACAAGATCCTCCCCTCCCCCCCCCCTTTTCTTCCTCACAGCTTCGACCGTGAGGCTCGAGTCCGCTCTTCCCCCTACCACAGATGGCATATGAAACCAGCCTCTGCTCCTGGGGGTAAGGCAACTGTCCAAGGAGAAGGTCACCAATCTGCAAACTGGGCGGTTATGTTGGGCCAGCCCCAATCTTATCGCATCCAACAGCACTCCTGACTCAGCAGCTTGCCCATACTGCCAAGGCCAACCGCCAAACAGAGCCACAGTACAATGGTTAAGACACTGACTGATGGTGCAGAAGTCATGGGTTCAATCCCCCACTGTGCCTAATGAAAAAGGCTGGCTGAGGCAGTACCTGTTCCTACAGGTTGACCTGCACCTTGTGCCCTTATACTCCTCTGCCAGGACTACTTCACATCCTCGCTTACAGCTCAGGGACAATCAGATGGTCCATGCCGCATGCTCCACAGCGTGTGGTGGCAGCAGTCCCCTGTGCCAGATACTGGTCTCGCCATCTTGATAATGAGCCAGCCTCTGCCTTGCCATCGTGAGGCCACTTCAGCGAACCATGCCTGTCCCTGTGGGCTCCTGGTGCACCACCAGAAGCCTCGCATCGACTGGGTGCTGTTGGAGTGAACATAAGCACCGACTGGACACCACGGCACCCAAGGCAATCCGCAGGGATGCATTATCATCATCATTATTCGGGATGCCTCCCCGAGCCCGATAGGACTCCAGTGCGGGACACTACGCACCCACTTGTCTTGAACGGAGGTTCACAGATCCAGGTCTCTTGCGGACCTCGTAGAACATGTCTCTGCAATCCCCTGAATATCATGGCCTACCGCGTGAAGCGTGCATCTCTGGAGAAATGTCACAAAGGCCAATGGCAGTACCAAGATCCGCAGCTCCTGGGTGCACTCAGTGGTTACGTTCAGTCCTCCAGAGACAGGAACAATTGACTCCACCTGGTTCCCAGAAATAGGGGCAAATCATGCTATAGGAGCAACAGAAAACCATCATACTACCCTTGCAGAGGGAATCCTGCACTACACAGCCCCACCAGCGAGATATGTGACACTGAACACAAGAGCCCTGTGGCACCAAACCCAGGTTGATGTGGCCCTTGTGCAAGGTGACAGAGTCCTACGGCAATAAACACAGGTCCTGTGGGCATGAGTGCAAGGTGCCCAAGTCGAGGCCATTCAGCAGATCACCATTGTACAAAGGTCACAAGGGCAGACACATTGTTACAAAGGTCGCATATTCATGGGGATTCGAGCACACGGCCAGAGCACCGCTATGACTCTGCACTCTAGGGCCACACAAGCACACAGCAAGGTGGCTGTAGTCCCGCACCTGCACAGAAGGGGAACAGGTTCCCGCTTCTCTACAAGAAGGACTCAAAACCATCCTTCCCATCCTTCCAGGTGGGCCATTCCCGACTCGACTGCCAGACTACCTGCAGGTAGCAACTCACAATCCTTGGCCATCAGCTTCTTTCTCCCATCGGTGGGTCTGAACACAAAGCGACCTGCCCACCTCGTGGTGAGCAGGAAGGGCAACTGTTTAAAGACGGTCAGAGCCAGGTCATCAGATGGCCACAGTGTGGTGCAGTACACACAGACAGTGTGTTCGGGAGCAGAAGGTCACAGGTTCAAGTCCCTTAACCGGTGCATTTTTTTCCTAAACTTATGACCTTAGGACTCCTGGATATCTTCTTCCTCCCACCAAGTGCGGGTGGACAAGGAGTAACTCGAGAGGCTTACATGGTTGGCAACTGTCAATTCAGAACTGACTTGTTGTCTCCTAATCTGATATGAATGAAAATCAATCCTGCAGGCCTACACAAGCATCTGGAACCAGGCAGGCCGGTCGCGGCCCCGGTGACTGCGCCCAGCAGCCTTGCGGCCACTTGCAGGCAAAACTGCCAGTCCAATGGCATATTGGATAGCGATCCAAACTGCTAGTCTGGATGGCGCACCTACCACACACGTAATGCCACCACCGCCTCAGGCGCACCCCACGTTCTGGGCATCATCACACCCCTACGCAGCTACATGCCCAGGAACAGCAAGGGACCCAACTCTTCTTCGCATGTGACCCTACATGCCTAGGACATACACGGAGCACCACATCAACAACAAGGGATCAAACTCTTCTTCGCATGTGACCTTAATAAACCTGGCCAACCGGTCCCAGCGGACTCCACCTCTAGAAATTCCGCATGCTCCACCATCAGCTGGAACGGTCATGGGCACACGCAGAGGCTCAAGCCATGCCAAGGGCAAGCTCAGGACTAGCTGTGCCAAAGGATCCATCGACAGCCTGCCGAAGGATCATTGACAGGACACCTGCAAAGACTACATACCACAGACGTATCGCCTAGCAGTCTTTGGGTCTAGGCTGCTACCTCCTGCCTGGTCACTCCTAACCAAGTCATGAACTTAGTCATGTCCCATACCCTTGCGATGTTAGTGCTCTAATTGAATCACTCTTGTAGTACTGTCAATATGGCTGCTGGTCCTAGCCCGGCCCGCCACAACCTCATTGCCATGGCTGCATTAAGGCTTCAGTCTTGCACCACTCTGGTCGCGCTTCCAGCATTGACACCATGGCTATCCCTGCTCGCAGCGGATAACTCAGCATTCGGCGTGACTCCCTCTGCTGCTGCATCTCTGCCCATTTAGACCATTTCTTGGCAGCTGCACATTGAGACAGTATACTTGTGCAACCACTGCTGCCGCTTAGGCGCGAAGTGGGTCTGCACGTCTACACGTTCTGTATTACTACACGCTCACCTCAAAATGGGCGCATACTCATTAGCACTACACTCTGCGCATCGTACTGTGTGCGTGCACATTGCAGGTTGGCACATGGCGCGTTGACGCCGCCACCAGGTACCCAGGGCACATCTCTAAAACATCCAGCCCTGATAACGTGTCACCTGAACCTGATCTCAGCCTCCCCCCTTCCACCGCATCGCATTACAGCTTGGGAGGCACCAAGTGTGGTTGACTCATCCTGCTTGTCCTAGGAGAAAACGGAGTTACTTACCTGTAAAATGAGTTCTCCGTGGACAGCAGGATAAGTCAGCCACACATACCCGCCCTCCTCCCCTGGGAAGGGGCTCGGCCTCTGACCAGTGCCCACCTCCTAGCGGCTAAGGCTCAGCTAGTGACGAACTGGCTAGCTAGGGGCGGGCCAGGGGGCAAGGCCATGGAGAGTACTTCCGTCTCGGCGCCGTCGGATGACGTCACCAAGTGTGGCTGACTTATCCTGCTGTCCACGGAGAACTCATGTTACAGGTAAGTAACTCCGTTTTTTCTGCCTTGCATACATTTCCTGCTCAGGGCTTTCATCTCTTACAATTTGGCAACTAAAAGAAGCAGCTTTCTTAAAATAATATGTTAGACACACTTGTGGCTAGATTCTAAGCTCTGATGAGCAGGGACTGTCTCTTTTGCATATATTTCTGTACAGCACTGCGTGCGTAGCGCTATATAAATGCTAAATAGTAGTAGTAGTAAATATATAATCTTTTATGTCTTATATGGGGTCAGCCTCTTGACTTCTTTTAACAATTTTGGCCTCTCACAGTACACGCAGTATGCCTTCTAGCCTTGGGTTTCTGTTCCTTCTTTCTGTCCTTATCATAACGGACCACAAATATAAGGAGGGAGAGAGGAGGAGAGGGGAGTTATGTACTTTGCAAAGCTTAAGAGCCACTATCGCTAGGTGCAGGACAAGGGAGTAAGATAAGAATCAGCATGAGATGATAGGCAGTTATACCAGACACTTCTAGAAGCCTCTGTGATATTACACTTACTTTTGCTTAATTTCCTGATCATTCTGTAAAAATAACAATTTACATTCTTCTGTCACATCCCGTCTAGACTATTGCAACTTCCTCCTTGCTAGTCTCTCTCTCAATCACCTCTCTCCACTTTGGAGGTTGGGTAGACAAATAGGGGGATGGTATGGAAATATGAAGGAGATCAGGTGAGTCAAAATCGTAAAGTACAGGGAAAAAGCAAATTTTCAGCCTGGATTTGAAAAAGGTCAGAGAAGGCACTTGACGTACAACTCAGGGAGTTTGTTCCAGGCATAAGGAGCAGCAAGGTGAAAGGAGCGAAGTCTGGAGTTAGTAATAGAAAAGAAGGGCACAGATAGAAGTGATTAGCCAGAAGAGCGGAGTTCCCGAGGAGGGGTGTAAGGAGAGATAAGAGAGGAAAGATAGTGAGGAGATGCAGAGTGAATGCATTTATAGATCAGTAGGAAAAGTTTGAACTGGATGCAGAAATGGATAGGAAGCCAGTGAAGCAAGGAATAGGTTACAATAGTCTAGACAGGAGGTGACCAAATTGGATAAATGTCTTAGTAGTGTGTTCAGAAAAGAATGGACTAATTTGGTTAATGTTATAGAGAAAGAAATGGCAGGTTTTAGCTATCAGTTGGATGTGTGTGGAAAAAGAGGAGTCAAAGACGACCTCAACAGGGGCTCTACAGGTCAAACAACGGTAAGGCTTTGAGGGTTTATTTTTATTAAATTGCTAGCTCTCTGACTGGGAGCTCTTAAAAGGATTCTGGTATATTTTTAAAGCAAAGTTACATTCTTTATGGTGGTTTAGTGGCAAAAGTTTCTTTAGTAGAGTAGGTTTTAAATTCTAGTAACCTTCTCAGCTTTTGGAAACTGCTGACACCTAATCAGGTGTTAGTTCCCTCCCTACCCACCCCAACTCCCACCCACCCCTAGTGAGCAGTCTTGCTTTATAGGGCACCTCCCCATTTAACAAAGCACAGGGACTTGGAACAGCACATTTTGAATATAATTCAAGAGATTTAACTGCTTTTTCTCTGACAGGACAGCTGGGAAACCAGCTGGTACTTTGGTAGAGCTCTCTCTTTTGCTTTAACAGATACCTAAGCTCCACGAACAGAACAATGGCTGGGAAAAATCATATCGCTAAAGCTGTTGCCCCCGTTATAGCTTCTGCCTCTGTCCAGACAGAGATCCCAATGCCAGTTGAAGGACCGGTTCCATGTGCAGGGTGCCTGCATGCTGAAGCTCTGAGGAAACAAGCGGAGGAACTCAGAGAGGAGGTGACGAGGCTGAGAAGCATTCAAGACAGTGAGAAGTACATTGATGAGATGCTTCTTGAAACATCCAAGCTCTCTAGCAGAGGAGAAGATGGGTGCCAACAGAATGACGAAGGTTGGACACAAGTCACCAGGGCCTACAGAATCACCCATCCAACTTCTCCAGGCCTTGAATTGGAGAACCATTACGCAGCCCTGGAAGTGGTGGAGGTGAAAGTATCCCTGGAAAGGGAAGAACCAGAGCTCAAGTACCCCAAAGTTGCAGAATCAGTGACCACAAGGAAGCGAAGAGTAGTGGTGGTTGGTGACTCTCTTCTGAGGGGTACTGAGGCATCCACCTGCCTACCAGACTTGATGTCCAGAGAGGTATGCTGTCTGCCTGGTGCCAAAATCCAAGATGTTACAGAGAGTTTGCCGAGACTCATCAAGCCCACTGACTGTTACCCAATGTTGCTAATCCATGTTGGAACAAATGATACTGCCAGGTAGGCCTCTGAGCATATCAAAAGTGACTTCATGGCTCTGGGACAGAGGGTGAAGCAGTTAGGTGCACAGGTGGTGTTCTCTTCAATCCTCTTTGTTCAGGGTAAAGGCTAAGGCAGAGAGGCTCGCATCCTGGAGATGAATGCATGGCTGCATGGATGGTGTCATTGAGAGTGCTTTGGTTTCCTAGACCATGGGATGCTGTTCCAAGGATTGCAGAGCAGAGATGGCATCCATCTGACCAAGAAAGGTCAACGCGTCTTCAGAAGTAGACTGGCTAATCTACTGAAGAGGGCTTTAAACTAGATTAGTTGGGGATGGGTGAAA
Organism: Ichthyophis bannanicus; assembly: GCA_033557465.1. Lineage (NCBI taxonomy): Eukaryota > Metazoa > Chordata > Amphibia > Gymnophiona > Ichthyophiidae > Ichthyophis > Ichthyophis bannanicus. The sequence continues at coordinate 25,936,253 of CM066031.1, read as the reverse complement.
AAAAGCCCCCAGGTAAGTGATGCATTAAATACCTTTATGGAAATGGGTAGCAAGGGTAACATAAGGAAAGCAGTGTGTATAAATACCCGTAGCATGGGGAATAAGATTCCTGATGTTGAAGCTTTGGTGGGAGTGGCCGACTTGGATTTAGTGGCAGTCACAGAAACATGGTTCAAAGAAAACCATGACTGGGATGTAACTATACCTGGCTATACTTTATTCAGAAATGACAGGGTAGGAAGAAGGGGAGGAGGAGTAGCACTATATAGCACAGTTACTTACCTGTAACAGGTGATCTCAGGGAACAGCAGGAATTAGTCTTCACATATGGGTACGTCGGCGCCGACGGAGCCCGCACGGGAATGCTCCCCAGCATCCAATCAGAAAGCTTTTGGGAGCATCCCTCACGCCTGCGCGGTGGCTTCCCGCCTTTCCCACTGCCTCTCCTCAGTTGAGTTTCATAGCTGAGTCAGAAGGAGAGAAAGAGGAAAGGAAATAGATAGATACAACTCCTAGGGGAGGTGGGAGGGTTGTGAAGACTAATTCCTGCTGTTCCCTGAGATCACCTATTACAGGTAAGTAACTGTGCTATCTCCAGGAACAAGCAGGAATGAGTCTTCACATATGGGGACTCTCTAGCTGAGGGTGCCAGGGGAGATCCCATAAAATGCGCATCCCTGGACAGGACGGCATTTTCCCAACCTGGATCCCCGGCATCCCCTGAGGGATGGGGGGTAGGAGTTGAGAAGAGAAGAGTTGCAGAGGAACAGCAAAAACCAAAGACTACAGGGGAGATGAGTCTTTAGAATGCATGCCAAGTATCATTAAAGTATTTAATGAACCAGTACCATATAGAGCATACCTACTGGATTGTAGGAAGTAGAACTGTGATGGAGGGTACTGTAGACGCAGTAGTGGAATCTTCAAGGGAACTTCACAGCAGTGAGGATGAAGTTCCAAATCTGGAATGGGCAGGCGACCCAGGTGTCAACTGGTGCAGGAGAAGAACGGCAGGTCTTCAATGGAAAGCTTTATGTGAAAAAGCTGAGAACTCTTTTAGGTACAGAGTCATTGACATTGAGGACTAAAAGAAGACTGACCGATCCGGAAAATTAGCCCATTCCGGAAGGGAAGAGAGGGTATGGAAAATACCCCTTTTCCCAGGGAGAACAGAAGTGTACTCTGGAATACTGAAGATGTACACTGTCTTTCCTAGCTGGTAGAGACAGGAAGACATCGAAGTTTGATACTCCATATGCATAACAAAAATAGAAGCTGTTGACGTCACAGCAGTAATTGAGAGTATAACCGGTCCTAGTCACCGAGCTGTATGAGAATAGGCAAGTGGACCGTCTGGACCCCTTAAGAAAGTAAAAACGTTAGTACAGACAGTTAGGGAGATAGTAGGTAATACACAGGGTGCTGTGAACATCTCCCAATATGCATACATATATGTATATAGATATATAGAACTACATACATATCCATACAGAAGTGAATATGTATGTCCAGACAAGAGTGATGTATATATCTATATAAGAATGTGTATATATATATATATATATATATATATACATGGCTCATGCCCACCCAGGGCACAAAAAAACATGAAATCATACTGAGGATACATGCCAGCAACTGAGCCACAGAAGGAACATTCGTATGGGGAATGTGGCGTGAAAAGACTCATCTAATAACAGGGGTGAAAACCACCTGAAGAAGTATAGAGAATCTATATCTGTGGTGCAGGAAGGCAGATCCCCAGTATAGTTGCCTGAAGACAGAAGATAACCTCAGTCTGGTAAGAGCACGTCAGATTGGGAACTCCTTGAACCTTCACGCAGAAAAAACTTCTCGTCCGTATCACAACGGGAGACAGGAGGGGATAAATATCCATATAGCCCTGGAAGGACTATAGAAGCCCCTTATATTATATGGAAGACCCTCAGAGACGAATGCCAAGGCTCTATGGCAAGGGCCCATAGTGGGAAGCTTCTCTGAGGATTGCAGAGAGCACTATGCAGGAGAATTATGAGATAAACTGACAGAAGTCAGATAGGTTGCCACACCCTAGATAGGGAAATGGCCAGAAGAAGATAACCTGCAGTGAGGGTTAGCACGCAAGCTAGTTGAAAAGTAGCTTGCAAGAGGCATTAACGCAATCACTGGAACTCCTGCACGGACAGCAACTGAACAAAATAGCAGGGGGGGGGGGGTTCCCCCGCCTGGAAACAGTTGAAGGATAACAGGCATTCCACACTGGACGATGCGTTAGGCATAGTATCAACTCGAGCAGGGGAAAACCCTGGGAGAGAGGGGGTTGGAGGTGACGTACCATATGGTAAGTCAGCTGAAGGAAAGAATGTCCAGGTGGGGACAGCAACCATCATGGGATAGTGGCGATCTCCCTCCATAGGAATAAGAGAGGGAGAATTCTGTAACCCATGGTCAAAAGTATCCTAACTACGGGGCATACTGAAAAGGAGACCCGGGTGAAGAATAAACTTCTGGTATGGAGAAGTTAACTGCAGATTGCAGCATACAGGAACCTATGGCTGCTGGCTACGATTAGCCTGGGAAGAGCCTGGAAACTGCAGACCAGGACGAGAGGTCCCTTGCTTGGGTACATCTGGAGGATGGGCAGAGGGAGGATGAAACCTTCTTTTCTTAGGGAAAGAAGGTCTGGTAGGATATTTCCTACCTCCTGGGGAAAAAGAGGGCTTAGGATGGTTTCCAGAACTAGGAAAGTCAGTGGAGCACAGAGCAACCTGACACAAAGCCTCTCTATTGAAAAGACTGTCTCCAGTACACGGAGAATTACCCAGTGTATGTTGTGCCCATCTGCTCAAGCCTGAAGCCTGCAGCCAGGCCGTACGACGTGCTCCAATAGCAATAGCAGAGGACCTGCTAACAGACTCGAATGCGTCTAGGGAAGCACGAGAAAGAAACCAAGAGATATTCCTGCTATGATCAAGAAGCAAGGAATAGTGAGAGGCCTCAGGTTCTGACAAAAAAGGAGACACAAGAGATAGTTTCTCTGTGACCTCCTGAAGGGTTAGACTCATATAAAAAATATATGAAATAATTCTAGAAGCCAACATGGAAGTTTGGAAGGTCCGACGCCCAAAGGCATCAAGCGCTTTAGGTGCACGACCTGGTGGATAAGAGGAGTGCTTCTTCTTGCTTCTGACCTTCCTCAGCGCTGATTCCACTACAAGGGAATGATGCGGAAGTTGGTTTTTCTGAAACCCCGGAGAGGGGGGCACCTGATACAGAACATGCATGGCTGTAGAAGGCGCAGGAACCTCCAAAGGTGACTGCCAAATCCCCAGAAGAAGGTCCTGCAAAGACTGATGTAAAGGAAGCATTACGGTTGCTTCTTCCGCAGGACCTTGGTCAAGAGTAGGACCAGGAACAGGAATGGCCAGAAAGGCTGCCATGTCACGGAGAAATTTCTGAAAAGAAGGATTTCCCAGAGGAACTGTTCCTGGGTAGACTGAGGTTGAATGAGCAGCTTGAACACCAGAAGGCCCACTGGCCTGGTGCACAAAAGGAAGCCTGCTAGATGGAGAACGATACCGACCATTTCGATTCGAGGCAGTTAGTATCGCATCGTTGGTTCCTGGTATCGATTCCAAGCTAGGCATAGAAAGGATCAACGGCACCGATGGACCTGTAGGAATCGACATCGATACCGACACCGGCATCGGGGGCGGCACCGCCCACGGAGCAGGCAGCAGAGGCTGCCGAAGCGATACCGGGGCAACCAGAGAGCTCTGGAGATTATCCTTGGTACTGCGTAGCCCGAAGGGACATGGATCGGCTCCGAAACGTGTCAGGACCAAGTCATCCAGACTGGATATCGATTCCAGGCTGGGCAGCGAACCGAGCGAGGTTATCGATGCCCGTCTAGAGGGTACCGACGTTGGTGGTGGCATCGGCAGTGCCGACGCATAAAAGTCGATCGGAATCGCATCGATCGGCGCCAAAGGCACCGAGGGCGTCCAAAGACGACACTCGGAGAAGAGAGGAACACTCGACACCGGCGCCGATGTTGGGGTATCGGTACCGCTCGAAGCCGGTACCCCCGCCGAGTATGGCGCCCAGGATACCCGACAACGATTCCCGGTGGAGAGTGGAACACTCGACACCGACGCCGATGCTGGGGCATCGGCACCGCTCGCAGCCGGAACCAACCCCGCGGATGGCTGGGACAGAGGAATGCCAATCTGAGTCGCATCCCAGATGACGATCCCTAGCGACGAGCGGAGCACTCGACGCCGGCATCGATGCCGGGGAATCGGCACTGCCCGAAGCCGGCACCAACCCCGCGCATGGCAGGGGTGCAGGAAAGCCAGTCTGGGGCGGATCGATCGGCCCCGAAGGCACCGAGGACACCAGATGACGATCCCTGGTGAAGAGTGGAGCACTCGACACCGGTACCGACGCCGGGGAAGCGGTACCGCTCGAGGCCGGTACCAACCCCACGCATGGCTGGGATGCAGGAAAGCCAGTCTGGGTCGAATCGATCGGCCTCGAAGGTACCGAAGACACCAGTTGACGATCCTTGGCGAAGAGTGGAGCACTCGACGCCGGTGCCGATGCCGGGGGATCGGTACCGCTCGAAGCGGATACCACCCCTGAGCATGGCTCAGGTATGTTCTGTGAGGAGTGAACCCCAGGAACAACCTGAAACCCCGTGGATGCTTTGGAGCCCGAAGACTCCCGCCGGGGTTTAATTGCCAACGGGGTCTTGAGGGGAAGGCCGGAGCCATCGTCATGCCGCGTATGAGACTTACCCCTCAAGAATTGGCTAGTCTTAACAGACTATTTGTGGGTTACCTGATCCTGGAGAGAAGAATAAACCGGCATCCTCACCTCAGGCGGAAAAACGGCCTCGAGGGATACCCGAAAAAGAGAAGGTCTTCTCCCAATACTAAAGCCCGATGGACCGGGGGAAAGGGGGTCAGGACCCAAACAGGTCAGACACTAGGCATCGGAGTCTGAAAAGAAAACTAAGTTTCCGCAGTGAAGGCACTTCTTAGGGGAAAAAGGCTCCATGCTGGAAAGGCCTGGTAGGCCCCAGAAGGGAAAGCGAAACCGAGGAGAAAAAAGACCTCGAAGTTGGAAAATACAAGAAAAAAGCACCGGCGGTGCCGGTATCGGCGGGAGAGAAGGCCGCGACCACAAGAAAACAAGAAAAAAAGGATTTTAAAGAAAAAAAGTTTCTGCGGTGACAGGAGGTATGTCCTGCCGGCTCCGCGGAAAAACGAAAACTGAGGAGAGGCAGTGGGAAAGGCGGGAAGCCACCGCGCAGGCGCGAGGGATGCTCCCAAAAGCTTTCTGATTGGATGCTGGGGAGCATTCCCGTGCGGGCTCCGTCGGCGCCGACATACCCATATGTGAAGACTCATTCCTGCTTGTTCCTGGAGGTGTAAAAAATACTATTAAAGCTTTGGAATTACAGAGATTAAAAGGGAGAGAAGAGGCATTGTGGGTTAAACTAGAAAGAGGGAAAGAGAAATCTATTTGTATTGGCGTGATATACAGACCTCCCTTACAAGAGGAAGAGGGGGACAGAGAGTTAATTGAAGACATACGCAGCATTGCTTGGAAAGGGGAAGTGCTACTGATAGGGGATTTCAATATGCCAGATGTTGCTTGGCATATTCCTGCTGCAGTATCATCTAGAAGTAAAGAGACCCTGGATTCTCTACAGGGAGAAATATTCAAGCAATTAGTAGCAGACACCACACGTGAAGGGGCCATACTGGACTTGGTGCTTACCAATGGTGAAAGTGTTTCTGATGTTATAGTGGGAGATCATTTTGTATCCAGTGATCACCAGATGGTGTGGTTCAGTATTAGGACTAGGGCTGTTAGAATCCATTCAAAGTTGAGGGTCTTAGACTTTATGAATTCTAACTTTGTCAAGATGGGCCAATACCTCAGGGAGTCGTTAGCAGGATGGGAATAGCTGGGGGATGTAGAAAAACAGTGGGAAAAACTGAAAGGGGATATTTTAAGGGCAACCAACCTTTTTGTTAAAATGGTAAATAAAGGTAAAAGGAAAAGGAGACCGCTATGGCTTTCAAAAGAAGTATCTGAAAAAGTGAGGAAAAAGAGGGAGGCCTTCATGAAATACAAGAGATCACAGAGAGAGGAAGACAGTCATCTATATTTGGAAAAACTTAGATAAGCTAGCAAAGTAGTCAGGAAAGCAAAGATTCAAAAAGAGGAGGAAATAGCCAATGCAATAAAATGGGGGGGGGATAAGACATTTTTCAGATATGTTAGTGAGAAGAGGAAGGGCAAAAGTGGTATTGTCAGACTCAAGGGTGAAGGGGAGGAATATGTAGAAGCTGATGAGGATAAAACGGAATTGCTTAACAAATATTTCTGTTCTGTGTTCACAGATGAAGAACCAGGAGCAGGACCTCAGAAAACACCCAAAAACAGGAACAGAAGCGAGGGACATCTTGAACAATTTTCAGAAGACTGTGTTTGTGAGAAACTAGCTCAACTTAAAGTAGACAAAGCGATGGGAACGGATAGGATACACCCTAGAATACTGAGGGGACTTGGGGACATTCTAGCAGCTCCACTGACTGAGCTTTTCAGTGCATCGTTGGAGTCAGGAGTGGTGCCAAAGGACTGGAGAGAGGCTCATGTGGTGCCTTTACACAAAAGCAGAAGCAAGGATGTGGTTGAAAACTACAGGCCGGTTAGTTTAACTTTGGTGGTGAGTAAATTACTAGAAACGCTGCTGAAAGAGAAAATAGTGAGGTTTCTGGAGTCCAGCAGATTACAGGATCCGAGGCAGCATGGATTCACCAGAGGCAGGCCTTGTCAGACAAATCTGATTGATTTCTTTGACTGGGTGACCAGGGAGTTGGACCGAGGGAGAGCCCTAGATGACTTATAAACAAACTGAGCACCCTAGGGATGGACCCTAAAGTTACTGCTTGGGTTAGAACTTGGTTGGGTGGGAGGTGACAAAGAGTCCAGGTAAATGGGACTCACTCTAAGGAGAAGGATGTTACCATTGGTGTGCCCCAGAGATCTGTCCTTGGTCCGATTCTTTTTAACATCTTTGTTAGTGATATAGCGGAAGGGCTGTCGGGTAAGGTTTGCCTTTTTGCGGATGATACCAAAATCTGCAATAGAGTAGACACCCAGGAAGGTATAGAAAACATGAGGAGGTATCTAGCTAAGCTTGAAGAATGGTCTAGAATCTGGCAGCTGGGATTTAATGTTAAAAAAATGTAAGGTCATGCATTTGGGCTGCAGCAATCCAAGGGAGCAATATAGTATAGGGGGTGAAGTACTTTTGTCCACTAAAGAAGAGCGGGACCTAGGCGTGGTTGTGTCTGATGACCTTAAAGTAGCTAAACAGGTAGAAAAGGCGATGGCAAAAGCTAGAAGGATGCTTGGGTGCATACGGAGAGGAATGGCTAGCAGAAAAAAGGAGGTGATAGTGCCTCTGTATAAGTCTTTGGTGCAACCTCATTTTGGAGTATAGTGTGCAATTCTGGAGACCGCACCTTCAAAAGGATGTGAACAGGATGGAGTCAGTGCAGAGGGTGGCTACTAAAATGGTTAGTGGTCTTCATCATAAAGCATATGAGGACAGACTTAAGGATCTTAATATGTACACCTTAGAGGAAAGGCGGGATTGAGGTGATATGATTGAGATGTTTAAATACCTCTGTGGCATAAATGTTCAGGGGGAGAGCCTCTTTCAATTGAAAGCAAGTTCTGCTATGAGAGGACATGGGATGAGGGTGAAGGGGTATTGATTCAGGAGTGATTTGCGGAAATATTTCTTTACGGAAAGAGTGGTGGATCCGTGGAATAGTCTCCCAGTGGAGGTGGTAGAGATGAGGACAGTAACTGAATTTAAAAAGCATGGGACAAACAGAGGATCTCTAAAGGAAAAAAGGGGACTGTTGTAATTGTTGATAAGGAAGGACAGACTAGATAGGCCATGTGGTCTTTTTCTGTCGTCATATTTCTATGTTTCAAGAATGCAAGCTGAGGAGACAGGAAGGTGTAGAGAGTTAATAAGAAGCTCAGTTTTGGCCATGTTCAATTTCAAGTGGCGGTGAGATATCCAAACTGCAATGTCAGAAAGGCAGGCAGAGATCCTGGTCTGGATTGCCAGAGAGATTTCAGGTGTAGAGAGGTGGATCTGGGCGTTATCTATGTAAAGATAGTACTTAAAGGCATGGGAAGAGATGAGTGCACAAAGGGAATGGGTCTAGAGAGAGAAAAGGAGGGGACCCAAGACAGATCTTTGAGGTACACCAACTGAGAGCAGGATAGCAGCAGAGGAGGATCCACCAGAACAAACACTGATAGAGCGATGGGAGAGATAAGAAGAGAACCAGGATAGTACAGAGTCCTTAAAACCAAGCGAGGATAAGATATCAAGGAGAAGGTTGTGGTTAACAGTGTCAAAAGTAGCAGAAAGGTCAAGAAGGATGAGGACTGAGTAAAGGTCCTTGGATTTTGCCATGAACAGGTCACTGGAAACTTTGGCAAGAACTGTTTTGGTAGAATGTAAAGGACGAAAGCCAGATTGTAGAGGATCCAAAAGGACTAGAGAGGAGAGAAAGTTGAGGTAATGGTGGTGAACTGCACATTCAAATAATTTAGAAATGAATAGGGGGAGGGAGATGGATCAATAGCAAGAAGGACAGGTAGGGTCTAGTGAGGGTTTCTTGAGGAGAGGAGTGACCACGGCATGCTTGAAGGCTGCAGAGAAAGTTGCAGTGGAGAGTAATAGGTTGAGAATATGAGAGATGGGAGGGACTACAATGGAGGAGGTGGAGCTAAGGAGACAGGTGGGTATAGGATCAGAGGAGCAGGTAGTGAGTTTGGAGGAGGGAAGAAAGTGTGTTGTTTCCTCCTCAGAGATCATAGAAAAGGAAGAAAGGGTAGTAGAGGTAGGTGTGTGTGTGTGTGGGGGGGGGGGGGTGGAGTTGGGAGCCAGAGATATGACTGCACCCCATTCGCTCTTTCAAGGGCTATCCTTTCCCATCCCCTTTGCCACCACCACCATTCCAGAAATAGCGCTTTATCATTCAATCTGATTTGAAGCCTGGATCATTGCTGACCAGAGAAATTGACAGCTTTCCTGCTGGGACCAATCCAACTGCCAAATAATGCAGTGGGATGTTTTGCAAGTGACCCTGCCTCTGCATCCTGTCACGTACACTTACAGCAAGCTGATTTTATTCCATACTTATAGTCACTTGTGATATACATAATATACTGTACATGATATTCCCTCTAACATTTGCAACCCAGGAAAAATCAACAGTTAGAGGTAAAGGAATTTTTCCAGGGAAGACGGGACAGACATCCATTGGGCTCCGTGGAAAAAAGGAGACCGAGCAAGATGGCACCCTTGGGCAGGAAGGGGACCACGCATGCACGATAGCATTCCCAAAGACTTACTTTGAAAGCTGGGGAAATGCTCCATGCGGGCTCTCTGGCCCTGACTTCACCCATATGTGAGGATTGACTTCCTGCTTGTTCCTGGAGAAAATGTATATACGTTTTTTGCAGTACATAAGTTCTCATTGTTTCTTGTAACAACTTTGTAGCCAGCATTAAATGTACAGTGCGGTATAAAAGAACAGCTAAACAAATTAATAAAAAAATAAAATCTTAATAGAGCAGGACCCACAGTCGGATCACTGGTACCTAATGACATGGAGTAGATTAGGGTGTGTCCGGCAAGGAGCAGCGTGAACCGCCTCGGCAATCTCATTGAGAAGACAAGAAGGCCCATGCGCGTCATTATCTGTTCTCACTTACTATCTTATGAGGTTTCTTTTTCCCTCAATGTATCACACTCCGATGAACTTTCCACAAAGCACAAGCTTCAGTAATAAAGGCTCACCATGCTTTCTCCTCTCCTACCCCCCTACCCTGGGTGATTCCAAGAATGCAAGGAGATGCCCAGAAGCTGAACAAAGGCAGGATCTGCAATCCTCCAAGCTACTACTACTACTATTTAGCATTTATATAGCGCTACGCAAGCAACTCTGTACAGAAATATAAGCAAAAAGACAGTCGCTGCTCGTCAGAGCTTACAATCTAGTCAAGACAACACAGAACAATAGACAGTTCGGGAAAACAATTATGGTAACACGGAGCAATAGTTAATCCGGGATAAAGCAAAGTATGGGGTAAAACAAAGTATGGCATTAACAAATCGAGCAAAACCAAGTATGGCATTTACAGTTTTAGACATGACAAAGGACGGGAGTCAAGTCAGGACAAGCTGCAACAGTAACAGTCCCAGAACCTGCTCGAAACATCTACAGCTCCTCAGAGTGCACTGCAACACTCACACACAGTAATACCCACTAGGAAGGACTACAGCTTCCAGAGTCCACTGTGACACTGCCACACAGTAATACCCCATAAGAAGGACTTCAGCTTCCAGAGTGGACAGTGACATGCCCACACAATAATACCTCCTAGGAAGGACTACAGCTCCCAGAGTGGACGGTGACACACCCAGAGAATAATGCTCCCTAAGAAGGACTACAGCTCCCGGAATGCACTGTGACACTCCCACACAGTAGAAACATAGACATATGACAACAGAAAAAGACCACATGGCCTTTCTAGTCTGTCCTTCCATATCAACAACTACTTTAGCTACTTTAAGATCATCAGACACAACCACACCTAGGTCCCGCTCTTCTTTAGTGGACAAAGGTACTTCACCCCCTATACTATATTGCTCCCTTGGATTGCTGTAGCCCAAATGAATGATCTTACATTTTTTAACATTAAATCTCAGCTGCCAAATTCTAGACCATTCTTCAAGTTTAGCTAGATCCCTCCTCATGTTATTATTTATTTATTTATTACAAATTCTTATATACCGCGCTATTTGGCATCAGCGCGGTTTACATTATAACACAACGACCATAACAACATGCTGTTTGGTTTTACATAGAACAGGGGTCCAAACTTGGATAACAGGGGTAACTATATACATGAGATTTTTACATAGTAAAGAGTAGCTTGGATAACAGGGTTGATTATATACATGAGATATTTACATGGCAATGAGTGGGTGAAATAACATAATGAACGTGAGGGTTGTTTCTTAGAGTGGGTCATCTCTTCAGAGGGGTGTCATTGGAGTTTGGGTAGCATTGGAGGAATAAATGGTATTTGAGTGCCTTTCTGAACTGTGATAGGTATCATGTATCAAGTAATAAAATAAAACTAATAAAGTAATAAAATAAATAATAAAGTAATAATAATAATATAATAATAATAATAATAATAATAATAATAATAAATAATAAAGTAATAAAATAAAATAAAACTGTGATAGGTATCATGTATCAAGTAATCACACACCACACACTAATCCCTCCTAGGAAGGACTGCAGCTGCCAGAGTGCTCTGTGACACACCCGCATAGTAATACCCCCTAGGAAGGACTACAACACCCAGAGAGCACTGTGACACTCCCACACAGTAATCCCTCCTAGGAAGGACTACAACACCCAGAGAGCAATGTGACACTCCCACACAGTAATCCCTCCTAGGAAGGACTACAGCTCCCAGAGTGGACAGAGACACATATAGAGTAATACTCCCTAGGAAGGACTACAGCTCCCAGAGTGCACTGTGACGCTCCTACCCAGTAATCCCTCCTAGAAAGGACGACAGCTCCCAGCGTGTACTATGACACACCCACACACTAATCCCTCCTAGGAAGGACTACAGCTCCCAGCATGTACTATGACACACCCACACACTAATCCCTCCTAGGAAGGACTCCCAGAGTGCTCTGTGACACTTCCCACACACTAATGCCTCCTAGGAAGGACTCCCAGAGTGCACTGTGACACTTGCATACTGTAATCTCTCCTAGGAAGTACTGTAGCTGTCAGAGTGCTCTGTGACACACCCACAGAGTAATCCCTCCTAGGGAGGACTGCAGCTCCCAGAGTGCACTGTACACTCCAACAGAGAAAGTGTAGTTTATGTATAGGGCTTTGGTGCCTGGAACTTGTTCTGTGCATATAATATCTTTGTTTCTGTAGATCAGACATGTGAAATCCTCCAGGGCATTTTGCTGTTAGTAACTCCTCTCTCTTGCCCTGCCTTTTTCTTCCTGAATATCTCAGGAAGTGGATATGTGAGATGACCCAGCATTAGTACAGCCCCTTTTGTGGCAGGTGCAGGCCTGTGACCCACGGTGTCTGACATAGGCAGGCCAGCATGGCTAGCTTGACCTGTAAATGAGGCCTGTGGAGAGGCATATAGGATTGCACATCCCCCAATATGCTGCTATTGTAAGAAAGAACTCAGTAGAAATATTGAATTAGCTTAGGTAAGCATAACTGCAGAATTAAGAAATGGAAAAATACAGAAAAGACATGTTTAAAAGTTACTGATAAGAAAAAGTACATTTGCAGAGAAATAATGAGGAGTGCTGACAGATGAGTTACAGAACCTTGCTCTTCTGCACGCACAAATTGGTCCCATAACCTTGAGAGTGTGAAAGTAACAAGTTGATGAACTGACCATTGTAATTGGGACTAGAAGGGGGGCAGGCAGGTGTCATGCCCACAGAAGGGACATAATTGGAGAAACTTATCAGTACCGGGACCAATGGAAGGGGTACGGGAGGTACGGGAGAGTACCGGGACCAATGAAATGTTTTTCTATACCTAGAATGGAACAGAAGTCTATAAAAGTTGTTGTAATGCTTGAAAACTTTGCTCAGCCATTTTGAAATTGACTTGCTTGAGACTTGTGCACAAATAAATGATTTGGACCTTCTGAACAGACTCCTGGTATCATTGGTTTGTCTGCGCTTTGCTGCTACATATTCCTTGGTGCGTTGGCCGGGAAGTTGTGGAATCAAAGTGTATATAGGGCAATATACCACAACTTTCCGCCTCTATAGGCTTGGTCCTGCCGGGATCGCGCCCTTCCGACGAGGGCCGCTCCCTGGCGCCACCGGTCCCTTGTATCGGAGGGAGCTGGTCGGACCTCGGCGGGTGCCGGGCCCGGTTGGAGCCAACGCCTCGAACCCGAGTGAGGGGAGTCCGAGGTCCAACTCATGCGCCTGCTTGGGAAGTTTGAGGACCGGATCCGGTGAGTATAGTTTTGATTTTGGGTCTAGACAGAAATAGAAAGAGCAGTACTGCCATTGGAATTTGGAATTTGTAATCTCGAGATATTGGGAATTGGTAAGAGAGCATGATCAACTCTCAAGGAAGAGCCAAGTAGCCTGGCATGGGAATTCGCTAGGTGAAACCCTCATCCTTTTTGTAATTGGGAAAAAGACTAGTCAGAACAGATAGAAACGAATGCATTCTGGGATACGTTGCTAGCATGATTGTGTGAACGAAGTGTGAATGAGAGGTCTGGCAGCACGGACCAAGTGAAGGCGGACCCCTGATTAGCGCATTTCCTGACCGGGCGACCGCGTTCAGGTCGCGAAAAGGGGGAAGCGATTGTCGTCTTGTCTTGTTATTTGTATTCCCTATACGTTTCCAGGGCCGTGAGGACCCCTTACCCACGGTCCGCCCTCCTTTTCCCTTCTGTCTGTTGTTGCGCGCACACATCGAAATGGGAGGGGCGGGGTCTACTAGAAACACTCCATTAGAATGTATGATCGCACATTTTAAAGAGGGATATTCAGGAGATTATGGTATTAAAATGACAGCAGCCCGTTTGCAGATTTTGTGTACTAGGGAGTGGCCCGATCTAGACCCCATCTGGCCCCGAGAGGGAACGTTCACTGTAGAGATTATTCAGTCAATACACCGTAGAGTGCGGGTAGCGCACCCCGATCAGTACCCTTATATAGATTCCTGGTTAAGTATTTGTGAAGATCCGCCCTCCTGGGCGCAGCGCTGTTATGAGGAACAGTGCAGAATAATGTTAGCTAAAACAGATTCTAGACAGAAAACGGAACAGCCTAGAATGAAAGAGCAGGATAAGAAAGCCACGAAGAAACCCATCCTGGCAGATCCTGATTCCCCAGAAGTAGTCCTCAGGCAGCCCCGAACCCCAGGTCCAGTGAGAGTAGCCCGGCGTCGTCCTGCCCCAGAACCCCAGAGAAGGCCAGAGCCGAGGCGGGACCCAACCCCTGATCCCCCTTCTGGAGAAGAGAAAGAGGAAGACTTAGTGGAAAGAGAAGTGGAGGATGTAAAAAGTGAGTCAGAAGCGGAGATAGAAGAAGGAGAAAGAGAAAATTCCCCAGAAGAGGAGGAGGACAGTTTACAAATAATCGAGAAAGCCAGCGCTAGCACTAGCATGCCAGTGAAAGAGAAACCCAAAGCCAAACCTGTTGCGAAAAAGAAAGCGACTCCTGCAAAGGCAACGACAATAACCCTTAGATCCCAAACAACGCCTGGGACAGCCAAACTGTTTCCCTTACGGCAAGTCCCCGGAGTGCCCGTAAAGAATGATAATGATGAAGTGGTAGCGGGACCCCTAACTTATGTGTATATCCCTTTCTCTACAACTGATTTATTAAATTGGAGGTCGCATTATGCCTCCTATACTAGTAAGCCTCAGGAGCTGACAGAATTAGTAACTAGTATTATGGAAACTCACCAACCCACTTGGCCAGATTGCCGTCAGCTCCTGACCACCCTATTCACTACAGAAGAACGAGCGAGAATTAGAAAAGCAGCTATTGAATGGATGGCAGAAAACCCTGCAGCTCCGGCGCAGGGGCAGAATATAATAGATCGTAGAGAAGCAGCTCAGAGAGAATTCCCGAATGAAGACCCCCAATGGGATCCAAATACAGATGAAGGATCCACAGCCCTAGCCCGCTTTCGCCAAGGCTTTTTACAAGGCCTGAGAAGGGGGGGCCAAAAAGCTATGAACCTTTCCAAAGTCACAGGAGTTATCCAAGGGATAGATGAGAGCCCAGCAGATTATTATGAAAGATTAACTGAAGCCTACAGAATGTATACTCCCTATGATCCCGAGGCACCAGGAAGTTTATGTATGGTGAATTCTGCTTTTGTTAACCAGTCTCAACCAGACATTAGACGCAAATTACAGAAATTAGAAGGGTTTGCGGGCATGAATGCAACACAGTTATTGGAAGTCGCTCATAAAGTGTATGTGAATCGTGATACTGAAAGACAGAGAGAATGTGATAGAAAGATGAAGAAGAAAGCTGATTTTTTGGCTGCGGCCATAGTTGAAAAGAAAAGGGGAGGTGTCCCTAGTCGAAGGAGCAGAGGAAGAGGGCGGGGTCAAGGCGGAGGCCGGACCCAGAGACTAGGCGTGAACCAATGCGCCTATTGCAGAGAGGAAGGACATTGGAGAGATACGTGCCCGCAACTCGAAGACGCCCAGCAAGATGACGACAACGATCATCAGTGGCGAGAAGAAAGACGAGGCCGTCCCCGAGGCCGAGGAGGAGCCAATCGAGAACAATTCCAGCGAGAGAGAGGAGGAGGAGCCATTCAAGCATTGGCCACACAAGCCCATGATGAGGATGACGTGGATTAGGACAGACCGGGCTCCAAGTTTGCTTTAGGTCTCCAGGAGCCTATGGTCGGAATACAAATAGGAGACCAAATTATGAACTTTATGGTTGATACTGGAGCAGAACATTCAGTAATAGACAAAAAGATAGCCCCATTCACAAAAAAAAAGCAGTCACCATTATAGGAGCAACTGGTGCCAAAGCCACAAAGTCTTTTCTTCAAAACCGAATATGCAGTCTAGGAGGACAGCAAGTAACTCATCAATTCCTTTACATGCCCGAATGTCCAGTGCCACTACTGGGACGAGACATGCTAGCCAAGCTTCAAGCACAGATATCCTTCTCCGAACAAGGAGAAATGCAAATGACCGTAAATTCCCAAGCCAAACCAGCAGGAGTAATGCTGCTGACAGTTCCCCGAGAAGAAGAGTGGAGATACTACATTGATGATTCTATCCAAGACACCTATTTTGAACAAACTTTAAAGAACATTCATGCACCACCTGGAGTATGGGCAGAAGGCAGTCCCCCAGGCCTAGCCAAACATATAGCTCCAGTAATTGTAACCCTCAAGCCTAGTGCTACACCAGTGCACGTCAAACAGTACCCTCTCCCAAGAGCCGCAATTGAAGGCATCCATCGCCACCTACAGAGATTGCTCGAGTATGGCCTACTAAAAGTATGTCAATCCCCATGGAACACCCCACTTTTGCCAGTAAAGAAACCTGGGACAGATGATTATCGCCCAGTGCAAGATTTGAGAAGAGTAAATGATGCAGTTGAAACTATACATCCAGTTGTACCCAATCCTTACACTCTTCTAGGACTGATACCTGCTGAAGCTACCCATTTCACTGTACTGGATTTAAAAGATGCATTCTTTTGCATAAGATTAGCCCCTGTAAGCCAAATATTGTTTGCATTTGAATGGCAGGACCCCATCTCTGGAAGAGGGGGCCAACTCACCTGGACAAGATTACCCCAAGGATTCAAGAATTCACCTACCATCTTTAGTGCTGCACTGAATCAAGACCTTTCAAGCTATCCAGTAGCCCCGGGGAAGAGAGTGCTTCTCCAGTATGTGGACGATCTGTTGATAGCTGCCGTATCAGAAAGTGAATGTATACTAGCCACAAAAGATCTCTTGCAGTTACTAGATGAAGCTGGATACAAAGTTTCCAGAGCCAAAGCACAGCTATGTTACTTGGGTTTTCGTATTACCCAAGGAAGCAGAAGATTAGGCAGAGAAAGAAAAGAAGCCGTATGCAGAATTCCAACTCCAACAACCAGAAAGCAAGTCAGAGCCTTTCTGGGAGCAGCAGGATTGCGAATCTGGATACCCAACTTTGCCCAAATTGCCAAACCACTGTATGAAGCCACAAAAGGAGAAGAGAAGTCACCACTGGAGTGGGGACTTGAGCAGGATACAGCCTTCCAGAAGTTAAAAGAAGAATTGATGTCATCACCAGCACTTGGACTACCAGATGTCCACAAACCTTTCCACTTGTTTGTACATGAAGCACAGGGAAATGCCCTAGGCATGTTGACTCAGAAATTGGGAAATTGGGAGCGACCTGTAGCCTACCTATCGAAACAATTGGACCCTGTGGCCAAAGGATGGCCACCTTGCTTGAGAGCAGTCGCAGCTACAGCGCTATTAGTGAGTGAGGCAGACAAACTCACACTAGGACAGAACATACGAGTCACTGTGCCACATGCAGTCCTTGCCCTTATGGAACAAAAAGCAAATTATTGGCTCACCAATTCCCGAATGTTGAAGTACCAGAGCATGTTATGTGAAAACCCACAAATACAACTTGAAGTGAGCCATGCCTTGAATCCAGCTACCTTGATACCCATCAGTGAAGAACTCCCAGAACATGACTGTATCGAAGTCATGGAAACTGTGTTCTCTAGTCGACCTGACTTAACAGATGTGCCCATAGACAATCCCGACCAGATCTATTATGTTGATGGGAGCAGTCTCATCCTTGACGGACGACGCTGTGCCGGATATGCAGTCGTCACTCAACATGAAGTAGTTGAATCATCAGCTCTAGCCTCAGGCACATCAGCCCAGAAAGCCGAATTAATAGCACTCACCAGAGCATTGTTGTTAGGAGAAAAACTTGTGCTGAATGTATATACAGATTCCAAATATGCCTTCACTACCTTGCATGCCCATGGAGCCCTCTATAAAGAAAGAGGACTCATCACATCCGGAGGAAAATCAGTCAAATATGGTCCCGAAATATTGATGTTACTTGATGCCGTTTGGGCCCCAACACGTGTAGCTGTCATGCATTGCAGAGGACATCAAGCAGGAAAAGGAGAAGTTGCCCGAGGAAATAGATTTGCAGATGCCTCAGCACGACAAGCAGCTATGACAGGACAGATTGCCCCACAAGCTATGCCAATGCAAGCTGCATTTATTTATTTATTTATTTATTTAGTGTACATTTGTAGCCCGCTGCTTCCAGTGATCAGCAGCGGTGTCTATACATAGGAGGTTTGGCTGTACTGGCCAGGATTAATTTATATACAATGTGATTTGGGGAGGGGGGGGATAGAGCACAGCAAGCATAGGGTTACAAGATTTACAGTAGATTGAATATTGTAGTTACATACAGGTACTTAATACATATTTACAGTGGCTGCCTGTTAGGGCTTTACAAATGATGACCCTTATATACAAATTTATACATTGCTGAGTTTACTTCAGGAGGTTAGTATATTTCAAGTGGTTAGGTTGTAATGTGCTTGGAAAAGATGTGTCTTGAGTAGTTTCCAGTACCCTTGAATCTATGGACCCCACGATATACCACCAAAGAATTGGATTACTATTGTGACAAAGAAAATGGAGTATTGAAGGATGGATGGATTGAGCTGCCACCGGAAGAGGGCAGTCAACCTCCAGGACGAATAGTAATTCCTGAATTGTTAGGACCATCTTTTGTCAAAGCTTTCCACGAAGCCACCCACTATGGGAAGAGTGCTATGGAGAAAGCACTCAGACCACATTTTTACATCCCTCTGATGACAACTATATCAGCCTCAGTAGCACGTCAATGTGTAACTTGTGCCAAAAATAATGCCAAGCAAGGCCTTATTACAGCACCCCGAGTTCAGTCGGGAGGTGTCACCCCCATGCACAACCTCCAAGTTGATTTCACCGAAATGCCAAAAGCCAATGGATACCATTACCTACTAGTATTAGTTTGTACTTTCTCTGGGTGGGTAGAAGCATTCCCAACCAGAACTGAGAAAGCCCGAGAAGTTACCAAAGCCTTAATGAGAGAGATTGTCCCCAGATTTGGAATCCCAGCAGTGATAGGGTCAGACAATGGACCCTCATTTGTCTCCCAAGTTACTCAGCAGTTAGCAAAAGCTTTGCAGATACAGTGGAAACTCCACACTGCATACAGACCCCAGAGTTCAGGGAAAGTTGAGCGAATGAATCGTACCTTGAAAGCCCAAATGTCTAAGCTTTGTCAGGAGACACACTTGAAATGGCCCCAAGTGCTCCCCATAGCTTTACTCAGAATACGCTCAGCCCCTGTAAAGTCAACAGGATTTTCCCCTTTTGAAGTTTTGTATGGTAAACCCCCACCAATAGTGCAGGGAGTCAAAGGAAGTTTAGCCCAGATTGGTTCAGAAGTAACCAGACAAGAACTCCTAGCTCTTAGTTTTGTTCTGCAGACTCTCCATGCGTGGATCCAAGACCAGTTGCCTATCAACTTGACGGAACCCTTGCATCCCTACCAGCCTGGAACTTCGGTGTGGATCAAAGATTGGAAGAAGATACCGTTGGAACCCCATTGGAAGGGACCGTACACCGTCATCCTGTCTACCCCAACTGCAGTAAAGGTAGCCGAGATCGACGCCTGGATCCACCACAGCAGAGTCAAGCCCGCCGCCGATCCTGAACCAGAGCGGTGGACAGCAGAACAGCACCCTGATGTACCCTTGCGAGTTACTCTGAGACGGCAACCAGCAGCATAGACACTTCATCACAAGTGCTTTGCAGTAGCCAAGTCTTTCGAAGAGGATTGCTGTTTTCCATGCAGCAACAGTTTTGTTTCAACGAACCCAATTTGTGTGTGGTTTGGCACACTACTTTGAGACTACATTGACTAAGCCAGACTTCACAAGCCAACTAAAATTGCTAATAAGTTGGTTAATGTGTACTGGACTACTTGAGGATCTTCAATCAACACTCAGCACCCGTTAAATTGCTTCATTAGCAAACGGGACGAAGAATAATAGACCGTCGTGATCAAGATCAGCAAGCTGAGGATTCAGAAGAACTCCAATCAACATCAACATGTATCTTTGTTTCTGCTTTACCTTGGTTGCCTTCTTTGGAGGTTATGAACAGACTTATGCTCTACCTCCATGCACCGCTTGCATTACTTCTACTAGAACTGGACTGAAAGTAACTCAGACTTTGCTTTACCATTCTTACTATACCTGCAAGGGAACAATAACTTGGTGTATCTATAACACCACTGAACTAAATGTTTGCACTCATGGCAAAATCAAAGCATGCTATAATCCGCATCAAAATCCATCCTATTACACGTTGGAAATAAGATGGAAGGATGCAGATGGACCTATATTAGCTGCTACACCACCACTTAAGGACATTACTAAACCTGCTGTTCTGAATTTTGATGCATGTAATGCTATTAATAGAGATAGTTATTCCACCTGTGGTACATGGGAGAAAGCGTATCGAAATGACCATAAGTATATGTGTCCAGAAGGTGCCACAAATTGGTGGAAGTGTACAGGTAAAACAGGATCAGGGTATAGTACTGCTACAGCAGCAGATTACTATTGCCCGTATTGGGGATGTGTTTTTTATGCTACCTGGAACACTGGTATAACTAATGAGAAAATAGATAAGCGGATGGCTACTCTAACCAAGCCAACCACAAATGATAAATGTCAGAAAGATGCTTGCAACCCCTTACATTTGCGTGTACATAATCCCCATGCATGGAAACAAGGATATAAGTTTGGTTTACGTATTGCTGGAGGAGCAACAGATCCAGGGACCATTGTGTATATTAGATTGAATACTCAAGCCCACAAGTCATCTAAATATCATATTCATAATACCTTTTATGAAGCTATGCATGTAAATAAGTTTGAGATCCCTCACCCTTCACAGAATTTGTTTCTAGAATTAGCCGGAGCAGTAGTATCTAGTCTTAAGATCACAGATTGTTATTTCTGTGGCGGAACCCAAATGGGAGACCAATGGCCCTGGGAAGCCCAAGAATTGAATTATTCCCTGATTTACAACCAGACTGAATTACACAAGACTACCAGTGAATGGGTGTTAGCGCACTCAATCGTTGGACGTCTTTGCTTTGCCAGAACTGGACCCCAGTTCACCCAAAAGGTAGGACAGCTGGTCTGTCTAAGCCAGAAATACTTTAATGCCACGACTAAAAAGACAGCATGGTGGTCAGGAATCAGACATCCTGAACCTCCTAACCCATTAGCTAGATTTCCTGAACTTGCAGGTCTATGGACTAACCTTGCTAAAGTCCAAGCCTGGCAAGCCCCACCTGGCCTATATTGGATCTGTGGAAACCGAGCATATGCGCAACTCCCGCCACAATGGGGAGGAGCATGTGTCTTAGGAACCATCAGACCTTCTTTCTTCCTGTTAAACACTGAACATGGAGAACAATTAGGATACCCTGTATACACAACCCACAGACACAAAGGAGCATCAAGACAGAAAAGAGAAGCCTTACAGATAGGCAAGTTGGAGAAGTGGCGAGGTGATGATTGGCCACCAGAAAGAATTATTGAGTATTATGGACCCGCCACTTGGAATGATGATGGTATGTATGGTTATCGTACCCCAATTTATATGATCAATCGTATTATTCGCTTACAAGCAGTAGTTGAAATAATAACCAATGAAACTAGTCATGCTCTTACGCTCTTAGCTAGACAAAGTACTCAGATGCGCACTGCCATATACCAGAATCGCTTAGCACTTGATTATTTGCTAGCAGCTGAAGGAGGAGTATGTGGTAAACTGAATTTAACTAATTGCTGTTTGAAAATAGATGATAAAGGTCAAGTAGTTGAAGAAATTGCTAAAGATATGCAAAGACATGCTTATGTGCCAGTACAGACTTGGCACGCCTTGAAATTTCCTAACTGGTTTGCTAACCTTTTCTCTTGGCTGGGAGGATTTAAGACTTTCATTATCTTAGTACTAATCCTTGTTGCTGTTATCCTCTGCTTACCATGTTTAATCCCATGTTGTATGCGTTCCATTCATAGTGCTATTGATAGTACAGTAGAGCGGAAGACCGCAACTAAAATAATGGCTTTATACAAGGCTAGCCCTAGTAAGAATCCTTTAATCAGGATGTGATTCTTCTAAAAGTGATTTAATTCTCACACCTTATTAAGTAATAGGGTGAGATTAATCAAAGGGGGGAATGTGGCAGGTGCAGGCCTGTGACCCACGGTGTCTGACATAGGCAGGCCAGCATGGCTAGCTTGACCTGTAAATGAGGCCTGTGGAGAGGCATATAGGATTGCACATCCCCCAATATGCTGCTATTGTAAGAAAGAACTCAGTAGAAATATTGAATTAGCTTAGGTAAGCATAACTGCAGAATTAAGAAATGGAAAAATACAGAAAAGACATGTTTAAAAGTTACTGATAAGAAAAAGTACATTTGCAGAGAAATAATGAGGAGTGCTGACGGATGAGTTACAGAACCTTGCTCTTCTGCACGCACAAATTGGTCCCATAACCTTGAGAGTGTGAAAGTAACAAGTTGATGAACTGACCATTGTAATTGGGACTAGAAGGGGGGCAGGCAGGTGTCATGCCCACAGAAGGGACATAATTGGAGAAACTTATCAGTACCGGGACCAATGGAAGGGGTACGGGAGGTACGGGAGAGTACCGGGACCAATGAAATGTTTTTCTATACCTAGAATGGAACAGAAG
Organism: Ichthyophis bannanicus; assembly: GCA_033557465.1. NCBI lineage: Eukaryota > Metazoa > Chordata > Amphibia > Gymnophiona > Ichthyophiidae > Ichthyophis > Ichthyophis bannanicus. The sequence goes on along the minus strand of CM066031.1, from coordinate 25,913,751 downwards.
TCTATAAAAGTTGTTGTAATGCTTGAAAACTTTGCTCAGCCATTTTGAAATTGACTTGCTTGAGACTTGTGCACAAATAAATGATTTGGACCTTCTGAACAGACTCCTGGTATCATTGGTTTGTCTGCGCTTTGCTGCTACACTTTCACAGGCTTCCCAGGGCTAGGGGAGGGCACTCAGTCTCCAGCCTCCCTTCCTTTGTCTCTGTTCACACTTCCTCTCACTGAAGCCACCAGGAAAGAAGCTTCGTACTTGCTCCAGCAAACTTCACAGTGCCAGCTTTGCAAAGAGGGATCTAAGGTGTGTTCCAGAGAAGGGCAGGAGAATGGCTGCAGGTTTTTCTATTCAGCAGGTAGGAGACTGGCAGTCCAGGAAAGAAAGTTCTGCTCTTTATTCCTTGCAAGCCTCTGAGGCTCTTCCTCCTCATTCCCCTCCCATGATGCTCTCAGTTTCTGTTTCCTGCAATGTTTTTGGAGTCTCTTTTCCTCTCTTGCTCTTTCTTTTGCACAATTTCTTTTGTGTCAATTTGCAGAAAATAAGACCCAGATACACATGCACACTGGTGGACATTCAGACCTTTACACTTCATTCTCTGCACACATCCAACAGACAGCTAAATCCTGTCTCTTCTTTCTCTATAACAATGGCAAAATTTGTCTCTTCCTTTCTACACACACTACTAAGACATTTATCCACTCTTTAGTTCTCCTACTAGGACAAGCAGGGTGAGTTAGCCACACCTGGTGAAGACATCCGACAGCGCCGAGACGGATATCTCTCCATTAGCCCAGAAGGGCTTTGTCCTTCTGAGTATGAGTCACTAGCCCAACCATCCGATCCTGCCCCTAGCTGGCCAGTTTTACTTCTTCCGCCTTGCCCACAAGATGGATTTCTTCTCTTCTCCTTACTTCGAGTCTACTTAAACCAAAGGAATTTACAAAGAAGATAAGAAGAAGAAAGGAAAATAGAACAAGTATCACTCACCATGTCTGTTTATAAGACGTGTGCGTCCTGATCCAGAAAGATGAGCGACTCGGAAAACTATCGTGAATGCATCCGCTGCCTCGTTAAGGACCCCCAGTTCAGGACTGTGCAGACTGTGCCCGCATGTCCCCGAGGGCCAGAAGAGCTTGCGGCTATGCCTTGGAGGATTTTCTCTCTTCTACTTGTGGCTCAGGCACGCTGGATCCCCGCGTCAGGAATGGCACCAAAAATAAGACCTCTGCCTCTAAGCCCGCTCCTGCGGTGATCAACCGGCACAAGAACAGGTTGTCAGCATCTCCTTCCTCCCCTGCGGCGGCCTAAGACACGCCTCAGAGGGCCTCCGTCTCCGGCCAGCTCCCCACACAGTCTTCCTCCCCCGATGCTTCGGAGCTCTCATCAACACGTGGGGACTCTGGGGGTGGTCATCTTGCCTCTGAACACATGGTGTTGCAGGTCGCCGCCGCCCCCTCCTCTGCTATTGGATGTCCTTTAAGCTCCCAGCAGCAACCGTACCAACCCAGAGAATGTGGGGGATCCCCCGACAGCCCAGGAGCCAGCCGAAAACAGCACTGCAGATATGAAAGATCATCGGAGCATCGCAGACACTGCTGGAGCACCTTGGGACAGTGCAGGCACCAGCAGAGCACCTCAAGACATCACAGATACCACCGGAGCAGACAGGAGCACAGCGGACACACACGTAAGGGGAAGCATGGAGGCAGAAGAAAAACACCTTTCACCACAGGACAAAAGAGTCAGGTACTCCTCCAGTTCCCCCTCCTCTCTGGCCTCCTCCTTCTCAGGATACAGAAACCTTGAGCGTTCTCCCAGTGCTTCTGCTCATCCTGAGACCCTGGTACCTCAACCCCTCTGGGCTCCAGAACCAGACATAGCCAATATTCTCCATGCTCCTTCTCCTGCTCAGCTATGTGCTTTGCCCCTCCCCCCTTCCTGGGGCCTACACAGCTTTTCCAGCTATTTTCAGACTTCCTCCAGCACTGATCTTCCTCATGGACTCCTGCTTCTACAGAAGCACAGCTACCCTTGGCACGAAGCCCAGCAAATCACACTAACCCTCCTGACCAGCCTGTCTCCTCCACATCTGCCTCCTCTATGGACTCCACAGCAGTCCTTTCCCCCCAGACTACCTATGATGCTCCCAGTGGGGATGGGGAGGCCCCCTCCATGGGAACCTCCCTCAGCAATGATGAGCTGCCTCCTCCTCTCAAGATGCTCTCTACCGGACCCATCCTGGACAGTAACTCCAAACCTAAGAACTTAACAAACCCAAAGTTCCTGCGGAAGATCTCCTTGACTCTAGGGGTCCCAGCTACTGACATAACAGATCAACATCAGGAAACTCAAGCAGCCCTAAAGTTCCTTGAAACTCCCAAAACCTCCGCAATCCTGCCACTGCACTCCTTAATGAAGGAGAACCTCCTTATAATATGGCAGAACCCGGCCATCGCGGCCGCTTCTTCGCGGAAGGTGGACACAAAATACCTGATCCAACCATTGCCAGGGATTAAAAAGCCTCAACTACCCCAAAACTCACTCGTTGTGGAATCCGCCCTCAAGCGGGTCAAATCTGCTCGCAACCACGCCAACTGCTCACCAGGAAAGGACCTCAAACTCCTGGATGAGGTCGGAAAGAAAGTCTTCAAGGGAACAATGCTTTCCGCAAAGGTAGCAGCACATCAGCTCCATCACGCCCTCTATCAAGATATCATCATACAGAACCTCTAATCTATTAAATCATCCCTCTCGGAAGAGATGCAGATATCTGCAACCAAAGCCCCGACAGACCTGCTCGAATGCATTAAACATCAGATCAGAGCGGCCTTCGACTCCTTCGACACCATCGCACACACAGCAGGGAAAGCTATCTCAGCTCATCAATTAGCATGGCTATTCACCTCTGGCCTCTGGGACGATACCCACGATCGCATCTTGGATGCACCCTGTCTGGGAGACTCCTTGTTCAGTGATAAAGTGAAAGATGCCAGGGCCTCGAACGTTCCTTGGCTACCAACCGAAAAGGATCTTACCATAAATCCTACCCAACAGCTAAGCACTACCCCTTCTACAGCTCCTACCAAAAGTGGCAAGCACCTCAGTACAAACAACAGATCCTTCAAAATCCATACTGCAACAAGCCTCGCCAGTGAGATCGGAAGCAACCTAAGTCTACCCTGGCAGGCACAGGGAAGGTAAACCTCTCCTTTTGATGCTAGTTCGCCTTCTCCACCACCCACTGGAGGACACATGAAAAACTTCAGAAAAACATGGGAATCCATCACCATGGACAGATGTGTCCTACGCATCATCGAGGAGGCTACAGATTAAGGCTCACCTCGACCCCCTTCCAACACAAGCTGCCACGGAACATCTTCTCAGCGGCTTTACTCCTTGATTTCAACAAGGCCATACACTCCCTGCTAGCAGCCAGAACTATAGAAAAAGTACCCTCCCAGGAGCACTTTATGGGTTTCTACTCCAGATGTTTTCTGGTTCCCAAGAAATTGGGTGGGTTTCGTCCCATTCTGGACCTCCAGTATCTCAACAAACTCATCCTCAAAGAGAAAATCAGAATGTACTCCCTGGGTTCCATCCTCCCCCTCATCCAGCCGGGAGAATGGCTTGCGTCCCTGGACCTGCTTGACGCTCACACTCACATTCCCATCCATGTGTCTCACCAGAGGTTCCTCCGCTTCCAGATCCAGAACAAGAATTACCAGTACAGGGTACTGTGGTTTGGACTTTCCTCTGCCCCGCTGGTCTTCACAAAAGGTGTGGCTGTCATCGCTGCACACCTGAGGAATCAGAACATCTGTGTTTTTCTGTACCTGGATGACTGGCTGATTTCCAGCCAGTCCCCTCAAGACACAGAAGCCACTATACAACAGACCATCCACACACTCTCGCTGCTGGAGTTCCTAGTAAATCTCCGGAAGTCAAACCTTCACCCCTCTCAACAGCTGGAGTTCATCGGGGCATCAATAGACATGAATGTAGCGAAGCCTTCCTTCCCCCACCCGGAGGGAAACTATCATCTACCTCTCTCGACACACTTTGTCACTCGAATCGACATCAGCAAGAACCCTTCTCCGCCTCCTGGGTCACATGGCGGCGAACATGCAGGTAATCCCTCTGGCGAGACTACACATGTGCAGGATACAATGGCACCTGCGTATCCACTGGAACCAATAGTCACAACAGCTGTCAGTGGTAATGCCCCTGGATGCAGCTGTGCAAAAATCCCTAGCCTGGTGGTCCAACCCGCTGAACCTCATTGGCGGCAGGCCCCTACAACTATCCCCACATAAGATAGTCATCACCTCGGATGCCTCCCTATTAGGGTGGAGGGCCCACTGTGGTCAGCTCCGCACCAAAGGAACCTGGAGCCAGGGGGAGCGCAGTCTGCACATCAACCTATTGAAACTCAGAGCATTAAGTCTCGCCCTCAGGACCTTCCAGACCCTGATCCGGGGAAAGACAGTCCTCTTACAGACAGACAATCAGGTGGCCATGTTCTACATAAACAAACAAGGAGGGACTGGCTCCAGTAAACTGTGCAAGGAAGTCCTACAGCTCTGGAAATTTGCACAGGCCAGACATTGTCTCCCTCAGGCCTCTGACCTCCTGGGAACACAGAATCAGTTGGCAGAAAAACTCAGCCGACAAATAAACCCCAAGGAATGGTCCCTCAACCACCGCATCACGAGGTCACTCTTCAAGAGGTGGAGACAACCGCAAATTGACCTATTTGCCTCAGAGACCAACAGAAAATGCAACCACTTCTGCTCCAAACGTCCATCCAGTCTCAGCGTCTCCTCAGATGCATTTGCCGTCTCGTGTGGGGAGTTGTCACCAGTGTATGCATTCCCATCTCTACCTCTCATCCCGATGACCATCTAACAGATCATATCAGACAAGGTACAAGCCATTCTCATTGTACCCTACTGGCCATGCCAGATGTGGTTCCCATATCTCCAACGCATGGCCCTCGAAGTGCCAGTGAAGCTTCACCTGCGTGAAGACCTCCTCTCCAGAGAAGGGGAACCTGCACCTCTCCAGTACCTCCGAACTCTAGTGCTCACTGCCTGGAAGCTGAAAGGGTAGCGCTATCCTCATTCGATCTCCCCGCAGAGGTCCAAGAGATGATCCTCACTTCCTGGCGACCATCCACTCGGAAATCACTCACCTCACTCCTTCACAGCAGCCTGAAGACTCAATCCATTAGGGTGCACCTATCAGCTATTGCTGCCTTCCATGCCTATGAATAGGGCGACACCATTGCCAAGCTCCCACTGGTCGCAAAGTTCATGAGAGTGCTAAACAACATTTGCCCACTCACCCGGGCCCCCGTACCCCACTGGGACCTCAACACAGTCCTGAATGAGCTTACGCAGTCGCTGTTTGAACCCTTCCACACTGCAGAACTCAAGTATGTTTCCTGAAAGATGCTATTCTTAATAGCTATCACCTCAGCCAGAAGGATAAGCAAGCTCCAAGCTCTGGTGGCACACCCACCATACACGGTACTCTCGCAGAACTGTGCTTCTCTAAGGACGCACCAAAGGTTCATTCCCAAAGCGTCATCTGCCTTCCACATCAACTCTGCAGCAAGTTCCTAAAAGCCCCTTCGGAGCTCACACTGTAGGAGAGAGTGTGTTGAGGCTGTTTCATTTCCTTGCTCTAGTTCACTTAGCGTGTCCTCTCCAGATTCCTTCGATGCTGGACTCCACGGGGAACCGCCATGCCTTCCAGACCTGCCCATCGGCCGCTGTGAGACGTGTGGCTTTTCCTTCGCCTTCAGCAGTTTAGTTGTTGAAGCCATTTGCACCCGGTCACTCCTGGCATCTTCTACTCCATTTTTTAGTCGTGCACCCATCCAATTTGGTAATTTTAGGAGCTTTTTGTCTCCTCAGGGTGGTAGAAAAAGAGGCTCAAGCCTCCATTTGTTTCGGTGTCGTAACTTGTCCACTAAACATTATGCTTTTGCCCTTCAGATGGTTACAGTTGTTTATTTCCTGAGCTAGAGAATGAGCATTAGGAAGACTTAGCCAGTCCGCCAACGACAATCCCTCCTACGAAGGACTACAGCTCCCAGAGTGCATTGCGACGCTCCCAAACAGAGAATCTCTCCTTGGAAGGACTAGAGCAGCGATGGCGAACCTATGGCACGCGTGCCAGCTGTGGCACGCGAAGGCCTTGCAGCTGGCACGCGGGAAGGTCCGCATTTAAAAGGTCCCAAATTTAAAAAAAAAAAAAACCAAACAAACCGGCTGCTTCTGCCGCGGCAGCCTCAAGAGCTCTGCCGCGGGGCCCCCCCCCCCTGCCCGGCAGAGCCTCCCTGCATCATCTACCTTCAAGTCGCAAAACGCGGGCTTCTTTCAGAGCCGCGAGAGTTTCCTTTCTCGCGGCTCTCCCGCGTGAAAGGAAACTCTCGCGGCTCTGAAAGAAGCCCGCGTTTTGCGACTTGAGGGTAGATGGTGCAGGGAGGCTCTGCCGGGCAGGGGGGGGGCCCCGCGGCAGAGCGCGTGCGGCTGCCGCGGCCGAGCTCTTGAGGCTGCCGCGGCAGAAGCAGCCGCTTTGTTTGGGTTTTTTTTTTTTAATTTGGGATGATAGGGGGGAAGGGGGTTTAGGACTGGTAATTGGCCATGGGGGGGGCTAAGACTGGAAAGGGGCTGAGGGGGGGGGGTTAGGCCTGGTAATTGGCCATGGGGGGGGGGGGTAATACTGGAAACGGGCGGAAGGGGGCGTTATGGCTGGTAATTGGCCGGGGGGGGGGGGGGTAGGACTGGTAATTGGCCGGGGGGGGGGGTAGGACTGGTAATTGGCCGGGGGGGGGGTAGGACAGGTAATTGGCCAGGGGGGGGGGTTAGGACTGTTAATTGGCCATGGGGGGGGGGCTAAGACTGGAAAGGGGCTGATGGGGGGGTTATGACTTGTAATTGGCCAGGGGGGGGGGTAGGACTGGTAATTGGCCAGGGGGGGGGGTAGGACTGGTAATTGGCCGGGGGGGGGGTAGGACTGGTAATTGGCCAGGGGGGGGGTTAGGACTGGTAATTGGCCGGGGTTAGGACTGGTAATTGGCCATGGGGGGGGCTAAGACTGGAAATGGGCTGATGGGGGGGGGTTAGGACTAGTAATGGGCCATGGGGGGTGCTAAGGCTGGAAGTGGGCTGGTGATGGTGATGGTGATGGTGATTTGGGGGGGGGGGGTAGGACTAGTAATGGGCTATGGGGGGGGGCTAAGACTGGAAATGGGCTGATGGGGGGGTTAGGACTGGTAATGGGCTGATGGGGGGGTTAGGACTGGTAATGGGCTATGGGGGGGCTAAGACTGGAAATGGGCTGAGTGGAAGGAGGGCTTGAACTGCAAATAGCTGATGGGATTGGGGCTTGGAATGGAAATGGGTTGTGAGGGGGAGGGAGCTAGGACTGGAAATGGGTGAGGGGGGGCTAGGACAGGAAATGGGCTGATGGAGGGGCTAGAATAGGACTGGAAATTGGCTGTTGGGGGGGTGCTAAGATTGGAAATGGGCTGTGGTGGGGGTTTGGATTGAAATGGACTCATGAAGGGGCTAGAACTGGAAGTAGGCTCATGGGGGGCTTGGATTGGAAATGGGCTGAGTGGAGGGGAGCTAGGATTTGACATGGGCTGATGGTGGGGCTAGGAAAGGACTAGAAATGGGCTCATGGGGGGCTGGGTTTGGAAATGAGCTGATGGAGGGACTCGGATGGGACTGCAAATAGATGGGGGAGCTAGGACTGGAAATGGGCTTATGGGGGGTTAGGACTGGAAGTGGGTTGATGAGGGGGGGCTAGGACTGGTATTGGGTTGGGAGGTTGCTAGGACTGGAAATGGGTTGGGGGGCTGCTAGGACTGGAAATGGGCTGATGCAGGGACTAGAAGGGAATGGATGCTGGGTGAGGCTGGAACTAGAAGGGAGCTGGTGTTGGGGGAGGATTAGAATGGGATGGGGCTGGGAGAGTAAAATGGAGAGGGGAAAAATATTTTGTGTGGGAGGGATAAAAAATCTACAATTGGCCGGGTATTGGGAGAATAAGTGGGGATTGAGGATGGAGGGGTAAATTTTGAGTAGATGAAATAGGAATGAGGAAAGAGCAAAAGGAGAAAGATTAGTATGTTAAAGCAGATGTAGAGAGAGAATGGAAAAAAAAAAACCAAGAAGACAGAAGAAAGGACAAATGGACAGCAGATGGAGAGTTAGGAGAAGACACGAAGAAACCAGAAGAAAGTGGCTGGAGCAATTGCAACTGAAAAAAAATGCACAAAAGGTAGAAAAATATCTCTTTATTTTGAATTTATTAACTGGAATATGTCAGCTCTGGGAAATGTGCATCATTAATTTTTGCGCTTTGTTTAGTACAAGAGGAAATTAATTTATAGTTTTATTTCTACAGTGTTGTTGTATATTCCAAGTTTGGCTTTTGGGGTTCCCAGTTTAATTATTGTCTTCCTGTTTTTAAATTGTGATTCCTTGTTTGGTGATGGTCTGTTCTGCATGTGTAACTGAGCTGAGGTATTCTGTTTATATAATTCCTATTTGACATTGCCACTTGTTCTTTCCCCAGTAGGTCATGTATTGTTGTTCTCTGAAATGTATTGGTTTAATATTTGCAGTGTTGCCTTTTGATAGTTAGGGTATGGTGCTTTGTGAGTCCTGGTAGTACTGTTAGGATACGGCGGGTTTGCTATGGGTTCTAAATGGGCAGCGTTTGTAGTAGTTCCTAATGTGCCTGGCGGTTGGTACTGGATTATAGTAATGTAGAAACCTTTTAGTCTTTCTTTATCCATATACTCATTAAGAGGCATGTTTACTAAAAGTTAGTGTATGGTAACATTATGCAAATATTTATGCAAATGAGGCACCTTATGCAAATGAGGCTTTAATGGACGTGCTGGCACTTTGAGGAAATTCTTTGGTTTTGTGCGGCAGTTTGGGCACTCGGGCTCAAAAAGGTTAGCCATCACTGGACTAGAGTTTGCAGAGTGCACTATGACATTCCCACACAGCAATACACCCTAGGAAGGACTACAACTCCCAGAGTGCACTGTGACACTCCTACACAGTAATGCCCCCTAGGAAAGACTACAGCTCCTGCACTGTGACACTCCTACACTGTAATCCCACCTCTGGGAAGGACTACAGCTCCCAGAGTGCTCTGTGACACTCCTGTAGAGAAACTGTAGTTTATTTCCAGGGCTCTGTGGCTGGAACTTGTTCTATGCATATATTACCTTTGTTTCTATAGATCAGACAAGTGAAATCCTCCAGGGAATTTGGTTGTTAGTAACTCCTCTCTGCTTCCCTGCTTTTATCTGCCTGAATATCTCAGGAAGTGGATCGGTGAAATGACCCAGCATTAGTACAGCCCCTTTCACAGGCTTCCCAGGGCTGTGGGAGGGCACTCCGTCTCCAGCCTCCCTCCCTTTGTCTCTGTTCACACTTCCTCCCACTGAAGCCACCAGGAAAGAAGCTTCATACTAGCACCAGCAAAATTCACACCACCAGCTTTGCAATGAGGGAACCAAGGCATGTTCCGGAGAAGGGCAGGAGAATGGCCACAGGGTTTTCTGCTCAGCAGGTAGGAGGCGGGCAGCAGGGGAGGTAGTGCCATGACCCAGTTTCGGAGACGCACATGCTGCATGGGGAAAGTAGAAGGGGAAATGAGTCCTACAATGCTCAGTCCAGGAAAGAAAGTTCTGCTTTTTATTCATTTCAAGCCTCTAAGGCTCTTCCTCCTCATTCCCCTCCCATGTGGCTCTCAGTTTGTTTCCTGCAATGTCTTTGGATTCTCTTTTCCTCTCTCGCTCTTTCTTCTGCACAATTTCTTTTGTGTCCGTTTGCAGAACATGAGATGCACACAGGTAGACATTCAGACCTTTACACTTCATTCTCTGCACACATCCAACAGACAGCTAAATCCTGTCTCTTCTTTCTCTGTAACACTGGCAAATTTCCTTTCTCGCACACTACTAAGATATTTATCCACTCTTTAGTTACCTCCCGTCTGTTGCAACCTCCCGACTATTGCAAGCTCCTCTTGCGGGTCTCCCTCTCCCTTTTGGAGGTGTAGTGATGAGGAGTTGTTGAGGACTTTGAAGGTTGTGTGATGGATTTAAATTTAATGTGTTTCTTTATTGGAAGCCAATGCAGCTGTTTGAGAAAAGGTGTAATGTGTTCTGTGGTTTTATTTGCGTTGAGAAGGATTCATGCAGCAGTGCTGATTGAAAGTTGGAGAGGGTGGATGGTTGAATTTGGTATGCCTTGAAAGATAATATTACAGTATATGGGAAATAGCGCCACCTAGATTATTTTAGAATAAGACAATAAACTCTTTTCATTGCTGCATGTTCATATCGAGCTTGTAAGAGGGGTGGCTTGCTTGTAGGCACACTTTTTTGACATATCTCTGTGACATTTATACCTTTGTCAAATCAATAAGTCCCTACCCCCAGTATCTTATTGACTAACTAATACAGTGTTATTGACCTATCTATTGTGCTCAGGCAGTACACGTGGGTTTCTGTAGCCTCATCCCCTCTAGTTATTCTTTTACTTTATTTAACATAATCTCTTACATGACAGACCATATGACAGAATGCAGTTTACCGTGTTCTTCTGACATCTTTTATTCCCTTTATGGTAGTACATACTGATATTAGTCCTTATCTTTCTTTTGCATGTTTAGGTGATCAATGGTTTATTTACTTTTGTGCTTGTTCCATAAGATCTTTGAAACATAGAAACATAGAAACATGATGACAGAAAAAGACCACATGGCCTATCTAGTCTGTCCTTCCATAACAACAACTACAACAGTCCACTTTTTACCTTTAGAGATCCTTTGTGTTGGTCCCATGCTTTTTTGAATTCAGTTACTGTCCTCATCTCTACCACCTCCACTGGGAGACTATTCCACGGATCCACTACTCTTTCTGTAAAGAAATATTTCTGCATATCACTCCTGAATCTATCTCCCTTCACCCTCATCCCATGTCCCCTCGTAGCAGAACTTGCTTTCAATTGAAAGAGGCTCTCTCCCTGAACATTTATGCCACGGAGGTATTTAAACATCTCAATCCTGGAAAATGCTGCCAGAGCTTCAAATATACGTTTGCTGAACTTTCCTGTTATTCCTGCGGTAGCACCAGTAGAGATTTTCAAGAAGTATCTTCAAGAGTCTCTAATGATACCTTCTGATTTGATCCCCCCGGTTTCGAAAGCATACTTTCTTCCCGCTGGTAAAAAGGAGGGGAAACGTGTAGTTGGTGTGTTGGAGATGGATTCGCTGGATGTATCAGCTTTGCTTCGGTCCCCTCAAGAAGAAGATATTGAGGTTTCCACTTTGCGGACAGAGATTGGCTTCTTAAGATGTAGTACAAAAAGAGAAATGTTCTGTTTATGGGGAAAAAGATTTCTATCTTCCCCGATATTGCTCGAGACACCCAGAGAAGGCGTAAAGCTTTCCTATTATTAAAACCTGGGGTTCTTCAGTTAGGAGCTTCCTTTTTGCTGAGGTTTCCGTGCAAATGTATTGTGGTTCATAAGTCTCAAAAATATGTTTTTTTCCAGCCTGGGGATTTATCCACCTATCTCAGCACTCATATTGTAACATCTTCTCCTACATAAGGTGCCTTAGCGTTCACTTTTGGAAATGTTCCTCTTTCTCCGTCACTATGCTTTTTTCCTTAAATTTTGCCTAAGAGTTATATACACATGGGGATCTCCTCCCCTGTGTGTGTTTTTCTTGTTTGCTTATCTCCCCCTCTTATTGGGGACTAATGATGTGTCACTATGGTTTCTTTATATAATGTTATGTTTTTGCAATTGCTTCAGTGTACACTTTTCTGTACAAGCATGTTGCTTGGTTTATTGTTGAAATTTAGAAATAAATATTGAAAAAAAAAAAAACAACAACATCTCAATCATATCACCTCTATCCCGCCTTTACTCTAAGGTGTACATATTAAGATCCTTCAGTCTATCCTCATATGCTTTATAATGAAGACCACTAATCATTTTAGTAGCCACCCTCTGCACTGACTCCATCCACTCCATACCTGCACTGACTCCTCTGCATTGCAAAAGGTCAACAGAGCAAGGACCCCTCTCTTTTATTTACCATAGCTTTATTATATTACTCAAACCAGCCCTGACCTCTGCAAAACTAATTTTTCTGCCTTGCATACATTTCCTACTGAAGGCTCTTGTCTCTTACAATATGGCAACTAAAAGATGCAGCTTTCTTAGTATACAGTAATAGACATACTTTAATCCTCTATATATTATATGGAGGCAGCTCCCTGAATTTTAATAATTTTTGGCTCTCATGATGCACACAGTATGCCTTCTGGCTTTGGGTTTCTCTTCTTTCTGTCAGTCCTTATCATAAAGGATCACAAAGATAAGGAGTGGCTCTTAGGCTCTGCTGTCTCTACATGCAGGAGTGAGAGAAGAATCTGCATGAGATGACGGGCATTTATCCCAGGCATATTTTGCAGAACACTTTTAGAAGCCTCTATAATAATTTTCTGATCATTCTGTAAAAACAACAATTTACATTCTTCAGGAGTAGCCTAGTGGTTAGAACACTGGCTTGGTAACCAAGCAACCAGGGTTCAATTCCCACTAGCACTTCTTGTGGCCTTGGGCAAGTCACTTAACCCTCCATTGTCTCAGAAGAAAGGCCTGGCAATCTACTTCCGGTGACACTGCCAAGAAAACCCAGGAGCTTCTGGGTTGCCAGGAGTCAGGATTGACTCGAAGGCACACATTGCATTTTGCATCAGCTCTCTTCTGTGTTTTAAATTTAAACTGAAACTTTTTGCTGCTAATAGGTCCTGACTGATTTAACAAATACACTGGATCCACATGCTGCAGGGGGATTAATCAGCTTTAATCTAAAGAATTCCTTTTTCCCCAAGATTTAGAAAAATTCCCAGAAGTAATACTTACAATTGCAGATCTCTCTCCAGAAGTAGCAGGCCCCCTTTGTAGGTGTTGAAGGGGGCGTATAGCATTAGGTCATTGGTGTATAAGTGGTAATTTATGTTGTGGCTCTGAATGAGTTTGCACATTGGTTGTATGTACAGGGAGGAACCTTGAGGTATGTCACTTAGATGTTTAATTGGTTTGGAAGTTTTGTCCCTTATGTTAAATTGCTGCATGCATGCTGTCAGGTAAAACTGGAACCAGGAGAAGGGGGTACTGTTTATTCCTTTTTCTGTCAGCCGATCTTCAGGGTCGTGGACCGACCACTGCCCACCCTCGCTCCGCCTCAGTGACTCCCCTTCACACTCACATCTAAGCCTCCCTGTAAAACAGTTTTTGACGGGCACCACAGGGGAGCGAATAGCAGGGATCAAGTTTCCCACTATTCATGGGACAGAATGACCCCCAGAGTGTTTACCAATGAGGTGAGCAGTGTTTGCACATTGCATTTTGGTCTAAACTCATGTTATTATGAAGTCCTGTAGCTGTAATTGTACTGCCTTTTCTATTATTTTTGCTAAATTTGGAAGTATCTTTGCATTATAGAGATACTGTTCTGGACCTATCAGTGTTTCAAAATAGATAACAACATCAGTTTTACTTTCCCCAGGGACTTTCCCCTGAGACTTCCCTAGCAAGCTGGTTCTTATTCTTACTGACTGAAGACTCTGGAAGGCTTTTTCTTACCTTCTGATCCTGGAACGGAGTTCCTGAAATTAATGCCTCTGATAATGGAATCACCTAGTATTAGCAGTTTTCTGTTTTGAAATACCTTGAAAACACCCGGGACATTTCTCTTACACTGTATGTCAATCTTCTTGTCTAAGACCACACCTCAGTTTCCATTAATGGAGAATCCTTATTTACCAAGGCAGAGAAGGTATTATGAAAGGATATCTCGAGGTGGAGTGGGTGTCTCCGTGTAATGGGTTGTAACCTGCCAGAACCCATTTATTCTTGAATTGCTAGATTTTAGCTGATTCCAGACAACAAAACCTCTTACATTGAACATAATTATAACAGATTGAGATGGTAGAATTTTATATACAGATGTTTTGTCTAATTCAATATCAACTTTATACAGTGGCATATTTAAATAACATATTTACAAAGATAATTCCATTCCCAAGAGATTTACTAAGCTCAAGGGTGGTCACTGTATTGGAATGCGTGGACAGGAAGGCTAGGTTGGGTGGACCTTGACTTGATCCTGTGGGTTGCATAGTGCTCAGGAAAGAGATGGGTTTTAAGGGTATTACGAAATACGGAGAGATCATTAATGAATCTGAGCTTATCAGGGAGGGAGTTCCAGTTCACAGGTGCAGTGTTTGTAAAGGCTGTGTTGCTCATCAAGCGGTTAGCCTTGTGGAAGTCTGTGGGGACTTCTAGGTTGTTGAGAGTTGAGGTATGATGGAGATAACTTCTTTAGAAGTTTGGATGTGATCATGAATAATTTGTATTTTATACGGCTATAAATTGGCAGCCAGTATAAATCATATAATATAGTTGTGATATATTCAGTTCTATTAACTTTCCAAATAATTCAGGCAGCCACATGTTGGTCCATCTGTAACTGGCTTATTGCCTGTTTGGAGAAGCCCTGGAAAACGCTGTTGCAATAATCAAAGTGTAGGGTGATCATTGCCTGAATGACAGCCCAAAAGTCATAGCTTCATAGCAGTGGTCTCAATTGCTGATTCATCTTTAGTTTGTAATAGATCTTACCAGGGGTTAATTTTATATGGGTGGTCATGCTAGAGTAATCCCAGGGAATTTCACCTCCTCCTTTATTTGTAAAACGTCTTCTTTTAGGTGTAAAGTTGAGGGAGGTTTAAAGTCATGGTTCCTGGTTACCTATAGTATCTCGGTTTTCTTTAAATTAATCAGCAGAAGATGGGAGTTAATCCACTTTGAGAATTCACTGAAGCAGGACATTATCAGATGGAGGTTAGGGCTTGCAATTTCAAATGGGAGATACAATGCTATATCGTCCGCATAGATGTGATACTCCACTTTAAACTAATGGAAGATACTACAGATTGGTTGGAGATAAATGTTAAATAAAAGGGCTAATAGAGATTATCATTGAGGTAAGCCCCTCTCTTTGTCTATTATGGTTTAGATGTCTGTAAACCGATGTTGACTTTCTTGTCTAAGGCCACCTCAGTTTCCGTTAATGGAGAATCCTAATTTACCAAGGCAGAGAAGGTATTCTGCAAGGGTATCTCCAGGTGGAGTTGGTGTCTCTGTGTAATGGGTCATAACTGGCCAGAACCACTGTCATCCATTTATTCTTGCATTGTTGGATTTTTTGGGGGAGTTGCATGGATTGTTTGCAAGCTGGAACTTGGGGGAGGTTTGTTTCATTGCAGCTAAGTCTTCCCTCAATTGAATCAATTCTTTTTTCATAGCAAATAGCTTATGATGGATAGGACAAGCTCAAAGGCTCCAAATTGTTTTCCTAAGGATTAAAGCACCACAACTATTGCACTGATTAAAAATAACTTTGATTAGTGTGTCAAATATGAGGCAGTTGTCAGATGAAAATGCAACAGAGATGTGCTTTCCACTAAAGTTAGTACAAGCGACTGTGTGTCTTGGGGAGACTAAGAACATCCAGCCCTGGCGTGGGTGGTTGAAGGAAGGGAGGGAGAGAAATAAGTGGCAATAAGCTATGAATATGACTTCCTAAGCCAGAGACCCTGCAGGGCAGCTGCTACATATCAGAGCACAGACTGCCCTCTGCAATACAGGCCAATCATATTCTTTTAAAGGTACTTTTCTAGAACAGGCTGAAAATTTGAGCTCTTTTTTTTTTAAAGCTAGGTAATTCCTATATTGCATCCCCTATTTTCTCTAAGGCTAAAGAAATCTACATAGTGGATGCTTGGAATGCAACTATTCAAAGCATGCAAATGAAAAAGAATAAAAACTTAGCCAGAGAGATGCACTCAATGTGCTTCCAGCCCCGGTGCTCTGGAGACCAGTAATAGCTTCTGGGTCTGTTCCTACACGTTTTAAATGCAGAGCTCCCTTGGATTTCTAGGGGAGGAGAGTAAAGCCAGCCGACATCTAATGTACTCTGAGCACCTCCACGTGTCCCTGAGTGTGTTTCTGGTTTGTGTTTCAGATGCAGGTGACGTTTGAGGACATCGCTGTCTCTTTTTCCCAGGAGGAGTGGGAGTATTTAGATGAAGGGCAGAAGGAGCTTTACATGGAGGTGATGAAGGAGAATTATGAGACTCTGATCTCCCTGGGTAAGGACTGTATGACTGTATCTGCATTTCTAGCAGATGGTGGGGCTGATCTATTATACTGTATCTACCATTCTTCCAGGTTCCAGAGATAGGACACATCCAGAAAATGTGCTCACATAGCAATTTCCAGACAAACACCCAGCATCCACCAGGTACAATAAGCAGTATTTTATAAATAATCAATATATAATTCAGCTCTAGATACAGAACCTACAGAGCGGAGTGGGTGATGAGTCTGGTGAACCCTGGGTGCTGGGTTTAAGGCTCCCACAGGGACTGTCCTATCTTACTCCACACATACTGTATATAGATGGTTCCTATAACTTTATCCCTTCAGGAATATCCTGGTACATTATTTAAAAAATAAAATAGTCCATCATATCTTCAGTCTGTCTCATTCTACATTGAAAACCCATTTACAGTAAATTAAATATGCAGTCCTTCTCTGGAACATGAGATAAACAAAGGCTGATTACAGCCCACCCCACTCTGTCCCTCCCATCATCATGCGATCATCACGGGCCATATGAAAGAAACATAAAAGATCTGCAAGGCTGCTAGGCCTGAAGGGGGCTATAGCAGGGTAAGCACTCCACTATAGAGAAATAAGAAAATTTCCCTGGTAACCCCTTCCACTTAAGAATGAGAAGGATGCAAGGAGAACTGCCGCACCATGGTATTTGCACCCATGACTAGCATAGGCACAAGTGAACCACCGTAGGCCTCAACCAAGATCTATTCTATGTTTCCAGTTAGAAATAACAGACATAGGCTTAACTCTCAAGCATTAAACCATTCTTCCAGCTTTTGCAGATTTTTCATGTTAACCACTCCCTCAGGGGATTCCACTCTGTTGCACATTTTTGTATCATCTGCAAAAAGACAGACTTTTCCATTCAGTCCTTCAGCGATATCACTCACAAATACATTGAACAGTGCTGGGCCCAGGACCAAACCCTGGGGCACCCCACTAATCACCCTCCTTTCATCCGAGTGAGCTCCATTTACCCTCACCTTCTGTCATCTGTCGGTCAACCAATTTCTGATCCAGTTCACCACCTTGGGATCCATCCTTTAACTACTGAGTTTATTGATAAGCCTCCTATGAGGGACAGTATCAAAAGCTTTGCTGAAATCCAGGTAGATGACATCCATCACATGCCTCTGATCTAGTTCTCTGGTCACCAAGTCAAAGAATTCAATCAGATGTTTGGCAAGATTGCCCTTTCGTAAAACCATGTTGCCCTCAAGCACCTTCTATTTCAACAGCACTTCTGTAACTCTGACATCACCTAGGCAGCACCACACAACCCAACAGTCTCTTAACCCAGAGCCGCTGAACCAATTTTCAATGAAAACTTTCAATTACATATATCCATCCCTTATAGGGCTGGTATTACTACGATGCAACCCTCTTTATGTACATAGTGTATAAAGTTCACCTGTTATCCAAGTTTAAATTCCCTGTTATATGTAAGTTCAATGTCTGAATGTTCAACATTGTGCAAACCTGTTCTTTGTAAACCGCACAGATGCCGAATAGTGCGGTATAGAAAAACTAAAACTAAAATAAATAAATAAATGGAACCTGTTGGTTTCGAGGAAGTCCACTATTCTCTCTTTCAGGAGCGCCTCCATTACTTTTCCCGCCACCGAGGTAAGGCTCACGGGCCTGTAGTTTGTCACTTCTTTCCTTTCACCACTTTTGTGGAGAGATACCACATCAGCCCTTCTCCAGTCCTGTGGGACTTGTCCTGTCTCCAAGGATCTGTTGAAAACATCCTTTAACGGTCCTGCAAGAACGTCTCTGAGCTCTTTCAGTATCCTGGGATGTATCCCATCTGGTCCCATGGCCTTGTCCACTTTCAGTTTTGCAAGTTGCTCTAACACATCATCTTCTGTAAATGGTGTGGTATCTATCCATTCCCATTTGTATACTGATCAACCACAGGTGGTCCTTCTCCAGGATTTTTTCTAGTAAAAATAGAGCAGAAGTATTTGTTTATCAATTTCGCTTTTTCAGTGTCACTTTCCATGCATCCGTTCCCAGCACTTCTGAGTCCTGCAATTCCACCTCTGATTTTCCTCCTCTCCCGAATATACCTGAAGAAAGTTTTCTTCTCCACACTTCCCATCTTTAGCTACCTTTTCCTCTGCCTTTAATTTTGCTTTCCTTATTTCTCTTTTTGTCTCTTTTAGTTTGATCCTGTATTCCTTTCTGTGTTCCTCTGTTTGCAAGCTTTTGAATTTTGTGAAAGCTGTGTTTTTTGGGTTTATTTGAGCAGCCACTTCTTTGGAAAACCAAATAGGTTTGCTTCTCCTTTTGTTTTTATTTACTTTTCTTACATGTTTATCTGTTGCCCCTTTTATTGCCACCTTTAGTTTAGCCCATTGCAATTCCACTTCCCTTATCCCCTCCCACCCTGCCAACTCCTCCTTCAGGTACTTGCCCATTTTACCGAAGTCAGTGGTTTTGAAGTCTAGGACTTTGAGCTTGCTATGATTGGACTGCACCTTGGCTTTTACCTCAAACCACACCGTGTGATGATTGCTGCTGCTCACAGGGGCACACACCCGGACATTTGACATGCTATCTCCGTTAGTGAGCACTAAATCCAGCATTGAGCTTTCCCTGGTCAGTTCCATCAACATTTGTCTAAGTAACGCATCTTGGAAGGCATCCACAATTTTTTTTATTTCTTTCCAGATTTGCAAAAGGAGTAGTCCAATCCACATTGGGTAGATTAAAGTCACCCAATATGATCACTTCCCCCTTTGTAGTTATCTTTGCAATATCAATCAGTTATCTATTTCTTTGATTTGAGTCGGAGGTCTGTAGTCTACAGTAGTATGGATGACAGTGCCATCTCCTCTTTCCAACACAATCCAGAGTGCTTCTTCTTTTCCCCATGCTCCCTGCATTTCAGTAGCTTTAATATTGCTTTTGACATATAAGACTACTCCTCCTTTTCCACTTTTTCAGTCTCTTCTGAATAATTTATAGCCAGCTATGGCTATATCCCATTCATGCGATTCATTATACCATGTTTTTGTAATGGCCAGAATGTCCAAGTCCATTTTCACCATTTGGGCTTCCAGGTCAGGAACTTTGTTGGCTAAGCTTTGAGCATTTGTGTTGTGACAGAGACGCTGGTCTTAAACCCCTGAGCATAGGAAAAGATATGGAATTAAACTTAAAGGAGAGAGAAAAGAGGGAAAGAAAGCCCAGGGTGCCACGCCCAGACTTCCACAAGGTTCCTGTAAGCAGAGGTATTCTCACCTGGGTAGGTCCAGAAGGGAGGAGGAGGGGCAAGAACCCTGGATGTGGAAATATAAACCATGACCAAGGCAGAAGCAAAGTAGAGCCGTGGTGGAGAGAGGAGAGGTTGGAGAGGTCGAAGAAGTGGAGAAGGAGGAGAGAGCTGCGCTGAAGCCATGGTGGAGAGGTGCAGTGAAGCTGTGGTGGAGGAGTGCAGTTAAACCAGAAGGGCTAGCAAGCCAGGGGAAGGAGGAGAAGCCCTGGAGCCACAGAGCAGAGCCCTGGGAGAAACTGTACAACCGGGAGCATAGCCGGAGTGATAGCCTGAAGGCTGAAGGTACTGACCCAGTGTCTCCATTACAGCTAGGAACAGGAGTGACTCTAGGACCCAGAGGGGAGCCGTCCCCTGAGCAGTGCTGTGAGAGCTCAGAATGGGACTCTGCTAACACAGTGGAAGATATGCAAGTTGAGTTTGCTGAAGAGGAATGTAAAGCTGTGGAGGTTCCTAAGGACTGTACTTTATGCCAAACCAGGTGTGTTGAACCATTGAGCTAAGGGCTAGCACTGTCTGAAAAGATCTCCAAAAACCAGGGGGATTACAAAGCCCAGAGAGCCCGTAGAAAGCCAGGTGAATTCTGTGGGCCAACAATCAAGGGTTTTTGTGACGCAGCCAGAAAAAGCTAGCAGGGAAGTTAAAACCCTTGATGAATGTTTGCTGTTCCTGTCTCTCCTGTTACGTTTAAAACTTTCTCCACTGAAACTAAAGGTTATTGTTACCAATAACTGTTTCACAGTACAAGGACAAAAAGAAGTATTTTTATCCTTGTTGAAGAACTGTTGTTTTAAGAAGTAAAAGGCATTGCAAGCAACTGTGTGTTTAAAGCTTGTGAAACACTTGATATTCTAAGGCTGTAATCCTAATCCTGTTTAAGAAGGAATCCTGTATACAAGGTACTTGAACTTTCTTTTGCGTTGAAATAAAATTCGGACTATGACTTGTAAACGGGGGTGCTTGTTGTGAAAGTTCCACTATCTTGGCAAGGCCCTGAATTCACCTGACTTGCAAAGGATTGTGGATGTTGTAGTTCATTCACACAACACTAGCCATTTAACAATAATAAGAATTTGTAGTTGCTCGAGTGTAAATCAAAAATCAAAGTTTATTTATTTATGGGGTGTTATTTCCACACACAAGTATGCTTGGTAACATCAGTAGGATAACTTTTCCAGGGTGTCATTCAGGGACAAACAAAATAAGGCAACTGAAATACTGAATCAAATTAGTAAAGTCCTTGATGAAACAGAAAAGGGCTTTCTTGTAACAGCTGCTAATTAACTTTCTTAGCAGTGCGGCAGTGGAGAGCAAACCCAAAAAGGAAAACTCTTTTATATCCAAAAACACAGCTTTCTTCCTTCCATACAGAGAAGAAGCTTCCCCTCAGCTCCACGTGTGCTCTGGTGCCTTTCATTAAACACAGGTGCTTAACAAGCTCAAACTCTGACTTGTTCACTCTCTCCACGTGGCTTCAACTTTACCCAAAAGCTTTCTCCCCAAGAAACTTTCTGGGCTGCTAATAAAGAGTACAAGATCCTTTTGGTGTTTGATCCTTATCTGTGCAATAATTTAGAACAGCAGCTTAGACAGAGAGCAATCCATACATTCATCATCTGCATTTGATATTTCCCCTTGCTCTTGAAATATCATATGATCATTTTCATTCACTGGCTCAGAGGACCTCCCTAACTGATCTTTACCAGGATAGAAATTGTTTCCCTGCTGTCTTCCTTGTATAAAGCTAGGGAACAGATCAGAGTTCATACCTGAGATCACGTTGTCATTAGGCTTCCTCTCTGTGTATTTTGGCCAGTAGGTAGTAAAGCTTCTGTGCCCGGTTCTCCAGTCAGAATCTCTGGGCTTCAGGTCTCTTTTCCCATACCTCCTTGAATAGGTATTAGAGCTCCTTCTAGATGCAGCCGTCTCCTTTAAAGGTGCTGTCTGGGGGTTCCTGGCTGTATATCTCCAAGCCTCTGGCTTCCTCCAGTCCAATGAAGAATGTTGACCACAGGAATCCTTTCCCTCATACGTACTGCCTTGGGCTCCTCTCTTAGACCTTCTGGACGTCCTGCTGTTCTTCCTTCTCCTCAGGATCAGTCTCTCCTTCTCTGGCTCTTGCTCTTTACGTTGCTGTCTTTGCTGTCCTTGCTTCCGTGGCTCTCCTTGCTGTCTGTGTGGTGAATTTCTTCTACCTTTAAAGTGCCCAGATGGCCACTCCACCCTAGCACAATCCAGGTGCTCTGAATTAGGCCCTGCCCTAGGAGATGGGTGATTAGGGATTACATCATTGCTTCTCTGATTAGGCACACGTTTCCCTGCTTCAACTCTCCTAGAGGCCTTCTATAAACCAGTGCATTCTGGGTCTGGTAGTCTTTTAGGTAAACAAGCTGTTTTAGTGCTTTTACCAGCCAGCACAGGCTGCTTATTCAGAGCCAATTCACCTCTTGTATTAGTTCTCCCTGAACCATGATAAGCTTCCTTATCACATACCCCCTGCTTAAGTTATTACGGACTGGTGCAAGTTGTGAAACCTTCTTCCTACAGTCCGTAATACCTACGAGAGTATTATCTTCTGGACGCTCACCTACTTCTTGGCTTGTTTTAGGGACATCATTAGTTACAGGCCTCTCTTTCCAAGATTTAAGTACATTAATGTGGTAGGTCTGTTTACGACCTCTTGTGTTTTCCACCACATAAGATACTGGGCTCACCTGTCTAACAACCTTCCATAGCCCTTTCCACTGTACTTCAAATTTTGGTGCTGTACCTGCTACTTGTACCAAAACCTTTTCACCAATGGTTAATTGGTGGCTTTTGGCCTTCCTGTCATACCACCCTTTTTGGCGCACTTGACTGTCCTGCAGGTTTTTCTCAGCAACCTGCGAGGTCCTTTTTAAACGTGCTCTCAAGTCACGTAAAAACTGTGGCACCTCCTGATTCTGTGGTTCAGGATCTAACCATTGCTCCCTCAAGATATCTAACAAACCACATGGAGCTCTACCATACATTAATTCATATGGAGATACACCTAGAGAAACCTGAATTCGTTCCCTGCAGTCATATAAGACAAAAGGCAATAACATATCCCATTATTTTAAATCTCCTGCTAACCCCCTTCTCAACATCTGTTTGAGAGTTTGGTTGAATCTCTCCACCAAACCGTTTTGACTGAGGATGGTAGGCCGAGGTTTTTACATGATGAATTCCAAAGACATCCCAGACCTGGGCCAAGTATTTGGATACAAAATTGGACCCTCGGTCAGTCAACACCTCTCTTGGGAATCCTATCTCACAAAATAACTTGACTAGCTCTAAAGCTATCGTTTTAGCAGAAATATTCCTTAATGGTATGGTCCAGGGAAACCTTGTTGCCTGATCTACCATAACTAGGATGTATTGGAATCCTCGGGGTGTTTTGACTAATGGGCCTACTATATCCACTAATACGACCTATTGGGTTTGTTATAATTGGTGTGGGAATCAAAGGCGCCACCGGTGGGTGAGATGCTGTAACACACTGGCACGCTGGACATGCAGCACAAAACTGGGCAGTTTCTTTGAAAATACCTGGCCAGTAAAAACGTATAAGTATTTGATCCAGCGTTCCTTGCATCCCTTTATGACCTCCCACTGGATGATCATGTGCTAGTCTAAGAACTAGTCCCTTAAAAGTTGTGGGTACCACTAATTGTTTACGTATGGTCCCATTTCTGGGGTCCTGACTCTCTCTATATAATATTTCATTATCTAGTATGAATCTGGGCAAATCCTCCCTGACCTCCTGAGCATATTTAAAAGCTCGGGTGAGAGCTTGATCAGCTCGCTGTTCCTGTGGAAAGTTGGGAAACTTTGCCACTAACTCCGCTGGCACCCAGGGTAAACTTTGACCAGCCTCCATCTCAGCCCTACCCTGTGCTCTGTAAAGTCTCTCACGGCGCTTTTGTGCTTTCAATTTTCTTAGTTTCCCAGATGGTGGAGTTATTAAATCATCATGAGAGGGTAAGCCTCCTAATAACTCTGCCTGCTCCCCCTCCTCCTGGCTCTCTACCTTAGCCTGTGAACGGGTGATACAAGGCCCCTCTTCTGCCCTAGTCCTTTCACTAGCCCTTGCTTAAATTTTGGCCAGTCTCTTCCTAGAACTAAATCAAATGGAAGCCTAGGAACCACTGCTAAAGGAATTTCCTCTTGTACCCCCAAGCCCTTAATCATTAGCTTGTACGTGGGATATGATGAAGCAGCACCATGAATGTATCTAATATAAACCTTGCTTTCAGGGGTTCTGGGCTCAAATCCTTCTTCGGCCTCTATCCACTTCCAAAGCCTTTTTGACAGCATACTCTGGTCTGCCCCAGAGTCTAACAGAGCATTCGTGGTAATTCCCTGCACATCAACCACCAAAAGGAACCCTTCTTTAGGCTGTTTTAAATCAACACCTATCAAACTAGTGTGAATCTGGCATTCCTTTTCCAAATGTCCCAATTTTCCACATTTGTAACAATTTTTCTTACTCCACTTTATATTCTGGTTAGGTACAGTACTATTATTCTCATAAACAACATTTTTAACCATTTTCTTTTCTGATACAGCACAGCTTGCCTCAGCACCAACCTTCAGAGGGCCACCCATTCTATGGCAAGCCTGCGTGGCTTCCAAGAACCGCTCTGCTAACTTGGTTGCCTCTCCGAGGTTCTGGCAATTTTGCTGTATAAGGAAAGTGTGCAAGTCTTTTGGCACAGCAGACATGAATTGTTCAAGCATAATAATGTCCAATAACATTTCCATATTCTTTCCCTCAGGCTCCAGGTTAGATATGATTGGAATATCTGAGACATGGTGGAAGAAGGACAACCAGTGGGACACTGTGATACCTGGGTACAGACTATATCGTAATGATAGAGCTGATCAAATTGGTGGAGGGGTTGCTCTCTATGTTAGAGAGGGCATTGAGTCAGAAAGGATTAAAGTTTTGCAGGAAACAAAATTTGCTGTAGAATCTCTATGGATTGAAATTCCATGAAAAAAGGGGAAGGCGATGGCAGTGGGGGTGTACTATCGACCGCCTGGCCAGAATGAACAAATGAATGATGAAATGCTCAAAGAAATCAAGGAAGCTAACAAAAGTTACAGCGCAGGAATAATAATGGGTGACTTCAATTACCCCGGTATCGACTGGGTCAGTGTCACGTCAGGACATGCTAGGGAGATAACATTCCTAGATGAAATAAATGACTGCTTCTTGGAGCAGCTGGTTCATGAACCGACCAGAGGGGAAGCCATATTAGACCTAGTCCTTAGTGGAACACCAGATCTAGTGCAAGAGATAAGGTTGTTGGGGCCACTTGGCAATAGTGATCATAGCATGATCACCTTTGATTTAATTAGTGGAGGAGGGATAGTAAGGAAATCCACAGTACTACCTTTTAACTTTCGAAAGGGAGACTATGATAAAATGAGTAAAATTGTTAAGAAAAAACTAAAAGGAGCAGTTGCAAAGGTTAAAGACTTACATCAAGCTTGGGTGTTGTTGAAAAATACTATCTTGGAATCCCAGACCAGCTGTATTCCACGCTTTAAGAAAAGTGGAAAGAAGTCCAAAAAACTGCCAGCATGGTTTAAAGGTGAGGTCAGAGAGGCTGTTGTTGCCAAAAAAGCATCCTTCAGGAAGTGGAAAAAAGAGCCAAACGATGAAACCTGGAAACAGCACAAGCATTGGCAAGTCAGATGCAAGACATTGATAAGGCAGGCGAAGGGAGAATTTGAGAAGAAGCTTGCTGCGGAAGCAAAAACGCGAAATAAAGACTTTTTCAAGTACATTCATAGCAAAAAACCAGTGAGAGAGTCAGTTGGTCCATTAGATGATAGAGGGGTTAAAGGAGCACTAAGAGGCGACAAGGCGATAGCGGAGAGACTGAATGAATGCTTTGCTTCGGTCTTTACTGAGGAAGATGTAGGGGATGTTACCCATGACTGAAGTGGTATTTAAAGGTGCGGAAGAATTGAAGGAAATATTGATACATCGAGAAGATGTATTCAACTATTAGATAAACTGAAGAGTAGCAAATCACCTGGGCCGGATGGTATACATCCAAGGGTGTTGAAAGAACTGAAATATGAGATTGCAGACCTGCTATCAGTAATCTGTGAACTATCATTAAAATAGTCTCTAATACTTGAAGATTGGAGGATCGCCAATGTAACACCAATTTTTAAAAAGGGTTCCAGGGGTGATCCGGGAAACTACAGACCGGTGAGCCTGACGTCAGTACCGGGAAAAATGGTAGAAACCATCATAAAGAATAACATTACTCAGCATGTAGATAGTCACAACCTAATGGGAGACAGCCAACATGGCTTTAGACAAGGAAGATCTTGTCTTACTAATCTGTTATGTTTTTTTGAAGGAATGAATAAACAGGTGGACAAAGGTGAGTCGGTTGATATAGTGTATCTGGACTTTCAGAAAGCCTTTGACAAGGTCCCTCATCAGAGACTTTTGGCAAAACTAAAGAGTCATGGGATAGGAGGCAGTGTACTATTGTGGATCAGGAACTGGTTAAAAGATAGAAAGCAGAGGGTAGGGCTAAATGGCCAGTTTTCCCAATGGAGAAAGGTGAATAGTGGTGTACCCCAGGGATCTGTGCTGGGTCCGCTGCTTCTTGACATATTCATAAATGACCTGGAAAGTGGAATAACGAGTGAGGTTATCAAATTTGCAGATGATACAAAACTATTTAAAGTTGTTAAAACCCAAGAGGATTGTGGAAAATTACAAGAGGATCTTGATAAATTGGAAGACTGGGCATCCAAATGGCAGATGAAATTTAATGTGGACAAGTGCAAGGTTATGCACCTAGGGAAGAATATCCCAAACTATGGTTTCACGATGCAAGGTTCCACATTAGGAACCACCACCCAGGAAAAAGATTTAGGCGTCATTATGGATACCATGTTAAAACCCTCGGCCCAGTGTGCAGCGGCGGCCAAGAGAGCAAATAGAATGCTAGGTATCATAAGGAAAGGAATGGAAACTAAAACAAAAGATATTATAATGCCTCTATATCGTTCCATGGTGAGACTGCACCTTGAATATTGCGTGCAATTCTGGTCGCCGTATCTTAAAAAGGATATAGCAATTTTAGAAAAGGTTCAGAGAAGCGCCACCAAAATGGTAAAGGGGATGGAAGGATACTCCTATGAAGAAAGGCTAAAAAGGTTAGGGCTCTTTAACCTGGAAAAGAGACGGCTGAGGGGAGATATGATAGAAGTCTATAAATTAATGAACGGAGTGGAACGGATAAACGTAGATCGATTGTTTACCTTATCAGAATATAGAACGACTAGGGGACATGCAATGAAGCTACAGGGTAAACTATTTAAGACTAATAAAAGAAAATATTTTTTCACTCAATGTGTAATCAAACTCTGGAATTTGTTACCGGAGAATGTAGTAAAGGCTGTTAGTGTAGCTGGGTTTAAAAAAGGTTTGGACAAGTTCCTGGAGGAAAGGTCCATAAACCATTATTAAGAAGGGACCCAGGATATCAATGCTTGACCCCAGTACAAGCATTGTGGAACCTGTGTCTTTTGGGAAAACTGCTAGGTACATATGACCTAGATTGGCCACTGTTGGAAACAGAATACTGGGCTTGATGGACCTTGGTCTGACCCAGTATGGCATATCTTATGTTCTTATCCTGAGCACTTCCCGATAAAGGAAGGGACATTAGGGCTGTTGGGTGGTACCGCCCTTGGTGTTTTTGTTTGTGCTTTCTCTTATAGGTATCGGGCGAGATGGATCCGAAAGAACTCATCCAGTGGATGGCCACACAGTTTCAGAGACAACAGGAGATGGCCCAAAAAGCAGAAGAGCACGCGACAGCCGCACTCTAAGTGCAGCAAAGACCCGTATTGGACTTGGTGGAAGCGCTGATTGCCAACCAGCGGGCAGGGGTTGGAGGACTAGCAGCCCATCCAGGACTTATTTATGCCTCAGACTGATGGTCTGGTAGGACCCCAGATGACTGGGACACTCTCTTTTGCCAAAATGTCTGCAGAAGATGATGTTGATGACTATTTAGAATCCTTTGAAAGGGTGGCTAAGGCGGTGGGATGGCCAGTTGAACAATGGGCTGTAAGGCTGGCCACCTCTTTAACAGGAGATGTGTTGGCTGCCTACAGAGCCATGCCAGCGGCCCTCGCCACTGATTATACTGAGGTGAAAAATGCCATCAGGGATCAACTAGGCTTGACAAAAATGGTATATCACCGTATGTTCAGAGCCACTACTCTGAAGACTGGAGAAACGCCTAAGGCCTTAAGCCAAAGAATTAAAATGGCTAGCTCCGGAGGGGAAAACAATTGATGCTGTAGTCGATATGGTGATATTGGAGCCGTTCATGGCTGCCGTACCAAAAGAGATACAGTCTTTTCTGATACAACAAAACTGCCAGAGCACAGGGGAGGCCACTCTTGACTGAGCACTACCTAGAAGCGGAACTGGCTCGCCATTCAAGGGGGCGCCCTCCTAAAGTAGAGGCAGAGGCCAGTTTTACTCCTTCAGAAAAGAGACAGGAAAATAATATAGAGTTTGGGAACATTTCTGTAGCAGCTCGGGAGGGAAAATGGGCTGGAAAGAAGTGTTATCATTGTGGGAAGATGGGACATCTACAGAGGGGATGCCAAGCCCGGAAGGCGCTGATGGGAGAAAAGGAGAAACCTTTGGGAGATGGTTCCTTTTAAGTGTTAATGTGCAAGGGGTCATTACTAATGCTCTGCTTGACTCAGGGGCTGACCAAAGCATGATGTCACAGAAGCTTTGGATGGCAATTGAGGCGCAGAATGGGTCCGCCCAGAGGAAACCAGAGGGTAGAGTCAAAATTAGGTGCATCCATGGGGTTGCCTCTTTCTACTCCCTCTACAGGGTAGTGATAAAAGAGTTGGGGGTACAGAAAGAAATCCCCATAACAGTGTTTCCGAAACTCCCCCATGACCTGGTATTAGGAAGAGATTGGCCACAGTTCAGGCAGGAGCTTACGAAAGGCTTAGGACAGAAGGTAGAGGGGCTGGTAACAGTAATCCCTGACCCCCTTTTTGTAAACTCCCGAAAACAAAGCAGGAACCCAGCGGAAAAGCCCCTGGCAGTAGTCCTCGCGTCAAACAGAAGTTTATGTTAAAGTTCTGCAGGGCATCCGAGAAGGCCGTGAGTCCCAGAAGAGTGTCCCCGCAAGCAGCGGGATATGACCTGTGCAGTGATACTGGCCTACAGATTGAAATGCCAGATGTATGCTATGGCCGGATAGCTCCTCGTTCAGGTTTAGCACTAAAATACTTCTTGGACGTCAGTGCAGGAGTGATTGACCTGGATTACAGAGGACGTATAAAAGTATTGTTATTTAACTTTGGCAGTGAAGATTTTCCCGTGAAGGTCTGAGACCGGATTGCCCAGCTGGTGTGTGAGAGAGTGGGGTTTCCCATGCTGGAGGAAGTCCCCATGTTGACCCCCACAGAGCGCGGAGCCGCTCGATTCGGTTCTACCGGAAGGACCGGAACGGAAGGCCTGACGGCCACTGGTGAAGTGAGAGTCGAGGAGCCGGAGGAGGAAGATCTGGGTCCACAAGTGGCATAATGGAAGAAGATCCCGGAGCCTCAAATAGGGGAAGAGCTATCCTTAGTTCAGAGGCAGGAGCTGACCTGATTATTGGAAAGATTCCCGGATGTTCTGACGCCAGTCCCAGGTGAAACCCGCCTGGTGGCACACGAGATCCTGACCCCTCCCGGGAAGGTGGTCAGACAACGTCCCTACCGGCTACCTGAAGCTAAAAAGCAGGAGGTGGTGGCACAAGTGCGCGAAATGGTAGAGATGGGCATCATTGAGGAGTCCAGGAGCCCATGGTGCAGTCCCATAGTTTTGGTTCCAAAATCGGATGGTACTTTACGATTCTGCATAGATTTTAGACAGGTAAATGCCATCTCGGTATTCAATGCTTACCCCATGCCATGAATCGAAGAGCTTTTGGACCGTTTGGGGCAAGCCCAGTTCTTAACCACCCTGGACATGACAACGGGATACTGGCAGATTCCCCTAACTAGGGAATCACGGCCGAAGACTTCCTTCAGCACCCCAAATGGACTATTCCAATTCAGAAGGATGCCCTTCGGTCTCCACGGCGCGGCAGCCACTTGCCAAAGACTGGTAGATCAAGTCTTACGTCCTCATCAGGAATATGCTTCCGCATATATGGATGACATTATTATCCACAGTCGTGAGTGGATGGAGCACCTCCCGAGGGTCGAAGCCGTCCTGCGATCTATGAGGCAGACGGGCCTTACCCTGAACCCAAGCAAATGTGCCTTTGCCCGGTGGGAGGTAAAATATTTGGGGCATGTGGTAGGACAAGGAAGGATTAAACCCTTGATCAACAAAGTAGAGAGCGTCAAGAGCTTTCCCAGACCAACCACAAAAAGACAATTAAGAGGCTTTCTAGGCCTGATTGGCTACTACAGGAGGTTTCTGCCTCATTTTGCGGAAGAAAGCTCCATCTTTATAGATATGCTAAAGAAAAATTGCCCGACCCACCTATGGTGTACTCCGGACGCTGAGAGGGCCTTCACCCAGTTGAAAGGAAAGCTATGCACAGCACCAGTGTTGCGTGGAGTGGACTTCGAGCAGCCTTTCATCGTGCAGATGGATGCTTCAGAGGCTGGATTAGGGGCTGTCTTATCCCAAAAGCATGAAGGAAAGGAGCATGCTGTAATGTACCTTAGTAGGAAGTTGACCCCGGCCGAGCATAATTATTCTACTATTGAAAAGGAGTGCCTCGCGATCAAATGGGCAATAGAGGCCCTCTGGTTCTACTTCACCGGCCGAAAATTCCTACTAGTCACTGATCATGCACCTTTGAAGTGGCTCCAGCAGATGAAAAAACACAATGCGCGCCTAACCCGGTGGTACATGGCCCTGCAGGCCTTTGACTTCAAAGTGGAACATAGGGCAGGAAAGCTACATCAGAATGCAGATGCCTTATCAAGGATTACGGACTGTGCGAAAGAACCTAAAGAAGCTCAGCTAGCCCGTAATATCTTGGGTAGGGGGGTGTGTGACAGAGACGCTGGTCTTAAACCCCAGAGCATAGGAAAAGATATGGAATTAAACTTAAAGGAGAGAGAAAAGAGGGAAAGAAAGCCCAGGGTGCCATGCTCAGACTTCCACAAGGTTCCTGTAAGCAGAGGTAGAGATTATTCTCACCTGGGTAGGGCCAGAAGGGAGGAGGAGGGGCAAGAACCCTGGAGGTGGAAATATAAACCACAACCAAGGCAGAAGCAAAGCAGAGCCGTGGTGGAGAGAGAAGAGGTCGAAGAAGTGGAGAAGGAGGAGAGAGCTGCAGTGAAGCCGTGGTGGAGGAGTGCAGTTAAACCAGAAGGGCTAGCAAGCCAGGGGAAGGAGGAGAAGCCCTGGAGCCACAGAGCAGAGCCCTGGGAGAAACTGTATAAC
The DNA here is from genome assembly GCA_033557465.1 of Ichthyophis bannanicus. Lineage (NCBI taxonomy): Eukaryota > Metazoa > Chordata > Amphibia > Gymnophiona > Ichthyophiidae > Ichthyophis > Ichthyophis bannanicus. The sequence goes on along the minus strand of CM066031.1, from coordinate 25,882,676 downwards.
TGGGAGCATAGCCGGAGTGATAGCCTGAAGGCTGAAGGTACTGACCCAGTGTCTCCAGCTAGGAACAGGAGTGATTCTAGGACCCAGAGGGGAGCCGTCCCCTGAGCAGTGCTGTGAGAGCTCAGAACGGGACTCTGCTAACACAGTGGAAGATATGCAAGTTGAGTTTGCTGAAGAGGAATGTAAAGCTGTGGAGGTTCCTATGGACTGTACTTTATGCCAAACCAGGTGTGTTGAACCATTGAGCTAAGGGCTAGCACTGTCTGAAAAGATCTCGAAAAACCAGGGGGATTACAAAGCCCAGAGAGCCCGTAGAAAGCCAGGTGAATTCTGTGGGCCAGCAATCAAGGGTTTTTGTGACGCAGCCAGAAAAAGCTAGCAGGGAAGTTAAAACCCTTCATGAATGTTTGCTGTTCCTGTCTCTCCTATGTTACGTTTAAAACTTTCTCCACTGAAACTAAAGGTTATTGTTACCATTAACTGTTGCACAGTACAAGGACAAAAAAAGGTATTTTTATCCTTGTTGAAGAACTGTTGTTTTGAGAAGTAAAAGGCATTGCAAGCAGCTGCGTGTTTGAAGCTTGTGAAACACTTGATATTCTAAGGCTGTAATCCTAATCCTGTTTAAGAAGGAATCCTGTATACAAGGTACTTGAACTTTCTTTTGCGTTGAAATAAAATTCTGTCATTTTGCCTTACCTTCGGACTATGACTACAACTTCTTCTCTAAGCCACACAAAAGGGAAACTACACATCCCATGATACATCTGAGAAAGCTAGTTTCCCCAGCCAATCGGGAGAGGTTCCTCCAATACCACGCCCCTCTAAACTAGAGGCGAGTGGTGAGGGCATGACAGTGTTCATTGCTTTCCAGCATTTAACTGGCTTGCATGTATTTTGCATTGATTTTGTTCTACCCACCTCTTCCCACTTGTCGTTGATGTGTGGTTTAAAAGAGTAGCTGTTTCTGATGTTGCTCTGCTTTTGCTGGTAGTGACGTCCTGAACTTGTCCTTCCCCATCCATCACCTCTTCTCTAGTTTAAATGCATTTTCACATACTGCTTGAATTTTTCAGTTTGGATTCTTTTTCCTGCAATAGAGAGATGAAGTCCATCAGCACAGTATAGTCTCTTGTAGGTCCATCTGCTTCCCCAGTTGCCTATAAATCTGAATCCTTCTTGTTTGCACCAGGTCTACAGCCATGTATTAAAGTTGTTTATGCGATGCAGACTTTCTGCCTTCTTACCAAGAACAGGTAGAACTTCTGAGAATGCTACAGTGTTAACAGTGGGCTTGAGTTTCTCTCCCAGAGTCTGGAAGTCCCTTTGAACTGCAGAGGTACAGTTTCTAGCCAGATCATTTGTACCCAAGTGGATGACAACATCAATTTTGGAGTGCTCACTTTCTGCGCTTAGTAAATCAACAAATTGGTTTGTATTCCTGCTGGCTGAAGAGCCTAGGAGGCATTTGACTATCTTCTCTCCTTTGAACTATGTTCCCAAGTTGGTGCCTCTGATGATGGAATCTCCAAGTAGTAGTAGTTTTCTGTTTTGTGATTTGTTTTCTTCACATTTGGTGCTTTATTAGTAAATTGGGCATTTACTCTCTCATTTAAGGGCCCTTCAGTTTCCATGGATTGAGCCTCCTCATTAACCAAGGCAGAGAAGGCATTATGCAGGGATATCTCTTGCTGTACAGAGTGTCTCTGCGTTACAGGTCGCAACCTACCAGAGCCCTCTGTGATCCATTTGTTTATTTTATTTTATTTATTTATTTTATTTTATTAACATTTCTATACTGCAATTTCCTACATTTCAATTGTGGTTTACATTGAATAGAATAATCAGTTTAGATAGTACAGATTCAGATTACATGTAACAGGAATAACTATGTACAGTAAACAGTAAAATTAACTTTGTTAACTATTTACAGGGTGATCTTGTGTTGCAGTGGTAAGTTGCATGAGGGTCCTTGTTTGGTTGTGTGGGGTGCTGTATGTTTGATTCTTTGAGGGAGCGGTGGTGGACTTTGTTCGGTTTGTATTCTAGATGAGGTGTGTTTCATTGCAGCTAGTTCTTCCCTTAGTAGAGTCAATTCTTTATGCATGGCAGCTAACTTGAGGCATATAGGGCAAGCTCTTAGGTTCCAAATGATTCTTCTCAGAATGAAAGCACCACAGTTATTGCACTGAATACACGACATGCTGATTAAGTGGTCCTAGCAGAGAAGAAAATGTGGGTTCAACACCTAATTAAAAGGATAGTTGTCAACGTATGTGACCACTATATAGGCAATGCAGCCCTGGGGTGAAGAGTAGGGTGGGTGTTAACCTAAGTGTCCCTGGCCAATAGGCCTTGCATGAACTGAGGGTACACTGAGATATCTGATTTAAAGGCTACGCAAGGAATATAGGCAGTCAGAATATTCCCTATCCAACAGTTAAATTCTATATTAGCAAACAAAATAGGCAATACATAGAAAGGCTGAAAGCTTAGCTGTGTATTTATTTATTTATTTTATTTATTTATTTATTTAAAGTTCTTTTATACCGCGCTCTTTATCATCAGCGTGGTTTACAGTGAACAAGAATACCCACAGAAAGCAACAGGCTGTTGTGGGTTTACATGTAACAGGCGAGTTTAACTGGGATTCAACTTTGGGGAAATTTTGTACATATATGTTATATAACTATATACAATTGCTAGTGTTTTATTTACATCTTGTGTGAAATGCAATATTTACAACATTATTTTAGACTCTCTGGAAGCTGTGAAGACTAGAGTTGATCAGGTACTTGTGGACAGGCTGTAAGGTAATTTAATTAGCTCCACACTGTGAGCAGGCTTGCAAGAGACAATTCCAACAATGGAAGCAGAAATAGCCAAACTGAACTTTTTACTTCTATGTTATCTGTCTACTTTGCAAAGGTCCCTGTAATTTTAATATGATACCTTTGCTGCTAAAGTAAGTGGGAGACTCAGGTAAAAGACCAGGTCTCTGCAGATCTAAGTATTTCTAGTCCAAGTAGCTTTATATCACTAGTCTCCCTGGCCAGTAGGCCTTGCATAAACTGAGGGCACACTCAGATATCTGATTTAAAAGTTAAGCAAGGAATGTAGGCAGTCAGAATATTCCCAAAAATGAATGTATATCCATCAGTTAAATTCTATATTAGCAAACAGAACAGGCAATAGATAGAAAGGCTGAAAGCTTAGCTGTGTGGAGTCTCTGGAAGCTATGGAGATTAGAGTTGATCAGGTACTTGTGGACAGGCTGTAAGGTAATTTAATTAGTTCCACCCTGTGAGCAGGCTTGCATCATAGACTATATTCAATATCACCCAAACTGATAACCTCTGCATCACCGAATCTTGGCTAAAAAGCACTGAACAGGGTCATTCTATCTCAGATCACTCCACAATACCATACTGCCTTCAACTGCCCGCGCACCCACAAGAGAGGTGGTAGGGTACTTATCCTTGTGCGAATGGACCTTAAATTTAAAACATCCCGATCTGTAAGCCACAAACACTGTGACTTAATCATGATAAAAAAAACAGACATCTAGCCATTTATCTCCAGGAACAAGCAGGAATGAGTCTTCACATATGGGTATCGTCGGTACCGACGGAGCCTGCGCGGGAACGCTCCCCAGTGTCCAGTAAGAAAGCTTTTGGGAGCATCCCACCGCGCCTGCGCGCTGCCTTCCTGCCTTTCCCAACTGTCTCTCTCTAGTTCTTCTTTTCCGCAGAGCCAGCAGGTCGTGTTCCTGTCACCACAGCAGAAGTTCTTTATTTTTTCTTATTTTTCTGTTGCATGTCTGCCTTCGTCGACGTCGGACCGGTACCTCCGGTCTTTTCTTTTCTTTTTTTCTTCTTAAAAAAAAAATCCTACTGTGCATTTTTTCGTTTTTTCTGGCCTTAGGCCTAAAACTTTTTTCCTCATGGAAAAGCCCGCTTCCGGGTTTAAAAAGTGCACTAAGTGTAGCGGCACTATCTCTGTTACCGACACCCATGACTGGTGTCTAAAATGTTTGGGTCCTGACCATTCCATCACGGATTGTGTGTCCTGTTCCATGATGTCTAAAAGAGGTCGGCAGAACCGAGCAGCCAAGCTCAGTACCCTGTTTCCCTCTGATGCAGCTTCGGTGGCATCGACGTCTTCCAGGGCTTCTTCTTCCTCCCATGGATCTCAGGTAACCAAACATAAATAGGATGGCATCCTTTCCTTATCCATGGCCAAATACTGTTACCCCTACTAACTCCGCTAGGGCCAACATACATAGCCCATGATGAAACCCTACTCAACCCAGGCCTGAACACTGCGTTAAAGGTCACTGAAAAACCCCATAAAAGACGTAGCTCCAAAACAAAACATAATAAACATAGGAAACCGACAGCCACAAAGACCAGAAACAAGCAACAGCAACCACACCAATTATCACAAACCCCCATCACAATCTGTCTCATCAACGCCAGATCCATTAGAAATAAAACCCACATCATACACGATATCATTACAGACAACAAACCCGATATCCTCTGTGTCACCGAGACTTGGATCACTGACACTGACCCAGCAATACTAAACCAATTACCCCATCCCAACCACACAGTATTTAACTGCCCCCGTCACAACAGGAGAGGAGGAGGAGTACTTGTCATTGCCAAAACCTCCCTCATGTTCTCAAGCCCCTCCCTAACTGAATCCAAAGGCATTGATATACTCAAGATCGAAAACAAAACATCAATACTTTGCTTAATCTACAGACCCCCCTCAGCCCATCATGAAACCCTGGCCACCGCACTAGAAAATATCTCAACCTCTGCAACCAAAAAACTGCGCATCATTCTGGGTGACCTAAATCTCCCATCGATTCCCCCTGTACAGGCAGACGCATTCTTTGAAGCCATGCATCAGCTCGGCTACACACAAATCATACAAGAACCCACACATAACAAAGGTAACACCCTTGATATGGTGTTCTTATCACACAACATCCAAAAATACACCAAACCTCGAGTAACCCCAGTCCCATGGTCCGACCATTTCCTAGTCGAAATTGAAATCCACCTACCTCCACAAAAGGTAAAGCCTCAAGCCGACCCAAAAACACATCAACAGAGGAAATTCCAAAAATTCAATAGCGAAGCTTTGGTAACTTCTATATCTACACATTTTGAGTACACCACCACAGACCTAGACAAGCTGGTAGACCAATGGAACTCAGGGATCGAAGCAGCTGCAAGTCCAACATGGAAGAACACAAACGCTGTAACAAAGACAGGAACCGAACCATGGTACTCTCCCACGCTATCTAAAATGAAGAGAGAACTACGCAAACTCCAAAGGAAATGGAGGAAAAAGCAAACCGAAGAAGGCAAGCAACTATACCTAACACTCCTCGCAAGATACAAGAATGAGGTAAACCTCGCTAAAAAGACACACCACACTAATCTACTCAACAAAGCGCTCAACAGACCCAGAGAACTTTTTGAACTCGTAAAATCTCTGACTAAATCTTCACAAAACTCCATCTCTGCAGACGATATAAAGGCCCAGACGCTTGCCGACCACTATGCCAAAAAGCTAAATCCGAAACTTCCCACAAGCATGACCAAAGGCATGCCACTAGCTCTCACCACTCGAGAAACCACAACTGCCCCTCAAGCAGACCCAGAAACAGAATGGAACACCTTCCAGCAATTAGGTGAGCAACAAATCTTAAACATCTTAACCAACTTAAACACCACTACCTCCCCCCTCGACCCATGCCCAGCCGCTTGGATGAAAGCAACCAAGAAAGACAACGCAAAACCCATCGCGCACATTGTCAATCAGTCTCTGAAACAAGGAATCATGCCGTCTCATCTCAAGAAATCAATTATTAGACCCATATTAAAAAACAAGTCGCTCAACAAAAGTGACCCTGCATCATATCGCCCAATCTCAAGCATAGCTTTCCTAGCAAAGATGATTGAAAAAGCGGTCCAGCACCAACTCCAGGACCACATGGACGAGATAAAAGCCCTAGATGAACATCAATACGGATTCCGTCAGAATCACGGAGTGGAAACACTACTACTGGCACGCCTTGACAATCTACTTAGGGGCCCTCGAGAACAAAAACTCCATGTTCATACTCATATTCATCGATATCTCAGCGGCATTTGATACAGTACATCACACCACCCTTTTGGACCGCCTGGCCTCGCTAGGTATAACAGGGACCCCCCTGAAATGGTTCACATCATACATATCCAATAGGATGCAACAAGTGCAATTCAACAACGACAGAGCTGATGCTTTCCCCCAAACCCAAGGGATCCCTCAAGGGTCTGCCCTCTCATCCCTACTGTTCAATTTGTATATAAAGCCGGTATGCAGTATTTTCCAGAAATACAACATAAATTACCACATATATGCCGACGATGTGATGTTATACACACAGCTCGACATAACACAGCCTAACTTCAGTCCACTAGAAGAATGCCTTGACATGCTCCAATCATGGCTTCAGCAAAACAACATGTCAATAAATCACAAAAAAACAGAGGTCATGTTCATGTCCAAGAAAGCCAATTTCATCCCGCCCACCACAGTCACACTAAACAAAAACATATACGATACAAAGCCTGTAATAAAGTATCTAGGAGTCCTACTTGACAGCAACCTCAAGATGGACAAACACCTCAGAACAGTTAACCGAGCCATCTTTTACAAACTCAAAATCCTTCAACCACTCCGCAATATCCTCGAGAAATCCGACTTTAGGTCTGTTGCTCAAGCACTAATCATTCCCCACCTGGATTACAGCAATGCCATTCTACAAGGGCTTCCAAAGAGCACACTAAGCATCCTGCAAATGGCTCAGAACGTGGCTGCAAGAGTCATCATGGAAAAGAAAGTCACCGACCACATAACCCCAGTTCTAATGGATCTGCACTGGCTCCCAGTGGCCGCCCGCATCATCTACAAACTACTCATCACAACATTTAAACTCATCAATGGCATCGCACCTTCCTTCCTCAATAACCTAATCACTATTCAACCTAGCAACAGGAGCAGGAGAACTATGAATCTCAACACCCTATGTATCCCGAACAGCATAAGATCTGTCAAGGCCGAAACAAGCAATAGGGCGTTCACATACTCAGCGCCAATCCAATGGAACCAACTACCGCATGAATTAAGGCTCACAAACAACCTGAACGAATTTAGACGAAAACTGAAAACCTATCTGTTTCAAACCCACTACAACTTGATCTAACTGCGATACCCTACCTCAACCAGATCTCCTCTGCCGCACTCGGCAGCATATAATCTAATAGTATATAGTCATGTATAACTTGTACACCTTGGCAACTAATTCCGTACAAATTGTATATATGGGGCCCTCCCCCAATCTACTGAAATCAAATGTATACCTTGATCTGTGTGCTTTAATCAAATATGTATTGTATCCAAATGCTTGTCCCGTGTTACGTAATCATTGACTAATCAAAATGTAAAACTGAAATCTCAATGTACCGTACAATACATTATGATTCTGTAAAGTAAACCGCTGCTGATCGTAGGAAGCAGCGGTATACAAGTGTTTACTAAATAAATAAATAAATAAAATAAATCCAGCCGGTCCTCGAAGGGTAGATCTCCCTCTAAGCATCGAGATGCCCCCGGGCTTGCCCTCGAGGATCCCGCACCGGCTAAATTACCCCGGCGGGAAGCTCCGGCTTCCAAAGCTTTATCTATGGGGTCACAGGTTGACATCGATGGCTCGGCCTCGACCGATCACCTGTTGCCGTGTTCTAGGGTACCGGTGGTTCCCACTGGTACCGACATCCAGACGCTAGTGGCGTCCATGGATCAGAACATTTTGACCATGCAGCGCGCCCTTATGGCATTTATACAGGCTGCGATGCCTCTGGTACCACAACAGACTCCGTTGTCGGTACCGGTGCCGGTACCGCTTGCATCGACATCGGCCTCGATGTCGGCTGCATCGGTACCCTGTCCTATGATGCCCATCGGTACCGAACCGGTACCGGTCACTCCTGATGTCGATCCCACTCGATACGCATATCGGGCTTTACAGGAGCATCCAGACAGGCGATACCTCGATTCCTCCGAGGACTCTGATGAATCAGAGGCTTCTGTCGAAGCATCGGTACTTCTGCCTCAGGAGCCCTCTTCTCCAAAACGAAGAATGTCTCCTCCAGAAGACTTGTCTTTCCAAGACTTCATTAGGGAAGTGGCTAGGGGCCTTTCCATTTCAGTGGCCCCTGAGTCAGAGCCTAGAGCCAAGAAGTTGGATATTCTGCAATATCCTAAGGCTCCTAAAGAGGCAGCTACCTTACTAATTCATGAGATTCTTTATGACCACATGATGAGTATGTGGGAGACCCCTCTCACCACCTCTCCTCATTCTCGTAGGTTGGACACCATGTACCGTGTCCCTCCTTGTCCTGGTTTTCATAAGACTCAGCTTCCTCACCACTCTATTGTGGTAGAGTCTGCCATGAAGAGGATAAAGAGTGCAAAAAGGCACTCATCTAATCCTCCAGGACGTGAATGCAGGACCTTAGATGCTTTTGGCCGAAGGATTTTCCAGGCCAATATACTTGCTTCCAGAATCAACTCCTATAGTCTCTACATGGGGTTGTTTTTAAAAGAAGTCACAGACCATCTGCTGACTTTAGCTCCTTTTATTTCAGAAGATAAAAGGCAGGAGTTTCTTACTTGGCTCAAACATGCCCAGGATGTTTCCAAATTTTCCAACCGTGCAGCCTTTGACTCTTTTGAGTGTGCAAGCAGAGCCTCGGCTATTGCCATAGGTGCACGCAGAATTGCTTGGTTGCAAGCTTCTGATTTGGAACTCTGGGTCCAAGATGAATTGGGAAATCTTCCTTGTACAGGTGAAAACCTTTTTGGCAAGGATTGGCTACTCAGATGGATGCTGAAAACTCTGCTTTGGATTGACTTTCAAAGTCTACCTCTGCTCCTTTCAAGAAAAGATTGTTCAAAAAGACATCTTTTTCCAAAAAGGGAAGTTATTATCCTGCTTATGGTCAGCAGGCATCTTCTGCAGGTCGTTTTGCTGCAAAGCGTCAGCAAACACCTAAACAGGCCAAGTCTAAGGCTGCCAAGCCTGCTACGGCCCAACAGCCTCAGCCTCCTCAGGGCCTTTGACTCGCAACTAGAGAACTTAGCCTTTCTAGCTCAAGAAGATCCACAGGCCCCTCACCATTCCAGGAAGGTTAGTTTACTTTGCTCCCAGCAGAGCAATGGACCCTCTCCATCATAAGGGAGGGATACAAACTTCATTTCTCAAACCTTCCTCCCTACACCATGGTCAAACAGTTCAATTCTCCAACATCTCTCCTCAACCTCCTGGGTCAGGAGATTGCTATCCTTCTTGCCCAACGGGCAATAGAGGAAGTCCCCCTTTCTCAACAGGGTTCAGGGTTCTACACCCCTTATTTTCTCATTCCAAAGAAAACAGGGGGCTACAGACCCATATTAGATCTCAGAGAATTGAACAAGTTTCTATGCAAGGAGAAATTCAAGATGATTTCTCTCGGTGCTCTGCTTCCATACCTTCAGAGTCAGGACTGGCTTTGTTCTCTAGATCTCAAGGATGCATACACCCATGTCCTCATCCATCCAACACACAGAAGGTTCCTTCGGTTCCTTTTTCAGGGAAAGCACTACCAATACAGGATGCTTCCTTTTGGCCTGGCCTCTGCACCAAGGGTGTTCACGAAATGCATGGCAGTAGTAGCTGCATTCCTACGCACTCTAGGAATATTCGTATTCCCATATCTGGACGACTGGCTCATCCGAGCTTCCTCCCAGTCAGAGGCCCAGACTTCTCTGTCCTGCACAATGCGTATCCTTCAGTATTTGGGACTAGTGATAAACATCCCAAAATCCAACCTCACCCCTACTCAATCTCTGGAGTTTATAGGGGCCTTGCTGGATACCACAACTGCAAGGGCCTATCTTCCTCAGGCTCGTTGCCTACGCTTAGTGCAGTTAGCCTCCCAAGTACAGTTAAGGCCTCTCTTAACTGCTCGAGAGATGCTACAGCTCTTAGGCCACATGGCATCCACCGTGCATGTGGTTCCATATGCTCGCCTTCACATGAGGGCAGCTCAATGGACTTTGTCCACCCAATGGACCCAGGCATCAGGTTGCCTGTCAGACAAAATAGCAAACTCCAATCGTCTCTTTTGGTCTCTCCAGTGATGGAAGTCTTCTCAAAACCTGTTGCTGGGGTCCCCTTTTCAGCAGCCGCTACCCCAAGCAACTCTTACAACAGATGCCTCTCCAATGGGCTGGGGGGCTCATCTACAAGATCTCTCCACCCAGGGCATCTGGTCTCCACAAGAGACTTCTCTACACATCAATCTCCTGGAACTCAGAGCAATATTCTTCGCTCTCAGAGTGTTCCACTCCCTGCTCAGCTACAAGACAGTCCTCATCCACACGGACAACCAGGTAGCCATGTTCTACGTGAACAAGCAGGGGGGGACTGGCTCTCTGTCGCTTTGCAACGAAGCTTTGCGACTGTGGCCTTCGCCAGAGAGCATCAAATTCATCTTCTGGCAGTATATCTTCCAGGCATTCAAAACTCTTGGGCAGACAGGCTCAGTCGAGTTTTGCTTCCACACAAGTGGTCCCTTCATATGGACCAGGTAACCAGGATTTTTCGAATTTGGGGAACCCCGGACATAGACCTCTTTGCAAGTCCGTGGAATGCCAAACTTCCCCAGTTCTGTTCCAGAATTCCGTATCAGGGAGTTCAGGCCAGGGATGCCTTCCTCCTTCATTGGGGTCAAGACTTCCTTTATGCCTTTCCACCCATTCCCCTAATTTCCAAAACACTATTCAAGCTTCAGAGAGACCGAGGTTCCATGATCCTCATAGCCCCACAATGGCCACGCCAAGTGTGGTACCCTCTACTTCTACATCTCTCTCAAGCTCCTTCCCTGGAGTTGGGCTCTGCACCAGATCTTCTATCCCAGGAAGACGGAACGTTGTGGCACCCAAACCCCCAGTCTCTCCATCTCAGGGCCTGGTTGCTGAAGGCTTAGATCTTCAAGATTTACATCTTTCTCAGCAGGTGAAGGATATTCTGCATGCTTCCAGAAAGCCTTCCACTAGACGTTCCTATGCTTTCAAATGGAAAAGGTTTTCCATCTGGTGTTCAGATAAGGGTCTTAATCCTCTTGCCATACCTCTGAATTCCTTATTAGAGTATCTTCTGCATCTATCCCATGCAGGCCTCAAAACGAATTCAGTAAGAGTACATTTGAGTGCCATTGTAGCGTCCCTTAAGCCTCTTAATGGACAGCCTATTTCCTCTCATCCTCTTATATCAAGATTCATGAGAGGCCTTCTGTTAACTAAACCTCCCATTAGACCACCTCCAGTAGCATGGGACTTAAATCTGGTTCTTGGCCAGCTTATGAAGCCGCCCTTTGAACCCTTAGCCACTACCTCCTTGAAATTTCTTTCCTGGAAGGTTATCTTTCTCATTGCAATCACCTCAGCACGCCACATCAGTGAGTTGCAGGCCTTGGTGGCTAATCCACCTTATGCAAGGTTCCATCATGATAAGGTAGTCCTCAGGACCAATCCTCACTTTATGCCCAAAGTGGTCTCATCTTTTCATTTGAACCAAGAAGTGTATCTACCTGTCTTTTTTCCAGGACCTCATGCATCAAGTGCAGAGAGGAATCTTCATACTTTAGATTGTAAGAGAGCTCTCGCCTTTTACTTACAAAGAACACAGCAACATAGAAAGTCTTCTCAACTTTTTGTTGCTTTTGATCCTTCTCATTTAGGACTTCCAGTCTCTAAGAGAACTCTGTCCAACTGGATTGCTCAGTGTATTTCTTTTGCCTACCAGAGTAAGAACCTTTCTCTGGAGGGCCATGTCACAGCTCACAATGTTAGGGCCATGGCAGCCTCTGTGGCTCATCTAAACTCTGTGTCCATCGACCAAATCTGTCGAGCAGCCACCTGGGCCTCGGTTCATACCTTCACAGCCCATTATTGTTTGGACAAGGACTCCCGCCGGGATGCCTCGTTTGGTCAGGCTGTTCTCAAACACCTGTTCCATTCCTAGTCAACTCCTACCCACCAACCCTGGTTGGATGCCAGAGATTCATGGGAGGAGCTAGAGCCCTTTTCAGGGACACACACATCTTCTGGGGTCTCTCCCTGGCATCTAAAGCTAGGGAGTCCCCATATGTGAAGACTCATTCCTGCTTGTTCCTGGAGATAGCACAGTTACTTACCTGTAACAGGTGATCTCTGGGAACAGCAGGAATAAGTCTTCACAACCCACCCACCTCCCCTAGGAGTTGTATCTCTCTATCTCTCTTTCCTTTCCTCTCTCTCTCTTTGTCTCAGCTTTAAAACTTGAACTGGAGAGAGGCGGTTGGGAAAGGTGGGAAGGCAGCGCACAGGCGCGGTGGGATGCTCCCAAAAGCTTTCTTACTGGACGCTGGGGAGCGTTACCGCGCAGGCTCCGTCGGTACCGACGATACCCATATGTGAAGACTTATTCCTGCTGTTCCCAGAGATCACCTGTTACAGGTAAGTAACTGTGCTTTCTTACCTACAGAGCCCCAAATGCTCCTGCTGATGAGACATCCAACATCCTCGAAGGCGTATGTTCGGCCAGCTCTCCTCATAAGTCGCTTATACTACTAGACAACATAAACCTGAGCTTTGCACCTAGCAAAGAAAGGCTGCTTTCCACAAGACAATGGAATCACTTAACTTTTGCCAAATCCTGCTCAGGTTCTACTCTTGACCTCATCCTTGTCCCAAGGAACCTTTACTCACAGGACAGCATAACGACCCCTCTTGCTGTACCAATAGTCTAGTGAGATCATCATGCTATACACTTCAAGATTCACCTCCCCCCCAACAAGGAAAATCACAGAGAATACCCCACTCTGAAAGAAGATTTAAAAGATATAACCTAGACCAATTCATCAAAGGTATCCTTCCCAGCCTCCCCCAGGACTTCGCAGATCCAGTGAGACAATTAAAACCTGGAGTTCCACCATCAGTGCAGCAGCAAAGGCTCCTTACTGTCCAAATCTTGGAAGTATAGAAGAAAGATCCAAATCTGCCCCGTGGTACTCTTAACAAAAGCTTTGCCAGCTAGAGCATAAATAGAAACACGACTGATCACAAGCCACCCTTCTTCAATACCAGTAAATACAAAGAGACTACAATGATCTGACAACAAGCACAAATGAGAATACCACACCAACGTTATCTTAAAAGCCAGCAATAAGCCTCGAAAACTATTTGAAATTTTCCGCACCCTCATGAAGGATCCATCCCACAAAGAAGACACTATCCATCCCCAAATTTCAGCAGATTTCCTCATCAACAAGAAGAAAGCACCCTTAAGAATTTCACTGCCAAACACCTCAACTGCAGAACCCAACGTCAAACACAAATGGTACTGAACTATGGAGGAATTATTCCGCACCATTGCTGCCTTAAAAACCAGTAGAGCGCCCTCTGACCACTGCCCGGTCAGGTGGATCAAGTAAGTCAAGGACAAAGTTGTCAACTGTATCCACAACACCAGAAGCTCTTCACTATCTCAAGGATAAATTCCCCCTGCTCTCAAACAAGTTAACATCAGACTCATCCAAAAAAACAACTCAACAACAGCACTGATCCTGCAAATTTCTGCCCTATTTCCAGCCTGCCCTTTCTATCCAAAATAATTGAAAAGTGGTGCAGAGAGAAATGCAAGACGATATTGACCTGTACGTGAATTTTGCCCTAACCATATTGTTGAGACCCTCGTCATACATCTGTTCAACAAATTCCTAAGAGGAATCGACAACATAAAAACTGGATTCCTACTCAGCTTTGTTGACATCTCCTTGGCCTTCAACACTGTATCACACAGCATCTTCTTAAAACGACGAACTAACATTGGACTTCACAGCACAACATTCAACTGGTTCCGTTCCTACCTCAGTGACAGACAACAAAAGGTCAAAGTTGATTCAAACACCTCCACTCCGTTCAACACAACACAGGGAATCCTGCAAGGGTCTTCCCTGCCTGCTCTTCCTACTTACATCCAGTTTGCAGCATCTTCAAGCAGCACAAAACTAACTATTCCATTTATGCAGAAGACATCATTGGTCTATTCCCCTATCCATCTTGAAATGCCAGACTATCCAGCTATCACTAAATACCTACAGGAGATGAGCAACTGGCTGGCTTCCATCAACCTCCAAGTCAACTTCAAAACATCTGAGGTGCTATTACTAACACGAGACTCTTCCTTTACCCCCCATCATCAGTCTCCATCATGGGCACTATAATCTCAGTAAAAGAGGAAGTTTGCTACCTTGGTGTCACCCTTGATTACTTTCTAAACTTACAAGCCCACATCGATAGAACCTCCAAAAACGCATTCCAAAAGCTCGCTATTATCCGAAGACTAAAACCCCTCCTCAGTCTGGATCACTTCTGCATGGTCTGTCAAGCAGTTATAAGCCCCATGCTGGACTATTGTAATTCCCTTTTTCAAGGTCTTCCAACTCAAACCACTCGTCCCTTACAACTTGCCCAGAATAAGGCTGCACACATCACAGGATCTGCCAAACATGATCACATAACACTGCTCTTATATCAGCTTCACTGACTACCAATTACCTCACGTGCCAGATAGTCAAGACAGTTTTCTATCTTCAAGATAAGAAACAACACATCAGCCAGAAATCTACAGGAACTTATATGCACAAAATTTAACAGCAGACCTAAGAGACAGATCACCAGAGACACCATTTCAACTCCTAGTTCTTACACCAATGAAGAGGGCTCTTTCATTAATGGCACTCACCAACTGGAATTCTCTCCTAGAGAAGGTCAGGACAACGAAGGACTTAAAGGACTTCAGAAAACATCTCAGAACCTTCCTATCACTTCAGAGGCAATACCTAGTTTTCCCCCCTCATCTCACATGCCTAAAACAATATCTAACTCTTGTACATATGTTGCAATGTATATGTCTTGCCTCTGTTCAAACCCTACTTGTTACCCCTTCCTAAGTTTACACATAGAATTCTCTGTAATGTTTGTTTTAATGTAAACCGCTTTGATTGTATAAGAAGGCGGTATAAAAAAGTTCTGAAATAAATAAATAAAATAAATTGTCCCCTCATTGCAGAGCTTGCTTTCAATTGAAAGAGGCTCTCCTCCTGAGCACTTATGCTACAGAGATATTTAAACATCTCTGTCATATCTCCTCTCTCACATGTTTCCTCCGAAGTATTACTACTGCTACTCCTCGATACCTTGTCCTTGCTTGGTTTTAAGGGCTCTGTACTGTTCTGGTTCTCCTCTTATCTCTCCCATCGCTCTTTCAGTGTTTGCTCTGATTGATCCTCCTCTGCTGCTATCCTGCTCTCACTTGCTTTACCCCAAGGATCTGTCTTGGGCGCACTCTTTTCTCTCACTATACCCATTCTTTTGGTGCACTCATCTCTTTCCAAGGCTTTCAGTACCATCTTTATGCTAATGACTCCCAGATCTATCACTCTACTCCTGAAATCTCTCTTGCAATCCAGGCCAGGATCTTTGCCTGCCTTTTTGACATTGTTGCTTGGATGTCTGACCAGCACTTGAAACTGAAAATGGCAAAAAATGAACAACTTATTTTTCCCTCTAACCCTCATCTCCCCTACCTCTTTTCTCAGTCTCTGTGGATAATACAACACTTGTTATCTGCCTCTAGACTACTGTAACCTGCTCCTTGCTGGTCTCCCTCTGAATCATCTCTCTCTCCTTCAATCTGTTCAACACTCTGCTGTGTGGCTAATCTTCCGCCAGCCTCTCCATGCTCATATTACCCATCTTCTCAAGTCACTTCATTGCCAAACTACTACTCCTGCTGACCTATAAGTGCATTCACTCTGCAGCTCCTCACTACCTCTCCTCTCTTTTTCTCTCCCTACTACCCCCCTTGGGAACTCGGCTCTTCTTGCAAACCTCTTCTATCTGTGCCATTCTCTTCAATTGCTAACTCCAGACTTCGCTCCTTTCGCCTTGCTACTCCTTATGCCTGGAATAAACTACCTAAGTCTATATGTCAGACACCTTCACTGGCCCTTCTCAAATTGAGGCTCAAAACTCACCTCTTCATTGCTGCTTTTGTAGTTTGAGTCGCCTGATCTCCTTTGTGTTTCCTTACCATTCCCCCTAGCTGTATCCCATGTCTACAGCTACTGTGTTGTCTGTCTTGACTAGATTTTAAGCTCTGATGAGTAGGGACTGTGCAGTGCTGCGTATGTCTTGTAGCACTATACAAATGTTCAGTAGTAGTAGATGAGGGTCTCAGTAGTGTGTGTAGAAAGGAAGAGACATGTTTCTGATGATGTTATAGAGAAAGAAGTGACAGGTTTTAGCTATCTTGTGGATGCTGCAGAGAAAGAGAGAGCAGAGTCAGAAATGGTATGGAAGGGCAGAAGGGAGAGGCCGTATGGTCTTTATCTTCCATCATATTTCTTTGTTTACATATAGAAGGTGCCTTGAATACTGGCCAGTAATTTATAATTATTTAATTTTAATGCAAATTGCTTTGCTCTTTTGTATGAAAGGAGGGACATCAAGAGATCATGAAATGAAATGAAATCAAGTAAGAAATTAACTTTCTCCCTCTGTCACATTAATCACAGCTGATTGGCCAGAGACGTGGGATAATCCCAGAGCAGCGATTTTGGGAGCAGGAGACCCAGAAATACCTCTGTGGTCCCAACATGTGATTAGTGCCTTCTTTTTATGTCCAGCAGGTGAAGGGTTCACACAGGAAAAGAAGAGAGAGGAGAAGAGAGAAGAATGGGGAAACTCTTTCACACACGATGTGCACCCAGCACTCCACCTAAACTCTCACACGCAAGAGAGACATTTTCCACGTACTGAGTGCGAGAGCGGTTTCAGTCATAGTGATCACATAAGAAGCCATCTGGAAAACCACACAGCAGAAGGAACTACCCCAACAGAGAGGCCTTCTACATCTTTTAAAAGCCCTGAATGTGGAAGAAATTTTGCTCTTAAGCAATCTGTAACAATGCACCAGAAAATCCACAGGGCTGAGAAAAGATTTCACTGCACTGAATGTGAGAAATCTTTCCTCAGAAACTCACACCTTATGGTGCATCATAGAACCCACACTGGGGAGAGACCGTTTAGTTGTACTGAATGTGGGAAATGTTTCCTCACGAAAGCAGAAATAGTGAGGCATCATAGAATCCACACGGGTGAGAAACCTTTTTGTTGTACTGAATGTGGGAAATGTTTCCTCACGAAAGCAGAACTAGTGAGGCATCATAGAGTTCACATGGGTGAGAAACCTTTTAGTTGTACTGAATGTAGGAAATGTTTCCTCACGAAAGCACAACTAGAGCAGCATCATAGAACCCACACAGGTGAGAAACCTTTTAGTTGTACTGAATGTGGGAAATGTTTCCTCACGAAAGCACAACTGGTGTTTCATCATGGAACCCACAAAGGGGAGAAACCTTTTCGTTGTACTGAATGTGGGAAATGTTTCCTCAAGAAAGCAGAACTAGTGAGGCATCATAGAACCCACACAGGGGAGAAACCTTTTAGTTGTACAGATTGTGCAAAATGTTTCCTCTTGAAAGCACAACTAGTGACGCATCATAGAATCCACACAGGTGAGAAACCTTTTTGTTGTACTGACTGTGGGAAATCTTTCCTCACAAATTCCAATCTAGTAAGGCATTATAGAACCCACACGGGGGAGAAATCTTTTAGATGTACAGATTGTGGGAAATGTTTCCTCGAGAAAGCACAACTAGTGACGCATCATAGAATCCACACGGGCGAGAAACCTTTTAGTTGTACTGATTGTGGGAAATGTTTCCTCAGAAAAGCAGAACTAGTGCAGCATCATGGAACCCATGCAGACGAGAAACCTTTTAGTTGTACTGAATGTCTGAAATGTTTCCTCACGAAAGCACAACTAGTGCGGCATCATAGAACCCACACAGATGAGAAACCTTTTAGTTGTACTGAATGTGGAAACTGTTTCTTCACAAAAGCACAACTGGAGCAGCATCATAGGACCCACACAGATGAGAAACCTTTTAGTTGTACTGAATGTGAGAAATGTTTCTTCACGAAAGCACAACTAGTGAGGCATCATAGAACCCACACAGGTGAGAAACCTTTTAGTTGTACAGATTGTGGGAAATGTTTCCTCACGAAAGCAGAACTAGTGAGGCATCATAGAACCCACACAGGCGAGAAACCGTTTAGTTGTACTGAATGTGGGAAATGTTTCCTCACGAAAGCAGAACTGGTGCAGCATCATAGAACCCACACAGGCGAGAAACCTTTTTGTTGTACTGAATGTGGGAAATCTTTTGTCACAAAAGCACAACTAGTGCGGCATCATAGAACCCACACAGGCGAGAAACCTTTTAGTTGTACAGATTGAGGGAAATGTTTCTTCTCGAAAGCACAGCTAGTGCTGCATCATAGAACCCACACAGCGGAGAAACCATTTAGTTGTATTGAATGTGGGAAATGTTTCCACTGGAACTCAGAGCTAGTGACACATTGTAAAACCCACAATGGGGAGAGACCTTTAGTTGTATGGAATGTGGGAGATATTTCTGCACAAAATGAAGACTAGTGAGGCATCATGGAACTCACACTGGGGAGAATAAACTGATATACTGGTAGTCTTGAATAATATCTAAACGACATTGATAATAGAGGTGTCTGTTCCAAGTGATTATTCTCTGCATTGCATGGAGAGGCAGAAGATGCTGAAGTACCAAGAAGTGCAGTCAGAGACCAAGAAAATGTGGCAGAATGATAAAGTAATCTTTCCCATTGTACTAGGCATGACAAGCTTGATAAACTACTCCTGCCTGTTATATCTTACAAACTCCAGCAGGAGGCTCTCTTTTGCATGATGAAGCACTACACCGCACCTTAGCAGTAAATTTGAGAGACTGAGGTCATATTCCACATACCCTGTCTTTAGAAGTAAGGTTCACGACTGTCATCTTAGGTGCAAAACTCACCCATTAGGAAAAACTGCCCTGAGATCATCCCTGAAAGGAAGGGCTCCTGCTCCCATACTGCACTGTGACACTGCCAACAGTAATCACTCGAAAGAAATACACCAGCTCTCAGAGAGCACTGTGACACTACCACACAGTAAACCCTCCTAGGAAGGACTACAGCTTCCAGAATGCACTGTGACACTCCCACACTGTAATACATAGAAACATGATAGCCTATCTAGTCTGCCCTTCCATATCAACTACCATAGTCCCATGTTTTCCTTTAGAGATTTTCTGTGTTTGTCCCATGCTTCCTTGACCGCAGATAGTGTCATCGTCTCTATCACCTAGATAGACCTAGAGACCTCTAGATGTTGTTAAGTTCCCCTTTATTAAATGTAACCCTCCTATTGTTATGTGACCATTTTGATTGAAGGATAAGCTGGTATACAAATCTGTTTAAATAAATGAAATAAATAAATAAATCGCCTCCACTACTCTTTCCATAAAGAAATATTTCCCCATATTGATCCACAGTCTATCCCCTTTCACCCTCATCCTATAGCCCTCATAGTAGAGCTTGCCTTCAATTGAAAGAGACCCTTCTGTGCATTTATGCCACAGAGGTATTTAAATGTCTCTATCATATCGCCCCTATCCTGCCTTTCCTCGGAGTAAACATAGACACATTTTAAGTCTGTCCTCATATGCTTCATAATGAAGACCACTAACCATTTTAGTAGCCACCCTCTGCACTGACTCCAATCTATTAATAGATTAAGGTGTGGTCTCCAGAATTGCACACAATACTCCCAATGAGGTCACACCAAAGACTTATACAGAGGCACTATCACCTCCTTTCTTCTGCTGGCCATTCCTCTCCCTATGCATCCAAATATTTTTCTGGCTTTTGCTGTCGCCTTTTCTATCTTAAGATCATCAGACACAATCACGCCTAGGTCCTGCTCTTCTTTAATGGACAAAAGTACTTCACCCCCTACAGTATACTATATTGCTCCCTTGGATTGCTGCAGCCCAAATGCATGACCTTACATTTTTTAACATTAAATCCCAGCTGCCAAATTCTAGACCATTCTTCAAGCTTAGTTAGATCCCTCCTCACGTTATCTACACCTTCCTGGGTGTCTATCGCAGATTTTGGTATCATCCACAAAGGAAAACCTTACCCGTGAGCCCTTCCGCTTTATCACTAACCAAGATGTTAAAAAGAATTGCACCAAGGACAGATCCCTAGGGCACAGCACTGGTAACCTCCTTCTTCTCAGAGTGAGCTCCATTTATCTGGACCCTTTGTCTCCTCCCACTCAACCATTTTCTAACCCAAGCAGTAAATTTAGGGTCCATTCCTAGGGTGCTCAGTTTATTTATAACTCACCTGTGAGGAATGGTGTCAAAGGCTTTACTGAAATCTAAATACACCACATCTAAGACTCTCCCTTGGTCCAACTCCCTGGTCACCAAGACAAAGAAATCAATCAGATTTGTCTGACTAGACCTGCCTCTGGTGAATCCATGCTGCCTCGGCTCCTGTAATCTGCTGGACTCCAGAAACCTCTCTATTTTCTCTTTCAGCAGCTTTTCCAATAATTTACTCACCACTGAAGTTAAACTAACTGGCCTGTAGTTTTCAGCCACATCCTTACTTCTGCTTTTGTGTAAAGTGACCACATGAGTATCTCTCCAGTCCTTTGGCACCACAACTGACTCCAACAAGGCATTGAAAAGGTCAGTCAGTGGAGCTGCTAGAACATCCCCAAGTTCCTTCAGTATTCTATGGTGCATCCCATCCGGTCCCATCGCTTTGTATACTTTAAGTTTAGTAGTTTCTCATGAACACAGTCTTCTGAAAACTGATCAAGATGCTCCTCACTTCTGTCCCTGTTTGTGGGTGTTTGCTGAGGTTCTGCTCCTGGTTCTTCATCTGTGAACACAGAACAGAAATATTTGTTAAGCAATTCTGCTTTATCCATATCATCTACATATTCCTCCCCTTCATACTTGAGTCTGACAGTACCACTTTTCCCCTTCCTGTTCTCACTAAATGGTTTATCCCCCCTCCTCCCATTTATTTTTATTGGCTATTTCCTCCTCTTTCGGAATTTTTGCTTTCCTGACTACTTTTCTAGCTTCTCTAAGTTTTTCCAAATATAGATGCTCGTCTTCATCTCTCTGTGACCTCTTGTATTTCGTGAAAGCCTCACTCTTTTTCTTCACTTTTTCAGCTACTTCTTTCGAAAACCATAGTGGTCTCCTTTCACCTTTATTTATCATTTTAATTTAAAGGTTGGTTGCCCTTAAAATATCCCCCTTCAGTTTCGGCCACTGTTTTTCTACATCTCCAGCTGTTCCCATCCCGCTAATGACTCCCTGAGATATTGGCCCATCTTGGCAAAGTTACATTATTAGTAACCTTTCCAATAATTTACTATCCACAGAGATTAGACTAACCAGCCTGTAATTCTCAATGTCATCCTTACATCCGCTTTGGTGTAAAGAGATCCACATGTGTCTTTCTCCAGTCCTTTGGCACCACTACAAACAGGCATTGAAAAAGTCAGACAGTAGAGCCACAAGAACGTTCCCACAAGCCTTGCTATGGTTCTATATGTAGGAAAGCTTTTTTGAGGTCTACGGCCATTAAGAACTCTCTGTTGCTTATTGCAGAAGTTATTGACTACAGTATCCCCAAATGAAGATGTGGAATAGGCAGTGCTCGGTTCACCTCTTTCACATCCAGTATGGTTCAGAACCAAGTTTCTTTTTTTGGAGATGACAAACTAAATTGAGAACTAACCTGTTCCCCACTGCTCACTGGGTATGGTGACCACTGCCCACAAGTCTTTTAGGACTGCACCACAGTTCCAAGTCTGGCACCAGACGGGTAAATGATAACTCAGTGAGACAGCGAGAAAACTCCAAAATACAGCTTCTTCTCACCATCTTCAAGGACATTTGGATGGATGTAATTTGGACCCACTCCTTGAGAAAACAGATCAGATGACCTCTTACTTGCTTGCTGATTGAAGGACCTGCAGCTCCTCATAGAGTCCTCCTTTTCTGTCAGTATGAAAAGAAGAGGACCTATTCAGAAAACAAGCACATTAAGAGGAATGCCCTTCACCTGGTCTCAATGCTGGATTTCCCAGAGCTCAAATAAGATGCACTTCTAGGTTTATCCTCTGGCAATCTCTGGGGCATAGACTGTCCTTGGTCTTTCACAAACTTCTTCCAATCCTCCCCAGACAGTTGTTTTCCTGGAAAGGCAACCTACTAAGTCAAGTATTTGAGTCTGCATCCGCTGACCAGTTCCTTAGTCATACAAGACATCTGCCACATGACTCTTACATCATTCCTGTTTCCACTCGGACAGCCTCTCGTGAATTCTGCTGATCATCCTCCAAAGCCTCCTCAGGTCACTGCTGCACCTAGTGCAAACAGACCCTAGACATGTAAGTACTGCAGACCACAGCTTGGAGGCCCAAAGCAGAACCTCAAAAGCATTCTTCACCCATCATTCAAGCTTCCAGAGCTTTACCTCCTCTGACAAGAATAGTCATCTTCTTTGTTAATGGCATAATCAAGGCATCTACTTTAGGCAGCTTGAACTTCTCCTTTCCTTCCAGATTATACTTTCAAATATTCTATTTTACATTGCATGCGAGTGTCCGCTTGTCCTGCAGGTAAAAGAATGTGCTGAGGGCTCTTTGAGTTTGTCTGGCTGCCAGGATCTAATGCTTTGCTTTGACTGCTGCTGCACTTTGCAGGCCATCAAAATCTCCTGCCCTAGGTGACTGCCTAGTCATGCCTAATGGTTGAGTCAGTCCCTCTTCTTCTAAAGCTGAAGAAAAAGGACAAATGCGGGTGAAAAAAACTTCACCTATAGCTAGTCCCTCGTTGTGTTCTTCAGAGCTTCTAGCAACTACCAGTTGAAGACGCCTCAGGCAAAGCCATATCAGCAGATGGGTGGAGGTTGGGAACCAGAGAGTTCAGATTCTGAGCTAAAATGGCCAACTCTCCTGTACTTTTGTGACCAGCCATGCCCTCCAGAGGGGAACTCTCAGTCTGACCATTCTTACTCACAGGGAGCTTGCCTGAGTCCTCCAACCTTGTCTCCAGTCTTCATGTGGCCCGATTCACCCCACTGCAGCATGAACCACGATGGCCAGAGTGGGCTTTGAAGTGCCCATGCCAGCATGCTCATGGCTTGCCTCTCCTGCCCCCTCCAATGCAACTCTCTCCATCAGCCCAGCTCGAGGCAAGCTCTCCCTGCACGGGATAGAGCTGTAGGGGCTGCAACAGAGCGGCACCAACGTTCCCGCCACCACCGATCGACCGCCCAATCGGGGCAGGGGACTCTGCCTTAAAAAGAGGCAGCATCCGGCGACGAAGGCCTCTCTCTCCATCAGCCCAGCTTGAGGCAAGCTCTCCCTGCATGGGATAGAGCTGTAGGGGCTGCAACAGAGCGGCACCAACGTTCCCGCCGCCACCAATCCACCGCCCAATCGGGGCAGAGGACTTTACCTTAAAAGAGGCAGCATCCGGCGACGAAGGACTCTCTATCAGCCCAGCCCGAGGCAAGCTCTCCCTGCACGGGATAGAGCTGTAGGGGCTGCAACAGAGCGGCACCAACGTTCCCGCTGCCACCGATCGACCGCCCAATCGGGGCAGGGGACTCTACCTTAAAAGAGGCAGCATCCGGCGACGAAGGCCTCTCTCTCCATCAGCCCAGCCCGAGGCAAGCTCTCCCTGCACAGGATAGAGCTGTAGGGGCTGCAACAGAGCGGCACCAACGTTCCCGCCACCACCGATCGACCGCCCAATCGGGGCAGGGGACTCTACCTTAAAAGAGGCAGCATCCGGCGACGAAGGCCTCTCTCTCCATCAGCCCAGCCCGAGGCAAGCTCTCCCTGCACAGGATAGAGCTGTAGGGGCTGCAACAGAGCGGCACCAATGTTCCCGCCGCCACCGATCGACTGCCCAATCGGGGCAGGGGACTCTACCTTAAAAGAGGCAGCATCCGGCGATGAAGGCCTCTCTCTCCATCAGCCCAGCCCGAGGCAAGCTCTCCCTGCACAGGATAGAGCTGTAGGGGCTGCAACAGAGCGGCACCAATGTTCCCGCCACCACCGATCGACCGCCCAATCGGGGCAGGGGACTCTACCTTAAAAGAGGCAGCATCCGGCGATGAAGGCCTCTCTCTCCATCAGCCCAGCCCGAGGCAAGCTCTCCCTGCACAGGATAGAGCTGTAGGGGCTGCAACAGAGCGGCACCAATGTTCCCGCCACCACCGATCGACCGCCCAATCGGGGCAGGGGACTCTACCTTAAAAGAGGCAGCATCCGGCGCTCCCGCGCCTGGCAGGCCCGCGCCTGAGGGCCTCACCAGAGGGCCCTTTGGCGTGGCCCTTAGGCGGAGGCCACAGGCAGAGACCACAGTCCATCAATCAGCAAGTCAACAAAGGACCCGCTCGAGGCAGCTCCATCAACCCCCGACAGGAAAACGCAAGTACAATCACTCTACCCAGGCCAAAGCCTTAGCACTAAGAATTAGGGAAACAAACTGTCCACCAGAACGCCTCCAAAGTTAATGCCATTGTAGCCTGTATAGCCTACTGTTTACCTTTGAAAGCTGAAACAACTGCCTTAAATTGTGTAGCTTGCCTTAAACTGCGTTTAGTCTGCTATGTTCCACTGTAATCTGAAATAAATGCCTTGAGATGTGTAGCTTGCCTTCAACTGTGTTTAGTCTGCTGTGCACCACTGTAATCTAACATAACTGCCCCGAATTGTGTATCTTGCCTTAAAGCGTGGAACCTGCCTTTTAGCCTGTGGCCTACCCATGACTCCTGAGCATCACAAGTCTACCACGCTATCTACCAGCATTACCTAATTGGTCTAGCAGTCTATCTGCAGTATAATCAAACATAGCTACCGTATGTCCACCAGCCCTCGACAACTGCTCAACATACCCAGGCCTGAAACATTCTAAACCCAGCACAGTCCAGTCTCAAATTACATGAACATTATGGCCCTATCAAGCATTGTCACACTGATCCTATATCTCTTCTCTATGGGACTAAGCAGTGTTACCGACCTGCTTACCAGCCACAACCATATACCAATTCACCAGAATCACAGGAGGAGATGGGCAAAGGCCACCTCCCACGATCCAGGGGAAGCTACCCGTACTCTCCATCACCATCTATTGCACATTGCACTATAACACAATAAGAAAACAAAATATTTGGAAAACCCCCTCCCTCAACCCCTGAGATGTGCACTCATAAATGCCTGATCTATACGTAAGAAATGGCCAGTCATTTCTGACATGATACTACTCTATAACCTTGACATACTCTTGATCACAGAGTCATGGCTTACCAGTGACGATAATGTCCTCATTAACCAGCTTCTTCCCTCCAAGTTCTCAAGTCATACATGCCATAGAAATGGTAAGAGAGGGGGAGGAGTGCTCGCCATCACCAAGTCGGACCTCCAATTCCTCCCGAGAAACGCGACCAGCACGTCACTCCTTGATATAATCACAATAGCAAACAAGAGCTGTGCCATCAACCTCCTATACAGGGCCCCATCAGCAGACCCAGATGCTCTCTCAGCAATAATCGACCTTGCATCCAATACCCAAAACCCACGCACCCCGAACTGGATCTTAGGAGACTTCAATCTATCTTCCCTGCAAGACTCCCATGTCTCAGCATTTCTCGAAGCACTTAAGGACCTGGGATATAAACAACTGATCAAGGAACCTACTCACATAAAAGGAGGCATCCTGGATCTGATATTCGCTCCCCAGGCAACTCCCGACTCACCCATGACCCCTGAGCCGTCATTTACTGCAGTTCCTTGGTCTGACCACAAGCTGATCATATTCCAAATCCCTCTGCCCACACACAACCAGAATGAAGCCAGAACAGTCAACGGCTGCCCCAAGGCGCTAACACGAAGATGTCAGACTTTCAACAAGGAACTGATTCTGAGCACAGCACACCCACTATTCACCTCGACAGCACACGATCCTGAGGTTCTGGTCTCTGAATGGAATGAAACACTCAGTTCCCTAGCACTATGTCCACCATCTAACAAACTTCCTAGGAAGCGAGCATCTGCACCCTGGTACTCCGCTGAGCTGAAATCCTCTCGCACCCTCCTAAGGAAGCTGGAGAGACGCTGGCGCCGCTCACGCACAACTGACGATCAAAAAGCATACAACTCCCACCTGGCAGCACACCGCGAAGCGATAACAGCAAACATGAGATGATTCCACACGGACGCGCTAAAAAGATTGCTGAACAAACCACATGACTTATTCGCTCTCGTCAAGGACCTAACAAAGGAATCGGCCGCAGAGCAGACAATCGGGATCCACCCTCAAGACTTCGCTGACTACTTGCTATCTAAGATATGCCAGACCAACTATGCCCCAGTACCTGAAGTTTCCTTTAAGCCAAGCTATCAAACACCTCTTATCATCTTCTCCACACCTCCCAAACAGCGCATTGAAGACACCATAGCAGCAATCAACACGACCACTGCTCAAACTGACCCCTGCCCTGCTTTCTGGATTAGAGATGTTCGGTCTAACTTTAGCCCCACTATAGCTAAAATTATGGACCAATCCTTCGCAGCAGGCATGTTCCTGCGGTCCCTAAAGCGCACGTCCATAAGACTTTTACTAAAAAACAACAAGCTTGACCCCCAGAAGGTAGACTCATACAGACCAATATCGAGCATACCTTTGCTAGCAAAAATAATTGAGAAGGAAGTCCAGATGCAAATTCAAGAACACATTGAAACCTCCGCACCATTGGACACTTGCCAACACGGCTTCAGAGAGGCCCATGGAGTGGAAACGCTCCTTACCACACTCATCAATAACATAATAACAGGAATCGACAACATACGGCAGGGGTTTGTCCTCATCTTCTTGGACATTGCAGCTGCGTTCGACTCGGTGAGCCATGAGCTTCTGTTGGATCGTCTCAAGGAGAAGGGGATCACCGACAAAGCACTGGACTGGTGCAAGTCCTATCTTTCTGACAGATGGCAGCACGTACATTCTGGGGCAATTTCATCAGACCCCTTCCACCAGAAGCAAGGTGTCCCGCAGGGTTCCTCCCTCTTGGCCCTGATGTTCAACGTGTACATGCAGCCTATTTGCAACCTGATCCGGTCATTCAGTGTCAGTTGCTTGATATTTGCAGATGACATGCTGCTATACATGCCTTTCTCAACTGAGAACCCAGACCTCTCGCAATTGACAAATTGCTTTAATGCTGTATCCGACTGGCTCCAAACCCAAAACCTCAGGATCCAACACAAAAAAACAGAAGTGCTCTTCATTACAAGGAATCCAAACTGCTCCACACCACCCTTTCTAAGAGTCAAGGAAGCAGATCTCCAGACCAAACCCTCGATCAGATACCTCGGTGTCACTTTAGACCAGAGACTGGACATGAAGTTACACATAGGCAATATAGTTAGGGCGGTGTACCATAAGATACGATCTCTCAGACCCCTACGAGCATTGCTGGAGCCAGAAGACTTTAGGACAATTTACCAGGCACTGATCATACCACATTTTGATTATGCTAATGTGATCTTACATGGGCTCCCCAGACCACCCTGGGTCCGCTACAGCTTGCAATGAACACTGCAGCAAGGGTTCTCATTGGGGCATCCAGGAAAGACCATGTGACGCCCATACTGAAGCACCTCCACTGGCTTCCGATACATAGCAGACTCACGTACAAAACCCTTCTGTTGACATTCAAAGTCATCAATGGACTTTCATCTTCATCTTTATCTGAATTGATCCAGACCACTCCCACTAACAGATCCAGAAGATCGGTAGCACTCAATACACTGACTGTCCCAAAATCGATAACTCAATGCACCCAATCAACAGCAAACAGGGCCTTCAAATTCTGTGCACCTAGATGCTGGAATACCCTGCCTCCCAACATCCGTGCAATCTCTGACCTATTCCAGTTTAGGAAAGCCTTGAAGCACCACCTCTTCCTCCTGTACTACCCGGTTGAGAAAGCTATACCAGCCCCTTCCACGGGTATCACGGAGAACTCCCATGGCTAGACCAATGAGGCCAACCCCACCTTGTTGCAGGATTGTAAATAGTTACCCCATGTTATCCAAGTTTTAAACACCTGTTCATTGTAAACACAGAGTACCCAAGGAAATGTGTAGGTCTTTGTTCATTGTAAACTGCACTGATGTTGAATAGTGCAGTATAGAAGAGACTGGAAATAAATAAATTAAATAAATAAATAAATGCAACGTCCTGTTAGAGGGGAGAGGTGTGGCAGGAAACCACTCCAAGGATAAATCTTAATATTCTTTGACATATCAGCTACCTTCGACACTGTCTGTCACAGTATCCTCCTTAAAAGAATACAAAATGAAGTACTAAAATTGTTTCAGTCCTACATATTTGAGGGACAACAATAACTGAAAATAGGTATCAACATCTCATCCTCTTTTCCTCAAACCCAAGGCATCCCTCAAGGCACTTCTCTTCAGCCACTATGCCCAATTATCCACGCCTATAAAGCGGTATATAAAATCTGTTAAATAAATAAGTGTACTTTCACATCTATGCATATGATAAAATGATTTATTTATTTCACCATATTTTATGCCACTTTATCATTTCAGTCTACATTGTAATTTAAACTTGGTAATGTACATTAAACAGGGACATTGATAACCTGGATTTTTCTGAGGCAATGGAGCTACGCACCTTCCAACACCAACAAAGCTATATACGAAGGAATATCAAGCTGCTTCCCAGACATCACTCAACGGCTGGCAAGAAACTCATACAGTTAACCACAAAAACCCCCCAAATACTCTGCATCACCAAGGATGACACATTCCATCCGCCACCATCCCTGACAATAAATGAGATTGATGTGAAAGTCCGGACAGAGTCTAGTATCTAAGTAACACCCTGGACCAACAACTAATACTGAAACCACACATAAACAGCACAATGAGGACAACCTAACACAAAATCTGAACCCTGCAACACCTGCACCCCCTACTGGAACCATTGGACTTCCGTACAACATTCTAGGCCATCATCTCACCACACTTTGACTACTGTAACCCAATTTACCACGGCTCAAAAATTCAACACTGCTCCCACTACACATTGCATTACATACAGCTGCATGCATCATTCAAGGAGCCCCAAAAGTGACAACTCCACTAGCTTCCCCTGCAAAGCCACATCAGATACTAAATACTGTTCCTAACTTTCAAAATCATTAACAACCAATCCTCTTCCCATCTACAAACTCTACTAAACACAACCAAAACCAACATTCAGAGCTCTAAAAACATAGGACCCATTATTCAAAAGGCATTTACACAGTTAGTGCCACTGAATATCCCGTCTTCTCCCTGTGTGCTCTGATTCTAATCACTTAGCATCAGGGAGTGTTGTGGGAGTTCTGGGAAGGAGCAGAAGTGGTGACAGTCCCTATCTTTTAGCTGCAGGAGCTAACTGGAAAGCATGCAATTAATTCTGTGAGGCAGTACGGCGACCCTGGATATTCAATGATATTCTGAATGAAATAGAGACTGAATGAATGTTTTGCTTCGGTCTCTACTGAGGAAGATGTAGGGAAGTTACCCATGACCGAAATGGTATTTAAAGCTGATGCAGAAAAAAAATTTGAAAGGAATCTAGATAAACCTGGAAGATGTACTACAACTAGTTGATAAACTGAAGAGTAGCTAATCAACTGGACCAGATGGTATACATCCAAGGGTGTTGAAAGAACTGAAATATGAGATTGCAGACCTACTATTAGTAATCTGTGAACTATCATTAAAATCATATGAAATAACTGAAGATTGAAGGATGGCCAATGAAACACCAAATTTTAGAAAGGGTTTCAGGGGTGATCTCAGAAACTACAAATGTCAATATTGGAAAAAATGGTAGAAACCATTATAAAGAACAAAATTACCAAACATGTAGATAGTCAGGGTTTAATGGGAGGCAGCCAATATGGCTTTAGCTAAGGAATGTCTTGTCTTACAAATTTGTCATGTTTTTATGAAAGTGAATAAACAGGTAGACAAGGGTGGATCGGTCAATGTAGTGTATCTGGATTTTCAGACAGCCTTTGACAAGATCCCCCATGAGAGACTCTTGGGGGTATATTTACAAAACCACAGTAATGTAGCATTGGTAATGTTACGATGTAGTAATGTTACCTAATGTAACATTAACTCATGGTAACGTTACCTAATGTAACATTAAAGTGCGGTAATGTTACTGGCAGTGGTAAATGTCTTAGAGGGTAGAGAGAAGGCAGAGAGAAGGGGTCAATGGGAAGGAAGTGCATGGGGAGAAGCCCCTGCTACACTAATACTGGAACATTAATGCCATGACTTTACCCCCAGTGAAAACTGGTCGGTAAATGCACATTTGCAGGAGAGAGAGACCATTTCAGTGTCAGCAATGTACAACACAGACAGGGACCCCAAGTAAAGTGATAGTAGTGCTCCCTTTGCAGCAACAGCATAGTGCCCATGTATGAAAAGGCACTATGGTGTTGGTGCAAAGGGGGCTGCAGGTGGGACATGCAGTGGGGGCAGCTGGGGCACAGGATGGACTAGGCTGTTGCCTAGGTGGCACATAGGAACACAAAAACTGGAAATCAGCAAGACAGCATCTGACCAAGATCAAACATGCCCAGTAGTCTGTGTTCCACAGTGTCTCATCCAGGGGACACGTACCCAGCAGGTATCCCAAACATCACACAGGAACCACTATTCCTGTAATGGGGCAAGCAGTGCACATCTGGGGACCACTCTAACAAGAGTCTATGGACCTTCCCCATGATATGTCCCAAACTGTTCATAAACCAGCTAAACGATCACCCTTTACTACAGCCCCTGGTAAGGCAGTGCAGGGTGTGACCATGCATTGTCTGAAACATGTATAAACCCAGTAATCCAAACTGGGTACACTTTACTCACATTGCATGCCCTAGCCTATCCACAGTCTGCTGGCATAATACAATGTACATACGTTTATCAGGTCCACCCTAGCCAATAGTTGCTAGATCACCAACCTAACACCCCCCATCCATCTCTCCCCCATGAGGAAGGAACATAACATTGGCAGGTGGTGATGGGGGTGTGTGGATGTCCATGTATACCTCCCCACCCCAGACCCCGCACCCTAGGTACCCGCCTACCTGCACACTGGATGGCCTGGGACTATGCACTACCAGCACCGACAGCATATGGCCATGTCAGAATGGCGGGGGAGGGGGGGGTGTTGGTGGCAGAGGGGCAGTGGCACCCGCTTGCAGTGGACCAAGGCCAAGCTCTGTTTCAGTGCGTGGTGTGCAGTGCAACAGACAAAATCTGTTTGATGTAAAGCAAATGTAGCTCCAGGGACTGTTATGACATTGTGACAACAGTGTGGTTCAGTACAACGGCCAGTATGTGTTGGAGCAGAGAGTCACAAGTTCAGGTCACAGCTGTGGATCTTGCAGAGCATGTCCCTACATTTTACCCTACATTGCAGATACAACATCAACATGTGCAATCCCCAAAGCATCAGCCAACAGGGGTACAAACACCCACACCCAGAGGCTCCACTATCCAAAGCTTCATGGAGAGTCAGGCTGTTGGCACTGGCAAGAAGCAGCAGTTTTCACCAGAGCACTACTACTAGCTCCTGCACACCTTAATAATGCCTGCACTGTGATCGGGACCAGTGTGGGAATCAGGGTTGCCAACCACCCCTATCTAGCAGAGGGTAGGGCTAAATGGCCAATTTTCCCAATGGAGAAAGGTGAATAGTGGTGTACCCCAGGGATCTCTGCTGTGTCCGCTGCTTTTTGACATATTCATAAATGACCTGGAAAAGGGAATAACGAGTGAGGTTATTAAATTTGCAGATGACACAAAACTATTTAAAGTTGTTAAAACCCAAGAGGATTGTGGAAAATTGCAAGAGGATCTTGATAAATTGGAAGACTGGGCATCAAAATGGCAGATGAAATTTAATGTGGACAAGTGCAAAGTTATGCACCTAGGGAAACACAACCCAAACTATGGTTACACGATGCAAGGTTCCACATTAGGAACCACCACCCAGGAAAAAGATTTAGGCGCCATTGTGGATACCATGTTAAAACCCTCCACCCAGTGTGCAGCGGCGGCCAAGAGAGCAAATAGAATGCTAGGTATCATAAGGAAAGGAATGGAAAATAAAACAAAGGATATTATAATGCCTCTGTATCATTCCATGTGTGCAATTCTGGTCGCCGTATCTTAAAAAGGATATAGCGTTATTAGAAAAGGTTCAGAGAAGAGCCACCAAAATGGTAAAGGGGATGGAAGGATACTTCTATGAAGAAAGGCTAAAAAGGTTAGGGCTCTTTAACCTGGAAAAGAGATGGCTGAGGGGAGATATGACAGAAGTCTATAAATTAATGAACAGAGTGGAACAGGTAAACCTGTGGAGGAGTGGCCTAGTGGTTGGGGCAAAGTACTACAGGCCAGAAGGTCAGTGGTTTAAATCCCACTAGAGGACAGCAACCTTGGGCCGGAAGGACTGGGGTTTCTAGTCCCACAGGTGCTCCTTGTGGTCTTGGGCAAGCCACTTAACCCTCCATTGCCCATGTTCCCTGTAAGTATTAGTATGTGTCTCATATCCCCTCATGTTAAATGTATCCCCCAACCACTTCGACCCGGTGAAAAGCGGGATATAAATGCAGCTAAATAAATAAACCTTGATCAATTGTTTACATTATCAAAATATAGAAAGACTAGGGGACATGCAATGAAGCTACAGGATAAACTATTTAAGACTAATAAGAGAAAATATTTTTTCACTCAACATCTAATCAAACTCTGGAATGTGTTACCGGAGGGTGTAGTAAAGGCTGTTAGTTTGGCTGGGTTTAAAAAACGTTTGGACAAGTTCCTGGAGAAAAGGTCCATAAACCATTATTAAAAAGGGACCCAGCATATCAATGCTGGACCCAAAACAAGTATTGTGGAACCTGTGTCTTTTGTAGAAACTGCTAGGTACATATGACCTAGATTGGCCACTGTTGGAAACAGGATACTGGGCTCGATGGATCTTGGTCTGACCCATTATCTAATGTTCTTATGTTCTTATCTTTGCACAATGCTGCAATAGGAGTGTGCGTGTGTATGTCTATCCATTGTTTTGTGGCTTCCTACTCCTCACTTGGCCCACAATACGTGCAGTGTTTCCAGCGTTGGCCTGCAAATGTGCATACTGAGGAGCAAAGTATTGTGGTATGGCCCGGACAGGGTACTGGAGAGGTGCATACTCCCTTTGGTGATCAGCTGTAGACTGCTGTTCTGCATGTGCATTGCATCATGGGTACTGGTGGGGCTACCCTATCCCGGTACACCCAGCAGACATTTTGTGCAGTGACCTGCAGTCTTTCTGTTTCTAGCCACTGCTTTGTAAAGAGCCATTGAGGTGTAGCCTACTGGTTAATGCAATGACTCCCTAGACAGGGGTCATGGGTTCAGTTCCTCTTTGTTCTCTTTTTTAATGCCTGTCCTACTCAAATCATGTTCATGCCTGTAACAGTCACATCTGTGCAGATCTGTGCTGCCAGCCCATAACACCCTCACCTCAGTTGCCAACCATCCTTCTGTCCATCTATCTGCCTCTGTCAGCTGTGTACAGTCCTGTCTTCCTGTGCAGGCTGCTACCCCATGTCCTGCACTGGTATCCTTTTCTGCATTTCGGCTCTTCATGCTTGCCTCGCCTGTGCCTGATCTGCATAGCACCACTACTCCTCTGTCCTCCTATTGCTGAAAATATCCTGCCACCTCTGCCTCCACTGGGGGACACGTATTCCCATCCTCTGCCACCCACTGTCATTGCAGCACTTTACATTCCCAACACCCTGTGCATCGGTACAGCTGCCTACAACATTTTTTCTCCACTTTACCGGCTGCTACATAGGATTCCCGCAGATATGGCAGGTCCATCAGCTCCCACCTCTCCTTCCTTCCATCACTTGTTCATTCCCTTTCCTTGGTACTCTATCCAGTGTTAGGATAACAGCTGTTTTTATGCCTTACAGTTCATGCTTGTCAACTTGAAGCACCTTACAACCCTTAGGGCGCCTTACGTTAGGGCACCTTACTGCCCTTAGGGCACCTTAACTTAAGGCACCTTAACATCCTTAGGGCACCTTAAAGCCCCTAGGGTGCCTTGTCAGCCTTAATGTGCCCTGTTTGTCACCTTAAAGTGCAATGTCCCATTAACGAGTGTTAAACAGCCAAGGCACCCTTTACGCTGGAACGCCCCCTGCCTGCCCACAGCCTTATATGGCTTCAGGTACCTTAACGCTGCACTTGCCGCTGGTAACTTTACCGTGGTTCAGTAAACATACCCCTTGGTGAAATTAAAAAGTCATGGGATAGGAGGCAGTGTACTATTGTGGATCAGGAACTGGTTAAAAGATTTTCCCAATGGAGAAAGGTGAATAGTGGGGTACCCCAAGGATATGCGGTGGGTCTGCTGATTATTAACATATTTGTAAATGACCTGCAAATGGGAATAATGAGTGAGATAATCAAATCTGCAGCTGAAACAAAATTATTAAAAGTTATTAAAACACAAGAGAATTACGAACAATAGCAAGAAGATTTTGATAAATAGGAAGACTGGATGCTAAAATGGCAGATGAAATTTAATGTGGACAAGTGCAAAGTTGTGCATCTAGGAAAGAACAACCCAAACTATGGTTACGCAATGCAAGCTTCCACATTTGGAACCACAATCCAGATAAAAGATTTAGGTGTCACCGTGGATAACATGTTAAAACCCTCTGCCCAGTGTGCAGTGGCAGCCAAGAGAGCAAATAGAATGCTAGGTATCATAAGGAAAGGAATGGAAAATAAAATAAAGGATATTATAATGCCTCTGTATCGTTCCATGTTGTGACCGCACCGTGAATATTGTGTGCAATTCTGGTCACCGTATCTTAAGAAGGATATAGTGTTATTAGAAAAGGTTCAGAGAAGAGCCACAAAAATGTTAAAGGGGATGGATAGAAACATAGAAATATGATGACAGAAAAAGACCACAGGGCCTATCTAGTCTATTCTTCCATATCAACAACTACAACAGTCCCCTTTTTTCCTTTAGAGATCCTCTGTGTTTGTCCCATGCTTTTTTGAATTCAGTTAATGTCCTCGTCTCTACCACCTCCACTGGGAGACTATTCCACAGATCCACCACTCTTTCCATAAAGAAATATTTCCGCAAATCACTCCTGAATCTATCCCTCTTCACCTTCATCCCATGAACCCTCGTAGCAGAACTTGCTTTCAATTGAAAGAGGCTCTCTCCCTGAACATTTATGCCACAGAGGTATTTAAACTTCTCAATCATATCACCTCTATCCCGCCTTTCCTCTAAGGTGTACATATTAAGATCCTTAAGTCAGTCCTCATATGCTTTATAATGAAGACCACTAACCATTTTAGTAGCCACCCTCTGCACCGACTCCATCCTGTTCACATCCTTTTGAAGGTGTGGTCTCCAGAATTGCACACTATACTCCACATGAGGTCACACCAAAGACTTATACAGAGGCACTATCACCTCCTTTTTTTCTACTAGTCATTCCTCTCCGTATGCACCCAAGCATCCTTCTAGCTTTTGCCGTCGCCTTTTCTACCTGTTTAGATACTTTAAGATCATCAGACACAACCACGCCTAGGTCCTGCTCTTCTTTAGTGGACAAAAGTACTTCACCCCCTATACTATATTGCTCCCTTAGATTGCTGTAGCCCAAATGCATGACCTTACATTTTTTAACATTAAATCTCAGCTGACAAATTGTAGACCATTCTTCAAGCTTAGCTAGATCCTTCCTCATGTTATCTACACCTTCCTGGGTTTCTACTCTATTGCAGATTTTGGTATCATCCGCAAAGAGACAAGCTTTACCCAACAGCCCTTCTGCTATATCACTAACAAAGATGTTAAAAAGAATCGGACCAAGGACAGATCCCTGGGGCACACTACTGGTATCATCCTTCTCCTCAGAGTGAGCTCCATTTACCTGTACTCTTTGTCGCCTCCCACCCAGCCAATTTCTAACCCAAGCAGTAACTTTAGGGTCTATCCTAAGGGTGCTCAGTTTGTTTATAAGTCATCTGTGAGGAACAGTGTCAAAGGCTTTACTGAAATCTAAATACACCACATCTAGGGCTCTCCCTCGGTCTAACTCCCTAGTCACCCAGTCAAGGAAATCAATCAGATTTGTCTGACAAGACCTGCCTCTGGTGAATCCATACTTCCTCAGATCCTGTAATCCACTGAACTCTAGAAACCTCACTATTTTCTCTTTCAGCAGCGTTTCCAATAATTTACTCATCACCGAAGTTAAACTAACCGGCCTGTAGTTTTCAACCACATCCTTACTTCCGCTTTTGTGTAAAGGCACCACATGAGCCTCTCTCCAGTCCTTTGGCACCACTCCCGACTCTAACGAGGCATTGAAAAGGTCAGTCAGTGGAGTTGCTAGAACGTCCCCAAGTTTCCTCGGTATTCTAGGGTGTATCTCATCTGGTCCCATCGCTTTGTCTACTTTAAGTTGAGCTAGTTTCTCACGAACATAATCTACTGAAAATTGTTCCAAATGTCCCTCGCTTCTGTTCCTGCTTGTGGGTGTTTTCTGAGGTCCTGCTCCTGGTTCTTCATCTGTGAACACAGAACAGAAATATTTGTTAAGCAATTCCGCTTTATCCTCATCATCTTCTACATCTTCCTCCCCTTCACCCTTGAGTCTGACAATACCACTTTTGCCCTTCCTCTTCTCACTAACATATCTGAAAAATGTCTTATCCCCCCATTTTATTGCATTGGCTATTTCCTCCTCTTTTTGAATCTTTGCTTTCCTGACTACTTTGCTAGCTTCTCTAAGTTTTTCTAAATATAGATGCCTGTCTTCCTCTCTCTGTGATCTCTTGTATTTCATGAAGGCCTCCCTCTTTTTCTTCACTTTTTCAGCTACTTCTTTTGAAAGCCATAGCGGTCTCCTTTTCCTTTTACCTTTATTTACCTTTTTTTTTATTGAGGTTTTTTGTCAGATACAACAACCAAATTATTATAGGACATGATACTGACTGTTACAGAAACAAAGCTGAAAAACCGAAGAAAATCCAAGAAAGAACAAGCATTCAAAATAGTACTAGTAAAACAGACCACATCACGGGAGCCATCCATATTAAACTAAAGGAAAAAAACCATACAAAGCAATCAAGGCCGTTAAACAACCACAAGTTTAGGAGGGAACAACGTCAGTGCCTAACTCTGCTGAGCCCTGCCTATCAGACAAAAGTCTTTCAAGCTGTGTCACATCTAGGAAAACAAAAGAAGTGCCCTCAAAAGAAATGAGGCACTTGCACGGAAATCTGAGAAAAAAAGTAGCTCCCAATTGAGACGCCGGCAATTTCTATCTTTATTTACCATTTTAACAAAAAGGTTGGTTGCCCTTAAAATATCCCCTTTCAGTTTTGCCCACTGTTTTTCTACATCCCCCAACTGTTCCCATCCCGCTAACGACTCCCTGAGGTATTGGCCCGTCTTGGCAAAGTCAGTCTTCCTAATGTCTAAGACCCTCACCTTTGAATGGATTCTAACAGCCCTAGTCCTAATACTGAACCACACCATCTGGTGTTCACTGGATGCAAAATGATCTCCCACTATAACCTCAGAAACACTTTCATCAAGTCCAGTATGGCCCCTTCACATGTGGGGTCTGTTACCAATTGCCTGAATAGTTCTCCATGTAGAGAATCCAGGATCTCTTTACTTCTAGATAATACTGCAGCAGGAATATGCCAGTCAACATCTGGCATATTGAAATCCCCTATCAGTCGCACTTCCCGTTTCCTAGCAATGCTGCATATGTCTTCAATTAACTCTCTGTCCACCTCTTCCTCTTGTGAGGGAGGTCTGATAGATACTCCTATGAAGAGAGGCTAAAAAGGTTAGGACTCTTCAACCTGGAAAAGCGATGGCTGAGGGGAGATATGATAAAGGTCTATAAATTAATGAATGGAGTGGAACGGGTAAACGTAGATCGATTGTTTACGTCATCAGAATATGTAATGACTAGGGGACATGAAATGAACCTACAGTGTAACCTATATAAATCTAATAAGAGAAAACATTTTTTTCACTCAACAGATAGCCAAACTCTGGAATTTGTTACAAGAGGCTGTTAGTGTAGCTGGGTATAAAAAAAGCTTGGACAAGTTCCAGGAGTAAAGGCCCATAAACCATTCTTAAAGGGGACCTGGGAAAGCCACTGGTTGCCCCAATACAAGCATAATGGATCCTGTGTGCTTTTGGGGAAACTGCCAGGTAGTTGTGACATAGATTGTCCACTGTTGGAAACAGGAAATGCCATACCACATATCAGAGCAATCCCCAACTTGAGCCAGTTCAGGAAGGCACTTAAACATTTCCTCTTCATCAAATATCTTACTAAGAACCCCGACCCGAAATCACACTCGAATAACGAGCAGCTTAACATCTTCTATAGTCAACCAGACAAGCCCTCGCAACAGGCGTCCCCAACAATGTAATACACCAAACAGTATTCATTCTCATTACACCTTTGTGGCTTCTGGTTCCCACGACGGTTGCCCAAATATCACCAATCAAAGAATTACTTAGACGGCAGTTGCTATAAGAACTTTTATTTCAGCATAACAAAATAGCAGTGTCATACAGAACAGCAAAAGCCCGTCTATAGAAATGGCAGACACTACTTCCTTCTCTGTGAAAGGGAAGAAAATACTGCCCACCCTTCTCCTAAAATAACCACCTTATATACATTTCTCCCTGTATCAAATGTCTGCTTCAAATTAGCCTCAGTTAATCCATCATAACTACTTAGATGTCAGCAGGACCTCAGGGTTCTGCAACACTTTTCCCAGGGGAGAATCTCCTTACATTTGTACATCTGGACCTGCACTTAGACTTGCTTATCTATACATGGCCTATGACCTCTATACATCTGGAAATGCTTGGGAATGCTTTTAGGTCTATTTATCTATGTATGGCTTGTGACCTCTGACCCTTCCTGTGTATTTTCTTCTTCTGGCACTAATTGAAACCAGGCAGAGAGCAGGCAGAGAGTATTTTGTGCTCATTTGTTTGAATTCTCTGCTTGACCTGTAACCTCATGCCAGGCCCATTATTCTAGCATACTCCTATGCAGAATATGGTTACCCAGAATCCTCCATAACAGGCCGCATCCATTTTCTTATGGCAAGCATATACTCTCATATAGCTATTGTCTTCTTGTCTGTCTTCTTGTCTTCTGTGCCATCCATCCTCCTGTGTAGTTTCACCAGGCAAGAGTTCAGTCATATAAAGCCAATATATACATATATAAGCAGACCCAAGGCAGATTTAAGTCAGATTTCCCTACATTCCCCACTTTTTCTATTCCTATTTCTTTTTTATGTGGAGGGGCAAAAGTAATCCCACTAAGGGGCATTGATAACAATAACCATTTGAGACAGGGAGGGATGATCCAAAGGGGCAGCTTCTGGTACAGTTCTCGAGATACAACATACATGGCATTGGTGCTTGACTTATCATTCTTTGACAACAAGCAAACAGAATGGATAATACACAACAGGCAATAATTGCAAAACAAGCCATACTTAAAAGAATAAGAATGAAAGCTTTTAGGCCTCCTCTGAGTTCGGAATACCAGCAGGCAACATTCTAAGAGAATGGAAGACATACAGCTTGCAATAATACTGAACACATCAAATATTCAACGAAGTGATGAAGAAAGCTTTGAAAATGTTACAGTAAAACTTGAGCTGGTGTGGGTATTGCAATTGCTGTAGCCCAAATGACTTGTAGATTTTCCCAAAAGTCCCAATCAGTCTTAATAGTCTTTACTTTCAGATAATTTGGACCTGCTTCCCAGCAGTTTTTCAGGACTGCGTCGTGCGCTTCACCTGTCTCTGAAGTTTAAGTATAGTTGAGTTCAGAGGTCTTGGAGTGGACTGTTCCATCTGGACTATGGCCAACTCCCTCTGCTGGAATCTATGGATTTCAATCGGTGACATGGTTCCAGGTCCCATTCAGAAGAGCAAAATCCAATATTAAATGAAAAGGCTAAAATATTCTAGATTAGATTTTACAATGAGACAATGCAATGTGATAAACATCATTTCATCCATATTTACTTAAGATCATAACTATCTCATATGGTATCAACTGTGTCTCTCAGTTTGATAAACTTCTTGTCTCTCCATCACTGAAGATTCATTTGCTGGTAGGAAATACTCTACTATGCTCATAACTGATCTTTACATATTAATAGATTAGACAAGTTGCAAGCACATATTCTGCAAGTTTGGCAAGTTTCAGAATTACCCCAATTTTTATTTGTGAAAATTTGTCATCAAATCATCCCTCTTTTTACTCCTGCATGTCTGGCCAGGACATACAAAGGCAAAATGAGGCAAAAAGCATTTGGAAGTACCACATGGCCAGTATGGATGTTCCAAAGCATATCAGGGTGCAAAATGCACCTAGCCTGTCTCCAGGTGTCTATTTCCAATTATTGAATATGTGTTGGGGCTTAAATGACTTCCTGAATTAAAGATTCTGGAGACAGCATAGTTGAATAAAATTTGCTTACATGTTCATTAGACAGACATGTCACTCTAAATAACCTTCATCAGTTTAATGTCCATCAGAGTACCACCTCTTAATTGGCATGCTAAGAACATCAAACAATTGTTAGAAAAACTTAGTATTATGGTAAACAAATAGTATAGAGAAAATATAAACTTGGATTCTTCTTAATGAATATAACAACATGAGTAAACAGTGTCTTTTTTTTTCACCAACTTACTTGGTATGGTTCAGAAATGGACATATGTGCTCATTCAAAATAGCAATTGTCTTAAACAATCAGAATAAAGTCCCTACAGTATAAAAATATTATTTTTGTAACATTTTTATAACAGTGGTCCCATTAGGACAAAGTATGGTTTTTAACAAGACAGCCACATGTCTCTCTCTCACGTATGGCATCTCAGTGAGAGTGCTGAACAAGGCAAAGTAATTAATTATCCTGAGTCTTTCATTACACTGTTACTGTTGCATGTCAGGCGGAGACTTCAAAGCAGTGCTTGGGCTAGCTTCACCTTACCGGCATGCTATCTTAAGAAATACAAATGAACAACAGAACTAGACAGACATGTTAAAAAACAAACCTCTGTATCAGAGAAAGTGCTGTAGGAGACTTTGTCTAATTGATTCAACTTAATGTTATTTTATGTGTAAATAACTTTACAAATATACAAACACTCCCTTTCACATTTAAATTGAATGAAACTGGTGTCAAACTGAACTGACAGCAAACAGTAGATCTCTCTTTCTGTCCTTTAGTTACAGCTCTTTTGGGATGCTTGCAACAGTATACAAAATTCTATTTTACTTTTAATTTTGCTCAATCAAAACCAAACATATAACTTCTCATTCACTCAGTAATCAAATCACTTCTAAGTAGCATTGTCCTGTCAGGGCCGTCAAACCCCCACTCTAAAGGGCAAAGGACAACAGAAACAAATTCTCCAATGCCTTGATTGTTTGATCTAACATCTGGAAGCACTTAAGCACAGCAGGCCATCTGATCAGAGTAGAGATGCTTTCCTAAGAGACTTCATTAAAGCATTCCCCTTTGGGAAATCCCAAAAAGCAATATACCTTTAAGCTTGAGAAACACAGGAACCTTAAAAGAAAACAATTAAAAAATATTTTCTTCATAATCTTAAAAGATTTTCTCCAACAATGTAATACTAAGTAAACATTTTTGCATCACATGGTTACATATTTTCTTACACGGATTTTCTTTTAGAGCTATTTTTCTTAGTTGCAAAATCCAGCTGTAATCTTTTTCCTTTATTATTAGTTTGATCTTAAATGTGTTAACACATTCATAGAAATTCGTTCTGCATTGTATACAACTGCCCTATGACCTATCACAGACACAGGCAGAGCTATTTAATCTTCTGACACACAGAGAACAGCAGACAAATTTTTCTTAACTCGGATATAAGATCCCAAATTAAAAAATAAAACTTACACATATGGATCAGATTTATTTACTGCACACAAACATGCACAGGGGAATTTTCAGGCTGTACTTGTCTACCAGTCATATCACTGCACACAATAGCTGGTAATTCAGAATAAAACACTGTCAATTATCTGTGCGGTCTGCCAGTTCAGAATAAAACACTGTCAATTATCTGTGCGGTCTGCTTCTAAGATTCTCACTTCAGTGTACATTACATTCAGATCCCAATCCACTAACTCAGAAAATCCATTCCATGTTACAATATATTCAGACAGACAGGAAAAAAACTAGCTGTCTCAGCACATCAATTACAAAAGCAGATCCTGGAAGATATTTCGTTGTTTTCAATGTTCTAAAGAAGACAGGAAAGACTTGGAAGAATAGAGACAGATAAACAAACACCGCTTAGCACTTGCGTTCAAGGGACTCCGGGCCAACGGTTTTACCCTCTCCAGAGACTGAGGCATCTTACAAGCACATGAATATTGTGAAAGAAAATAAAAGCAAACAGATAAGCTCTCCAGAAATTCCACACTTAGTTCAACTTAAGAAAATAATTCTAATCAGTTCAGCTCCAGGGAACATAAAATCTACTGGAGTAGCCAGTAATGACAGGACAGTGTTTACTAAAGATTAAAACAAAAAACACAAAACAGAGTTAAATGCATTATACCTAATCAGCCTACTAGACCCACTCCTCCTTGGTTATTTAATGCAGCTGCAGTCAGCTCCGTCATTCACCTTGATCTAGAACTTGCAAAGTAATTCATTTCAAAAAGATACTTAGAAAGCTATTCTTCAATAGATCTAATTGTCACCCTCTCTGGTCTGTGAACACCTCAGATAAAGTGATCATCCCTGTTTTTCTATAAATATTCTCCTTAGCTGTCCCTCTTTCTAAAATCCGTAAACCTGGTGTTTTCACTGTTCGGGGACAGGGGCAAACCCCTCTTTATTCACAAGGGGGGTAACTTCGCTTTTACAGATGGAAAATTCAGACCTTTTTATTTACAAAGGTTAGAAGTTACTTATCCAGGACTCATACAAAACACAAGCGTACATCAATCAATCCTGGAAAAGAGACATAATGTCTGGGCAAAACTTTCTTTCCCTAATCATTCCCTAATGTTCCAACTAAATACAGAGACATTCTAACAGT
This sequence comes from Ichthyophis bannanicus, assembly GCA_033557465.1. Classification (NCBI taxonomy): domain Eukaryota; kingdom Metazoa; phylum Chordata; class Amphibia; order Gymnophiona; family Ichthyophiidae; genus Ichthyophis; species Ichthyophis bannanicus. Next base: position 25,839,208 of record CM066031.1, on the reverse strand, counting down.
TCTCTTACATAACAAAATATTAATTACATACTTACCCACCACTCGAACCTGGGCAAGTCTTCTGTCCTTTCATACAGACAGGGAAACTGAACACTCACCAATAGAGTCATCCTAGGGTATCAAAATCTCTCTCGACGTCACTCAGAGCGGTATTCCCATCTTCTGTACCAGCAGAAGGAATCCTCTTCTCAAGTGAGAAGGTATTCACATCCCCTGTTTTTTTTTTTGTACTGTGAAAAACAGGAGGTAGTCCCTCTGACAAGTAAAACTGCAGTCAGAGGAGTCCTTGGGCAATTTAGAAAATTTAGAGGGGTTTCGGCACCAATAATTGTGGCTTCTGGTTCCCACGACGGTTGCCCAAATATCACCAATCAAAGAATTACTTAGACGGCAGTTGCTATAAGAACTTTTATTTCAGCATAACAAAATAGCAGTGTCATACAGAACAGCAAAAGCCCGTCTATAGAAATGGCAGACAGTACTTCCTTCTCTGTGAAAGGGAAGAAAATACTGCCCACCCTTCTCCTAAAATAACCACCTTATATACATTTCTCCCTGTATCAAATGTCTGCTTCAAATTAGCCTCAGTTAATCCATCATAACTACTTAGATGTCAGCAGGACCTCAGGGTTCTGCAACACTTTTCCCAGGGGAGAATCTCCTTACATTTGTACATCTGGACCTGCACTTAGACTTGCTTATCTATACATGGCCTATGACCTCTATACATCTGGAAATGCTTGGGAATGCTTTTAGGTCTATTTATCTATGTATGGCTTGTGACCTCTGACCCTTCCTGTGTATTTTCTTCTTCTGGCACTAATTGAAACCAGGCAGAGAGCAGGCAGAGAGTATTTTGTGCTCATTTGTTTGAATTCTCTGCTTGACCTGTAACCTCATGCCAGGCCCATTATTCTAGCATACTCCTATGCAGAATATGGTTACCCAGAATCCTCCATAACAGGCCGCATCCATTTTCTTATGGCAAGCATATACTCTCATATAGCTATTGTCTTCTTGTCTGTCTTCTTGTCTTCTGTGCCATCCATCCTCCTGTGTAGTTTCACCAGGCAAGAGTTCAGTCATATAAAGCCAATATATACATATATAAGCAGACCCAAGGCAGATTTAAGTCAGATTTCCCTACACCTTCTATGTATATAGTTTACCCTGTTCTCCAAGTTCCATTTCCTGTTAATTGTAATGACCAGACATATGTAAATTGTCGGATTTTTCTGTTCCATGTAAACCGCACTGATGGCAAATAGTGCGGTATATAAGAAATGTTAATAAATAAATAATAATAAATAAATAAATACTGGGTCAGACCATGGCCCATCAAGCCCAGTATCCTATGTTCTTAATGCTAGTGCCATATATGTTCCCCGGCATTGAATCTCCGGGATTAAGTTCAGCACCGACAGTTAGATGCTGTCTAGCCAGGAATGGAAATATTGGAGCCATACTGACGCTACCAAATGAAAATATCAAAAGCAGCCAATATGCATGCATGACAGCATTCCAACTACATGCACCAAGCCTCTGGAACTCTCTACCAGAAAAATTCAGAAATATCCCCAAAAAAGCTCAAGAACATCCTATTCATTGAGCACTTTGGACCCACTACATGAACTCTTCCTGTCCCCCTCTCTCTGAAGTCTTCCCCTTTACATCACCTCCCACCCACCCCAAGTCTTTCCGCTGCTCAGACATCTGCACATCCATTCTGCTGCTGCTCGCTATACATACAACACGTTCCACTGTACTAGAGTTTATCTCATAACAACTTTGTTGCCATCATTAAACGTACAGTGCTTTGACCCCATACAAAGCGGAATAAAATAACAGTTAAACAAATCAATAAATGAATAGATAAAATCTTGAAAGAGCAGGACCCACAGCCGGATCACTGGTGACTAATGGGGAAGGGGTGCGGTGGAAATTACCAAGTTTCGGAGATGGTGGTAAATGCTCCCTGGAAAAATGAAAACTGAGGTAAATTGGCACTAGTAGCTGGGGAACATCCCGTGTGGACTCTGTACGATGCCATCACCAATATCTAAGGACTTCACTTCTGCTTGTCTATGGAGAAAGTATTCATCCTGACATGGGCTGACACCTCCAGTAGAACATCTGGCCAGAGAGGAATCTCCTATCACAGGGTGCCAGAGCTTTCTTCCAGTGGAGGTGGTGGGAGCACAACCACTGAAGAAATTCAGAAAGGGATGGTAGCGACACAGAGGAGGTAATAATAAAAGGAAATTTAAAGAGCTTTTGTATTTCAGCAAATACTGTAGAAGAGGGTAACCTGCACAGAGTAGTGTAAACAACATTAATCAAAGGCGTGGAGTAAATGGGGGGGTGTCCTTCACCGAGCAGCATGAACAAGCCCTGGCATTCTCATTGAGCAGACGAGAAGGCCCATGCAGGTCATTATCTGCTCTCACTTACTATGTTAGGAGGTCTCTTTTTCCCTTAGTGTATCACGTTCCAATGAACTTTCCACAAAGCACAAGCTTCAGTAATAAAGGCTCACCATGCTTTCTCCTCTCCTTCCCCCCTACCCTGGGCTGATTCCAAGAGTGCATGGAGATGCTCAGAAGCTGAACAAAGGCCGGATCTGCAATCCTCCAAGCTGTAACAGTAACAGTCCCAGAAATAAAAACCTGCTAGAAACGTCTATAGCATCTGAGAGTGCACTGTGGCACTCCCCACAGTAATAATTACTCCCTTGAAAGGACTACAGCTCCCAGAGTGCACTGTGACACTCCCACAGAGTAATACTCCCTAGGAAGGACTACAGCTCCCAGAGTGCACTGTGACACTCCCACCCAATAATGCCCCGTAGGAAGGACTACAGCTCCCAAAGTGCGCTGTGACATACCCAGTAATCTCTCCTATGAAGGACTACAGCTCCCAGAGTGCACTGTGACTCTCTCACACAGTAATCCCTCCTAGGAAGCACTACAGCTCCCAGAGTGCACTGTAATCTGATTCTGATTTGTTAATCTCAGCAGTTTTGGATACAAATAAGATATCAGTGCATAAGAGAAACATAAAAGCTTAATAGTTTCTTTTGGTACATTGAAGGGAAGGAAACTTTTCTCTCAGCTCAGATCTGAACATACATAGGAAGGACTACAGCTCCGAGAGCCCATTGTGACACTCCCACACATTAATTTATTTTATTTATTTATTTAACAGTCTTTTCTATACCGCCCCTTCCAGAGATCAGGGACGGTTTACATTGAACATTAAACAGAACAATTGTATACTTCTGTATACATTTACAAGGAACATTATGCTTTAACTATATACAGGTGTACTTACAGAGAACATATTTTGAACATATTTTGAACATAATTTGAACAGCATTTTGAACATATTTTGAACATTAACTATAACAGAGCTTTTCAAACTATTTACAAGTTATATACATGGAGCGCATCTTAGTTATTTACAGTGGTGGAATAGTCAACTGTTTGAGTTAATACCCCCTAGGAAGGACTACAACTCCCAGAGTGCACTGTAATCTGATTTTGATTTGCTAATCTCAGCAGTTTTGGATAAAAGAAGATATTCTCTAGTGCATAAGAGAAACATAAAATCTTAGTAGTTTCTTCTGATGCATGGAAGACAAGGAAACGTTTCTCTCAGCTCAGATCTGAACATCCAGCTTCTTTCCCCGTACACCCCCCCCCCCCCTCCTTCCCCTTGGGCAGCCACAGGCTAGGAAAATAGTTGTGTCTTTGTACTTTGGCAAATAGGAATTGGGTATGTAGCAGCAAAGCGCAGACAAACCAATGATACCAGGAGTCTGTTCAGAAGGTCCAAATCATTTATTTGTGCACAAGTCTCGAACCAGTCAATTTCAAAATGGCTGAGCAAAGTTTTCAAGCATTACAACAACTTTTATAGACTTCTGTTCCATTCTAGGTATAGAAAAACATTTCATTGGTCCCGGTAACCTCCCGTACCCCTTCCATTGGTCCCGGTACTGATAAGTTTATCCAATTATGTCCCTTCAGTGGGCATGACACCTGCATACCCCCCTTCTAGTCCCAATTACAATGGTCAGTTCATCAACTTGTTACTTTCACACTCTCAAGGCCATAGAACCAATTTGTGCATGCAGAGGAGCAGGGCTCTGCAACTCATCTGTCAGCACTCCCAATTATTTCTTTGCAGATGTACTTTTTCTTATCAGTAACTTTTAAACATGTTTTTCTGTGTTTTTCCATCTCTCGGTTCTGCTTACCTAAGCTAATTCAATACTTCTACTGAGTTCTATCTTACAATAGCAGCATATTGGGGGATGTGCAATCCTATATGCCTCTCCACAGGCCTCATTTACAGGTCAAGCTAGCCATGCTGGCCTGCTTATGTCAGACACCGTGGATCACAGGCCTTCACCTGCCACATTCCCCCCTTTGATTAATCTCACCCTATTACTTAATAAGGTGTGAGAGTTAAATCACCTTTAGAAGAATCACATCATGATTGAAGGATTTCGACTAGGACTAGCTTTGTATAAAGCCATTATTTTAGTTGCGGTCTTCCGCTCTACTGTACTATCAATAGTGTTATGAATGGAACGCATACAACATGGGATTAAACATGGTAATAAAAAGATAACAGCAACAAGGATTAGTACTAAAACAATGAAAGTCTTAAATCCTCCCACCCATGAAAAGAGGTTAGCAAACCAGTTAGGAAATTTCAATGAGTGCCAAGTCTGTACTGGCACATAAGCATGTCTTTGCATATCTTTAGCAATTTCTTCAACTACTTGACCTTTATCATCTATTTTCAAACAGCAATTAGTTAGATTCAGCTTACCACATACTCCTCCTTCAGCTGCTAACAAATAATCAAGTGCTAAGCGGTTCTGGTATATAGCAGTGCGCATCTGAGTACTTTGTCTAGCTAAGAGCGTAAGAGCATGACTAGTATCATTAGTTATTATTTCAACTACTGCTTGTAAGCGAATAATACGATTAATCATATAAATTGGAGTACGATAACCATACATACCATCATCATTCCAAGTGGCAGGTCCATAATACTCAATAATTCTTTCTGGTGGCCAATCATCACCTTGCCACTTCTCCCACTTGCCTATCTGTAAGGCTTCTCTTTTCTGTCTTAGTGCTCTTTTGTGTCGGTGGGTAGTGTAAACAGGGTATCCTAATTGTTCTCCATGTTCAGTGTTTAACAGGAAGAAAGAAGGTCTGATGGTTCCTAAGACACATGCTCCTCCCCAGTGTGGCGGGAGTTGTGCATATGCTCGGTTTCCACAGATCCAATATAGGCCAGGTGGGGCTTGCCAGGCTTGGACTTTGGCAAGGTTAGTCCATAAACCAGCAAGTTCAGGAAATCTGGCTAATGGGTTAGGAGGTTCAGGGTGTCTGATTCCTGACCACCATGCTGTCTTTTTGGTCGTGGCATTATAGTACTTCTGGCTAAGACAGACCAGCTGTCCTACCTTCTGGGTGAACTGGGGTCCAGTTCTGGCATAGCAAAGACGTCCAACGATTGAGTGCGCTAACACCCATTCACTGGTAGCCTTGTGTAATTCAGTCTGATTGTAAATCATAGAATAATTCAATTCTTGGGCTTCCCATGGCCATTGATCTCCCATTTGGGTCCCACCACAGAAATAGCAATCTGAGATCTTTAGACTAGATACTACTGCTCCAGCTAATTCTAGGAATAGATTCTGTGAAGGATGTGGGATCTCAAACTTATTTACATGCATTGCTTCATAAAAGGTATTATGAATATGATATTTGGATGACTTGTGGGCTTGGGTATTCAATCTGATATACACAATGGTTCCTGGATCTATTGCCCCTCCAGCAATACGTAAACCAAACTTGTATCCTTGTTTCCAAGCATAGGGATTGTGTACACGTAAGTGTAAGGGGTTGCAAGCATCTTTCTGACATTTATCATTTGTGGTTGGCTTGGTTAAAATAGCCATTCGTTTATCTATTTTCTCATCAGTTACACCAGTATTCCAGGTAGCATAAAAAACACATCCCCAATACGGGCAATAGTAGTCTGCCGCTGGTACAGTACTATAGCCTGATCCCGTTTTACCTGTACACTTCCACCAATTTGTGGCACCTTCTGGACACATATACTTATGGTCATTTCGATACGCTTTCTCCCATGTACCACAGGTGGAATAACTATCTCTATTAATGGCATTACATGCATCAAAATTCAAAACAGCAGGTTTAGTAATGTCCTTAAGTGGTGGTGTAGCAGCTAGTATAGGTCCATCTGCATCCTTCCATCTTATTTCCAACGTGTAATAGGATGGATTCTGATGCGGATTATAGCATGCTTTAATTTTACCATGAGTGCAAACATTTAGTTCAGTGGTGTTATAGATACACCGAGTCACTGTTCCCTTGCAAGTATAGTAAGAATGATAAAGCAAAGTCTGAGTTACTTTCAGTCCAGTTCAAGTAGAGGTAATGCAGGCAGTACATGGAGGTAGAGCATAAGTCTGTTCAAAACCTCCAAAGAAGGCAACCAAGGCAAAGCAAAAACAAAGATACATGTTGATGTTGATTGGAGTTCTTCTGAATCCTCAGCTTGCTGATCTTGATCACGACGGTCTTTTATTCTTCGTCCCGTTTGCTAATGAAGCAATTTAACGGGTGCTGAGTGTTGATTGAAGATCCTCAGGTTGTCCAGTACACATTAACCAACTTATTAGCAATTTCAGTTGGCTTGTGAAGTCTGGCTTAGTCAATGTAGTCTCAAAGTAGTGTGTCAAATCACACACAAATTGGGTTCGTTGAAACAAAGCTGTTGCTGCATGGAAAACAGCAATCCTCTTCGAAAGACTTGGCTACTGCAAAGCACTTGTGATGAAGTGTCTAAGCTGCTGGTTGCCGTCTCAGAGTAACTCGCAAGGGTGCATCAAGATGCTGTTCTGCTGTCCACTGCTCTGGTTCAGGATCAGCGGCGGGCTTGACTCTGCTGTGGTGGATCCAGGCGTCGATCTCGGCTACCTTTACTGCAGTTGGGGTAGACAGGATGACGGTGTACGGTCCCTTCCAATGGGGTTCCAACGGTGTCTTCTTCCAATCTTTGATCCACACCGAAGTACCAGGCTGATAGGGATGCAAGGGTTCCGTCAAGTTGATAGGCAACTGGTCTTGGATCCACGTATGGAGAGTCTGCAGAACAAAACTAAGAGCTAGGAGTTCTTGTCTGGTTACTTCTGAACCAATCTGGGCTAAACTTCCTTTGACTCCCTGCACTATTGGTGGAGGTTTACCATACAGAACTTCAAAAGGGGAAAATCCTGTTGACTTTACAGGAGCTGAGCGTATTCTGAGTAAAGCTATTGGGAGCACTTGGGGCCACTTCAAGTGTGTCTCCTGACAAAGCTTGGACATTTGGGCTTTTAGGGTACGATTCATTCGCTCAACTTTCCCTGAACTCTGGGGTCTGTATGCAGTGTGGAGTTTCCATTGTATCTGCAAGGCTTTTGCTAACTGTTGAGTAACCTGGGAGACAAATGAGGGTCCGTTGTCTGACCCTATTACTGCTGGGATTCCGAACCTAGGGACAATCTCTCTCATTAAGACTTTGGTAACTTCTCGGGCTTTCTCAGTTCTGGTTGGGAAGGCTTCTACCCACCCAGAGAAAGTACAAACTAATACTAATAGGTAATGGTATCCATTGGCTCTTGGCATTTCGGTAAAATCAACTTGGAGGTTGTGCATGGGGGTGACACCTCCTGACTGAACTCGGGGTGCCGTTATAAGGCCTTGCTTGGCATTATTTTTGGCACAGGTTAGACATTGACGTGCTACTGAGGCTGATATGGTTGTCATCAGAGGGATGTAAAAATGTGGTCTGAGTGCTTTTTCCATAGCACTCTTCCCATAGTGGGTAGCTTCATGGAAAGCTTTGACAAAGGATGGTCCTAACAGTTCAGGAATTACTATTCGACCAGGAGGTTGACTGCCCTCTTCTGGTGGCAGCTCAATCCATCCATCTTTCAGTATTCCATCTTCTCTGTTACAGTAGTAATCCAATTCTTTGGTGGTATATCGTGGTGTCCATAAATTCAAAGGTACTGGAAACAATGCTGCTTGTATTGGCATAGCTTGTGGGGCAATCTGTCCTGTCATAGCTGCTTGTCGTGCTGAGGTATCTGCAAATCTATTTCCTCGGGCAACTTCTCCTTTTCCTGTTTGATGTCCTCTACAATGCATGACAGCTACACGTGTTGGGGCCCAAACTGCATCAAGTAACATCAATATCTCGGGACCATACTTGACTGATTTTCCTCCGGATGTGATGAGTCCTTTTTCTTTGTAGAGAGCTCCATGGGCATGCAGAGTGGTGAAGGCATATTTGGAATCTGTATATACATTTAGCACAAGTTTTTCTCCTAACAATAATGCTCTGGTGAGTGCTATCAATTCGGCTTTCTGGGCTGATGTGCCTGAGGCTAGAGCTGATGATTCAACTACTTCGTGTTGGGTGACGACTGCATATCCAGCACAGTGTCGTCCATCAAGGATGAGACTGCTCCCATCAACATAATAGATTTGGTCAGGATTGTCTATGGGCACATCTGTCAAGTCAGGTCGACTGGAGAACACAGTTTCCATGACTTCGATACAGTCATGTTCTGGGAGTTCTTCACTGATGGGTATCAAGGTGGCTGGATTCAAGGCATGGCTCACTTCGAGTTGTATCTGTGGGTTTTCACATAACATGCTCTGGTACTTCAACATTCGGGAATTGGTGAGCCAATAATTTGCTTTTTGTTCCATAAGGACAAGGTTAAACGTAGATCGATTGTTTACGTTATCAGAATATAGAAAGACTAGGGGACATGCAATGAAGCTACAGGGTAAACTAAGACTAATAAAAGAAAATATTTTTTCACTCAATGTGTAATCAAACTCTAGAATTTGTTACCAGAGTATGTAGTAAAGGCTGTTAGTGTAGCTGGGTTAAAAAAAGGTCTGGACAAGTTCCTGGAGGAAAGGTCCATTAACCATTATTAAGAAGGGACCCAGGATATCAATGCTTGACCCAATATAAGCATTGTGGAACCTGTGTCTTTTGGGGAAACTGTTAGGTACGTATGACCTAGATTGGCCACTGTTGGAAACAGGATACTGGGCTTAATGGACCTTGGTCTGACCCAGTATGTCATATCTTATGTTCTTATGTTGTATGTATGCTGGTTTTTCTTAAGTGGGAATCACTTACTTCGGGTTTTGAAGGCTTCTTCTGTCATTGTGCTGGGGGAGCGAGGCTGTTTACTTGGTTGCGGCTGAACAGGAGAGGATGGGATCTTGTGTGCGTTGGTTCCCGCTACAGGGCTCCCTCCTAAAGGCCACACCAAAGGGCCCTCTGGCGAGGCCCTCAGGTGCGGGCCTGCCAGACGTGGGCGCACCTGGAAGCGCTGTGGCTTTTAACTTTCCCGCTGGTGCTCCTCCTCGGCCCGATTGGCCTTGGTGAAGAGGAGCAGGGAGGAGCTTACCTTCCTGCTCGTTTTGCTGATGCTGATTGGGTCTGTGTTTTCCAAGTTCGGGCGCACCTGGAAGCGCACCTGGAAGCACTGTGGCCTGCTAATAAGAGTTGCAATAGTCTAGGCAACTTATCACCAGCGCATAAAGTACTGTTTTCTGGAAAGCTTGGCCTTAAAATGGTTTCATGAGCTTGACTCTTCTGAGGCCATAAAAAAAACAGTTTTGAGCTGTTCTTAGTATCTGAGGGGTGAAAGTCAGTTTGTTATCCATCAGTATCTCTAAGGATAGAATGGTATCTTTTACCGAGGTTGTAAATGACCAGATCTAAGGTGAAAATGAGATGGTATATGGTAGTCAGAGATCCATAGGGTTTCTGATTTTTTTGGGGAGGATTTAGATTCAATTAAATAATTAAATAATAATCCCTAATAGGCCAGATAATGAAGCTAATATGCCTAGCAAGGGTTTGGATAATAAACTCCAGAAAGAAGAAACAGAATCTGAGCTGCATAAGTGGACACCTTGTCTACTGCACCTTGTAACACGCTAATGGCCTCTGTGAGATCCAGGGCTGTAAGTTCAACAACTGCCTGTAATGCTTCAACAAAAAAAAAATAGCAACATGGCTAAAAGACCATAATCTCCATATCAACCAGTCAAAAAGAAACATATTAATTGTAACGAAAAAAACAATCATATACCCCCCCAACACACATTACACTTCAAACCACGAGATTAAATAAAAAGAAAAATTGAAGTGAGATATCTTGGCATAATCCTTGACACACATCTCAGCATGAATACTGTGGTGGAGAAGCAGGCTCAGAATACAGAGAAAGAAAGAAAAAGCAGCCTTTTTTTCTTTTCACAAAGAAACTGCAGGCACAGGAAGGGTTAATACCCAAACTAAAGACAGAGATTCCCTGCAGAGGAGTGCAGACCTAGGAACATGCCCTGTTCCCATGGAGACAGAGGGAGGAGATGGGAGTGGTTTGGGGGTGGAGTCAAGAGCCATAGGACAGCCCCAAACATTTAGGCAGGGAAGTTGCACTCACAAACAGAATCGGCAGAATCGAGGGACACAGAGAGAAACGGACAGAGACACAGACACGAGAGAAACAGGAGCAGCTTGCACAGAAGCAGTTTGAAAGCAGGAACAGAGAGCTGAGAAGGCCAGTTGAGAGCTCAGGGGAGGATTCCTCGGAGGAGGAGATATTCTCCAGAAGTTCATGGCTTAGCTCTTCTCACTGTAAGGAGCCTATAGGAAGGAAAAGCACTACTAACAAGGTGAGTCCTTTACAAGCTTTGAAGGAGCTGCTAAACAGGGAAAGCTTTTCCTGCCCTTCCTTCACAAGCTCACGTTCTGCAAAGTGTACCTGGAAGCAAGTCTTAAAGGTTTTACAACCCACAAAGGCTTCTCAGGAAGATACTAAGGAGAGCAGATATCTGAAGGAGTCTAGTGTGGAGGAGATGGACATGGGGAACAGTTTGGATGCAAGCAGTGTTTCAGACATGGAGATAGACTGTGCTGTCTGTGCTAAGGAAGAGTAAAAGAACCGAATAGGGTTTTAATGAGCTGGAGGAAACCCAGTTGTTCTTAATTACTGAAGGTGCTATCTGTGCTTGAGGAATAAGAACTGAATAGGGTTTGTTAGCTGGAGAAAACCCAGAAGTTCTTAACAAGGACATTTTAAGAAAGCCCGTAACTTTTAGCTAGGCTATTAATGGTAGCTTGGCTGACAAAAGCTGCTCGGATAAGAAAGCCAGGAAGAAGCTAAAAGTTTATATTGTAACTGGAAGAAAATACTACTGCATTGAAAAGTCTCTTGGTGGACCAGGGAACATTGCTATACCTGCTGTGAAGGTAACAGTGGATTTATAGTGCCTCCTGGGGACCAGAAACAGAGTGCTGATGTAAAAGGAGTTTTTATATGTGGAACAAAGGTTTAAACTGAACCAAGCCAAGCTCTGTTCAATAGGCTTGGGTTTATATGGAGAAGTATCCTGAACTTTGTTTTGTAAGTTTCAATCTATTCTTGCCAAAGAATTGAATTTGGTTAGGAAATCCTTATTTCTCAAATAAAGAAATATTCCTGCGACCTTTGCACTTGGCTCTAATCCTTTAAAGGACACAACTACATGCTAATTGGGCTGATTTCATACAAAGGACAATCGGAGCCTCTCCTGTACCACTAGGCAACTGCCTGGCCACACGGGGGAGTTCCGACAATACTCATATTAGAAACACAAAAAAATCTATTCTAAACTTAAAACTCTAAAGCAATTATGCCCACTTTTATACATAGAAGACTTTATACAGGTAATTATTACACCTCACTTTGATTTTGCCATGAAAGTGCACCCATTGGAACACATACCACCAACATTAGTGAACCTTCACTGGTTACCAATACAAAGCAGGATTAACTATAAAACATTCATAGCTACCTTCAAGGCCTTAAATAACATGGATCCACCTAAACTAAACAAACTCATCATTAAAGAATCAACTAATACACCCCACAGGAGAAGCTATACAAATAAAATAAGGATTCCAAAAGACTTCACAAAGGCCAAAAAGATAACCAACAAAAAGTTTTTTCACACATTCCTATGCTCTGGAATTCCCTCCCAGAAGAAATAAGAACATTAACTGAAGCTAAGGAGTTCCGAAAGAAATTAAAAATCCATCTGTTTATATCATACTATGGCCCAATGGCAAACTCCCTCTCCCAATCAGAGAATGGATATCAGATGACTAGATTGATAACGGAATACTAGACTGATATAAGACAAAATGATATTAATCTAAGAAGGACACAAATAAGAACAACTAACTTACCCTATCGCTCACATCCTCAGAACCATCAACTTAATTAATCCACTAATCCATTTTCCCAAATTGTCAAGTTGTGAGGACAGACTAGATTCTGTGTACAATTATTCAAAGCCCACTGAGTAATGTTCATTTCTTTAATTCCTACAGATAGATTACGTTCCCAGGGATGGTAATATCCTAATAAGGGGCAACTCCAGTTAGGTATGACTCGGACTGAGTCATTCAAAAGGTAGCCAGAACTATTATACTGTAACAAGTCATAATCATGCACCTGATTCCCTTGAACTTGCATTAATTGTACTACAGAAATATAAGGTTTCTGTACGTGGGATTTCCTATACCAGATGGAAGAATTATGTAGCATTATTATTTTACAAACGTTCCATGGGGTGTCCCCTACCTTTTACCCTGTACCTCGAGCCATAAAACATATTGGAGGGGACTTTAAAGGCATAGAAGTAACTACTCTAGGATCTGTGTTTGTATGAGACCATTGTACAGCAGTTAGACTAAAAGCTATATCACGAAACTCTTCAAAGGCTTGGGGCCTAACTTGTGGTAAAAACCCATGTTGAGTAGCTGTCACAGTTGGTAGGCAGACTGCACAACGTGATAAATTAAAATATTTTGTAACTGAGTGTAAATGCGACTCAAAAATATTTGGATATCCCTAATAACTTTCCCAAGATTCTAAATGCAGCACTGCTTCATTAACAATAATATGCCACAGCACAACTAAGACCAAATACTGAAACATTCTTAGCAAACTTCTAAACATCTGAAACTATAATTACTCCAAAATAAATGTTCTAAGACATTGTTCTCTCACTTGGTTTGCAGCTTGTCGTGCTGTGAGGGCTTGCGTGCATCAGTGATGCTGAGAGCTAAACTATCAGTAGTTTAACTACTGGCAGGGTCTCCGAAGATGGACAGGTCTCAGCTGAGGTGCCAGACCAAGACAAACCACCCATCTGGGCAGCAGCAGAATGGGACACTGTTGATGGCGGAGGATCACATTTTTGTGACAACGGCAACAACACCAAACTTAAACTGCGCGGAAGAAAGGCCCGGCAATCTACTTCTGTATCTTGCCATGAAAACCCAATGGATAGTTACAACAAAACAAATTGTGCTATGGTGCTGGAAGATGAGACCCCCAGGTCAGAAGGCACTCAACTAGCTACTGGGGAAGAGCTGAAGACTTTTCAGAGTAAAGCCAGCATTTATGATGTGGTTGGATCAAAGCCCTCGGGAAGTCTGACTGCTGATGTAGCTGCGCATGAAATGAGAGTCAGAAGCTGTAAAGATGTCTTACACATTGGAACGTGGAACGTACGAAGCATGAACCAAGGGAAGTTGGAGGTGATCAAGAATGAAATGGAACTTGTACAACTTGATCTGTTGGGTGTCAGCGATCTGAAATGGACTGGCATGGGGCACTTTGCATCAGATGATCACATGGTCTACTATGCTGGAAATGAAAGACAAAGAAGAAATGGTGTTGCATTTATAATAAAGAAGAAACTTGCAAGAACTGTAATGAAATACAATGCAGTCAGCGAACGCTTAATCTCTATTCGTCTACGAGGATTGCCTATCAACACAACTATAATTCAAGTATCTGCCCCAACAACAGCTGCTGAAGAGAATGAAATTGAAGAGTTCTATGAACAAGTACAAGCTGAAATTGACAGAACATGCAAACAGGATATCCTGATAGTCATGGGTGACTGGAACGCAAAAGTTGGCAACAAAGAAGGCAAAGTAGTTGGAAAATATGGACTTGGCAACAGAAATGAAGCTGGAGAAAGACTGATAGAATTCTGTAAGACCAATGATCTATTCATCTCAAACACCTTATTCCAGCAACACAAGCGGCGACTGTACACATGGACTTCACCGAATGGATTATATAAAAATCAAATTGACTACATATGTGGAAGTCAACGATGGAAAAGCTCTGTAACATCAACAAAGACAAAACCTGGAGCTGACTGTGGTACAGATCATCAACTACTAGTATGCAAACTCAAGCTAAAGTTGAAAAAGAGCAAACCACTCATGAATGCAGCAAAATATGACCTTGAGAATATACCACTGGAATTTAAAGACTGCCTGCAAAATCGATTTGCTGCTTTAGATACAAATGACAGAGCTCCGGAAGAGTTATGGAATGACATCAAGAAGGTTGTGTTGGAAGAAAGCGAGAAGTCTCTACAAAAGGTGAAAAAGCAAAAACGGCCAAAATGGATGACGGTAGAAACTCTGAAAATTGCCCAGAAACGCAGAGAAGCTATAGCCAGAGGAGAAAGAAAGACAATCGCAGAGCTCAACAGAGATTTCCAACGTGCAGCAAGACAGGACAAGGAAAAGTACTACAATGACACTTGCAAGGAAATAGAAGCATAAACTATTAGAGGAAGAACAAGATCGGCTTTCCTAAAGCTACGAGAGTTAAAGAAAAAGTTCCAGCCTCGAATTGGAATGTTACAAGATGCTCAAGGTTCTATGTTGAATGATGCTGAGAAGATCAAGAAAAGGTGGAAGGAATATACAGTTTTATATGATAAAGATCAAGTGGACCAACAGCCGTTTCAACCTGTACCTTATGATCGGGAACCATTGGTGATGAAAGAAGAAGTTGAAGCAGCATTGAAAGCCTTATCAAAGAACAAAGCACCAGGCATTGATAGCATTCCCATAGAAGTATTGCATCAATCTGATGCAGCTGTTACCGTACTCACAAGGCTCTACCAAGAAATATGGAAGACAACATTATGGCCAACTGACTGGAAAAGATCTGTGTTTATACCAATACTAAAGAAAGGTTATCCAACTGACTGTGGAAATTATCGCACAATCGCTCTGATCCCACATGCCAGCAAGAGTCTACTGAAGATTATTTATTTATTTATTTATTTATTTATTTAACAGTTCTTCTATACCGCTCTATATTATTCAAAAGAGACTACAACCATACCTGGAACAAGAACTACCTGAAGTGCAAGCAGGGTTCAGGAAAGGGCGAGGAACGAGAGACATCATTGCGGATGTGAGATGGATCCTTGAAAAGACTAAAGAATACCAAAAGGATATCTATTTGTGCTTTATCGACTATAGCAAGGCTTTTGACTGTGTAAACCATGAGAAACTCTGGGCCACATTAAGAAGCATGGGTATACCAGAACACCTGATAGTTCTCTTGCGCAATCTGTACATTGATCAAGAAGCAACAGTTCGAACGGAACAAGGAGAAACAGAATGGTTTAAAATAAGCAAAGGTGTAAGACAAGGCTGCATACTTTCCCCCTACCTGTTTAATTTATATGCAGAACAAATCATCAGAGAAGCAGGATTGTATGAAGACAACAGAGGTGTGAAGATTGGTGGAAGACTCATCAACAACCTTCGCTATGCTGATGATACCACATTACTGGCTGAAAGTGAAGATGATCTGAAACATTTGCTTCTCACAATCAAAGAACATAGTCTCAAAATGGGCCTGCACCTTAATGTAAAGAAGACAAAGATCATGACAACTGGCATAATCAACAGGTTCATCGTTGAAGGAGAAGAAATTGAAATTGTGAACAGCTTTAACCTACTTGGATCAACTATCAATAAAGAAGCAACAAGCAGTCAAGAAATCAGACGACGCATTGCTCTTGGCAGAATGGCTATGAAAGACCTAGATAAGATTCTCAAGAGCAGAGATGTCTCTCTCCATACAAAGATTCGACTTGTTCAAGCCATGGTATTTTCAATAACATCATATGGATGTGAAAGCTGGACAGTGAAAAAGATAGACAGGAATAAAATTGATGCCTTTGAATTATGGTGCTGGCGGCGAATACTGTGTATACCATGGACTGTCCGAAGAACAAACCAGTCGGTACTAGAGGAGATCAAACCTAAGCTTTCTTTAGAAGCTCAGATGACAAGACTTCGACTTTCATACTTTGGACACATCATGCGAAGAGAGAGATCATTAGAGAAAGACATTATGCTTGGCAAGATAGAAGGTCAACGCAAAAGAGGAAGGCCAGCAATGAGATGGATTGATACAATAACAGCAGCTACGGGTACCAGTCTGTCAACAATGAGCCGCCTGACTGAAGACCGAACACAATTTAGGATAGCTATCCAGAGGGTCGCCATGAGTCGACTCTGACTCGATGGCACTTAACAACAACAACAAGACAAAATAAAAATACACCTACTTTATTTTTATTTTATTTTTATTTATTTAACATCTCTTATATACCGCACTATTATCATCAGCGCGGTTTACATGGAACCAAACATATACATACAGAAAAACTGTAGTGCATTTTACAAGTAACAGGAATTTGAACTTGGTAATAAAGGGAAACTATGTACATTATGTAACTATATACAGTAGTCTATATACATTAGTCACAGTTGAAGTTGTCTTGACCTGAGTATGGATGTAGTATTTCTCTTGTGCAAAACTAAATTGGGAAATAGCTTAAGAAGAGGTGGTGTTTGAGACTTTTTCTGAATTGTGTTAGGCTGGTTATGGCTCTCAGTTCTGGTGGGAGTGCATTCCAAGCTATTGGGGCATGAATGCTGAAGGCTCTTTTAGATGTTTCCTTAGTGTATCTGACTGTTTGTCTTGGGATTGTTAATGAGTTTATAGCAGTTGATCTTCTGGATCTATAGGGAGTCTGTGTGTGTAAAAGGTTGGTGATCGTTGATGGTGCTTGATTGTTTAGGGCTTTGAAAGTAATGATTAGTATCTTGTAGTGGATTCTTGCGTTGGTTGGTAACCAGTGGAGTCTTTTTAGAATTGGGGTTATGTGGTCTGTCTTTGATATTCCTTCGAGAACTCTAGCAGCGGTGTTCATCGCCAATTGTAGGGGATTTAAAGTTGATTGCGGGAGACCATGTAGAATTGCATTTGCGAAGTCAAGATGAGACATTACCAAGGCTTGGTAGACAGTTCTGAAGTCTGTGGGTTCAAGTAAAGGTCTTAAGTGGCGTAGTGTGCGTATCTTGTGATATATTAGTTTTGTTATGTTTTTTATGTGGGTCTTCATATTAAGGCGCTGGTCAAGGGTAATACCTAGGTAATACCAAGGGTAATACCTAGGTAATACCTAGGCGCTGGTCAAGGGTAATACTTGTCTTAAGATGATGAAGATACATAGTATAGCTATAACTACCCCTTAATTATTAATTACATCATGAAGTAGAGGTTACGTACCCAAAGGTCATTACATATATATCAGTAAAATACTAATCCAAACTAACTTTATCCACCTAATCAGTAGTATAAATGCTGGACAAAGGTTTTTGCATAATAAGTTCATTCAAAAAGCACTTAATCACAATAGTCTCTTTTTCTTTTCTGTAATATCACTGATGTCCAATGAGTCTCTGCGTTGCAATCTCTTGATTCACTGATGCAGGGAACCACCTTCTGGAGCCTGTGTAAGGCGTATCCAACGAGAATGTCCTTCCACTTTACAAGCTGAGTATCCCACCAGGAACACACGAAACGGACCTAGGAACTTGGGAGCCAGAAGTGTCTTTGGATGCAGATTCTTAATCAGGACCCAATCTGGTGACTTCACTTCTGGATATAATGATTCTGATGATCCTGGATATGACAATTCTGTCATCTCGGTGAGGATTCACTTACAATAAAAGGGAAACAGACAGGACTGAGTGCAACCATGAGCAATAAGTCAAAATATTGCTGCGCAACAAGTGGGGATCTAGAATAACTGCCAAGTCATGTGGAGAAGTAGCCGGACTTCCATTAACTATTTCATATGGTGTCAGGCTGGGGGAAATGCACACTGCCATAAGGGCAAAGGAAAGGGCTTCTGTCCAATCTGTAGCTCAATCCTGTGTCAGAGTGCGTAAGTAACCTTTGAATGTCCTAGTCATCCGTTCCACTTGGCCAGAGCTTCATGGATGATAAGGAGTGTCTCTTAATACCAAAACAAATTTTCAATACCCTCCCAGACACTCGCAACACAGGTTGGACCCAGACAAGAAGAAAGAACAAACAGGAATAAACTGAGTGATCAGTAATCTGATGACAACCCCAGCAGTCATACTGGTAGTGGGATAACCTTTTACCCATCCAGAGAATAGACAAGTGACCACCAGACGAATACCACCTCCTTCCTCTGGCACAGGGCAGATCTGCAAAACAGGCTGCAAAATCAAAAAGAGTTCGGAAGGCAGAAATCTTAATAACTGAGCCTAAGCTGACCCTACAGTGCCAGTCTTGAAACAGCTATGTCAAAGAAAAAATAACAGAAGTTCAGGTGATACCGAAGAACCAAAAAGACATAATTCATAGCCACAGCGGTAAAGCTTATGATGCAGGAACAGGGCAAGTAGAAACAAAAGACTGTCAGGACAAAGAAGCAGATGATCCTTTTTCCTGAGCATCACAGGATGCACCCCACGAAGTCAGAGTCTGGGTTTCAAAGGAAGTATCTTGCTATTGCTGCAAGAAAGATGAAAGGGGAAAACAAAGTCATATTAGACGGTGTTAAATACAGCACTGCCGGTGACACCGTGCTTCTGGGTCTGCAAAATGGTTGCCCTTTGACACAAAATCTTCAGCAGAAGAATGTCCTTTACATTTTAAAACTGCAACGTGTGCTGGCAAGAGGACAGCCTGTAGTAAACGGTGAATGTATGCAGCATGCTTAATTGGTTTATTAGCAGAAGTCAAAAACCCTCGTTGCTGCCACTGTGACATAGTGGGTCCTTCCAGCCCATTAGATGAAGCTAAAAAACCAGGAACAGGAGTAGGGCTGAGTTGTAAACAAAAGCACATGGCTCCTGGTAACCTTAGAAACCAAGCACAGAGGCAAGAGAAACGCCCATGCTACCATTCAGGGAAGGAGTCATGAGCTAATGCAGGACACCTGCTAGGGGGTGGAGTTGAGCACTGCCCTAGAATTCACCCTGATAAAGAGAGTTCAGTTGAGCTTATGGAGTTAGAAGAAGTAGAAGGAGAAGAAGGAGTAGGAGCTGACACATGTGTGCTGGATAAGGAAGCTAATGAGAGCTACGGTGAAGACAGCAGTGCCAGGAAACAGCCAGAGTCTCTGTGGAAGGGTGAGACAGAGTCTTTCTTCAGGAAAAGAAAAGAAACCCCAAGGGAAGGATATAATAAGGGCAGAGTGGATTACCTGCAGTATCCAGGGGAACACAGAAGTGAAAGGAAGCCAGGAAGGCAAGTGAAATCTTCTGTGCAAGGCTTAGGTTGGGAACTTACAGCCAGTCCAAAGCCACAAAGAAAACCTCCACCAGCTAGGCTAAAAGGTAAGCCAAAAGGCTGGTATAGTTACAGTGACTGTATTTACCCAGAGGGTTGGAGCGGGGAAGAGAATACCTGTGCTGATAACGTTTGTGAAAGCCAGTATTTAACTCAGGAATACCAGGTGAAACCTGAAGCTGTTAGAAAGGGCGTGGCACCAGGATTGCCGTTACAAACATTTCCTTCTAGCCAGGAAGAGTTAATGGACTTTGAACCTGAGTGTGTGAATAGTGATGAAGATATCATGGACTGTACGATATCGCTTGCTAATGAAATAATCTCATTACGCTGAAGGCATGTTTTGAAAGAGAAAGTACAGCACTACTAGCATTGAGAAGCAGAGAGCTGTGAAGAAACAGCATTGTTACGTTGGAATGCTAGATATCAACTTGTTTATTGCTGAAGTAAGCCTTTTCTGTTAAAGAACCTTTTGATTTGTCCTTATGCCAGTAAATACCTGGTTTGTGTTACTTTGTTCATGGTGAAATCCACCCCGGGAGGGGAAATAAAATCCTTTGGTTGCTTAAACCACTTTTCCACAACTGCTCCTCATTGATTCAGTAAAGGGACTACATTTCCCAAAAAGCCCAGCTTCAGGATTTGTAAAGTAGCTGCTTCAGTGGGGAAAATCCACTCACTTAACCTCTACCCACTTATACATGGGGGTTTAAGGAGAGCTGGTGACAAATGGCGTAGTAGTTTGGATTTTTACCTGGATTTGAGGACACCACAAGGACGAGGTTCTTGCAGCAAGAGCTGACAGCCAGGAGGAAAAGATCCGGAGCTCGGCTGACAATCGGTCAGACTGGGGAGTTCCCTTTTCTCAGTGCCTGACTCTGCACTGGTGCCAGGTAATTGTAGCTGGGCACGGGTGGAGAAGGATACAAAGGAGAAAGGGTGGTGCACAGGAATAGTGCACGGCGTTGAAAAAAAAAAAAAAAAGAAGGTGAATTTTTTTTCTCTCTCTCTTTTTTTTTGGGCCACACTTGTTTTTTTTTGTTGCTGTTCTGTTGCAGATACCAGGAGATCCAGAATGGACTCGCAAGAAATACTAAGGTGGATGTCCCTGCAATGGGATAAGCAGCTGGAGATGTCGCGAAGGGTGCATGACCAAGCGATGACTGCCTTGCAAGAACAGCTGAGACCAGTTAATGCTCTCATAGAACATTTAGCAAAGCAACAGCACGCGCCAGCGGAAGTTTTTCCAGGATTTACCCTAGGGGTAGGACTAAATGGAACAGGTTCACTTTTGCTGGGACAGTTATCTCCTACTGACAATTTAGATGATTATGTGGAAGCATTTGAACGGATTGCAGACGCCGTCAAACTGCCTAAGGAGCAGTGGGCTATAAGATTTGCCATGTCTTTATCTGGTGAAGCTTTGTCGGCATACAAGTCAATGCCAGCTACCTTAGCAATGAATTATGACGCAGTAAAAATGCTGTACGAGACAGGTTAGGGCTCACCCCTCTGTTCTACAGGCGTAGGTTTAGGGAGGCAAAGTTAAAGCCTGGAGAAACCCCTAAAGCCCTGTATTTTAGAATAAAGGGATTAGCCTGTAAATGGCTCAAACCTGAGCAGCAAAATGTAGAGTCTATGTTAGATGAAATAATGTTGGAACAGTACATGGAAGCTGTACCTGCTGAGGTTAAAAAGTTTCTTATGTTACAGAACTGTAAGACAACAAGTGAAGCAGCTGCCATGACAGAACGGTATTTTGAGGCTGATTTCTCAAGGACCTCAAAATCCGGCGTTCTGGGCATGACGCAGGCTGATAAAGTAAGTAAGAATTTTGAATGTAAAGCACCTTGTGAAAATAAGGGTTTTTCCTTTACTAAGGGAAAGTGTTTCAAGTGTGGAAATGTTGGGCACTTGCAAAAAGATTGTATTATACGCACTGCCTTAGTATCTGGTAATGGGGAAAACCTCAAAGAAGGCTTTTTACTACCAGTCCAGGTGGAGGGCATAAAGGCCCAAGCACTACTTGACTCGGCCCGGACCAGAGTATGGTGTCCCAACGACTCTGGGAAGCCATAAAAACTCAAGCAGCGCCAAGTCAAGCAGTGGGGCAGGTGACGATAAGATGCATACACGGGGCCGCCCATCAGTATATCTTGTATGAAATAGGCATAGAGGGTTTAGGAACAGAAAGAAAAATGATAATGGCAGTGGTACCCCGCCTTCCGCAAAGTGTAGTCCTGGGAAGGGATTGGCCTCCTTTTAGTCAAGGGCTGGAGGAGGGCCTCACGGCTGAAATAAGTTTAGCACCCAACCCAGATAAAACAGGCTCCTTGGAAGTAAAAAGAGAGTCATCGGATACACCAAGGTTAGAGGCCATGGCCACCAAAGTCCCAAGCCCTTTGCTAGGGAAACCTGGGAAGACAAGTTGACAACACATAGTGGGAAGAAAGGAAGTAACCACAGAGAAGCCAAAATTTGTGCTCAAATTCTGCAAAGTGTCAGCCCATGCTAGGGGTCTGCAGCGAGCCTCGGAAGCCGCTGCGGGATATGACTTATTTAGTGCAGAGAATAGCATGATACCCCATGGAGGGAAAGCCCTGATAGACACAGGGATAAGGGTGCAGATCCCACCCGGGTGTTATGGGAGAATAGCGCCTAGGTCAGGTTTGGCGGCTAAAACATTTATTGATATAGGGGCTGGGGTCATTGACCCAGATTACCAGGGGGTGGTTAAGGTCTTAATGTTCAATTTTAGTCAGGAGGACTTCCAGATTAAGACTGGCGATAGAATAGCCCAGCTGATATGCGAACGCGTAGGGTTCCCCGAGGTAGAGGAGGTATCCTCACTGGTCCCCACAGGGAAGGGGGAAGGAGGATTTGGGTCTACCGGGATGGGAGAATTAAAAGGGTTGACAGCTGTTGCTGAAGAGCAAACAGAGGACGATTTCGGTCCACAGCCCACTGATTGGAGGGAAACTCCAGAACCACGCGTAGAGGCAGAGCTATCAGGGCAACAGCGGCAAGAACTGAATAAAGTTTTGCATAAGTTCTCTGATGTCTTGACGACGCTTCCTGGGGAAACTAATATCGTTGCACATGAAATTATTACTGTCCCTAGAAAAATAATTAGGCAACGACCCTACAGGTTGCTGGAGGCAAAGAAAACAGAGGTGGTAGAACAGGTACGAGACATGCTTAAAATGGGCATGATAGAAGAGTCCAAAAGCCCCTGGTCAAGCCCTATAGTATTGATGCCTAAACCAGATGGGAGCCTCCGGTTCTACATAGACTTCTGGCAGATAAACAATATTTCGGAATTTGACGCGTATCCCATGCCTCGGATTGAGGATTTGTTGGATAAGTTAGGCCAGGCTAAATATTTGACTACGTTGGACTTAACCAAGGGTTACTGGCAGATACCATTAACCAAGGCGTCCAAACCAAAGACAGCTTTCACGACACCAATAGGTTTGCTCCAATTCAGGCGAATGCCATTTGGACTTCACGGGGCTGCGGCCACATGCCAAAGATTGGTAGACCAAGTGTTGCGGCCACACCATGAATATGCATGGGCTTATATGGATGACATTATCATTCACAGTACTACATGGGCCCAGCACTTACCCAGGGTGGAGGCAGTCCTGTGCGCTTTGAGGAAAGCGGGCCTAACCATCAATCCCAGCAAATGCCTTTTTGCTGGTAGGGAAGTCAAGTACTTAGGCCACATGGTGGGAGGAGGGATGGTTAAGCCATTAGCTAATAAAATTGAAAGCGTAAAGAACTTCCCGCGTCCTATTAACAAGAGGCAAATGCGAGGATTTCTGGGTTTGGTGGGGTATTACTGCAGATTTATCCCACGATTTGCGGAGGAAAGTGCTCCACTCACGGAGATGCTGCGGAAAAACGCTCCTAACAATATTAAGTGGACACAAGAGGCTGAGAGGGTGTTCGTGACACTAAAAGATAGGTTCTGTAAGGCCCCAGTACTCAGGGGGATCAACTTTAACTCACCGTTTCTCGTACAAATGGATGCTTCCAAGACGGGATTGGGGGCTATACTGTCGCAGGTATTCGAAGGGGTTGAGCACCCAGTGACATACCTTAGTAGAAAACTATCAAAAGCTGAGCAGAAGTACTCCACGGTGGAGCGGGAGTGTCTCGCGA
The DNA here is from genome assembly GCA_033557465.1 of Ichthyophis bannanicus. Taxonomy (NCBI): domain Eukaryota; kingdom Metazoa; phylum Chordata; class Amphibia; order Gymnophiona; family Ichthyophiidae; genus Ichthyophis; species Ichthyophis bannanicus. The sequence goes on along the minus strand of CM066031.1, from coordinate 25,815,417 downwards.
TTAAGTGGGCAGTGGAGACACTGAGATTTTACCTCACAGGCCGTAAGTTTTACTTAATTACGGATCATGCACCATTAAAATGGCTGCACCAAATGAGGAATAGTAATGCCAGGCTCACTAGGTGGCATTTAGCGCTACAAGCATACGACTTTATAGACCAGCACAGAGCAGGGAAATTGCATAGTAATGCAGACGCTCTTTCCCGGATTCCGTGCTGTCCGTCGCAAGCTCCGGCAGCCCGGAATATTTTAAGGGGGGGGGGAATCTGTGACATAGTGGGTCCTTCCAGCCCGTTAGATGAAGCTAAAAAACCAGGAACAGGAGTAGGGCTGAGTTGTAAACAAAAGCACATGGCTCCTGGTAACCAAGCACAGAGGCAAGAGAAACGCCCATGCTACCATTCAGGGAAGGAGTCACGAGCTAATGCAGGACACCTGCTAGGGGGTGGAGTTGAGCACTGCCCTAGAATTCACCCTGATAAAGAGAGTTCAGTTGAGCTTATGGAGTTAGAAGAAGTAGAAGGAGAAGAAGGAGTAGGAGCTGAGGCATGTGTGCTGGATAAGGAAGCTAATGAGAGCTACGGTGAAGACAGCAGTGTCAGGAAACAGCCAGAGTCTCTGTGGAAGGGTGAGACAGAGTCTTTCTTCAGGAAAAGAAAAGAAACCCCAAGGGAAGGATATAATAAGGGCAGAGTGGATTACCTGCAGTATCCAGGGGAACACAGAAGTGAAAGGAAGCCAGGAAGGCAAGTGAAATCTTCTGTGCAAGGCTTAGGTTGGGAACTTACAGCCAGTCCAAAGCCACAAAGAAAACCTCCACCAGCTAGGCTAAAAGGTAAGCCAAAAGGCTGGTATAGTTACAGTGACTGTATTTACCCAGAGGGTTGGAGCGGGGAAGAGAATACCTGTGCTGATAACGTTTGTGAAAGCCAGTATTTAACTCAGGAATACCAGGTGAAACCTGAAGCTGTTAGAAAGGGCGTGGCACCAGGATTGCTGTTACAAACATTTCCTTCTAGCCAGGAAGAGTTAATGGACTTTGAACCTGAGTGTGTGAATAGTGATGAAGATATCATGGACTGTACGATATCGCTTGCTAATGAAATAATCTCATTACGCTGAAGGCATGTTTTGAAAGAGAAAGTACAGCACTACTAGCATTGAGAAGCAGAGAACTGTGAAGAAACAGCATTGTTACGTTGGAATGCTAGATATCAACTTGTTTATTGCTGAAGTAAGCCTTTTCTGTTAAAGAACCTTTTGATTTGTCCTTATGCCAGTAAATACCTGGTTTGTGTTACTTTGTTCATGGTGAAATCCACCCCGGGAGGGGAAATAAAATCCTTTGGTTGCTTAAACCACTTTTCCACAACTGCTCCTCATTGATTCAGTAAAGGGACTACATTTCCCAAAAAGCCCAGCTTCAGGATTTGTAAAGTAACTGCTTCAGTGGGGAAAATCCACTCACTTAACCTCTACCCACTTATACATGGGGGTTTAAGGAGAGCTGGTGACACCACATATTGCCAAAATTCCACAAAACTGTAGTGACTGCATAGCCTACACGAAGTCTTTTTTTCCTTTTCAACCCTGAAAGCAGAACCATCCACAAATAAAGTCACATCCGGGCCTGATATCAGGCCTAGCCCGGGAGAATGTCAAACACTTTGGAGACAATCATGAGAACCATCCTCTGCTACCAGATCTGTCAATGGAGCTAAAAGTGTTGAAGGGTTACCTATTGACGTAGTACATACTTTTGGAATCACAAAACAATCTGGTCTTTTCTCTGAACGCGTATTCTGTACTTCTCCTTTGGATAATGCGCTCAAATGTAACACATCAGTAAACTAAAGTAGATCACACATTTTTAGCTTAATTTTATCACCGGGTCTCAGACCTGTGCACTTATACCAAGACTCACGTCTAGTAATTAAGTGCTATGCTTGCATCAATGACCACAGTGTTTTCTCTACAACTATAGTGTGAAATATATATCTATAAGGTGGATAAACTTAACTTAAATGCACCACCAATGTTCTGCTTAACTGATGAAGTGGATCCCGACGCTCTAATCAGGCGCCACTACGGCGTTTCAAAAGAAACTTTCTTCAGGAGATCCTCCCCGTGCTCTACAAAAACAAACAAGTGTCTTAAAACCAATTCACTAAAAACATTAAAACCAGTGATAATACCGTCTCTCCACCTATTTTAGCACTCCAACTTACTATTTTGATGCTGCCCGCGTCCTCTAATGTTTATCGCTCTTATACTTTCTGTTGCTCTGAGCTCCTCAAGACGCCGCGCATCCGGGATAGGACTAACTTCCACTATTTAAAACCCTTCTGCATGATTATCTAATACATCTCATCTGATCTACCCTCTAAGGGTCGGCCCCGTGCGGTCACGTGACTGCTCCCAACGGGGATAATGTCAATATGACCCTATCTCCCTAAGGTTTAAAAATCGACTAACAAAAAACATTAAACCATTAAAGAAATATCAATATTCCCGTCGGGGCTCCTACGGTGGAACCCTCCCCTGTTCGATAATAAAGCTCTACTTATTGGGATCTCCTTATAAGCAACCCTTGTATCAAATAAAATTTACCTACCTAGATCTAAAGGTATCTGATAAAACCCTATCACTTTTACAGTGTATAGAGTCTAATAATTCTCCTATCCTAACCCTATACTTTCCTCTTGATGGAGTCTTCAAGTGCACACTTGCCAATCTATAGCAGCATTCAACCCTCCCGGGGAAACTGTGCAAACGTTTTGCAAAATTTGATAGTATGGAGAAGGTATATAGTATGGAGAAGGTATATAGACGATGTGTTCGTCTTATGGAAGGGGTCGCAGGAATCATTACTGGAATTTTTTGATTGGATTAATCAAAGGGATGTGAACATCAAGTTTACCTATAATTATCATAGGAACGAAATTACGTATTTAGATGTGCACTTTAGTAGGGGTATTTGCCAATGGCATACGTCTGTGTTTAAAAAGATCATTGGCATACGTCTGTGTTTAAAAAGATCACTGACAGAAACACCTTTCTTCATTATTCAAGTAAGCACCCCCGACAATTAAAAAATGCTCTCCCTTTCTCACAGTTCTTACGCTTTAGGCGGAACTGTTCCGACATTCAGGATTTTAAACATCGGGCAAAAGTCCTTAAACAGGATTTTGTGGAAAGGGGGTATCCAACGCCAATAGTACAGCAGGCATATAAGAGAGCTCTGTATAATCACAGACCAGAGTTCTTAAAAATGTATCCACCTGCCATTAAGGCACGAACCGATTCAGATACAGTGAATCTGATAACGACTTATTCCCCTATGAGTTTCCACATACAAAAATTACTGCATAAACATAAGAATGTGTTAACGTTAGTTCCGGGTTTAGGAGCTAAAAAGATCCGATGTGTATGGAAGAGAGGGAGGAATTTAAAGGATTATCTCAGCCCCACAGTGCTCCCACGACTTGAGCCCATTCCGCTAGAGGGAGGCCACAAAAAATGTGGCGATTGTGATGTTTGTATGGTAATGTTAGAACAAACCCAATTTCATTACCGAGGTATTAGATATGATCTCCGGACCAGCACCACGTGTAATTCTGAAGCAGTAGTGTATGGCATTTTTTGCCCATGCAGCCTGCTTTATGTAGGCAAGACCTTACGAGCTTTGAAAATTAGGGTAAGAGAACATAGAAGCCGGCTAAAATGCCGTAGACAAGAAGCTCCAATAGTAGCGCATAGTATAGCACAGGGACATGAATTTGAACAGCTACGGTTTTTTGCAATAGAACATTTATTAAAATCAGAGGGGGGTAAGACCCTTGATGAGACCCTTCTAACAAGAGAGCAACGGTGGATATATCGGCTGGGCACAGTTTCCCCGGGAGGGTTGAATGCTGCTATAGATTGGCAAGTGTGCACTTGAAGACTCCATCAAGAGGAAAGTTTAGGGTTAGGATATGAGAATTATTAGACTCTATACACTGTAAAAGTGATAGGGTTTTATCAGATACCTTTAGATCTAGGTAGGTAAATTTTATTTGATACAAGGGTTGCCTATAAGGAGATCCCAATAAGTAGAGCTTTATTATCGAACAGGTGAGGGTTCCACCGTAGGAGCCCCGACGGGAATATTGATATTTCTTTAATGGTTTAATGTTTTTTGTTAGTCGATTTTTAAACCTTAGGGAGATAGGGTCATATTGACATTATCCCCGTTGGGAGCAGTCACGTGACCGCACGGAGCCGACCCTTAGAGGGTAGATCAGATGAGATGTATTAGATAATCATGCAGAAGGGTTTTAAATAGTGGAAGTTAGTCCTATCCCGCATGCGCGGCGTCTTGAGGAGCTCAGAGCAACAGAAAGTATAAGAGCGATAAACATTAGAGGACGCGGGCAGCATCAAAATAGTAAGTTGGAGTGCTAAAATAGGTGGAGAGATGGTATTATCACTGGTTTTAATGTTTTTAGTGAATTGGTTTTAAGACACTTGTTTGTTTTTTTTGTAGAGCACGGGGAGGATCTCCTGAAGAAAGTTTCTTTTGAAACGCCGTAGTGGCACCTGATTAGAGCATCGGGATCCACTTCATCAGTTAAGCAGAACATTGGTGGTGCATTTAAGTTAAGTTTATCCACCTTATAGATATATATTTCACACTATAGCTGTAGAGAAAACACTGTGGTCATTGATGCAAGCATAGCACTTAATTACTAGACGTGAGTCTTGGTATAAGTGCACAGGTCTGAGACCCGGTGATAAAATTAAGCTAAAAACGTGTGATCTACTTTAGTTTACTGATGTGTTACATTTGAGCGCATTATCCAAAGGAGAAGTACAGTAGTACATACTTTAACATGAGGCTGAAAAAGTATTAATTCCAGAGTCAATAACACGTGTGGAGGACAAAAGACGGAGTCTAGGTTAAATGGAACAAAAGGGTGCTGTAGAACCAGAAATCAGTTATTTCAATTGCAAAAGCCACTGCTACCAAACTGCGTAAACGTGGAAGTCCCAAAGTCACTGCATCAATTCGCTTTGAGAGATAGCCCACTGGCTTTTGCAAAAGTACACAGATAGCAGAGGAAGTTGAAATAGCAACATACAGTTTGAATGGTAATGAGTAGGCTGGTAGCGATAAACATGGCACAGTGCCCAGTGCAGTCTTGATATTCACAAAAGCTTCCCACAGTACTAAGGTGGGTACAACAAGGCCTTCAGGTCCTTTTTTCCCAATAAGAGCATAAAGTGGAGCAGTAAGATCATGAGAAATTCACTAACTATTATTTACAGAAAATTAATAAACTCAGGAAGCTACACAATAATATTGGTGTCGCTGGAAAAAGGCAATGACAGAATAGGTTTTAATCTAGCAGAGGTAATTGTACAACCAGATGGTGTTAAATCATCACCCAGGAAAGTAACATTTTGAGACACAATTGCAGTTTAGACAGATGAACCTCCAAACCTAAATTAGTAACATGAGCTAATAAAGACAAGAAATCTGACAAACAACTTTCATAATTTGGTGAACATAAAAGCAAATCATCCATATAATGAACTAAAGAGGAATGGTCGAGTCTTACATCAAATAATGCAGGTCTTAGGGCCTGTGAAAATATGCAGGACTAGCAGTTTACCCTTCAAAATGAAAAAAACAAAAAAACAAAATTGGTTTTCTTTGCTAATTCTTACTGAAAAATAAGCAGACCTCAAATTATCGCTTTGAGTTCTGAAAAATAAGCAGAACTCAAATCTACAACAGAAAACCAGGTGGTCCCTGAAGGTATCTGTGTCCAGATATCATGTGGATTAGGCACCAAGGGAAAAATTGGCAAAATCACATTATTTACTGCTCGCAGGTCTTGTACAAATCTATAAGTCTTACCATCTGCCTTTAGTACAGGAAGGATTGGAGTATTGCATGGTAAAGTTGTAGGATAAATGACACCTTGTTTCCGGAGATCTTCACTCACCGGATGAATTCCTTCAATGGCAGCCACTGGCAGTGGATACTGCTTGAGTCTAGGAAGCTGAACTCCAGGTTTCACGGTGATCTTCACAGGAGGAATAGAAAGGCACCCGACATTAGATCCTGACACCTCCCACAGAGTAGAAGGAAGGTCTTCAAGCGCCGGATGAACAATACTGGCATCTGCAGGGGACGGCACTTCAGAGAGAGGGTACAGCTGGAAAGAGAGCTTTCCCTCAATGCCTTTACAATGTACTATCGGTGCTTGTGCTAATTGAGCATGATAGATAGCAGGCAAATCCTGTAAACGCAGCACTGATGTTGTAGCTCCAGTATCAATAACAAATTTCAAATTAGAACCTCCCAGTTTAGCTTCTAACTCACCCTGAGGAGTTACAGTCAAAATCAGGAATAGTCATGCATCCCATGTAGCACCTCCACAATCTTCTGGGTTAGAGAAGCACTGATATACTGGAGTAAATTCAGCTTGTACTGGAGGGGGAAGGGGGGAAATCAGCTCTCTGGCCAACAGGATTCCAATTCCGGGGGCAGTCTCGCTGCAAATGCCCAATAACAAGTTTCTCTGAACTGTCCACGGCCTCGCTTAAGATTCCCATAACCTCCTCTTGCTCTGATCCTACCCCTTCCCCTGCTCATGGGAGGTCGCATAGAAGCAATCTGCAAGTTGAGCAATTTAGTCTTTTCACAGCAAATGTCAGCTCACTTTATCAAACTCCTTCCAGAATTGCATCAGCTGTTCTAGCTGGCTAATCTAATATCAAAGTTTCTAAAATTTCTTTATTCTCAGGATTGTTTACAAAAATATTAGTGAATCCTGAAGGTGTGTCTTCTGCTTTACCAGAATAGACTTTAAAAGCTAGCATACACCTAGTATGAAAATCTGTAACTTTTTCTCACCCCTATCCTGCCTTAGAGATGTTAATCTCGACCAATCCCTTATATATATATATATTTTTTTTTATTACACAAAAACAAAATTATCTCTTTAAATTTTTCTTTTGGAAATCTATCACAGGGTCTGTCACGAACTGAACGAGTGACCCTATGAAAATCAGCTGGATTAAAAACACAGTTCTGAGCAAATTATCTAGAGCTGCCCAAATGGGATTATAACTGTTAATTATTTGAGACCATAAAGACACAAAATCTACCAGGGTTATCCCTGTAATTCAGAAAAGTTTTTAGTCAAATCAAACACTTCTTTAAGTAGTCACAATATCATTTCCACAGCTGCTTCAGTTTCACAGTGGCAGAACATAAAGTAGGCTGAATAGAACATCCTGAATAGAGCCTAAATCATAATATAATTGATCACACTCCTCTTTGCAAGTTTCATAATGTCTAAATCTCTCTCAATTTTACCGATAAGTTCATCAGAAACACTTAATTCTTTTGAAAAGTACACACAAATAAGAGGTACATACTAACAAATCTGCTTAAAGACCTATAAATTCTGCTTTGAATTTTAAATCATTACTGCTATCCTGAACTCCAGGCATAGGTAATCTATTTCCCGAGAATGCTAATTCTTTTGCAACAGAAACTCCATGACCTATTGCTACTTCTAAGATTCTTATTTCAAGTACAACAGTTTTCGTTTCTTGATTCAAACATGCTCTCAATTCTTTGAGTTGGGAGACATTTCAAATATCACAATTTTACTCCCCCTAACTGCTGTAGCTCTTTAAATATTTTCTTTTTCTCTTAGCTCTGCTACACGAGTGACCCACACTTGCTCAGCTGGTCATTATTTACATTTCCTAACACAAAACAACTTTTGTTTCAAAACATAAACTTCACTCTTATGTTTTTCTTCTTGTACCATCCGTTCCCACCATGTAAGCACAATTGCACGGTTTACCTTTAACCACTCACTCATATCTCAGGCAATGGACCTTATCTACAGAGAAAGTTCCCTCCAAAGGAAACTGCAAATTTACATTACCTTTTGTCACTGAATCCCTATGTGCTACAGAATCGATGGCTACATCACCATGTTTCTCGCACATACAATAGAAGCATACAATAAGGGCTACCATTTCTAAACACTAAAGCCCTAGCTCTGTCATGCCATTCACGCATCTGAGACAGAGCCTGTTTACTTAACAGATTACCCATCACTGATAATTTTCATACTCACAAATCTTTCAGGCACCTTCTACCCTTGCTTTGAATGCAGAGATCTATCCGAGTCACGGCACAAACTGAAAGAGTACTCTGAACCTCCCCTCCCCCACAACGAGGCAGGGCCTTGGGTCATAGAAATCCGCACACAATAACAATGAGAAGGTTAATTGATCTTCATCTTTAGATAATACACAATCTGTAAATAATACACACCACACATGTATTATAAACACAGGACCAAAGCGCTTTGGGAGAGCAAGCCAGGCAGTTGCCTATGTTTACTCTGAAATCAAAGCTTTAGGCCTCTTTATTTACAGGTAAAGATTCCATTACACAGCATGATTTCATTTTATTATTCTACGTCTCACATCGCGTATATTCATAATATACATATTCTATTTTACGTCTAGTGTTACATATATTCATAATATATGTCATACGCAAACACGTCATAGATCATCATGAAAAGACATACATATATTCTCAGATGTGACTATGTAGGCCCTAATTCTAATTAATTCTAACACTGACAATTTGATATCTCTGAACCAGAGACAGTGTGACTGAGAGCTAGGTAAACAACTTGTCTTTTTACTTATCTTTCTAATAACATAGGCTAATGTTTATGTTATCTCAACCTTTTACCCAATTTCTTCTACAGTGTTCAAGGATGGTTTTAAGTAAGAAGCTACAAATGACATTAACTCTTTCCTAGGCCTGACTGTATATTCAACCAGGTACACTAAAGTTTTCTTTCACTTTCTAGCTGTCAAAACAGCACTATTAAGAACATAAGGGGTCCAGCATCCCCTCCTTCACTCTTCTGCTAATCCAGCATCTCCCTTCTGTCTCTGAACCTCCTCTCCTAGTCCAGCATCTTTCTATGTCCTCTGCCTTCCACTCGACCCCTAAGATATAGCATTTCCCTTTTTCCTGCCCCCTCCCCAAGACCCTAGGTCAGGGGTGGGCAATTCCGGTCCTGGAGAGCCGCAGACCAGTCAGGTTTTCATGATGTCCCTAATGAATATTCATGGACCTATTTCCATACAATGGAAGGCAGTGGATGCAAATAGATCTCATGAATATTCATTAGGGACATCATGAAAACCTGACTGGTCTGCGGCTCTCCAGGACCGGAATTGCCCACCCCTGCCCTAGGTGAACCCTCATTCGTGCCTCCACCTGCTCCGCTGCTGTCACCCCTCTCTGGGACTTGTAGTGGCAGCAATGACATTAAAACAGCAGCACAGCCCCTACCCAAGGTCTCTGACACTGTGCTCTGCTGATTCTGTGCTTTGAGCAGCAGCTTCAACTTCTCAGGCGCAGGCTTCCTGATTGCATGGGGCAGAAGCTCCTGGTCAACAAGCAGCACCAACAGTACCCAGCGTCAGGCATTGGATAAGTGCTGCATTGCTGTCTTCATGTCACCGTGGCTGCTGCAGGACCCACAATGGGCCACTCTTGAAATGTTGCTGCTCTAGGCAATTGCCTAGTTCACCTGTGGCATCCCTCTGCTATTATTCAGCATCTTTCTGTCCATCCTGCCACTGGTCCTGTACCTCCCCCCTCTCTCTTATCCTTATCTCCTTTTGTCGTCTTCTGTTTCTGTGGCTTCAGTGTTGGGGCAGGTGAAACACCCACAGTTTAGCAGGGAAGCCTGCAGTTAAAAGAAAAACAAAGTGCAGGGCCTTAGCACCAGCGTACACTGAAAGTTCACTCTTCTCCCCCCCCTCCCCCCCATCTGTAGCTGCCATAGTTGTCGTGTCCAGGATCACATTATCTCAGGTGTCCTCCCAAGCCACTGCTGCAAGTAAATTCTATTGCTTAAAATACTATTCCCTCCCCACCAACTAAACACTGGCAATCCAAAACCTTAAAAAATCATAAGTAAAACATCCCCCTAAGAACAATTCCCACTATCAAAGAGAAGAGCCGTCAGAACAGGGCTGGGGACCTCGCTCACTAACAACCACCATTTGAGGGAATCAAGATGGCGGCAGGAAGGTTCAGTTGAGAGATTGTTCCATATGTGGTTTTCGGTTTCTGAAGCTCTTTTGCCTGTTCCAAGTACTCATTATGGAGGAAAAAGAATCAAGCCTGCCTACCCTCGGACTCAGCGACGGTGCAGCAGAAGAAAATAGAGTATTTAGAAAATCAGACTCATAGAAATAATCTGTGTTTGTTAAATTTTCCAAAATCTCCTGTTTTATCCCCTTTGGAGATGGTATGTAGATATTTCAGAGAGACCTTAAAAATCCCCCCAGAGTTCCTGCCTCCAATTTCCCAGTATCTGTTCTCTGGGCCTGAGTAAGCAAGGTAGCTGGACCCCAGCTATGGGTCTGGGGGACCTTCCGGGGTTCCTGGAGGACTCACTGGAGGTGGTCACAGAGAGAACTACTATATTGATTACACTGGTACTTAAACCTGCTGAAAGTTTAATTCTTAGAGCATATTTTAAGAATGTCAATGAGAAGTTTATGGGCTCATTGGTTTGTATGTTCCCTAATTTGTTGCGAGTTACTCAATTAAAGAGGAAGGTGTTCCTGGGCCTTCAGCCAGAGGTCCTTTCCCTCAAGGTTATGTTTTCCTTAAAGTTTTCTTCACGTTGTTATCTTACCAATAAGGATAAATCTTTTCTGTATTTTGAAGCGAAACAACTTTTGAAGTCCTTGAGTGCTAGGGAAGAACTAAGAATAGTAGCGGAGCCCCTCACAGTTGGTGTGTAAGTCTCTACCCACCTTAAGCAGTTTATTATTCAGAAATGGTTTTGCCAATGTTTCAGGAACCCTCCTTTGTTTATTTCCTTATTAGTGGGCTAAGGTTTATGGTTGGTTGTTTTTCTTGTGGGATGTTTTTTTCTTACTTGTAAACTCTATTATTTTGCCAAAACGAACCATTGATATTTCATTCGTGTTGATATTTGGATGTAATAAATTTAAATGCAAATAAATAATGAATTGAGAAGGGAAAAAAAAACATTTATGAGCAAAAGTGTCACTGAAAACTACCTGCTAAATCAATCATTGGCACAATACTCTTAGTTATATATTCATCCTAAATAATACTTAATTTCTGCCGCTCCTGTATCCTGGGAGGGGTTAGATACAAACTTTCTCTGTCCCCAGTGCAGAGAAACATCTCAGCAGAGGAACCTCAGGTCTAACTGGCAGCTGACTAAGGTGGAAATCCGACACACCTTTAGGAAGAAAGTCCGGATGAGTGCACAGAACCATCCTGTTGCAAAATTTAGTATAAGATAGATCAGTTCCTGGAGCCTGGATCTCACTTACTGCCACCAAAAACAAGACCACTCAGGTCAAATATTTCAGTTTCAGGTATTACGTGGCTCAGAACTGTTCATTAGTTGGGTTATAGCAGCATTGGGCTCCCATGACACTGTGGGTGACTCAATGGGAGTCTTTAAAAAAAGCAAGCCCCACATGAATAACTAAAGAGAGATGTTGACATGAGCCAAGTGCACTTATGTCTACCCTAACAGAGCTGGTTTTATACCTGACTCCGACAGATGTAGAAGGCTTTCAAGTAGTTTTTCTGATATCTTAAGTGTTCTTACTCAATTAAAGTTACATGTAAAAAGTTAGGCTTTATAAGGACTTAGCAAGTGTGCTACTGTGAGATGCTGCATGAGGATGAATAAAGGAAACACCGAATGGGCTGCAAACCTTTTTCTTGCTCATGATAGTGGTAAAAAGCCACCTAATTATCTCAGAGTATAAAGTAATTGTCATGCAGATCAATAATGGCTCATCAACCCCTCAGGGAATTGTATATTCCGTTGCTTTGAAAATCAGACAATTTACGCAAGGTTTATTTTTACCCCAAAATGTATAAGTCAGGCCTTGAGAAATGTTCTTGGTATTTTAGGAGCCGGCTGCCCCCGCCACCCCCAAAAAGGTATATCCCAGTTTCTGTTTTAGGTTTTCGGACCTTATTTACTGTTTTTTTTCTTTTTTCATTTTCTATAGGGATAACTACTTAATAAATCAGGCTCTTAATGGACCCCACTCCTCCTCCTCCCTCTCCCACCACCCTCACTGACCTTTTAGGCTACAGCTATGAGTAGTGCAGAGGTGGGGTGCCTATGTATATGTGCACGTGTGTGTGTGTGTGTGGGCTTAGAGGTGGGGTATCTGTATGTGTGGAGGTGGGGTGCCCATGTGTGTTTGTCCATGTGCGTGTGTGGGATAGAGGTGGGGTGCCTTTGTGTGTGTGTGTGTGTGTGCGGGCGCGTATGGGGTGTCTACCCATGTACAGAGGTGGAGTGCCTATTTTTGGCTTTGTGTGGATGGGGTGCTTGTATGTGTTTTGGTTGTGTTGGGGGGGGGGGATGCACCTTTTTGCATACCCAGATTGTGTTCTTTTGTCCCCATGCATTCATCCCTTTAACCTCCACCCCTTGCATTCTTCCCTCTCCCCTTCAATCCCTCCCTAGTCTCTACCTACTCCCTACCCTTAGCATTCCCACCCCCCTTCCCGCCATTCCACCTCCTCCTCTTCATTTTTTTAGTCTACTGCCCCTTTAAATATTTGCTGCCTCACCCCCTCCCTTTCTATTTTTTTTTTTTTTTTGTGTGTGAGCCTGATCACTGCTGTCCTCTACATGGGGGATGAGATCCCTGGGGGCAGCCTGTTACCCTCTTGGCCCGGCCTTCCCCTCCTGTTCTGCCCATGGGGATCACGGCTCTCTTCTATCTTCTGCCCGCGGGCGAGGGGATCACCATGTCCAGCCAGCAGCCTCGAAGCCACAGTTGCCTTGTTCTGTCTGCAAGAAATTGGATCCCAGAGGCATGCCCTACATTTTATAAGGGGCAGTAAGAAAATCTCAGGTGCTAGGTGCAAATTTCTGGCCACCGTGGTGATCTGGCGCCAGGGATTTGCTGAGGTCTGGTATAAATGCGCTTGAAGAAAAAAAACATAATATAGTAACATTCATTTTCTAAATTAGATATGTCACTGTTCAGAGGAAAAATATGAAAGTCACCTGGAGTCTTTGAGGAAAGAGCTGAAAGAGATTCTGGAACTGAAATCCAGTGATGAGCAAAAAGTCGAGGAGCTGGTGGTAGGTTTCTGCGTCTCCCTCTGAGCTGCTTTCTGGACTGGCTCCAGTCAAGCTATAAATAGCCTGAGTAGGATGAAGCTTATGTGTCAGGCAGTTTTCAAAGGGTTTTATGTGCAGAAATGGGGCTTTAAAAGATTGTCCAACACATATGAGAATATACACCTGTATCCAATATGCATGGAAGAGTGAGTGTATTGGGGTCCCGTTCCTGGAGTCTGGGAAAAGGGCAGAGTCAAGTTATTCATAACTTTTTATATTTCCAGAAGTATGCATGGAAGATTTCAGGGGAAATACCCACATGAAAAACTTGTAAAAATCTCTGCAGTTGGTTTTCCCACAGGTCATATTATCAAAGAGAAACTTTACTTCTTGAAAACTGATATAATAGCTGCAGAATTAACACATAGGTGCACTTTATAAAGATTGCTAATTAGTTACATTCATTAGGGATAAATTAATTTATATTGTCATACCCTGCCCTCTGCCTTAATCTTGGAGGGCTAGGGTAGCCATTATTTTTCTCTATTGAAGATTAAATCAACTAACTTTCCTCTCGTGATGCATGCTGGGAAAAGTAGTTTTTCCTTCTGATAGAAAATAGTCATGAAGCCAGAGTTACAGGCAAAACTATAACAAAGTTTATTTCTCCCAAAAGCAAAGGTTCAAAGTAAGTTGCACCAGGATACTTCTCCAGTATTTGTTCAAAAAGGTTCTTTATACAAGTGTGCTGGCTGAGCTTTTACATTCATTCAATCCAAATGCAGCTGCTTCTCACATATACAGCAAAAGAACAAAACATGGCAGCTTCCTTTACCAAAGAAAATATCTTCTTTTCTTTAGGTTACACTCAGCTTATACTATACAGTTTAGCAAAGGCTTTCAATACTGTCTGCAAAGCATAAAGTACAATCCATAGGTTGTTCTGGCTGTAAGGAATCACTCTCCTTAGAGTCCACCTGCATTGCTTCAGGTTCTTGCGCTGCACTGCCTTCCTTTAAACTACTGGCAAATGCCTCAGGGTGTTTTCTCCCCAAAACTCCCTGTGGGTCTTTTAAACACAGCTCTAGTGAATAGGGATAAGCAGTACCTGAGCCTGAGGGAACTCCTCTCTGCAGCTGTGCAGCTATCTCCTTCCAGCTTTGGGGAAACAGTCCCTTGTCTCTTAGCTTAGGTTCCTCCCTGGAGCTCTGCCACGGTTCTCCATTCAAGGCTGGGCTCTGCAGACTTCTGCACTGAGTCTTAGGCACCCACCTCTGAACTCTCTGAATGTTTTCCTTCAGTGCTGGGGTTTGAAGGTTTTCCTGCTCTTTCTCTCTGAGCACTCCAGTCCACCTTTGTGTCCTCTCCCCTTCTGCTTTGCTTGCTTCAGTTCCTTTCCTCCACGTAGCTTCCTTCCTCCAGCTACTGTTTTTCATCCAGCTGTGCGCTCCGTGCTGCCTTCCGTGCTGCTCTCTTGACTCACTCTCCAGCCCTGGTTTATATTCCTGTTCTATGATCAGCCTCCCTGACTCTCTAGACAGGTATCTGTAATCAGTTTCCAAGCCTGTTGCTACCTCATCAGGGCTTGGGTGTGTCAGCTTAGCTTTTGAATCCCTGTGTTTGTTTTCTCCAGACAAATGCTGAAACGTGTGCTTTGCAGGGCTGTGACCTTTCCTAAAGGTAGAATCATTCCTTTTTACCACTTCCATGAGCTCACTAGAGGCTTCCTTATCACATATCCCCCCCCCCCCTTAAGATATTACGGGCTGGCGACATTTCACCCGCACAGCTCGTAATCCGCAATAGGGCATCGGCATTTTGGTGCAACCTTCCCGTCCGGTGCTCTACCTTAAAGTTGAAGGCTTGTAATGCCATATGCCAACGGGTCAGACGGGCATTATGGTTCTTCATTTGATTCAACCATTTTAAGGGCGCATGGTCCGTGATCAATAAGAACTTCCGTCCGGTGAGACAAAATATAAGGGCCTCCACCGCCATTTGATGGCCAAACATTCCCTTTCGATCGTCGATTATTTCTGCTCCATCTGGGACAACCTTTTACTCAGGAACATTACCGGATGTTCCGTTTCCTCATACATCTGCGATAGAACCGCTCCCAGGCCAGTCTCCGATGCGTCTGTTTGGACGATAAATGGCTGCCCAAAATCCACGCCACGCAATACTGGTGCTTTACACAGCTTCCCTTTTAATACTGTGAAAACCTTCTCAGCCTCTGGTGTCCACTTGAGGTTGTTTGGTGAATTTTTCTTAAGCATGTTCATAAATAAGGAACTCTCTTCGGCGAAACGAGGGATGAAACGTCGGTAGTATCCAATTAGGCCTAGAAAACTCAACTGTTTTTTGTTCATTGACCTAGGAAAGATTTTAACACTATCTATTTTATTCATCAGAGGTCTGACCATACCTCGCCCGACCATGTGTCCGAGGTATTTCACCTCTTTTCCTGCGAACATACATTTTCCTGGGTTCAGGGTGAGACCGGCCTGTCTCATAGCACGTAGAACTGCTTCTACCCTTGCTAAATGTTGAGCCCAATTGGAACTGTGTATGATGATATCGTCCATATAAGCCACGGCATACTCCTGGTGTGGACGTAAAACGTGGTCTACCAATCTCTGGCAGGTTGCCGCTGCACCATGTAGGCCGAAGGGCATCCTTCGAAACTGGAACAGTCCGATTGGTGTGCTGAAAGCAGTCTTTGGTCTTGACGCTCGGGTTAGGGGAATTTGCCAATAGCCCTTGGTCATATCTAATGTAGTTAGAAAATGAGCTTGTCCCAAGCGATCTAATAATTCCTCAATGCGGGGCATAGGGTATGCATCAAACACTGAAATGGAGTTCACCTGCCTAAAGTCTATGCAAAACCTCAAAGTGCCATCAGGTTTTGGCACTAGCACAATGGGGCTACACCAGGGACTTTTGGACTCTTCTATAATCCCCATTTCCAGCATCTCCCGTACCTGGGCCACTACCTCTTATTTTCTGGCCTCCGGCAGCCGATACGGTCTTTGCCTCACCACCTTCCCAGGTGGGGTTATAATTTCATGGGCCACTAATTTGGTCTCTCCGGGGATCGGTGTCAAGACATCCGTAAATTTTGCCAGCAATCCAGCTAGTTCTTGCCTTTGCCGCAAGGAAAGTTCATCGCCCACTCTAGGCTCCGGTTTCGTCTTGCATTCCGCCAGTTGCGGACCTAAATCCTCTTCCACTTTCTCCTCAGTGGTGGCAGTTAGTCCTTTTGCCTCAGCTCGTCCAGTGGATCTGAACCCTCCGATTCCTCGACTCATAGGAGTCACCATGGGTACTTCTTCTAACAAGGGAAACCCTACCCTCTCACAAATGAGCTGAGCAATTCAATCACCCACCTTTACTAGGAAATCCTCTTCCCCAAAATTGAAGAGCAATACCTTAATTACGCCCCTGTAATCTGGGTCAATAACACCCGCACCCATGTCTAGAAAATGTTTTAAGGCCAAACCAGAGCGTGGTGCAATCCGGCCATAACACCCAATGGGAATTTCCATTTGTAGGCCAGTGTCTACTAGGGCCGTTCCGTGTTTGGGGATAATTTCTTCCACAGCGCTGCATAAATCATAGCCCGCTGTGTTGGGTGAGGCTCTCTGGGGACTCTGCGCTTTCGGAAATACTTTGCAAAACTTTAATACAAATTTTGGCTTGTCTGGTGAATCATTTTTCAGAGGCCGCTCCCCCTGACCTGGCTTCCTGGGCTTCTCAAACAGTGGACTGGGAACCACTGTTACCATGGCCTCCGCCCTCTGATCGAAATCCTGTTCTAGCCTTTCTTCTGGATCAAACTCAGTTCTCCCTTGAGACCTAAACTGTCTTTCCTGACGTGTCTCTGTCTTTCCCTTTTTGCACCTATCTGCAGGGGAAGCTACTAGGTCACTGTGTGCTGGTAGTTCACCTAGTGACTCATCCGGGGGTTCACCCTTTTCATCTGGGGTTGCTGACTGGGATCGAGTAGATACCAGACCCACTTTTGGATGTAGGCCCTTCTCCAATCCACTTTTCCTGGGGCCAATCCCTACCTAGCACTATGTCATGGGGTAATCTCGGGACTACAGCTACCAGGACTTCCCTCTGTATTCCTAACCCCTTTATTAACAGCTTATACATGGGATAGAAGGAGGATGAGCCGTGGATACATCTGATCCTAACCCTTCCCTCTGGTCTGCTCGGTACGGACTCACTCCGGGCTTCTATTGTCCGCCAGAGTCTCCTAGAGATCATACTCTGGTCAGCACCTGAGTCTAGTAGAGCATTAACAGAAATGCCCTGAATATCAACCTTCAACAGGAAACCTTCTCTTATGTGATTCACATTAGCACTTATCAATGCATTGCGTGTACTACATTCCTTATTTAGGTGACCTAGCTTTCCACATCGAAAACATTTTCTCATTGTCAAATTACTTTCTTGCTTAGGCAAATAAGCTTTCATACATTCCACCTTTTGCCTTGGTCCTGTCCTCTTTCTGATTTTACAAAACTAGCCTCCGCTGCCATTCTCAGAGCGCCCCACTTTTTCCTGACCAGCCAATTCTGCTTCTAGATATCTCTTGGTCAGCAGGGTTGCTTCTGTTGTGGTCTGGCAGTTTTGTAATATCAAGAAGGACTGAATTTCCTTAGGTATCGCATTCATGAACTGTTCTAATACAATTGCATCTTTTACAGTTTCCATGGTTTTACCTTCCGGAGCTAACCATTTTACCGTTAAGGCTTTGACCCTTTGACACAGAGCCTTAGGTGTCTCACCAGCTCCTAACTTTGTAGCTCTCAACATGCGATGGTAGACCATCGGAGTTAAGCCTAAACGATCTCTTATGGCCTTTTTTAGCTCCCCATAATCCGTAGCAAGTGCCTCCGGCATGGCCCTGTAGGCTGCTAATGCCTCTCCTGTAAGAGATGCGGCTAGCCGTACAGCCCACTGTTCCATTGGCCACCCTACAGTATGTGTATCAACATTGTGGCGTAGGTCTGATTTTACCAAGGGCTTAGTTCCCAAAAATGAAAAATAATGTGTCCCTCACAATGTGGTAAGAGTAAATCTGTGTAAAATTAACTGCAATTATTCACCATTCTTATCACAGTCCTTCGCTATATTCAAGAATCAATGGTCCCAGACTGAACTGGGCAACACTTCTGGGTATTACTTCCTAGAAGATTCTGCCTCTTTTTTGCATCAATGACCAATAACTGATTCTTACAAAAAGAACTCGTTGAGCAGATTTATATTCTTAAAGACTACTCTTCACACTTTCTCAAACATAAATAAAATAAAGAGATTGTGCTTATCACGAAGGTGGACTGGAGTGCTCAGAGAGAAAGAGCAGGAAAACCTTCAAACCTCAGCACTGAAGGAAAAGGTTCAGAGAGTTCAGAGGTGGGTGCCTAAGACTCAGTGCAGAAGTCTGCAGAGCCCAGTCTTGAACGGAGAACCATGGCAGAGCTCCAGGGAGGAACCTAAGCTAAGAGACAAGGGACTGTTTCCCCAAAGCTGGCAGGAGATAGCTGCACAGCTTCAGAGAGGAGTTTCCTCAAGCTCAGGTACTGCTTATCCCTATTCACTAGAGCTGTATTTAAAAGACCCACAGGGAGTTTTAGGGAGAAAACACCCTGAGACATTTGCCAGTAGTTTAAAGCAAGGCAGTGCAGCGCAAGAACCTGAAGCAATGCAGGTGGACTCTAAGGAGAGTGATTCCTTACAGCCAGAACAACCTATGGATTGTACTTTATGCTTTGCAGACAGTATTGAAAGCCTTTGCTAAACTGTATAGTAGAAGCTGAGTGTAACCAAAAGAAAAGAAGATATTTTCTTTGGTAAAAGAAGCTGCCATGTTTTGTTCTTTTGCTGTATATGTGAGAAGCAGCTGCATTTGGATTGAATGAATGTAAAAGCTCAGCCAGCACACTTGTATAAAGAACCTTTTTGAACAAATACTGGAGAAGTATCCTGGTGCAACTTAATTTGAACCTTTGCTTTTGGGAGAAATAAACTTTGTCATAGTTTTGCCTATAACCCTGGCTTCATGACTATTTTCTATCAGAAGGAAAAACTACTTTTCCCAGCATGCATCATGAGAGGAAAGTTAGTTGATTTAACCTTCAATAGAGAAAAATAATGGCTACCCTAGCCCTCCAAGCCTAAGGCAGAGAGCGGGGTATGACAATACTGGCCACATTCATTTATGTGATCATTTCTAAAGTCGCCTCCTAGATCGTGATTTCCAGGTTCCTATGTCCTACAGCTCAGTATAATTAAAGTAATGGTCCAGACACCAATCTTGTGTAGAAGTTTCACTGTCACAGGTAATAAAAGTATTGACAGTGCCTCTGATATTTCTTCTCTTTGATCTGCTGAATGTAGCATAAGACTGGGATCAGGAGAGAGAAAATCCTGTATGAGTTTGAGGAGCTGGACCAGTTCCTGAATGAGGAGCGGTGGATCCTTCTCTCAAGGCTGGAAGTGGAAGAGAAGGAGATTCTAAAGACAATCAGGGATAATGTGACCCAACTAGAAGATCAAAGCTCCTCCCTCATGAAACTGATCTCGTAAATAGAGAAGTGGTGTCAGCAGTCAGCAACTGAGGTACTGAAGGTGAGACTGGGTTATCAATCAGATTCTGTTTGCTTGTTTCTAAATAATGCTGGAGAGTTTTGAATTTAACATGAGCAGTTTAATCAACTTGTACCTTCTGCTCTGTTTACCAGTCTCCACTACTTTATCATGACTCTCTCCCTTCTCTCTGTCTGTTCCACTCTCTTTTTCCTGCCTTTCCTCTGAAGCTGCTGCTGTCTCCCTTACTAATCTCTCAAGAGTATCTATTTTCTCCTTTCTCCATCTCCCAGCAGACTGTGCTCTCTCCCATTTCACTGAACAATAGATTGTCCTCTCCATATCCCTCCTGGTGTATCTGTCTTTGAGAAATCAAATAGAGAAGCAACAATTAGCAGAACTCCCTGTAGTGAAAAGCTTCTCTGACATCAGGATGACTTTTGGCCTTGACAAATGTGCTAAGGTAACCTTTTTTAGAGGAAAATTTAGCAAACCAGAAAACATTTATTTATTTATTTAAAGTTTCTTATATACCGCGCTCTTTAGCATCAGCGCGGTTTACATGGAACAAAACAATCTCAGTACATTTGAAAACACGTATGAGTTACAGATAACAGGGCAAAAAACTTGGGTAACAAGGGTAACTATCTACAAAAACGATTGAACTATTTACATAAAATCAGCTAGCAGCGAGATTTTAATGAACAGAGTAATTACATCAAAATTTTTTTTTAGTTCTAGAAGGTAAGTCTCTTATGGAGTGGTTATGCATATGAATCTGTCTTATGACATATTATAATAGCATTACGGTGGCTGGAAGTACTCATTGAATAGGTAGTGCTTGATAGCCTTCCTGAACTGCTTCATGTCTCGAATGGACTGCTTCATGTCTCCCTGAATGAAGACTGTGACATCAAGGACATCAAGAAAAGAGTATAGGAAGGAATGAGAGTAAAGGAAGAAATGAGAATCAAACAGTAATTATGGAGAAAAAGATCAATAAGGAATATTAGAAGAGATAAAAATCATTATTGAAAAGTGCTTTAACATTATAGAATAGGATACAAGCTATTAATCATCTGGCAATTCCCGTACTATCATACTGCTTTGGGATTCTAGATTGGCTTCTTAAAATTCTTGAAAAATTGGATGTATGAACAAGAAAACTCTTCCACGCCCATGAGGTAATTTATAAGAACTACTGTACACCAAGACTGTAGATCCCTAGATCTGAAGGAGTACAGGGACTCATAGAAATTGATTATACCTTACATAGAGAGCTACTATCATAGGCCTCCAGGCCTACTTAACAGTATCAGATCCAAAAATGCAAAATGTGCTGAAATATGAAATTAAACATTCAGAATCAGTTTCCATCATCAAGCTTGGACAAGTTAAGAAGGAATGAGTGAGAATCCACAAGCACATACATGGAAGGCAGCAACAGAATTGGCAAAAAAAAAGATAAAATCTTCAACAATTAGATCAGGAAATGAGATAAAACATAAATACAGCAGGAAATACAAGATATTACTCCAGGAACCTATTGTCAATCAAGAACGGATACATGAATGGTTAAGGAGAGGTGAACTGTATGAAAGAGCTGGAAATAGTGACTTCCCTTATTGCCGGCTGTGAAGTTCTGATAGCAGAAAATTTCTGTAGATTAAGGCACAATAAAGAATGAAAAAGTTATGACCACTCAGAATACTCCCATTCCGACTGATAAAAAGCAGGATGCAAGGAAGCCGGACACGGTAAATGAGAAGGACACCAGAACTGCATTGAGTATAGAGATGTCAGCTCCAAGTGAGTTTTCTGTGATGTGTGTTGAGAGGGAGAAAATCTTCAAGTACCAAGAAATACATGCAGAAACCAAGAAAGTTAGAGAAATACTCATACTTTGGAGCCGAATAGGTTGTCCCCCTGGCAGGGCGCATACACTAATGGGACATGGAGGTCCTCCTGGAGACCAGAGACTTGCTGCCAAGCAGTGTGTCTCACTGAGATGACTGTGGCTGTGGCCTGGGCAACTGAGTCATATGACTCCATGGCTCCGTGCCCACCAGAGAATCTGCAACATTCCTAAAAGCCATGGAGTCATTAAAATACTGCCAGACAATTAACACCCCAACGCACCAACATGGTACAACTCCGGACATGGTATTCATGCCAACACAACTAATAGAACAGAACAAAACCACAAAACCAACAATCATCCCAGTCCCCTGGTCAGATCACCGTGTATTTGAATTCACCATGACCCTGAATAACCCCACTCAATGCAAAGATGATGAAAGAATAACCAGATGGTTTAAAACATTTAAAAGAGACTCATTCATAAATGACATCACCCCACAACTTCAGCAGGATCACGACACCCTGGACCTAAACATAGAAGAATGGAACACAATAATATCCAATGCGGCATCTGCCCCAGCATTAAAAATCCACAAACTTGCAAAAGATCCAATGCCCCATGGTATTCACATGAAGTCAGAGTCACAAAACGCACACTAAGAAGACTAGAAAGAAAATAGAGAAGAAACAAATCACACTACCTCCTACCACAATACAGAGACAAGCATCGGGAATATAACAATCTAATAAATGAGCGTAAACAGCAACACCATACCAACCTAATCATGAAATCTACCAATAGACCAAGATAACTTTTTAGCACTGTCCAAAAGCTCACCAAGGATGACACGCAACAAAGCACCCCACCATCTTGACCCACAAAAATATGCAGACTACATGAAGTCATAAAACACTAACCAAACATACTCTGCTTCACCACAAACAAATGATCTCACGATAAAAATGCAACACCAAGCATGGGAAAGCTTCAATATACCAACAAAACAGCAAATAGAAGACATCATATCTGGACTAAACACAACAACTTCACCATCAGACCCATGCCCAGTGTCTTGGATCAAAGCCACAAAAAGCCAGCTCTCTCATCACATTCAAAAAATCGTCAAAGATTCACTCCAACAAGGATACATGCCGCAACCCCTAAAGCACGCAATGATATGACCAATACTTAAAAGTAACAATCGGGGGGCGGAGCCTGATGTCCAGCGGGATGGTCGCATAACGCTGAGGCTCCCGAGAGGCCTACTCAGAATCCTGAATTAACACCTCACATACTTGGAACTTCTACTCTGATCTTGCCGGGGCACATTGGTGAGATGGCGGGGACCAAACCAACGCGCCTGGAATTTGGATCTCCAGCGGCTTCTCACGGCAAACGTTCCAAAACTGAACCTCCGTCCCCGCAGAAGGGGCCGGCCTTGTGCGAGGGCCCCGAAATGCAGCAGGAAATCCTCATAGAGATTAGAGGGGTCAAAAACCTCGTGCAGGCAAACGGTGAAGCACTCCGAGCGCTGCGGGAAGATTTTGGTGTGCTGCAAAGCAAGCTAGAAGGGCTTTCTTCGCGTCAGGACAAAATGGAGAGCATCTTGGACTCCCATGCGGCCCGGTTGTCCAAACTCGACAAAGTTGAACGCCAGGTGCGGGCCTTGCAGAAAGAGGTGGAAGATGGCAATAATAGAGCGCGCCGCAACAACATACGACTCGTGGGCATACCGGAGGGAGCGGAATCGGGAGACATGAAAGAGTTTTTATGCAAAATCCTCCCTTCCCTGCTCCAAATCACCTTTACCAAAGATTTGGAGATTGATCGCGCTCATCGTGTACCCACAAGCATAACGCTCAACAGGAAGACCCCGCGGCCTATCATTTTTCGACTTCTGAGATATCAACACGTGGAGCAAATTCTGAGTGCCTCTCGGGCAAAGGGCCATATGGAGTTTGAGAGCCACAAGATCTCCTTCTATCCCGACTTGGCTAAACCCACGGTCGACCGCCGAAAGCGCTTTCTGGAATTCCGGCCGAGGCTTCAACAACTACAAGCACGCTATGGCCTGATGTACCCGGCCAAGCTCCGAGTCACGCTTCACAATCAGACAAGAACATTTGAGGACCCTGATCTACTAGCGGAGTTTTTGGATTCCAAAGAAGCCGACTTGATGCGCTGACTTCCAGAATACTCCTGCAAGTCTCCTCATATCTGCTGTACCTGCCATATTGGATCTGCCGCAGCCCAGCAAAGAGTCTGGCGTGGGCAGTCTGTTTGCCTTACTCTTGATGGTATCTGTGACCCGACTCCATCTACCCACAGTAGCCTCGATGAGTATCAGAGACAGTGTTAATTATGGACTCTGGTGTTTCTTTTCTTTTTTTATATGTCTTTCTATTTCCTCTCTAGGGCCTCCTCCCGCAGACATATGGTCGCCATATTCTTTGGGGTTTTGCTTCTTCTCTAAGATTCGTTGGTACATACTTTTCAATATGGGGTGTATTAGCCAGAATACTCGGTGATTATGACATTGTTGTACAGATTCTGATTATGTTGTATGTTATCATGTGCCCTTACCTAAAATGTCTATTACCGATTGATGGCACCATGTAAGATTTTCTCATTGAACGTAAAAGGAATCAATAATCCGATAAAACGGAAGAAAATCCTAAGCTACCTCAGTCAGGAAGCAGCGGATCTGATTTTTCTCCAAGAAACGCATTTAAATTCGAAGGAAACTCTTAAACTCAATATTAAACCTTACATGGTGGCCGCCTATTCCCCAGCCGTTTCTAAGAAATGTGGGGTTGCCATACTGGTTAGGAAATCTTTGCATGCTACTATTATTGCGACTAGCTCAGATACAGGAGGTAGATGGTCTAGAGTTCACCTCAAGATAGGTAGCCTTGAAGTTACATGTATATGCCTTTACGCTCCTAATGTGGATGACCCTGCCTTTTTTGCTACCATTGCTCAGGTTGCGCAGGCTTCTGCTAATACTTCATTGATCATTGGGGGGGATTTCAATCTAGTCCTTGATCCCCTGATTGACAAACAGCCGCCTAGGACGAGTGGTCCCCCCAAGAGTCACGCCACGCTTACCTCCCTGATCAAGGATCTTGCTTTAGTTGATCTATGGAGGTTACTACACCCCAATGAGCTTGACTTCACCTTCTTCTCCTCCCCTCATAAATCTCAGTCTCGCATAGACTTCTTTCTAATCTCAAAACTGTTAGTTCCTCAGGTGGACACTGCAAAGATTCACTCCCAACATATTTCAGATCATGCTGCCATTTCCTTTCAATTACACACTACTGCACCCCAGGGTTCTTTGATAGAGCCCTGTTAACTCAGCCAGAGTTCCAGTCAGAAATTCGAGCAGCCATACAGGATTACTTCCATTTTAATCTACCCCAAGATACTGCGAATTGGGCTTGGTGGGAGGGCTTCAAAGCGGCCATTCGGGCAACGATCACTAGCTATCAAATCCGCCTGCGGAAACAACGCAAACAGCAGCTGCTTATACTAGACCAACAAATAAAAGCAGGCAAACGAGTTCTAACTTCACGTACTGACCCTTGTGTATTAATTCGCTTACAGCGTCTCCGTTTTCAATATAATTCAATCCTCTCAACTGCAGCTTCTAAGAGTATTGAGCTTCAGCGAGGGACATATTATCGTGAAAATAACCGAGCCGGTCGACTCTTAGCCAACGCCTTGAAAGGTCAAAAAGAAGCCAAACGCGTAGCGGCCCTTCGAGCTCCACAGGGAGGGGGCATAGTGACCACAGACTCCGACATTGTAGAGCTCTTTCGGGATTTCTATACCCGCCTATATCAATCTGAATGTGAGTTCTCGTCAGAGACATTCGAGCGATTGCTTTCTGGCATTTAGCGGCCGACCCTCTCTGAAGATGATAGGGATGCGATGGATGAACCCTTCTCTACTTCAGAGATCCAATCTGCCCTAAAACGAACAGCCTCGGGCCGTGCCGCAGGGCCCGATGGTCTCCCGACCGAATTCTACAGAACGTTCAGTGCAGATTTAGTTCCCTATTTAAATCTCTATTTTACTGCTCTTGCGGTAGATACATCCTCTTTGGGATCCTTTTCTGCAGCTAATGTGGTAGTATTTGAGAAAGAAGGCAGAGACCCGCTACTGACCGCCAACTACCGTCCAATCTCCCTACTTAATGCCGATTATAAGATCTTCGCAACGATCTTGGCCACCCGGCTATCTGACATGATGGCTACCCTAATTCACCCCGACCAATGCGGTTTTATACCCGGCAGATCAACTGCTGACAATGCTCGGACCTTGTGCCATGTGCTATCCAGTGCTGCCAATCTCGATCATCCATGGGTGGGTCTTTCCCTGGATGCCGAAAAAGCCTTTGATCGTCTAGAATGGCCCTTCTTATTTGCAGTTCTCTGATGGTATGGCTTTGGAGAGGGCTTCCTCCGATATCTCCAAGTCATGTATACTCAACCCGTCGCCAGTATTTGTGTAAACGCCATCAAATCTCAGCCATTTAACCTCCAAAGAGGCACGCGTCAAGGTTGCCCCCTATCACCAATGCTCTTTGATCTAGCTCTTGAACCCCTAGCCCTCCTTATTAGACAGTCCGCACGTATTCGAGGTGTCCCCTTTAGTCATAGGGAGATTAAACTCTCTGCATATGCAGATGACCTTATGCTCTTCGTATCCCTCGATTCGGTTCCAGCTGTCTTGGATCTGATTGACGGATACTCACAATTATCGGGCTATAAAATTAACTGGACCAAATCTGTAGCATTCCCACTGAACCGCTGGGTACATGAGGCTGACATGCAGGCCTTTCCCTTCCTTTGGCAATCCCGCATGGTGAAGTATCTCGGGGTCCATTACTGTTCTCCTTTAGAAGACACTATCAGTTTTAATGCCAAAGAGGTAGTCTCCAAAGTCCGTGAACTCACAAATCTTTGGTCTCCCTTATCTCTCACATGGTGGGGCCGCTTAGAAACTGTGAAAATGATGATAGTCCCCAAAGTGAACTACATTTTAGAAATGCTGCCATGCTTACTTCCGTTACATACTTATAAAGATATTGAGGGCCTTCTCGTCCGTTATCTCTGGCAGGGCAAGCCACCAAGGATAGCTAAACATAAACTGCAGTCTGCAAAGGAACGAGGGGGTACCAGATTTCCTGATTTTCTTAGATATCATCAAGCCTTCCTACTTAAGCAAGGTGCCCGATGGCTAGATGCCTCAACAGACAGCAGACCAGTTTGGCTTGACATAGAAGAGGAGCTTAGTAGCCCAATTCCGTTGACCCATCTCCCCGGTATGTCCTATCAAGTAGACACCCGCCATCCACCAATGATTGTCGATACTCTTGTGGCCTTTAACACTCTCATTCTATCACTGGGCCCGAATGTATGTCCTCAAGACGGACTCCCGCTATGGAATAACCCCAGAATTCAAGTCCTAAATCGAACAATAGCATGGAAACCCTGGTACTCAAGGGGGATCTGGACACCCCAACAGCTTTTCTCTGCAGCTCGTTGGAAAACCTTTTCCGATTTACAAAAGGAATTTGCGTTACCAGTGAAACACTACTTTCAATTGATGCAGCTTCAACACTGCCTCAAAAGTGCTCGAATCATGCCGCCCTCTGCCCCTACTGAGGATGGGCTATTAGAGATAGTTCACTCTATTAGTAGTACACATGGGGTAGCCTCTAACTTTTATAAAATAATATGTCAGGGTACAGACACGGCCACTTTTAGAGCCCAACAAGCCTGGGAGCGCGAACTGCAAACCACTTTAACCCCTGTGCAATGGAGCGTTTTCTGGAGCAAAGTAGTGCGGGTTTCCCGGTCTGCCTCTGTTACCCAAACTCTCTTCTTTTTTGCACACAGATGCTTTTATACCCCAGAAAAAATAGCCAAATGGAACCCAAATGCTAGGGACCTGTGTTGGTCTTGCCATACTGCTGTGGGAACCTTCGCTCATGTTATTTATGAATGTCCTCAACTACAGGTCTATTGGGGGCGGGTCTGGGGTCGTATTCAATTTATCTTACACTTTCACGAACCTCTCTCTTGGAAGGTCGTGGGACTCCGCTCTGTGGCGGAGGTCCCCTCTCTTCCTAAGAAGGGTCGCTTTCTCCTTGATTTCATGCTGGGTATAGCCATATGCTTAATCACGAGGAATTGGAAGGATAGCTCTCGACTTACTGTCAATGAATGGTGGAACCTCGTCTGCTTATATAGTAAATATGAGCAGATACCTCGGAGAGCTATTCCCCATGTCCAAACTCACTCTCGCTTGTCTAAATGGCAGATGCTTAATGATTATGTACAATCTGCTCATTGTTCCAACATGCCTGTATAATGTGCACTCATCATGTTTTAGATCACCGTTAGGTTTTGTAACACAATAATGTAAGTACACGCCCGCTTCGGGAATGCTTAGTTTTCTAGAGAAGAAGCAGGGGGGAGGGGGGTGGCAGGGGTTTACTTTGGTGTATGTATTACACGTTATGTATCTGTCTTTTAGCTGTATGTCTTCCTTTCCTTTGTTGTTATAAAACGAAAATAAAGAATTTAAAAAAAAAAAAGTAACAATCTAAGCCCATCTGAACCAAAATCATACCGACCTATCTCCAGCCTGCCATTCCTTGCTAAAGTCGTGGAAAAAGCAGTCCAAAGACAACTTCAGGACCATATAGATATCAACGCCCCATTGGACATACATCAGCATGGATTCAAGCCCCAACATGGCGTGGAAACACTACTCACCTCCTTCTTTGACAATCTCCTAAGAGGCATAGACAACATAAAAAACAACTTCCTGCTAGTGTTCATGGACATCTCTGCGGTCTTCGACACTGTGTCACACCCTAAACTATTGCAACGCTTACAACAGATAGGACTATGCAAGAATACCCTGAAGTGGTTCACATCATACCTGGACGCAACAAGTCAAATGCAATCAAAAGAAATCCCTACAATTCCCCGTCACGCAGGGAATACCTCAAGACTGACCCCTATCCTCAATGCTCTTCAACATCTACATACAGCCTATATGCAACATCATCAAGCACCACAAGTTACACTACCACATTTATGCTGACGACATCATGGTGTATGCGCCAATCAACCTACTAGCACTAAACACTACAACAATAACAAAATGCCTCGAAGACATGAATGACTGGCTTATAGCCAACAACTTAACGGTCTACTACGACAAAACTGAGGCAGTGTTCGTCACCAGGAGCACCATCTTTATACTCCACAAACTATCAGCATACTAGACAAACACATAGTAGTCAAAGAAAAAGTTAAGTATCTGGGCATAACACTAGACAGAGCTCTGAACCTAAAATCCCACATCACCAAAACTGCAAACAAGGCATATCATCGATTGAAAATAGTCAGACAAATCAAACCAATGCTCCATCAAGATCACTTCCGCACAGTGTGCCAAGCACTCATTACACCACTGCTTGATTATGGAAACTCACTATATCAAGGCCTTCCTCATCAATCTCTACACCCACTATAGATGGTTCAAAATGCCACAGCACGCATCATCACAGACACCCCCAAGGACCGAGCACATCACTCCCGTCCTACAACAACTACACTGGCTCCCAATGGTAGCAAGAGCTAAATATAAAACAATCATGATAATCTTCAAAGTCATTCACCATCTCTCAGCAGACGTACTCCAAAACGTTATAACAAGAGACATCAGCAATAAACCAAGAAGAACCAATAACAACAACATGATCGGCACACCTTCAGGATATCACAAAACCAAACAAACAACCTCAAAAAGAGCACCATCACTTCTGGCATCCTCAATATGGAACTCCCTACCAATGAGCCTGAGAGCTCTAGAAGACCTCACAGAATTCCGCAAAGACCTCAAAACATGGTTATTTATAGAAACCTATGAGCATTCAAGCAACATCTCTCACCCAAACAGCAACACTACTGCCACAGCCAACTAAACACGCACCCATCCTAACCACACACACAAATTCAACACACCACATTAGTAAATACCTTTATGTTAAATGTTACTTCAACTGTACTGTCTAAATACTGTCTTAATGTCTAAATACTGTTACATAACTGTGCTGTCTGAACGATTACATGTACCCTAATGTTAAATGTAACCCTCCAATTGTGATGTGACATGACCAACTTGATTGAAGGAAAAGGTGGCATACAAATCTGTCTAAATAAATAAATAAATGACTTGTAGATGGTGTGGATGATGTGATAGGTCTCGTATAAGTATCTTGAAGCATCTCATAATCTTCAATTGCACAGCTTCCAGGGTCACCCAGCTGTAGCAGGAGATGATGGTGATAATGTGGAATCTGCAGCTGATGTGCCAAGACCACCATGGCCAGAAGGGCGCACAGATAGGTCTTCCTGCCGATGGCATCTAGGATCCTTTGTTCCTTACCAGGTGGTGTTTGCATTATCGATTTTGTGCTTTGGATTTCTTCAGGATGATCTCCAAGACCATTGACTAATCTGACAGTTGCTGGTGATTCTTCCAAATAGAGGATTGAAGGTCCCGGAGGAGATGGTGCACTGGGAGGTCCAAAAGCTCCTTGGGGGCACTGTTGGACTGGAGGATAGATAGAAAGTCCCACTTATTAGTGGGGTTCTGGGTTCACTGGGAGTGAGTTGAGATAGAAATATCAGAGATACTGTCAATATTTTTATTACCTATAACAGTGAAACTTCTCAACACAAGATCAGTGTCTGGACCATTACTTTCATTATACGGAGCTGTAGGACATAGGAGGCTGGAAATCACAATATAGGAGGCGACTTTAGAAATTTTATTTATTTAATGTTTCTTTTAGTAATAGTAATAGTAACATAAATGAATGTGGCCGGTATACATATAAAGCAGAGCAGCGAGTTTTAGAAAATTCACACGTATATTTGGCATTTTGCAAAGTATATGGGTAAACCCTACACCAAGGACTGCAACCCAGTCAGGGTTTTAGGATTCCCATACTGATATGAATTTCCTACAATTTTTATTTATTTATTTATTTAAAACTTTCTTATATACCGCCTCTTCCAGCGATCAAAGGCGGTTTACATATAACAAGTGTAACAAGAACAGTTTTACATGGAACAGATTTTAAATTATTTACATAATAACAAGTGTAACAAGAACAGGTTTTACATGGAACAGATTTTAAATTATTTACAAACAATTTTTAAATCAACAATTTTTAAATCAACAATTTTTCTGAGTGACTATATTATTAATTGTAAACAATGGAGGCAGTGCATGCAAACAGATCTCATGCATAGTCATTGTCAGTATCTTGAAAACCCCAACCGGGCTGCCGCTCTTGAGGAAAGAGGTTGTGCACCCCCTGCCCTACAAGTATATTTATTTTTATTTTATTTATTTTTTATGTGCACTTATATACTGCCTTTCCAAAATCAATGAACTTAATAACAGTATTACATTTAACAACAACGTTGTTCCCTACAAATACTTTCATATATGTGTATGGTAGTAAATTTTGCATTGCCCTCTTGCTATGTATAAAACCCAGTAGTACAAGTAGGAAGTCTTCCTAAAATTAGTTTCCTGTGTCCTGTGGATCTCTCAGGACCCAGAGAAACATGAAACCTACTTCCTGGTGCCTTGGATCCTCAGGCCCACACTGACATTTGCCTCCTCTTGGTCCACTGGAAGCAGATCATCCACCTACTGCCCCCCTCCAAAAAACACACTCTCTCTCTTCTCCCTGGTTGATCAGAAATCAATAGCAAACACCAAGCAGCATAGGGCATTACAGGCCCTGCGGTGGCTCCAACACCCCCTATTGTAGATATTCTACTTCAGAAAGAGATTTTTATTTTATTTATTTAGTATACATTTGTATACCGCTACTTCCAGCGATCAGCAGCGGTTTGATTACAAATTGGAAATTGTCATATCATGAGAGGAATTTTTTTTTTTTGAGGTATAAACACATTGATTAGACAGGAAAGCACAGCACACAGAGAACTATTTTACAGGGAACATGGGCTATGGAGTGTTAAGTGGCTTGCCCAAGACCACAAGGAGCACCTGTGGGACTAGAAACCCCAGTCCTTCCGGCCCAAGGTTGCTGTCCTCCAGTGGGATTTGAACCCCCGACCTTCTGGCCCGAAGTACCTTGCCCCAACCACTAGGCCACTCCTCCACTCCTGATATGAGTGATAGATACAAGTGATACAAGTGATAGAAATGCTGAAGGCCTGCGAGTGCTTCCCCCTGACAGACCCCATTCTGGCTCTGGTCCCCTGCTCTCACTGGGACCAGAGCACCCAAAGGAGTGAGTGCCAGAGATGTGTGGATGGAACCTGAGAAGGGCTGAAGCGGGGAGGGGATGAGTTTAGAACATAAGATGTGCCATACTGGTCAGACCAATGTCCATCAAGCCCAGTATCCTGTTTCCAACAGTGGCCATCTTTATTTATTTAATAGGTTGTATATACCACTTTATCATTTCAATCAAAACAGTTCACACTGAAACTTAAACTTGCTAATGTACACTAAACAGGGACATTGATAACTTGAATTTTTCTGAGGCAATGGAGGGTTAAGTGACTTGCCCAAGGCCACAAGGAGTGCTAGTGGGAATGGAACCATGATCTCTGGGTTCCCGAACCTGTGTTCTTAACCAAGAGGCTACTCTCCACTCCATTTAGGTCATAAGCACCTAGCAGTTTCCCCAAAAGACACAGATTCCACAATACTTGTACTGGGGCAAGCAGGGGATTTCCCGGGTCCCCTTTAATAATGGTTTATAGACCTTTCCTCCAGGAACTTGTCCAAACCTTTTTTAAACCCAGCTACACTAAAAGCTTTTACTACATCCTCCTGTAACAAATTCCAGAGTTTGATTACACGTTGAGTGAAAAAATATTTTCTCATATTAGTCTTAAATAGATTATCCTGTATCTTCATTGCATGTCCCTTATTCTTTCTATATTCTGATGATGTAAGCAATCAATCTACATTTACCCGTTCCACTCCATTCATTAATTTATAGATCTCTATCATATCTCCCCTCAGCCGTCTCTTTTCCAGGTTGAAGAGACCTAACCTTTTTAGCCTCTCTTCATAGTAGTATCCTTCCATCTCCTTTACCATTTTGGTGGCTCTTGTCTGTATCTTTCCTAATAATGTTATATCCTTTTTAAGATACAGTGACCAGAATTGCACACAGTATTCAAGGTGCGGTCGCACCATGGAATGATACAGAGGCATTATACTATCCTTTGTTTTATTCTCCATTCCTTTCATTATGATACCTAGAATTCTATTTATTGTCTTGGCCACCGCAGCACACTGGGCGGAGGGTTTTAACATGTTATCCATGATGCAAGGCACTAGTAAGGATTGATAGGGGAAAGCACTGAAGAGCACCTGATTCAGAATGAAGTATCTTCTAAGGATACTCGCAAACTGGCGACATTAGAATACTCTGATAGAAAGGTTGTTGTAAAGCCTGAAGTAGCCCGGGTGCATTTTAATAAAGAGCAGACAGATATAATTGATACATATTATTGGTATAAACTGCTAAGTAGAAAAGGAGACAGTGAGTCTGCCGTTGCTGAGAAGCAGACTCTGAAGTGGCAGTGATTTGTGAGCTTGGTTTTTTTTTTATTTTTTGAAGGCAGAGGGAGGCAGCTCTTTTGGGGGCATTTTTGCCACCCTTAGAACTTACCGGCTGAGGCAACCATCTCACTCTGCCTCTTGATAGATGTGCTCCTGTGAGGGGGGGCTCTGTAGGTTGCAGGGAGGCGCTAGAGAGCCTAGCACAGATCCTGCTCATTCCTCACACTCACAGGCTCTAATCCCATCACTTGACCTCTTTCTGGGTCTCTGAAACTTCATCGATTATTTGATTCCCTTAAATAACTGTAATATTTATTTATTTTATTTATTTACAGTTTCTTTTATACCGCGCTATTCGACATCAGTGCGGTTTACAATGAACATAAACTGGGAATATTTTTTACCCTTTTATTGCAGTACATTTTCTTTACAAGGTTAGTCCAAATCTTGAACATCAGATCACAGATTGCATAGAATATATTTATTTCTTTATTCAACACACTTACAATCCTGCATTATCTACCAGCTCACAAATAACTTTCTGATGCCTCTTATCTTGATGTGAAAAATCAGCTCCCAGATTATAAATCACCCTCATTCCCAGTCTGGCACGGGTCGGATTCTCAGAGCTTTTTTATCATAAATACTGAAGAAAGGGTGGAGTTCCTTAATTAAGGTTTTGGTGAAGGTGTAGAGATGAGATTTATCATCTGCATTGTAAAATGAGACTTTTCCTGCCTTGTAATCCAGGAGAATCCCCACTGCCCGGGGGCTCACACTCAGCGGGAGCTGGATCTCAGGAGAGGCCCGGTATTCTCCATCCCACAGTCCCACTGCCCAGTATAACCTCCTAGGTGACAGTCTGAACTCCCCTTTCTTGGGTCTATAACGTTTACAGACCCCCAACTCCCAGCCAGTCGCATCCCCCACCTCCACCTCCCAGTAACGTCTCCCTGAGGTGAAGCTCTCACATCCCAGCACACAGGGATAACGACTGGATCTCTGGGGAGTGTCCAGCAGCTTCTGTTCTGTGTCTCCTCGTCTGACACTTTTCCGATCCTCAGACAGGATGAGCTCAGGATGAGCAGTTTCCGGATCCAGAGTCACATTCGCTGCAGGGAGGAGACACATTAATAAACATGAGCAGATGCTTCTTATTGGCTCCTCACACTCCCACCTCTAACCCTCATTGGCAAGTTCTACAGTCAGTCAGCTATTTAATGAGAGAAGATCCACTATTGGCTATAATGTGCTGTCAGACCTGCAGAAGATCAGTCCTATTGGCTAATGGATCTTTAATTCACCATATGGGTTTGCTCTACTGAGCAAATACAATAAAGCTTCCGATTGGCTCCCTCACTGACAGACTGCATAAAACAAGCCTCCTCATTGGCCCCTCCTAGGTCCCCATAGCACAAAGCAGTAAGCTCAGCTCTCTCAGCTCGTACTAATCCCTTTAGGGCTCCAGTGCCGGGTCTTAGAGTTCCCAGAATGGATCAGTAATTAGTAACTGGCTCCACTGTGAGATTCATTAGTCAGGTTTATCCTTTCCCACAGCTAAGAACATAAGAACATCAGATATGCCATACTGGGTCAGACCAAGGTCCATCAAGCCCAGTATCCTGTTTCCAACAGTGGCCAATCTGAATTACTAGAGCCCCTGAAAGACAGAGACGGATCCGTTATACATAGTGAGGATGACATTTCCCAAAGTGCAGCACTGCATTAACTTGTGTTATTACTAAATCAATCCCTCTGCATGAAACAGGACATGTGGGGCCAATTCAGTTGTAGATGTTCTGCCCCTGTGTGGCCGGTCAAAATCAGGGCATACAGTGGTAGCACCGTATTTGGATCCCACAGGGGCTAGACCTGCCCGTGGGATCAGAATTGGGTCTACCGGCCTGAATGTGCAGACCACACACCAATTATGATCAGCCACATGTCTGGCACCTACCTGGCTAGCTCAGCCAGGATCTTCAATGGAGTCACAGTTCCATGGCATCCCGTTGTCATGCAACTGCAGGAACCGCGATCACTGGCCACCGCCAAGAAGATTCTTTCCCTGCAGCTCAACCTCCGATCCTGCCAGAGTCAGGCTACAGGGAACCCTCTGCACCCCTCACCATTTTGTCTCTGCTGGCCACTGCTGTCCACCCATATCCAGGGGGACTTATTCCACCTCTGAGGATAACTCCCTCTTCTTTTATTTTTGTGTAAAGATTTTTATTGAAAGATAATAGCATAACAATAATAAGAAGTCAAGCATTTGGATTGCAATATGTATCAAGCCCCTCTCCCATCTTCAATGAAACCATACTTTATCCAGTAAAATCTGGAATGTCCCAAACATTAATAGTAGGATAAGAGTAGTATAATGGGTACACTACTTGTCAAACTGATTGACAGGTGAGATAAGGATGGCGGGAGCCAATCAGCGTTCACTTCCGGTCTATGTCCCGCCTTAGGCCACGCCCCCCATAGAAGTGAATGGCGAGTTAGCCCTGCCCACTCCCGCCCCCAAAATGTTGACAGGTACCAATCAGCGCCCACTTCCGGTGTATGTCCCGCCTTAGGCCACGCCCCTCCCATAGAAGTGAATGGTGAGTTAGCCCCGCCCAGTCCCGCCCCCAGGTGTGGCCACCGCCCCCCACTTGACACACCCCTGCCCCCGCCCCAAGGATGACATCATCCAATCAGCGTACACTTCCGGGGGGGTGTCACACCCACACCACGCCCCACAATATGGCATTAGCCAATCAGCACCCACTTCCGGGTTTGTGCTACGCCCACAGCCTCCCATCCTCCTCCATGCCCCCATGCTACATCATCGGAAATGACATCACCGGAAACAGGGCGTCATCAGAAGAGGGACTGTCCCTTTTTTGCTGACATCAGTGGAAACAGTATGGCTGACTCCAGAAATGACAGTATGGCTGACTCCGGAAATGTGTTTTTGCTTCTGCTTAATACTGAAAAACAAAAATGCTTTTCTCTCTGTCTCTCTCCCACACAGACTCAGTTGTTTCTTTCTCACACAAAAACTGATTCCTAGCACAGAGAGACAGGCAAGCTAGAATCTTTTTTCTTTCCAAAATGCAATTAGCACATCTTTGTTAGAGGGATCACCCTCTCACCTTCAACCACGCCCCTGCCTACATCATCGGAAATGGACTGTCCCTTTGTGCTGACATCAGCGGGGAGCAGTGTGACTGACTCCGGAAATGTGTTTTTTGCTTCTGGTTAATGTTTACACCTGCAAAAAAAAAGCAGGAACCCTGGAAAAATAAAATGCTTTTCTCTCTCCTACTGCACCAGTTCTTATTTCTCACAAAAAGATTCACGGCACAGAGAGACACAATTTTCTTTACAAATGCAATTACAAATGCAATTGTTAGAGAAACTAGTGCGGTCCATGTGATAGAATTTTACTTTTAAGACCTCACTGTTAGAAGTATTCTGACAGACTTGTAGAGTTCAGACTGAAATACAGAGAGACCTGAGTTCAAATCCCCCTAATACAGCTATTTTATTTGAGAGAGCCGAGTTCAAATCCAAATACAGCTATTTTTTAGTGGCTTTGAAAAAACCAATACAGAGATACAAGCCCGGACATGTCTCTCTAGGGTGTGGTAACACGTGATTGGTTGAAACAAGAGGTCTGTTCTGAGCATGCTCCTGCTCTAAGGGGAACATTTTTAACACAGAGTTTCAGAAAGGAAAAAATGGCTCTTTTTGGAACACCAAGCAGAATTTCCAGCAGGGCACACAACATTAATTACTAAAACCATTCTGAAGATGTTGGCAAAATAAAAAGTACAGTCAAAGCACGGCAATCATGAAGGAAACCTTATTGAAGAGCATTTACTATAACCCCAAAGCAGCAGGGAGCTTTGGGGGCATAAATCCTCTACTTCAAGCTGCTAAAAAGCAGGATAAAACAGAAATGATGTAGTTAGATGGGCTACCGGACAAGATGCTTATACTTTACACAGACCTGCTAGGGTCCGTTTTAAAAGAAACAAGACGATCGTGTCAGATGTGGATGCACAATGGCAGGCTGATTTAGTTGATATGGCAGCCTTGTCCCATTATAACAATGGCTATAAATACATATTAACAGTGGTAGACATCCTGTCAAAATATGCATGGGTTGCAAGTTTAAAATCGAAAACCGGTCATGAAGTTGCTAAAGCCTTTGAAAAAATATTTAATCTAGGTCGTATACCTGAAAAAATACAGACAGACAAGGGTAAAGAATTTTTAAATAGGTCCCTGAAGAATTTATTAAAACAAAGAGGGGTTCATCATTTTGTAACCAATAACGATGTTAAAGCAGCGG
This sequence comes from Ichthyophis bannanicus, assembly GCA_033557465.1. NCBI lineage: Eukaryota > Metazoa > Chordata > Amphibia > Gymnophiona > Ichthyophiidae > Ichthyophis > Ichthyophis bannanicus. The sequence goes on along the minus strand of CM066031.1, from coordinate 25,777,770 downwards.
TGGTAGAAAGGTTTAACAGGACTTTGAAATCCAAAATGTGGCGTTATTTTACTACACACAACACCTTTAGGTACCAAGACGTATTGCAGGCTTTTGTGCACAGTTATAATCATAGTTTTCACAGAACAATAAAGACGAGACCTGTAGATGTGACACACACAAATTCTCTGCAGATCTGGAAAAGAGTCTACGGTGATAGCATCAAGCGTAAGCATACCGAGAATCCCTTAAAGAAAGGAGATCATGTAAGACTTTCAAAAACTAAAGGAAAATTTGAAAAAGGTTACGAGCAAACGTGGACTGACGAGGTATTTATAATAACGGACATTTTAAACAGGGGCCAGAAAGCAACATACAAGATACAGGATTATGACGGTGAAGCCATACAAGGTTCTTTTTATCCTGAAGAATTGCTAAAAGTCACGCAGCAACAGGACAGAATATACCAAATCGAAAAGGTTCTAAAGGTAAAAGGATGTGGCAGGAACAGATTCTACCTCGTGAAATGGAGGGGATGGCCTGTTAAATTTAACAGTTGGGTTAAAGCATCAGAGATTCAAGACATCTGATTTCTTTCTTTCTTTTGAAGCAGCATTAAAATAAAATTGAAAATGAATGATGGTGGCTTTTATATCACCCTGCCTAGCAATGCCTCAGCAGATGTGTTTTCCCAAAATACCAGCTCTAATTTTACCATACAACTAGCAAGGCCTTTGGACTTACAAGGACAGTGGGAAGTGGGGCTCGTGGAAATACAATAACCCAACACCTGGGAGAATATTAAGGAAGACCATAAGTATGTTGTCGCTTCTGCAGCAGGAAATATACAGCACCTTATAGTCAGGAAAGGACATTACGCGACCATGCAGCGTTTAGTGGAATCCATGAATCAGGACATTAGCAACATCTATAAATCGGCGGCACCACTAATCATTTATGAGCCCCATGCGCGAAGAATCCGGATAAAATCGGAAGATAGGTCTACTATTTATGCGTATGGTGATTTGGCAACCATTTTGGGAATAGAAGCATACGTTAATACACAACGTTCCCATTTTCCAATGGATATCACGGCCGGTTTTAATACCCTCTACCTGTACACAGATATTGTAGAGCACCAGTTAGTAGGTGACCATTTTGTGCCACTGCTGCGCTGTGTTCCAACTAAAGGGGTTAGGGATGAGTTTATCACGTTACCTTATGATAAGCCGCACTATGTCCCTGTGAACAAACAGCATATCGATACCATCACATTTGAAATAAAGACGGATCAGGACAAGTACGTCTCATTTCGTTACGGGAAGGTGATCCTTAAGCTTCATCTGCGACCCCGGAGGGTGACTGTTTTTTAAAATGGTTGTGGCTAAAGACTATGGAGACCCCAAAGCATACAGGCATTATTATACAACACAAGCCGGCTATGGGCTTTCAGGATATCATGGAGTACCGGTCATGTATGGGGCCGGTGTAGGTGGTGTTTTTCGCAGCCTCTTTAGAAAAGCTATGCCGTTTTTGAGAAGGGGTTTTGAAATTATTAAACCACACGTGAAAGGCGCCGCAAAAAACATAGCCAAGGATGTCATGAGCCATGTCACAACGGCCGTTCTAAATAAAATGAACCAGGCTACAGAACAGGCAGGATCAGGACTGGCTGTGATTAGAAGAGCTGTTAAAAGAAAGAGAACCGAGTCTCGGGAGTTACCACAAGGACCGCCCAAACCTTTTAAAAGAAAGAAACCCGTGGGTGGCAGGTCTCAGAAGCTTAACCGCCGGTCTAAGAAGAGAAGCGCTAGCTCTAGGCAGCGAGATATATTCTAAAAAGCACCATGGCTTTTGTACACCACGGCTCTGAAGAGTGTGTTAAATCGGAACTGGACCTGTTTCAACTAGCACCGACCCAAACAAGTATCGAAAAAAGTATTTATGTGGAAATTCCGCCATTATCGGCTTTGTCGGAAACAGCCCCTTTGGACTTCTATATCGCAGGTCATGGTGAAGACTACATTGATTTAAATAGTACACTTTTGCACCTGACCTGTAAAATTGTGGCAGAAGATGGCTCGAACATCGCAGCTCTGTTTAGCCAGCTGGATGTTACCCTGGGTGACCAACTCATTAGCCAGAGCAACAACTGCTACCCCTACAGAGCCCTCATAGAGCTGCTTCTCAATTATGGCGAAGGATCCCTCAAATCACAGTTTACAAGCGGACTGTTTTATAAAGACACAGCCGGGCAGCATGAGGTGAGAGAGATAGGATCTCGCAATGTCGGCTTTACTGAAAGGGCTCAATTTACGGTCTCTAGCCACAAGGTAGAGCTATTGGGGCAATTACATAGCGATCTATTTTTTCAAGAAAAGCTATTGATTAATGGTGTGGATCTCAAAATCAAATTGACCCGCAACAAAAACTCTTTCTGTTTAATGAGCGGTGATGCCGAAGAAAGTTATAAAATCCTTATCCTAAACGCTGCGCTCTTTGTAAAGAGAGTTAAAGTTTCCCCCGGAGTGCGCCTGGGACATGCGGAAGCTCTGCTGAAAGCTAATGTCAAGTATGCTATTGACCGTGTGGGGCTGAAGGTGTTTAGCATACCAGCCGGTGCCCGTGTGACTAACCAGGAAAATCTCTTTTTGGGGCAGCTACCAAAACTCATTGTGCTGGGATTTGTGGATAATGATGCTTTCAGCGGTAATTATGCTAAAAACCCCTTCAATTTTAAACATTATGATATTAATTTTGCCGCTCTATATGTGGATGGTGAACAAGTACCCAGGAAACCTCTTCAACCTGACTTTCAAAACGGATGTTGTGTAAGAGAATATATGCAACTGATACAAGCAAGTGGTAAACATCTGAAAGATACAGCATTGCTGATTGACCGTCAGGAGTTTTACAAAGGTTATACCCTGTTGGCGTTTGACCTTTCACCAGATCAGGAGTGTGCAGACCATTACTCGCTGATTAAAACTGGTAACCTGCGGGCTGAAATACGTTTTGCCAGCGCCTTACCCCATACAGTTAACATGATTGTTTATGGGGTTTTTGACAATGTGATAGAAATTAATCATAGAAGGAATGTTCTTTTTGATCATTCGTGAAAATGAACACCCTGCAGATCTTCCGTATTTTAAAGAAGGACCCCTGTGTTGCAGATTTCTTTTTAGATGTGCTACCCAGCGACTGGTTAGCGGATGTACAAATATCAAGGAAGCCAGTGTGTTTGGTGGTAAATACACACCCTCATAACCTACCTGGAGAACACTGGTTAGCCATCTATATATGTGGAGATGGAACAGGGGAATTTTTTGATTCTTATGGACAACCACCTGATAGCTTATTCTTTCCTACCAGCATTATGAGCTTTTTCAACAAGCACTGTAAAACTGTTTTATACCACAACAGACAATTACAGCACCCAATGTCTACGGCTTGTGGATATCACTGTGTATTTTTCTTGCACCACCGCTGTAAAGGGGTGCCTTTTGAAAATATTTTAGAAATGTATTCTGAAGATTTAATGCAAAATGATGATATGGTGTTACATTTTGTAAAACGCAACAAACAAACTTTGTGTAGATCTTTTAGAAATCCGTTCCATAATCAGCAAGTGTGTGTTTCCTATCGTGAATGTTTTGATGCTTCTAAATAAAAAGTAACCCCTCTAAGGAGGTTTTTTGAAAAGAAACCACTGTCTAGTCTTTTATTTTTGTTTTTAAACATTTTATTGAAAATACATTTTTTACACACTCAGCCACCGGTATCTGTGGGATAATTTACGTTTTTTGTGAGGGAGTAGCTCTTTGCTCTTTATCGGACCCGTGTACATTTTAGTAGCCTTCACAGATGGGTTTCTCTTTGAGGCGTGCCAGTACATCTCTATTGGCTGCATTACCCATTACCGTAGAGGGCATATTTAATTCGGCTAGGGTTTGCATGAACTCCTCCCAGCCCCTGGGTATTCTTCGTTGTGAAAGAGCTTGGGGCTGCGTAGCCCCACGAACGAGGTCGAGTAGGTTAGAGCCATTGACGGGGTTTCCCCAGTATACAAATGTTCCATTTCCCTCCCAGGATGCCACATTCTTGTTTTTTAACAGTTTATTAAGCAGCAACTCAGCATTTTTCCTATAGCGCATATTGATGCTGTTTAACACTTCTTGTATTACAGGATCTGGAGGTATAATATTTTCTAGAGATGCTGCCGTTGATGTCTCATCTTGTGGCTGTAGATACAAGTTTATTTTTTCTTTTTCCATATCCCTCTGTCCGTTAAGCACGAGATAGCGCTGTAGCACTTCTGAGTAACATTTAGCCTTTTCGTGTTCAGACATACCGACGCTTTGCAGGATGTTTTTCATTTCTTCATCTAACTTATGGATGGTCGTGGTTCTAATATTTTCATCCCGATCTGGCGGGTTTCTCAAGCGCTCAAGTTGTTGACTAGGGACTATGTACATTTTTTCAGCGTGATGCATTAGAGGTTTGTCAGAAGCCCCGTTATCAACGGTAATGCAAAACTTAACAGGGGTCCGATAAAGCCACCCGACTGTCTCACCAATTGCTTCTTTTTTTTAATGGGTAGTCTTTTATCGCACAGACTCTTTATGGCATGACGCTTCCCTTTTAAAACCTTTATCTGTTGTTGTGAAAGAGGAATGTTACCTTTTAGGGTGTTGAGAGCGATTTCAACTATAGCTGCTACCAAATCATTAGAAGCTGTATTCAGGATGGCTCTTCTGTGCTGCGGAGAGGCTTGAACCAAAAGTTTTAAAAGGGGCAGGTTTCTCTTTACACGGCGAGACATGTTGTCTGAGACACACAGGCATGTATGAAGGGCCGGTTACATATTCATTTCTTTTTATGTGAGATTTGTGGTTTTTCACAGTATACCGTGGTCCAATCTGGCGGGAAGATATCCGTCCTCAGTCTGTAAGCCTCAGGCGTTGTGTTATTTAAATCCACGACGAGATACCCAAACGGCTTTCTGGTTGCATCTTCAAAGACTTCTAAAAAGAATTTTGATTTTCCAGGGTACATCTGCCTGGCTAGAATGGCAATCTGTAACTTATCTCTAGGATTCTTAAAGAGCACCATGTATTTGGTATTTAAAGTTATAGTTCGGCTTTCTTTACCTTGGCAGAAAACATTTTGAACAATATATATGATGCTCAGGTTTCTGTGATGCACATACTTGGTAAAGGCTTTCTCTATTTCATCACTTTTACAGGCAGAATCCATTAGGTCATCAACAATAACCAAGTTTACGTTATTGGTTGGAAACAGCCGTTCATCATTAAAAGTATCAGGCAAAGTGTCCATAAATGTAATAAAAGGATATTTATTTAACATTTCTTTATACAGAGGTTGCCAGCAACTGTAACACCACACAATATTGTTAGGCATGACAGTCAATACACGACCAGCATGTTCTAACATCTTTTTAACAAAGAAACTCTTGCCTGAATTGGACGGCCCCGCTAAAATACAAGAAAAAGGATGTGACCAGCGCACATCCTCCATGCTAGTATCCATAGGGTAATGTGCTAAAGCCATCCTCCAACTTCACCCTTTTGTCATACACAACCTTTTGTGTTTTTTTAATCACACCAGTCTCTATTGTCCAACCCTTTTTGTTTCTTATAATACCAGGTTGTTGTACTCCTATCTTTTTCTGGGATAAATCTGCTGTCCCAGGCTTGTAGTCCAAAACTAGATCTTTCAAACTAGTGAAATTGATTTTCTGGCAGTTTTCTACATTTAACGTAATCCCTTTTACTTTCATACAGGTCTTCCCGCTTGACAGCTTGTAGCCGTATGTTTTAGGCCCCACTGATACAAACTCTGTGATATGTTCATCTGAGGGTATCTCGCTTGTGAGCTCACCTAAATAATCACCCAAAGATGGGTTCCAATCACCCTCTCGACTTAGAAATATCACAGAATCTGTATCATGGTACAGACAGCGTTCTTGCAAACTATCTAGAAGGTTGTGCATAAGCCGTTGTAAAACAGGCAATGAAAACGTTGGTGCTACCCGACAATATACACTGGTCTTTTGAGTGCCTCCAAGACACACAGGCTGTTTCATCATCAATAAAATCGCATGATGAAACCTCGAATTCAGGAGAAAACAGATATTTAAAGAGATCATCAGGTTCTTTCACAATGCTTGTGGTAGGCAGGTTTGTTCTTTGACCAAATTTACCCCACAGGGAATTTAAGAAAAGTTTTGCTATTTGACGCTTAACATGGTTTACATTAATCTGGTCTGTACGCAAACACACACCCTCTTTTCTAAAGAAATCAGCTATGTACACATTTTGTTTTTCAGTATCATTGCACCATCGAGGGTAGCCAGAAGCCTCTTGTTTTTGACGGAGGTGCATTTTGATGTATTCGGAAAAGAGATGATCAGATTTTTTCTCGAAATGCCAGATTTCATAGATTTCAACAACCACATACCCTTTTGCAATGGCTAAATTCATCTCCACCGTACACCAAGTCCCCACAAAAGCTCTCTCCTCATCCGTGTGGGCACACATTTCCTGTTGCCGTGTGTCAGCACACGTGTGACACAGCGGAAACATAAGCTTACCGCCCAACCGTATGGGTAACACTGGGAAAAAGAGCTTTCGTGGGGGATATACTTTTGCTTTTATAAAACCAAAGTACTTTGTAGGGGGGCCAAATTTGTCATAAATGATTTTTGGATGGCCTATTGGATATTCCTTTGTTTTATTGACAAAAGGGTATAGGCTGGTAAAATCATAGTAGTGTATTTTTTCCCCTGGCCTTGTTTTGTGGTACAGACAAATGGCATTTGTTCTAACCCCGAAAAGGGCATCTCGTGGAATCAGAGGTTGCGGTAATGCGGAGTCAGCTAGGAAATCTGCGCAGCCCCCGTCATTTTCTTTTACCATCCGCTTCCACTCGTGCTCCCATAGACTTATGACCTTGAACCCACGGCTTTCCAGGAATGCAGCTTTTAGCTGTGTTTTGTAATAAAGAAAACCATAGGTCGTGGCTGCTATAGGATTCTGGTCTTTATCGTTATAACAGCTCGGACAGCCGTGGTGAAAACAACCATTAAATTCAAAAGCTGTTTCTACCCCACCGATCACAGCATAGCCATCAAGAAAATAAGCCCCCACCTTTTTTTCACCACCATCTTTCAGAGCATGTGTGATCTGTATATTTTCTTTGGCCTCCACATACATCAGCCATTGAATAGAGGGGGTTGAATATCTCTTTGTCTGCCGGTGATAGTTATCTGGTGGGATGAGTGCCACAGTCTTGGGTTCTAAAAACATGAATCTGAACATAGCCATACATACAGATGCAAGGGTTATATATTGGAAAGGGTCTAAACACCTTGTTTGAATTTCTGAGATGTCACCCTGCTCTACAAACACTTCTTTCTCTGTCATTTTCATGATTTCAGCTCGGTAGAGAACACAGGCCTGCCGCAAAATAGATACATCCTGCTGGCAGTAATAAGCCAGCTCTTTTTGCAAATTAAAAGTTTTATGCCGATTGTCCTTGTACCATTGTAAAAATTCATCTTTTTCTTCAGGCAACATGTTACTCACACCGTAATGTTCAACACCCGGCATGGGGCCCACATAATTTTGATTTTCCAGCGTATTAAAAAAGTGTGGAAAGTACCCCTTGCTGCCTTTAAAACCCATGGCTTGTGGAAGTTTGCTAAGTTTCATAGGCAGGAAATTTAGAGAGTCTATAAAACGGATAGTCAGAGGTTCAACGGTAATTTGTAAAAGTTTAGCACCTTGAACCAACAGCCCCGTGTCCATCTTTTCTTTAAGCAGTTGTTTAAGAACAAAATATCCGTCATAACCTTTGGAATTATGGGCTATGAAGGTGTAACCTTTAAATTTTTTGTCACAAAAAATCTGTATAAAGGCAGAAATACATTCGAGACCCTTGAATTCCCAGTTTCTTTCATCATTTAAGTCCGTCGCATATATGTAATTAGGGACATGCCAGCCTGTTTCTTGCATACATTCACAATCATAAAAAATATACTTTTCAGATGTTTCAGTTTTACCAATAGAGGTCATAAAACATAAGTGGACACCATCCCCGGTTAGGGGCTCGCGACATAGTTTACAATGACGGCCCTTACACTTATGTTTCTTGTCCACATAAGACTCACATTTCTGGCACAGTATCTTAGATGAACACGCCACTTCTTTTTTCAGAGCCAGATCCGCGTGTCTATCTAAACACTCTTTAGAACGACAAAAGAGTTTGCAATTAGGGCATCTCTGTTGTACACCAACATTATTCGCACACGTTAGTGTCAAACAAAGACGGCACCATAATGTGCAATTATGATCGTGACTGTACGGTTTCTGACAGTAACTACAGAAGTTACGCTCCCCATAGAATTTTTTGACATCGGTTATACCATAGAAATGGTCATCGTGTAGCAACAAGAACACAGTCTTAGGGAACACAGGTCTGTCTGATGTCTTAAAACAAACCCATGATTTTGTGTAAAGCACAACGCGTATGTTTATCTTTAAATGCTGTTCAAATATTGCTACATCATCGAGCATGACTTTTCTATGTACCGGCCACCCCAATTCATTATGTAGTTTTTTAGCACCTTCTAACAATTCGACATCTGTCATTTTTACCTGTGACATGAGGGCTGTGAGGCTACCTGCAAAACACAGGCTATTATCAGTGTTGTTCAAGTCTATCAAATACATCCTTTTCTTATGAATAATATGGCTAAACGGTATAGTCTTTAAGACCCTACGAGCACCCCCACCCCGATTTCTTATGACAAGTACAACAACCCGGAATATATCACAAACCTGGATTTCTCTGTGACTCTGAAGGAGTTTAGCGATCTGATTTAAGAAATCGTCAGCGTCTAATGCTTCGGGGTTTAACTTACCAGAATACAAGGAATTGTGGAAAAGAGATGAGTGTAGATGCACCTGTACATAATCACCGGGTGAAAACCTGCTGCTAACCTCATCCAGAATATGTTGAATACCTTGCCGAATGGCGAATTGAGCCTCAGATAATGATGTTATCCTGTCTAAATTAATAAACCGAAATTTCTCTGAATAAATTACACCATTAAACTTGTTCAATTTACGATCCCACCTTTTCACAAACTGAACATAGCTAACTGGTTCTGATTCTTCAGCGAGGCCTAATGCATGATTATTTGCGCTGTCCTCTGAAACACTGTCATCAAAGACACGGCTTTCACCACGCCCTCCGTATTCTGTACCGGCGTGTGTAGATTCACCGTCAGAAAAACTATCGCTGCGTGATCTTTTCCTGTTAGACTTCTCTCCCACAGCCGCTGATTTTCTAACATTTACTCGGTCTGAAAAAGAAAACGTAGGGGCTAATACTTTTTTTTTTTTACAGCGACCTTAAAATCTATGTGCTGGATAAAACCGGAATACTCACTATTCTGCTTATCTTTTGGTTTTCGGTATGGAGCTGTTTGCTCTTCTGTACCGGTGTGTGTAGATTCACCGTCAGAAAAACTATCGCTGTGTGATCTTTTTCTGTTAGACTTCTCTCCCATAGCCGCTGATTTTCTAACATTTTCTCGGTCTGAAAAAGAAAACGTAGGGGCTAATACTTTTACAGAGACCTTAAAATCTAGGTGCTGGATAAAACTGGAATACTCACGATTCTGCTTGTCTTTTGGCTTTCTGTAAGGTTCCGTCTGTTGGTTAGACTGGCCATCTTGTTTTGTAGCATCTTCTTGGTCTAAAATAAAAAAGATTACAGGTTGAGGCTGTCCTCTGAAACACATTATGAAGAGCATAGCTGTTGGAAAATTAAAACACCACAGGACATACCTTTTAAATTTCTTTGCCGCCTTCTTTTTGTAAGAGAAAGTTTATTTGTAACCCCCTTTTTCTGCTCCTATTTTTTAAAGACAATCATAAGAGACAGAAACATTACATAGCCAACAATATTTTAAAAAAAGTAAGATTCATATCTACTCACCATGTCTGAAGAAAAAGTTGCAGATGATACAAGCTATAGAGACTGTGTGATCTTTTCTGGCTGCTGAAATGTACTGGATCTCATAAGCTTATCATACGACCTGGCTAATTCACAATGCCTTTTTTTCGCAGACAGTACAGTGTAATAGATGCTATATATCTGTGTATGTGGCTAATACACATTCCCACCCATTTCCCAGACGTCTTAAGTGGATTTTAGTTATACGACAGTTCTGCACATTCTTATCTTATGGCCTATTGTTTAGGACACACCTGGAGGCCCCATTTTTTTTTTCAGACAAACCATTGTAGGTTTAATTAACTAATCATTCCTAAAACACACCACACATAGGTTCAAAATATTTATTTCAAATAAAATGTTTTCATCTTGTGAAATTCATTTGAGCATTACAAGTTTTAAAAAAAATAAAAGGTATACATATAATTTTTGTTCATCTGTATGTTCAACTAATAGATTCTGGAAATACATACATTTTCATAAAAAGTCAATTTTTACAGAACTTGGTGTTTTTTAAAGAACGATCTATAATCTCTGTCACAGATTAAGCCTTCCACTATTTCTATTTCGCTGTCTGCCACAGAATTAAGCAAAATATTGAGCAGTTGTTCTGGATTTCTACTGTTGTTAAAATCTCTGACGAGTTCAAACAAAAAATTCAAATTTTCATAAACTAGGACAGTTGCTTTCATTTTATGCCCCGCAATCATGGCAACATTTAAAATAGGTCCTAGACACAACCTGTTACAAGCTTTATGGATTTTCTGATGTATTTCATTGTGTTCCCACTTTAAACAGTCATGGTGTCTTTGGCCTGGAGCATGTATTACACACGCTGCACAGTCTCTATGCATAACGCCCTGCCAGCATTTCTTGATAATACAGGCCACCGTTGTTTGTATAACAGATTTAAATGTGTTTATTTCATCAGGTTTTGTGTAGTCCCTTTGACTGGCTATGACATCAAATGCCTCCCTTTGATATGTACAGAGAAAGCACAAACAGCGTAGATTGGCAGCCAGTATGTGCCCCTGTAGGAGCAGAGATTCGTCACTTCCCTACAAAAAAAAACAAAATAATGTCAGTGTCAACTGCTGTTTCTTCTATAACACTTTTCTAAATAAAAAAACTTCTCTTACCTCTGCTGATCCTAGGTCTTCCAATAAACAGTTTGTTTCTGCATCTACAGTGGCGTGATATAATTCTATATCCTCCGGGTCCATTGTGTTGTCAGATGTTAAGCCAAGTTCTGTGCCAGAATCGTAGGGTTCTTGAGAGTTGAAAAATATTTGGGCATCTGGATAATCCACAAAAGCTGCTATTTCTTGCTCAGGATCTGCCAGACTCTCCTGTAGTTCAAATGGATTTTCAATCGGTGGATACCCCTCTGCAACGGCATCATGATCCTTAAGGAAGTAATTAATGTTGTGTGCCCTGCTGGAAATTCTGCTTGGTGTTCCAAAAAGAGCCATTTTTTCCTTTCTGAAAGTCTGTGTTAAAATGTTCCCCTTAGAGCAGGAGCATGCTCAGAACACCTGGAGCATGCTCAGAACAGACCTCTTGTTTCAACCAATCACGTGTTACCACACCCTAGAGAGACATGTCCAGGCTTGTCTCTCTGTATTGGTTTTTTCAAAGCCACTAAAAAATAGCTGTATTTGGATTTGAACTCGGCTCTCTCAAAAAAAATAGCTGCATTAGGGGGATTTGAACTCAGGTCTCTCTGTATTTCAGTCTGAACTCTACAGGTCTGTCAGAATACTTCTAACAGTGAGGTCTTAAAAGTAAAATTCTATCACATGGACCGCACTAGTTTCTCTAACAATTGCATTTGTAAAGAAAATTGTGTCTCTCTGTGCCGTGAATCTTTTTGTGAGAAATAAGAACTGGTGCAGTAGGAGAGAGAAAAGCATTTTATTTTTCCAGGGTTCCTGCTTTTTTTTTGCAGGTGTAAACATTAACCAGAAGCAAAAAACACATTTCCGGAGTCAGTCACACTGCTCCCCGCTGATGTCAGCACAAAGGGACAGTCCATTTCCGATGATGTAGGCAGGGGCGTGGTTGAGGGTGAGAGGGTGATCCCTCTAACAAAGGTGTGCTAATTGCATTTTGGAAAGAAAAAAGATTCTAGCTTGCCTGTCTCTCTGTGCTAGGAATCAGTTTTTGTGTGAGAAAGAAACAACTGAGTCTGTGTGGGAGAGAGACAGAGAGAAAAGCATTTTTGTTTTTCAGTATTAAGCAGAAGCAAAAACACATTTCCGGAGTCAGCCATACTGTCATTTCCGGAGTCAGCCATACTGTTTCCGCTGATGTCAGCAAAAAAGGGACAGTCCCTCTTCTGATGACGCCCTGTTTCCGGTGATGTCATTTCCGATGATGTAGCATGGGGGCATGGAGGAGGGTGGGAGGCTGTGGGCGTAGCACAAACCCGGAAGTGGGTGCTGATTGGCTAATGCCATATTGTGGGGCGTGGTGTGGGTGTGACACCCCCCCGGAAGTGTATGCTGATTGGATGATGTCATCCTTGGGGCGGGGGCAGGGGTGTGTCAAGTGGGGGGCGGTGGCCATGCCTGGGGGCGGGACTGGGCGGGGCTAACTCACCATTCACTTCTATGGGAGGGGGCGTGGCCTAAGGCGGGACATACACCGGAAGTGGGCGCTGATTGGTACCTGTCAACATTTTGGGGGCGGGAGTGGGCGGGGCTGGGCGGGGCTAACTCACCATTCACTTCTATGGGAGGGGGCGTGGCCTAAGGCGGGACATACACCGGAAGTGGGCGCTGATTGGTACCTGTCAACATTTTGGGGGCGGGAGTGGGCGGGGCTAACTCACCATTCACTTCTATGGGAGGGGCGTGGCCTAAGGCGGGACATAGACCGGAAGTGAACGCTGATTGGCTCCCGCCATCCTGATCTCACCTGTCAATCAGTTTGACAAGTAGTGTACCCATTATACTACTGATAAGTAAAGAGTAAACCAATTATCATGAAAAAAGTTGGCAAAACAGTCAAACCCTGAAGGGATAAGAAAGACTGTACTATACTATTTCCTGGATCACCAAGGTACATGATAGAACTGTCAAAGTAGTACCAACATCTCTAAAATGGGATGGTTTCACCAATAACCTAAGCCTAAACAACCTTTCAATTACCCCCCACCCGCCCATCCCCCCGCCCAACCCCAAGCTTGAGGAGAGAATAGGATATCTGTAAAACAATACAATGTAAAAGGTAACTGAGATACAAGTCGATCCTCAATTGCTAAAACCATTCCTATCAAAAATTTAGATGTTCAAATATTTAGATCCCAAGAACACAGATGTAACTCAACTTTCTAAAGGCAGAAATTGACTCCACAGCTGCTGTAATCTATCTGGTTTGCCTCGCAACTTCGATGTGAGTTTCTCCATTTTATATATGTCCCAAACCTTTATTAACCATTCGGTAAGAGTGGGCACAAAACTCGGCTTCCAATAGCGGCTAATTACCGAACGAGCCGCAAGAAGCAAGCATTGTACTAGTCGGGCAGTATTGACTGGTAAAAGATCTGGGTCAAAATACCCTAAAACACAATATTCAAGGCTACAAGGGAAGTCAATCTGCAATTTCTGATTGATTTGGGCATGGATTTTCTGCCATAAACATTGTATCTTTGAACAGTCCCATCACATATGGCAGAAAGTTCCATGACCACCACAAAGTCTCCAACATAGAGAATCATCAGCTCGCCCCCAGCGATGGAGCAATAGGTGCAACAGGTACTGGAGGACAAGCTGTTCCTGGCAGAAGAAGGGATTCTCTCCCTTTTCTGTGAACCAGATGGAGAACCTTCTTTACTTAAAGGTGTATGCCCTTCTGGTACAGGGCTTTCGGAAGGCCAGCAGGATATCCTCAACATCCTCTGGAAGACTGAAATGGGTCCACACTACCCATTCAGCAGCCATGCTGTTATTGTCAGGGACCCCACATTGGGGTGCAAAAGGGAGCCTCCCCCTCCTGGGACAGGAGGTCTGTGGCTCAGCCCAGAGGAACTGAGAGTGCCGCCAACAGGGAGAGAAGCAGGGGATGCCCAGTTGCTCTGAATTTTGAATAGAGGCCTCGTGACTAGGGGAGTCAGCAGGAATGCATAGAGTAGACCCTTGGCCCACAAGATTATGACGGCATCTGCTGCCACTCTCTCTGGGTGCGGCTAATGGGAGCAGAAGTTGCGTAGCTGCATGTTGACCAGAGAGGCAAAGAAGTCCATCATGGGCCTGTCCCAGGGGTAGAAGAGCTATTCTGATAACCTGGGGTGCAGCACCACTCGTGTAGCCACAGGACTCGGTGTCTGCTAAGCAGTTGTCCTGGCCCAGAAGGTACACTGCTTGTAGGTGCATATTGTGGCTTGCTGCAAAGGAGAGAAGGGCCACCGCCTCCTGGCTGAGGGAGTATGAGCCCATGCCACCCTGCTTGTTGATGTAAAACATGGCAACTTGTTTGTCCATCTGAATCAACCTCAGTTGATGCTGCAGGCAGTGGCAGAATGCTTGTAGGGCCAGAAAAATTGCCCAGAGCTCTGGGAGATTGATCTGTAGAAGGGACTTCTCTGGAGACCATCTGCCTTGTGTGAATAGGTCTTCACAATGCGCTCCCTAACCTAAGAGGGAGGTGTCTATGGTCAGGGTCCTCTGTGGTGCAGGTACCTGGAAAGGCATTCCTGCCCAAAGGTGGTGCAAGTTCTACCACCAGTTGAGTGAGTCCACCAGCTGGCGGGTAACCTTGACCCTGTCCCTCAGCCAGCCTGTGGCTTGAGTCCTCTGTGAGCGCAGGCACCATTGGGCCATCCGCATGTGTAGGTGGGCTGAGGGAGTGATATGGACTGTCAAGAACATGTGGCCCAGAAGATGGAGGAGGAGGCTTGCGGGGGTCGAATAGAGGCATTGCACCTCTCCTGCCAGCTGCTGGAGATATGCTGCCCTTTCTCTTGGGAGGACCACCCTTGCTTGTAGCACGTCCAAGTGAGCACCTATGAACTCCAAGCCTTGAGCTGGTGCTGCAAGGGGCGGATTGCCCACCCTGCGGCCTTTCTGGCCTCAAGGGCCGTACTGCCTCTAATAAGCCAGTTGTCCAGGTAGGGGAAGATGAAGGCTCATTGTAGGCACAGGTAGATGGCCACTACTGCTAGGCACTTTGTGAAAACCCTTTGTGAAAATCCAGGCTGAAGGTAACTATCCTGTACTGGTAGTTCTCTCCTCCCACCATGAATCTTAGGCACTGTCTGTGGGAGGGGTGGATCAGGATGTGGGTACATGCATCTTTTTGATCTAAACAGTACAGCCAATCTCTGTGGTGGAGGTAGGGCAGCAGTGTTCTAAGGGAGAGCATCTTAAACTTCTCCCTCACCAGAAACTTGTTCAAGTTTCACATGTCTAATATGGGACTGAGGCCCCCAGTTATTTTGGGGAAAAGGAAGTACCTGGAGTAGAAGCCCTTTACCCATAGGTGCTTGGGAACAAGCTCCACTGCCCTGTCCCTGAGCAGGTCTGCAAGCTCTGAGATGAGCAAGATCTGGTGGAGGAGAGGTCGCACAGGTTCTCCTGGGAAGAACCCCGGGGGTACCTGCTGGAGGTGGAGGAGGTATCCCTCAATCACCACCTGCAGGACTCACTGGTCCGAGCTGAGTGCCAGGTGTCCCCCTGTGGGCTGAGGAGGGTCTCGCAGGAGAGAGGAGACCATGCACTGGGAGTCAAAAGCTCCCCCCAGGTTGGGTGGGAGTTGGAGCCAAGGGCTTTTGAGTTTTCAGCTGTTGTTGGCTCGAGAAGAGCTAGTAGTGGCTCTGATGGAAGGACCCCTTTTTCTTTGGGAAAAGGGGTCTTTTCCCCTACTATTTCTTGTGAGGAAGGTCTGAGGTTTTCTTTGCCTGTTTATGACCTTGGCCTCTATCTCAGCCGTTTTGTCGGCCAATGGGTTGCCGAACACATTTTTGCCAGTACAGGGGACATCAAGCAATTTTTCTTGGAACCATTGCTTGAGGTCCAAGGTCTGCAGCCAGGCCTGGTGCTGGGTGCCGATGCCAACTGCTGCCACTTGGGCTGCTGACTCAAAGCCATTGTAGGCATCTCGGGAGAGGAACTTGGAGCAGTCTCTGATCCCGGCTGTCAGGGAGTGGAACTGCTGGAGGGGTCCCCAAGTGAGGCCAGCTGAGAAGCCAGGAGCTCCTGGATTAGGGCCTTGAGGTACATGCCTATGTACAGTTCATAGGCCTGAATCCAGCATCTGAGCTTACAGCCCTGATAGCACTTGCACCCAAGAGCCTCTCTGCCCGGGGGGGGGGGGGGGACTGAGGAGTAGTAGTTCTAGTTCTTGAGCTTTTGCATTGTTGACTCCACAACCATGGAGTTATGTGGGAGTTGAGGTTTGCGGAAGCCAGAGCCTTTCTTGATGTGGTAGATGGCATCGAGGCATCGGCTGACCACCAGCACCGAAGCCGGGGTCTCCAACATTCTAAGCAGCAGCCACTTGAGGATTGGCTGCATTGGCATGTAAGAGTCTCTTTTGGCAGGGACTCATACTGGAGGATTTCCAGTTCTTCAGTTCGAGGGTCCTCCACCAACTTGGTCAGGGACCAACATGGCCCAGGCCATATCTTGGGTGAAGTCATGGAAGGCCATGTCCTCTGGAGGGGAATGGCATCAGGGTGCCGGTGGAGATGGCTCTGATGGAACATCTCGGTGCCAAGTGGTCTCCCGGGTGGCCTCGCTTTCAGTCTCCCACTCAGAGCCTGAGGGCATCGATAATTCTGAGGCTTGGGGATGTCATGCCTTGAAGCTGGCCCTGAGTATCCGGGGTACCATGGAGGATCTCGGGTCTAATTCATGGAAACTGGTTGGGGAGGACTGGATACCCGAGGACTGGGACTGGACCTCAATCAGTGATGAGGGTTCATCCGAGGCCAGTGGCACTTGGAGCCTGGCTCAATGCCCGGAGACTCCTCTGCAGTCGGGGGTCCAGTTGTTGGGGTAGATGTGGATGAACCGGCCATTATTGCTTGCTGCAGGGCCAGGATTGTAGAAATATTCTGTTCCAGGGCTATCATTCTGGTTTTGAGGCCAGAAGGCTCCACAGCCTTCAGCATGGGCACCGGGGGTCTCAGGCCCAATGCCAGCATTCTCAAGAGTGCATCCTCGATGAGGACCATGGCCTCGGGGAGCCTGGTGTGGTCTCCGCCGGCTGAGGAGTCCTTCTTAGAAACCTTAGTGGAGCACTGCTTGGAGTCACCCGAGTTGCTCTATGGGACTTTACCAAGTTTCACCAGTGGAATCTTGACTGGCTTCAAGGATTTTTTCTTTTTTCTCTCTGGGTCCGGGGTCTTCTGGGAGAATCCACAGCCATGGGACTCCGAGGATGCCTGGACCTCTCGGGAAGTGCTGGGCTTGGAGCCCAGCATCAGGAAAACCGGTACTGAGTCGGACCTCGGGAACATATTCTCCTGCAACTCTGACCGTTTTTGTTGGTTTTCGGAGTTATGGCCTGGCACAGGTCACAGGTGGTGCTATCATGGTCTGGGAGCAGGCAACGGAGGAACCAGTTGTGGATGTCCATAACAGATATGGTCTGACTGCTGCGGTGACGTTTTTTGAACCCACTGGGAGACATCGTGAGAGACAACTGGCCGGGGTTGAGAACCCCCAAACGAAAAAGGGCGCAAACGCTGGTTGAGGTGAGCCTCGATCAAAAAGAGGGAAGGAGCTGAGAATGGGGCCAAAGTCTGCACCGGCATGAGGCGGGAAGAGGAACCAGTATGCAAACTGGGGGAAAAAAACTATTTTTTAAGGATAGTTAGGAAGATTTTTTCCGGGTAAACAGGACAAGTGTCCTTTGGGCTCAGTGATTAAAAGGAGACTGGGCAAGATGGCACCTTTGGGCAGGAAGCGTGATAGCATGTCCCAAAAGCTTTCATTAAAATCTGGGGAAATGCTCCGCACGGACTCCATTAGCACCAATGTCACCCATATGTGAGGACTGACTTCCTGCATGTACCTGGAGAACACACTATATGGTATGCGGCAGCCTTTAGTAAATCTATCCCTCAGTTACTGTCCAGTTTCAATAGAATACAAAGCTCAGGATGTGATTTTCTAGAGCACTTGCACTTTCATAAATCTTCTGTGACTCCCCAGCCTCTGCAGAGCAGGCAGTGCAGATGTGGAAGAGGGAGCACTCCCATCACCAAAAGCATATCTACGGAAGCACCGAGAGTCACACCAGAGCTCAGGAACAGGAGAAAGAGGAGGCGCTGTGTACAATGTGTGTGTTGCACAAAGCCGGGTCCAGCTATCTGTGCCCTACATGCTGCCTGTTAATTCACACTTTCTGGGGCTCATGCTGGATCCAGAAGGCCTGGGGGATTATACTTATGCTTAGAAAGGAGATCCTGCATATAAAGAGGCTCCAGATTGGGTAGCTGGTTCAGAGGAGTTGCCCCAGTACCCCTTTTGGTGTGGTGGTGCACCCCAAGACACCCTCTGCATGTGCTGCATGGTGAATCACATGGCTCAGGGGGGCAGGGGGAAGAAGCATCTATCTGAGGGCCATGTACTGGTGGTCAGCACAAGGCCTAAGATATCTCATTGATCTGTGAATGGATCAAGCGGAGGAAATGGACTCTTTTCCTCAGCTCGCCCATAGGTTGAACTTGCCCAACTTGGATATTTCTGCTATCTTCAGATGCGCCACTATCTTAGCACGCTGCAGTGAAAGGAACCTCACATGCTATAGCAGAAGAGTCTGGGCGATGCGCTGCAAGCACTGGGGGAGTAGGCCGGTCACAAGGGATCAGGAAGCTGGTACGACCAACCTTGGACAGGCAGTATCTGCGTCACTGGCAGGGGGGTGGACTTAGTAGGATCACAGCACCAGTGCTAGCAAGAGCCTTCAAACATTGCGCTACTCTTTCTGAAAACACATATCTACAAGAGCAACAATAAACTTTAGTGGAGTGTGTATGTATACAACATCTGGGCCCTCAAGGCCGGACTGCGGATCTCGTCTGTATGTGGATTGTGCGCACAGTCTCCAGCTTCTCTGCTACATTGGTTTTGGTTCTGCTCACAATTAGTCCAGTTTTAGTCTGGCATATGTATTAAGCTGGGTGGTTGATTTTCCTGAATGGTAACTCCTGTGCCAGAAATGTGTTTGTTTGGGTGTTATGCGAGGCATTGGGAGACCTCGGCATCCCAGAGGGGATTTTGTGAGCGAGGGTTTTTAATGGTTAAGAAGGTAATTCTTTGACTCTGGCTGACTGAACAGACCCTGAAGGCGCAGCAGTGGGAAAGTGCTTTACATGAGCTTATGGAACTGGAATGCTGCACAGCTGTGCCGTTGCATACTAGAGCCCACAAAAGATTTCTCACCCTTTGGGGGCCGCTCATAGCTTCAGCCTCTCCAACTGTGCAGAGCATGCTACTTAATATTTAACTCATTGCAGGCTTAGAGCTAGGAGTGAGTGGGGTGTTGCATGGATGATGGTGAGCAGTGGACTGCAAGGAGAAGGGGGTAAAGGAACGCTGGATGAGTCCTTACTGCTTATCCCTGTTAGATTGGACTGGCTTGTATTAGATACTTCATCCTCAGGGGAATGTAAATTTCCCGATCTCATTCTGTGCTTGGTTAGCAAGATTGTGGGCCTTAACTCAGGCAGACTAGGGTAAAAATATTATTTCCCACATCTCTGTAATCAGAGGGACAATAAAGGCCTGGCAGAATGGACCAAAAGAGACCCCCTAGTGGCTGGGCTGCTCTGTCTATCACAGCCTGCAACTCAGAGCAAGGGGCACAAGACAACCTCGCTGGACATGTTGGGATCCCTGTTGTAATATACCACCGATATGTATGAGGGCACGGGAGCAAAGGAGGGGGTGTAAGGGCATATTGTATTGCATTGTATTGGAGGTTATTAGATTGTTCTGCATTGGGAGGTTGTGTTCCCAGATTGTTGATCTACATTGTTAAGATATTTGTATTGTAACTTCACACTAAGAATAAGAATAAAAATGATTTAAACAAACTCATTTCGTAGGCCATTTTCTCTGCTCATTCTAGAAAAAAAGAATTTAGCTCAATAATTCAGACTATTTCACCTGCAAATATAAACACAATCATAGGCAGAAACTTGAACAACCTAAATTTGTAAACATCTTTCTATTACTGAAAACACAGGGCACTACTGCTGTGCTCTGGGGTCCTAAAATAAAAGAAAAATGTCTTCTTACAACTGATGTTATCAGACCACTAGTCACTGAACAGTGCTACATACACTATAGAAATGATTACAGGTAGCAGTAGTGGTGTTTCTCCCATTATATGATAACATCAGCTTGCTGGGAAACACATCCTTAGCTTTGTATGCCATTTTCCCTGCAGTGTCTGACTGCATAAGAAAGGGATTTAACAAAGGAAACTGAACAGACTAGAGAAGGGAGCTACTGTACATTATTATATAGACATACATACTGAAAGCTGAAATTGGAGAATATTATTAATTCTTTTTACAAAAGCTTTGCTCGTTGAAGGGATGCTATAATTGACAATAACTCCAGGCTCCCAGTTTCCTGTAATGGCCTCAGAATCTGTCTGTTGTTGTAGACGTTTGCCTAACTCTCTAGACAGCCGCCTGCTTAGTGCTCTCTCCCATTTCCCTTTCCCCAAATTCGATGATGGTCTTTTGTAACAGAGCTAGAATTCAACTGATAAAACAAAACTCTGTACCAAAACTTGAAGCATAGTTTGTAACTATTATTGGCTTGAATTAAATATGTATAAATATGTTGTCTTATAATAACTTCTATAAGTCGCCAGGAGGTCTCAGAAACCGTAAGGCATCCACCGGTTATTTGCAAACCATCTCGTGGGTAATGCCCTAATCACATCAATGACCCCGTTCTGTAGGCAACTTTATACAAGCTTTTTCAAAAACTTCTTAAATACATCTTTCTCTCTTGCTTCTCTTATTATTAAAGCTGTTAATGTCCCTTAGGGCAAAAAATCCCCTGAGGAAACCGAGAGGGTGAAACGCTACAATTGTGCGCCAGACAGTGTCGGGAAAGTTCATCAAACGCTAAGCACTGGAGTATTTTAAGTCTTTTTGCTTATAAGATTTTTTGCCCTAAAGGACATTAACAGCTTTAATAATAAGAGAAACAAGAGGGAAAGATGTATTTAAGAAGTTTTTGAAAAAGCTTGTATAAAGTTGCCTACAGAACGGGGTCATTGATGTGATTAGGGCATTACCCACGAGATGGTTTGCAAATAACCGGTGGATGCCTTACGGTTTCTGAGACCTCCTGGCGACTTATAGAAGTTATTATAAGACAACATATTTATACATATTTAATTCAAGCCAATAATATTTACAAACTATGCTTCAAGTTTTGGTACAGAGTCCCATTTCCCTTTGCCAAGTCTAACTTTCCTCCCTTTCCCCCTATCATGTAGAATCAAGTTCACCAGGCACAAATGTGAAGTTGCCCTATTTCAGGAAGTTGGGCAATCCTGCTCTGAATTAGTTTTCTGGGGCTATGTGGTATTTGTAATTCTACCATGCACGAGAGCCATGTGCTAAAGCTCAGAGAAGGATTTCTCAAAGGTCACCTAATGCAAAGGTTTTGCTCTCCGATGCTGTAACAAAAAGAGCAAACAAATGACTTCTGTGCAAAACATCAGCACTAAACAAGGAGAGCAAGCCAGGCATGTGCACACAGAAACCCCTGTCTGGCATTAGTGCTGGAATGCTATCTGACGCATAAACATCGGGATCTTGCTGCACAGAATAATATCGGGGTTTCTGCCCCAGACAGCATTCCAGCAGATGCACAAAACATTGTTCCAGCACACTTCCCCCTCGACTCCTCGTCCCCTTTAGTAAGGCCAGAAAAAGGTCGCAGGTGCTGTATGCTCAAGATAAAGAGAAGAACCAGGCATAAATTCCTCTCTAGCACTGACAGGAGATCTTTCAGCTAAACACTTATGCCTCCCTAGACTTTGCGTTAAAATCTCAGCCATGAGATCAGCCTTCTGGTCTTCTGCGCACTTCTCTGCATTTGTGCTGAATGGCTAATTGCTTCCTTTCCATAGATTTAATGTTCTCTGTTCTCTGTTCTGTTGTGTGCTCAAGGCTTTATACACAGTTAACTCATGTGCAAAACTCATTTCTTCACTGGTAAAGCACAAAATTGTCTGTAAAGTCCACGTTAACTGATGTGTAAAGCCTGCTTCGTCTGCATTGACTCACGACCGTATGGTAACCACTACCTTGACCTCTTTGGAACAAGTGGGGAAAGCATGCAGAGCAAGACTCATGGAATTCTTTTCAAAACTTTCCATGTCTGTGTGTACATCTGTAAAACTGTCTGCAGCCTTCACTATAGAAAAATAAAAGTCAGGAGTGGAGGAGTAGCCTAGTGATTACAGCAACTACTAGGAGCCAGGACTTGAATCCCACAGATACATCTTGTGGCCTTGGGCAAGTCATTCAATTCTCATTGACTCAGTTACAAGCTTACAGGGTGATGCTGAAAACTAGTGCAGCCTTTCAGCACAGATAACTCCACTTTTAAGCACATCTAATTCTAACATGCATAGACAGCAAAGGAAAACCAGCACACAATTAACGCAAGAGTATTTAAATACTCTTGTGTTTCAACAAATAATAATGTTCTAATGCATGATAAAGGGAATATTTTAGATCTGGTATTCCTCCCACATAAAATCTATGAGCAGATTAAAAGACCAGCCCCCAAATGTTACGTGTGCCATGGCCAGATCACCACCTAATGAACTTTTCAATATCATCATACCTTACATCGGACTAAACTAAATAGACAAACAACACACTAAGTTTAAGAATTTTGTTAAAGATACATTCAAAAGGGCACTCTAAATAATATTCACCCTTACATTAGAGATCTTGATAGTCTGCTAGCTAACTGGAACACAAGCATCTCTAAGGTAACATAGTATATGACGGCAGCATGGTCCATCTAGCCTGTCCAGTGAGATGGCAAGAGTAGGTGCACCTGCCACTCCGTGCAGGTCACCCCTCCCCATGCCTTTGTTTAGGGGTGTACCCCCTGATCCATGCAGGTCACCGCTACTTGTTGAGATATCAGAGACAATTAAGTTTATTTTGATTTTATCCTGATTCTATAAAAGGGATCCACTGTGTCTGTCCCATGCCATTTTGAATTCTGTCACTGTATTTGCCCCCACCACTTCCATCGGGAGGACATTCCAAGCATCCACCACCCTTTCAGTGAAAAAGTATTTCCTGACATTGTCTTTGTTTACCCCCTTGCAGCTTCAGGTTATGCCCTCTTTTATTACAGCTTCCCTGTCTTTCAAAAAGGTAGGTTGGTTCATTAATGCTCCTTAAGTATTTAAAGGTGGCCTCAAGGCCTGGACCCCAGCCCCAGAAGACAAAATAGCACAAAGCAATGGTACTTGCAAGAGATAAGTGGATTAAAAAGATATTTGAGGAAACTAGAGAGTCCATGGTGAACCTCTAAATCTCCTGAAGACAGAATAAACTACATGAATGCTCTAGTAATGTACTATGACTACATTAATGTAAAAAAGAAGGAATATCACACAGATATATTAATGAAATTGCTGAATCAATCCTGGGAATTATTTGAAACAGTAAAATTCTTGACTAGTCCCCCCCCCCCCCCCAAAATAGTACAGATAACCAGAACATCAATCATCATGTTCTAGCAGATTACTATATGAATAAATTAATTCATTTGACTAGTCATCCTACTCAGATTATCCCTATTAACCCAATATATCCTGAGATCTGGTCAGAGTTTTATCAATTCTCACTAACTATTTGCACAACATTATATCAAACAATCAAACATCAATACTACAACTTCCAGACTGGATCCATGTCCAGTCAGTTGGTTAAAAACCCATGATGATCTTGCACCAGCTATACTCAAAATAGTGAGCTTATCACACACTCAAGGGCACATGCCTATGACAAGCAATAATCCATCCCATGCTAAAACAAAAACACTGAATAAGACATGCCTTACATCTTACAGCCAATTTCCAGCCTCCCATTAACTGGCTAAAATAATTGAGAAGATTATCCAATAATCAACTTCAGGATCATATTGACATGCATGCTCCCCTAGATGACCACCGATTAGGGTTGCCAACTGGCTCCAGATGCACCTGACACACTTGATCCATGCATGAATGCAGGGACATGTAGTTCTGATTTTACTATTGAACTCCATAAGAAAAGAAAGACTACATGTCCCTACATGCAATGGGGCAAACCCAGACCTGGATCAAGCCTTGGCAAACCTACCACAGATATGGCTTCAGACTGCACCGCAGTGTAGAAACTCTATTATTAACCCTATTCAACAAACTAATAAAAGGAATACACAATTCCAAGCAAGCATTTATCTGCTTCTTTTTAGATATAGCATCAGCCTTTGACTCTATCAATCATAATATTCTACTTGAAGGGCTTCAGCAAACTGGGATATATGGCACTACAGTTCAGTGGTTCAAATCCTATCTGACTGCACACAACAAGTTAAAGTTGACCAACAATTATCTGACATTTACAAACAGCAACAAGGCCTTCCCCAAGGAACTGCCTTTTCTGCCTTACTATTCCGTATCTACCTCCAGCCTTTATGCCATATTATCCAAAAATTTCAATCTATGTGGACAACATTGTTATAGCTTCCCTTTGATATAACAAACTCCAACTTTGAACCTATAATATCATGTTTCAATGTGATATCTCAATAGTTGAAAGCCCACAATCTAAACAAACTAAAAAAAACAGAGATATTATTCATTACCAGAAACCAAAGTTTTACTCCTCCACCTACTATTGATGTTAGAGGTCATCTTTGATGTAAAAAACGAAGTAAAATACTTTGGTGTAATCATTGATCAAAGCCTCAGCTTAGCATCACCACCAGAACTATTTACAATAAATTGAGAATGATCCAACAGCTGAGCTCACTTTTATCAAAGAATGATTTCAGAACAGTCCTGCAGGCTATGATATTTCTGCACACAGATTATTGCAAGAGCTTACTCCAGAATTTTCCCAAACAAACACTACATCGTCTCCAGGTTGCCCAACATATTGCTGACTGCATAACCCAGAATCAAATATAAATTACTGATGACCACCTTCAAACTGGTCAGAAATAACTCCTTCATGCCTAACCAAATTTAATAAAAATAACACCAAACAATCGCCAAAGAAGAGGCTGCACACAAAGTACATTTCATTGTTTTGCAATATTCTGGAGGCACAAACCGCACCACCAGTAATAGCGCCTTTTCATACATCGCCTCAGTTTTATGGAATACACTCCCTGATAAGCTAAGATCTGCCACTGATTTGTCCACATTCCAGAAAGACCTAAAGAAGTACCTTTTTATCGAACATTTTGGCTCCTCTTAAGAGAATGACAACCTCTATCCAACATCAACCACTATAGCCTCTCCTTACAAATCAATAACTATAGCCTCTCCTTCCAAATCAATAACAGGACTCTGATAACCGTCCTCCTGTTATCGCTATCATTCATCAGATGAACTAATTAATACACTTTTATTTTGTATATAAGTTATACCAAATCTAAAAATGTATGCCAATCATGTAGATACAGTATATCAACCTTATCCCAACTATGTCACCCAATTAGTTTCAATGTTTTTTCTTTCAATGTAACTGGTTCTTAAGTTATAATGTAATGCTGTTGTTACACTGTAAACTGTTTTGATTATTCAATAAGGCGGCATAGAAACCCCTTAGATAAATAAATAAATGTATACATTTAAATTATAGGCAAATGGACTGCACATAATCAAATAGTATGCAAATATTGGCTGTGTCCAATGCAGAGATGGCTGGTCTTGAGATGGCTTAAACATCTAGCATGTTCCCCCCACCCTCAACAGCATATTGATGGCCTTGGTGCTTTTCCTGATACCTGAATCATCTGAGGAGAAATGTCAAAGACGATTCAGGCATTGGGGATAGTCCTCGATGCCATCAAAATATTGTTGAGTACTGGTACCACCGACAGAAAGCAAGTACCTGTTGGTCCAGTGGCCCCGATACCCTCAATTTATTTATTTATTTACTGCATTTATATCTTGCTCTTCACCGGGTCAAAGCTGTTTGATAGATGGGGGGAGGTACAATAATCAGTGCAACAGAGAAGGGGGGGGGGGCAACTAAAAATAAACCTGGTGGCTCAGTGACTTTGAACTCCCAACTTAATTAAAAATAAACCTGATGGACCAGGGACCCCAAGCCCCCCCATCAACCAAAATTAACCCCTCACGGTAAGATAGAAAATGCCTTACATGGCAGTGTGATCCCGCCCAGTGCTTGTTTCTAAAGATACCAGGATGGGAGCCACCAGGGTTATTTTCAGTTGGGTGGGGGGTGGGAAGTTCAGGGCTGCTTGACCACCAGGATTATTTTTAGATGGGATGGGTGGCAGGTTCGAGGCCACTGGGCCACCAGGGATTTGCTTTCTGTTGGGTGCACTGGCCCACGACAGTATTTTGATAGCATCAGGGGCTTTCCCAACGCCTGGATCATCTGGGTAAATTTGAATCTTCACACCAGATAATCCAGGCATCAGAGAAGGCCCCCAATGCACCAAAATAACTTTGAGACTCATATGCAAATTAGCCAGGCAACGCACCTGTTTCTCTGGGAGAGCAAGCCAAACTAGCACAGAATTCTTTGCTCATGTGTTCGGCTTGCTCTCCTAACTTAATGCTGCCATTTTGCTCATAGTTGAATACATGGCTAATTTGCAAATAAGCCCCTTTCTGTGTGCCGGCACTAAAGTCGCTCGCTATCGGTGTGCTGCAAATAGATGTAAAAGGTTTATGGAGTGTGACTTCAGCACTGACTTTCTGCATTGGCCTGTTAGATTGTGAGTCTTCAGGGGACAGGGAAATACCCCCTATCCCTGAATGTAACTCACCTTCAGCTATTACTGGAGAGGATGTGAACTAAATACTAATAAATAAAAGAAACAGGTCTTCTATCCAAAGCAGGGATAAACCTTAAATAGGATTTTTAAACATTAAAGAATAAGCTGATAAAATCTTACCAAGCTCTGCAGAAAGGTTTCCTAAAAGAAAATATAATGAAATAAAATTAAGCTGTGAAATGACAAAAGATATCATAACAATTTATTTATCAGTAGAGAGATAGAAAGTGGGATTTCAGAGAGGACGTCTAGGAAGAATCTGAGGCTTCCAGAGCAGAACATCCAAAAACCAGGGGACTGGCAGAAGTGGCTTCTGAAATCGTTCTGTCTCCACCCTGTAAAATGAACGTCCCTGTAACCAGTTCTGGAGGTGGGCTCCGTGCAGGTTGCAAGGCCGGATACGTGCACAGGTGTAGGCCATTTCACAAAGGTGGATGTCCCCAACTTGCATTGCTACTTGGACATGTCAGCAGGGATATTTCAGAAGAGGGGCGACTATGTTAAGAGACACATCCTGGCCTGCCATTTCAGATACTCAGATGTGCAGCAGCGGGCCACTAAAAAATGTGGAATTTGGATTTATATTCAGGTTTCTTTGGGCAAAAATAATAACTGTGGTGATGTAAGAGTATTATTTGTTTTCTCATGAAAGAATGACATCCATGAAATGAGCACTTTTCTCACCTTATTCATGGTCAGGAGCAGGTATAAGGATGGACGCCTCACCAACTTGGCACAAGAACGTCTGGCCCTATCTCAGAATTGCATTGCAACATACATCTCTCGTATTCCACCCAGACCACACCCCCACTATGCCCCCCATGCTACATGGATGTTCTCGTGCTGGGGATATCTATATACCCTGCTTCTAAAATGGCTCCAGGAATGTCTCCATTCTTGCATGTCCAAATGCCTGTTTTCAGACATCCAACTCACAAATGTGGCTTCTAAAATATGCCCATGTGTTTCCATATCTCTGCTAATGAATTACAGCTTTTAAGAATGGAATAGTTTACCTCGGTATTGTGTGAACTCATTCTTCAGAATAAAATGTTTGTAAAGAAAGTCCAGGTGAGATAATTCTCCATAGCCGTAGTAAACAAGATATAGCTCTGGCGTCTCTGCTTGCTGATACCTGAGAGTAAGAGAGAAACTGGAAATATTCTGGGAGATGTTCATCCCGAGCTTTCAGAGTCCCTGGGGATAGAGATGAGACAGGGAGAGATAGGGCTGGCCCAGCCATTAGGCAACACTAGGCAGTCACCCAACGCAGCAATTTCTGAGGGTTAGCAAAGATCAGCAGCAGTCACAGCAAAACAATGGATCCTGACAGCCCCACAAAGTCAGTCATTAGCCCATTCTTTTACTTGCAGGGAGAGTGGGCACACACACACCCATACTGCAAATAGAGGCAATGCAAATCTAACATGAGGTTGAATTTATTTAGTGCTGGTAATAATTTTGAATTGTATGTCTATTCTCCACACATTTTTACATTTCCAGAATTATGGAGTGTGCTACAGCTGGGTGAAGTGAATAGGAAAGGGTGTGAGACCCCAGCACAAGGATTGTGAGTGTGTGTTATACTGGTAACATCTCTATCTCATCACCCCTCAGTCCCTGGAGAGCTGCAAGCCCCACAGTGGCATTAACAGGTTGCTATTTCATATAGAAGGAAGGAAATGAGAACAGAGTCGTACCTGCTCAGGGTGGCCTCCGCATCCTAAAGGGGGAATGAGAAAGAGGTTATTACCATTTATATCCTACAGATTGTACAGTTCCACTAGTTCTGATCCGTGATCTTTAGCTCTCTATAATACAGGTCTCCAGTTTCCTTCTCTATCTCTGGGAACATGTGATGAGTTTCTGTTAGTATCGGAGTCTTTAGTTCTCTATAATAAACGTCTTCAGTTTCCTACAGCAGATCAGGGAGAGGATTATGAAGGAAAGATTAGACAACTCTGACACTGGATTTCAGATTCTGCAGTGATTGTATGGCTTGTTTGAAAATTTAACAAGTTTATTCCTGAAGACAGCCAATGCCTTAGTTCTTGTTTCACTGACAATCGGACACCGGAGAACAGATTGCTGTCACCTTAAATGCAGAAAAAAACCCAGATTGCTGCCTAACTGCCACTGCACCTGTGGCCTGCTGAATGCCATCTGACCAACAATCTGCCCCCATTGGGCCCAGACAAGGCACCATCACAAGAGGCAGACTCTCTCCTTGTACCAGCTCAATCAGGGGCAGCCCAGGGCCTCTCCCTTCTGACCCATGCCTTCACCCCTAATGAATCCACCCCCTCTCCACTGGCTCCATTGTCCAGAGCCATCAAGGAAGTGAAAGCAGCAGGAAAACCAAACACACTAAAGATAGTTCACAGTCTCATGCTGACAATTCTGCCACCACCTCAGGTAAGGTGGGCAGCACTCTCAAAGGGCAGAGATCAAAGGACCCCCATAAAACTGGGGACTCCTGCAACAAATCCAAAAATTATCTAGAAACCTCCATGTCTTCTCTTTCCCCTGAAGAGCTCCCCCCACCATTGGCGGGGGGGAGGGGGGGAACCTCAGTCCTAAACCCCAGTCTCATCTTCTTGCTCCATCATATTCATGCAGGACAGTGCCACCATCCTACATGGAGCTCAACTCCTGGAGGGACCTCCCCCCTACCCCATCCAACTCATAGCTTGCAGGATCCTTGGGGGATATCCCCCCCCCTCTCAACATCATCCTCCCTAATTCTTTTTTATTTATTCATTTTTTTTTTTTATTTAAGATTTTAACAACATATTATGAAGCCAATAATTCAAGACAATCAAGAAAAATACAAGAATACACATCGATACTCAGTAATATAAAATGATCAAGTCCACATCACGGTGACCCAGAGATAATTTTAAATACAGTCAAACCTCGGTTTTCATGATTAATCCGTTCCAAAAAGTCTGACTAAAACCGAAACGGACTAAAACCGAAGCAAGATTTCCCATAGGAAATAATGTAAATTCAATTAATCCGTTCCAGACACCCAAAAATATTGACAAAAAGTACATTTTATAGAGAATAACTATATTTTTACATACAGAAAACAATGAGAAATACATATAAATGACTAATGAAATGGATAAATGAACATTTAACATCACATTTAACTTTATTGAAGACTCTTGTTGAGGGGAGAGGGAGGAGGAGAGGTTATTGTTTGGAAGGGGAGCCATGTGGCAATTGCTGCAGCAGCACGAGCTCCCGAAGTCTCAGCCAGCACTTCTCTCAGCTGCCCGATCGTCCACAGCACAGCAAACACAACGAGACTTTAGGACACCAATCTGATCGCTGACTCCGTCTCAACCCCGCAAGAGAAAGAACTGCCTGCCACATTCATTCAACATCTCCTGCTTACCCTGCTACCTCCGAGCCTGAGGGGGCGCTCCAGAGAACAGGCAGGCGGTGGAGAGATTGGGGCCTTCCTCTCTGCAATCCTTGCATGTCTGGCTCGAGGATGTTGCTCACCTGCCTTTCAGATCTCAACACGCGATCGGTGAGTCCGGGGGGGGGGGGGTAGTGCTGCCGGGACTGGGCAGGCAGTGTAGTGTATGCAGACCAGCGCGAAGGTGACAGTATTGCAGGCACACGCGATCGGTGAGTCCGGGGGGGGGGGGTGCTGCCGGGACTGGGCAGGCAGTGTACTGTCTGCA
Organism: Ichthyophis bannanicus; assembly: GCA_033557465.1. NCBI lineage: Eukaryota > Metazoa > Chordata > Amphibia > Gymnophiona > Ichthyophiidae > Ichthyophis > Ichthyophis bannanicus. The sequence continues at coordinate 25,747,016 of CM066031.1, read as the reverse complement.
GACCAGGGTGTACGAAAACCGAGGCATCGACGAAAACCGAGACAAGATCTCAGTCGGGAAAAGACGTCAAAAACCGAAACCGACGAAAACCGGGGCAACCGAAAACCGAGGTTTGACTGTACAAGAAAATAAGCAATCATGAAATCAAGGTTTAAACAAACCCATAACACAGAGGCATTTACTAAATACTCACTCATCCCGACTAACCTCAACAGAACCCTGCCGTTCTAAAATAAACTTCTCTAGATGAGCAACATCAGAAAATATATAAACAGCTCCCTCATAATTAACAACACATTTGCAGGGAAATCGAAGAAAAAAGGTAGCACCCAACTTTAGGACTCGAGGCTTTAACGTCAGGAAAAGCCTCCTCCTGAGTTGCGTGCTACGTGAAACATCAGGAAATATGTTTATCTTATGGCCACAAAAGGGGGTCATCTTGCTTTTAAAGAAAGCTTTAAGAATACGTTGTTTATTTTCTAATGACGTCAATGAAACTACCAACGTAGCATGAGAATTAATAGTATCGGAGGAGTCTTCCAAAAAATCAGTTAAATTAGCAAGAGAGGGCTCGATAACATCAAGCCCGCCCTCAGCTGGATTACTACGCTTTAAGCCGGTGGGGATATAAAACAATTGAGACACCTCAATGGGATCTGAAAAAAGCAACACTTCTTTGCAATATTTGTCAAAAAGAATTTTTGGTGAAAGAAGAGGGGTCTGCGGAAAGTTAAGGAAACGTAAATTAACAGCACGCAAGGTGTTTTCGAGTGCCTCCACCTTGCTATGCAAAATTAAAGCGTCTTTCATCCCAGCTACATTGGCAGAATGCAAAGTAGGCAGTTGCTGCTCTAGTTTACCACAAGCAGCATCTACAACAGAAATCTTACCATCTAATTGTTTAAGAGACGTAACAGTTTGGGACGTAAAATCACATAATGAGCTCAGGGTAGAAGATACTTTAGTATCAATTGATTGCAATACTTGCCAAAGATCCTTTAAGGTTATCTCTGATCCTGAGGAAACCAATGGGCACAAGGCCCCCCCAGAGGCAACTAAAGCGACAGGGTTAGGTAACTGAACCGCCGTCGAAACGGTAGCCCACACCATCTCAGGAGACCTCACCGAATTCACTAAGGACAAAAAATCGTCAGGACAAGGAGGAGGGGTCCCCCCTCCAGAACTAAGGGAGGCACCCTCGGGAGAGGACTGCGCAACTGGGCGTCTAACTAGATGTTTATCCAAGGGACCGACAACCGGCACAGCAGCCGCCGAGCCCTCTTCTCCACGCCCAGACTTGCCTTTACGTTTCCCCATAAGTACAACACTTCCAAGTTACAAAGAAAACAAAGCCAAGAACTTACTGTTCGCCGCTGTGACGCCGAAGGGGCGCCAAAGAGGCTTGACCCGCCCCTTTGGACCCACCCCTTTGGATCACGCTCCGCGGACACGCTCCGCGGCCAGCAAACAGAAAACAATTATACCAAGGGGGTCCTTGTAGAGAAAAGATGACCCGACTGTGCCTGCCCGAAGTTCAGGGGAAAGGCAGAGTTCTCACACAAGGCACTCAGCTCCCGCAGTCCCAGGGCTCCAACAAGCCCCGCACGCTTCCAGGGATCACTCCAGGTCCACGGAGGATACCAGAAAGCTCAGATCTTATACGCTGCAGGGTCCTTGTAGAGGAAAGATGACCCGACTGTGCCTGCCCGAAGTTCGGGGGAAAGGCAGAGTTCTCACACAAGGCACTCAGCTCCCGCAGTCCCAGGGCTCCGACAAGCCCCGCACGCCTCCAGGGATCACTCCAGGTCCACCAATCATCCTCCCTAATTGATGGCCACCCCTGCCTCTGAAAAAAATGCATGTTCATAACCTGGCATTGCCTGCCAATACTCCTGGGAGACGATTACTTCTCTCTCTGCTGAAGACCACCACCACCTTCCACCAGAGCAGGGGATTTCCATAGAGTTTACAGATGATTACTCCGACCCAAATGAACTCCAAAATATCTCCCGGGCGCTGGCCCTCTGTGAACTCAGAGCCCCACTAATAAGCAGGACTTTCTATCTATCCTCCACTTACAGTGCCCCCAAGGAGTTTTTGGCAGTCCTGGTGCATCAACTCCTCCAGGACCTCCAGTCCTTCATTTGGAAGAATCACCAGCAATTGACACATCAGTCAATTATCTTATTACATAAAAACATAAGAAATGCTATACTGGGTCAGACCAAGGTCCATCAAGCCCAGTGTCCTGTTTCCAACAGTGGTCAATCCAGGTCATAAGTACTTGTCAGGTTCCCAAAGTCCACAGGTTCCACAATATTCATTCTGGGGTAAGCAGTGGATTTCTTGGGTCCTCTTTAATAATGGTTTATGGTCCTTTCCTCCAGGAATTTGCCCAGGCTTTTTTTAAAACACAGCTGCACTAAAGCATAGTTACTCACCTGTTACAGGTGTTCTCCAGGGACAGCAGGAATCAGTCCTCACATATGGGTGATGTCGGCGCCGACGCAGCCTTTTGCAGAGCAATTCCTCAGCATTCAAAGAAAGCCTTTGGGATTGCCATGAGCATGCACAGCCCCCTTCCTGCCCAAGGGTGCCATCTTGCTCGGTCAGATGACATAGCTAAAAAGACGGCAAAAGGAGAAAATTAAATAAGTGACTGCAACTCTAGGGGAGGAGGGAGGGTCATGAGGACTGATTCCTGTTGTCCCTGGAGAACACCTGTTACAGGTGAGTAACTATGCTTTCTCCAGGAACCAGCAGGAAGTCAGTCCTCACATATGGGACTCCCTAGCTATAGGCTACCGAGAACCCATAGCTGAAAAATGGCTCCCTCTAGAAGAGCTGCAGCAGCTGTGAAAGAACTTTCTCTGAGAACACAACCCCCATGGTAGCCTGACACCAAAGGGCCGGAGGGTAGGAGCTGCCTAAACCTCGAATAGGTTACGGAGTACCGCCTAGCCAAAAACACTGTCCTGCCGGGACTCTCTCTCCAGGCAGTAATGAGCTGCAAAAGTCTGGCTTGAAGACCAAGTTGCAGCCCAGCAGATGTCTGCCAATGGAACAGAGCGTTGGTTAGCCACTGATGTGGCCTTAGCCCTGACACGGTGGACCGTGTCTCGACCCTGCAGCTGGAGGTCAGCTGTCCTGTATGCCCAGGTGATGCAGTCTGCTACCCAGGTGGATAACATATGCTTGGTGACAGGCAGACCCAGCCTACTGGTGTCATAAGACAAGAAGAGCTGAGAAGCTCTCCAGTGCCCCCGCATACATTCCAAGTAGAAAGCAAGTGTCCTCTTACAATTCAGGGTATGCAGGACCGCCTCTGCCTGGCTGGCATGAGGCCTGGGAAAGAAAGTAGGAAGAACCACCTCTTGATTGAGGTGGAAAGAAGAGACCACCTTCAGAAGGAATTTGGGGTGAGTATGAAGGACCACTCTATTTTTGTAAAACTGTGTGTATGGTCTATTAGATACCAGAGCTTGCAGCTCACTCACATGCCTGGCAGATGTGAGTGCCACTAAGAAAGGACTTTCCAAGAAAGGAATCGCAGATGGCAAGTGGACATCGGCTCAAACGGTGGACGAGTAAGCTGCTGCAAGACCACATTCAGGTCCCAGTCAGTTGCCGGAGGGCGAACAGGGGGCTTCAGTAGGAGCAGACCCCTGAGGAATATGGACACCAAGGGGTGAGCAGAAAGAAGTTGACCTTCCACCTGAGAGTGGTTCGCTGATAAAGCGCTCTGGTGAACCCTGACAGAGTTAGACTTGAGGCCTAATTCAGTAAGGTGAAGAAAGTACTGCAACACGACTGGTACTGGGCAAGAGAAAGGATTTTCACTGCGCTGTTTATACCACACCTCAAACCTACGCCACTTGAAGGTGTAGGACTTCCTAGTGGATTGCCTCCTAGAGGCCAGCAACACTTCTTCCAGATCTTTAGGTAGGAGTAGAGGAGCCAGCGCTACCCTTTCAGCAGCCATGCCATCAGGTTGAGAGACCTGAGGTTGGGGTGCAACAGAGAACCTTGCTCTTGAGACAGAACATCGGGCTGTATCCCCAGAAGGAGTGGGGTCTCCACTGCCAGCTGGAGGAGAAGTGGAAACCAAGGCTGCCTCGGTCACCTGGCTGCTACCAGAATGACTGAGGCCCTGTCTCGCAGGATCTTGAACAGTGTTTGGGCCACCAGGGGTGTGGGGGGAAACGCATAGAGGAGGCCTCTCGACCAAGAGATTAGGAAAGCATCGACAGCCACCCTCAAAGGATGTGGCTGTCTGGAGCAAAACTCGGGCAACTGGTGAATCTGTGGGGTTGCAAAAAGATCCATGGAAGGAAGCCCCCAGCAGTGGAAAATCTGCTGGGACACTGCCGGATTCAGTTGCATTCATGAGGTTGGAGAACTCTGTTGAGTTTGTCTGCTAGGAAGTTCTCATGACCAGGCAGGCAAACGGCCTTGAGAGACATTCCCTGCCTCACTGCAAGGGAGCAGAGGTCCAAGGTCTCCTTGCATAGAATGCAAGACCCTGTGCCCCCCTGTTTGTTTGTCCTCACAGGCGACTTATAAACAAACTGAGCACCCTAGGGATGGACACCAAAGTTACTGCTTGGGTTAGAAATTGGTTGGGTGGGAGGCGACAAAGAGTACAGGTAAATGGAGCTCACTCTGAGGAGAAGGATGTTACCAGTGGTGTGCCCTAGGGATCTGTCCTTGATCTGATTCTTTTTAACATCTTTGTTAGTGATATAGTGGAAGGGCTGTCGGGTAAGGTTTGCCTCTTTGTGGATGATACCAAAATCTGCAATAGAGTAGACACCCAGGAAGGTGTAGATAACACGAGGAGGGATCTAGCTAAGCTTGAAGAATGGTCTAGAATTTGGCAGCTGGGATTTAATGTTAAAAAATGTAAGGTCATGCATTTGGGCTGCAGCAATCCAATGGCTCAATATAGTATAGGGGTTGAAGTACTTTTGTCCACTAAAGAAGAGCGGGACCTAGGTGTGATTGTGTCTGATGATCTTAAAGTAGCTAAAGAGGTAGAAAAGGCGATGGCAAAAGCTAGGAGGATGCTTGGGTGCATACGGAGAGGAATGGCTAGCAGAAAAAAGGAGGTGATAATGCCTCTGTATAAGTCTTTGGTGCAACCTCATTTGGAGTATAGTGTGCAATTCTGGAGACCGCACCTTCAAAAGGATGTGAACAAGATGGAGTCGGTGCAGAGGGTGGCTACTAAAATGATTAGTGGTCTTCATTATAAAGCATATGAGGACAGACTTAAGGATCTTAATATGTACACCTTAGAAGAAAGGTAGTTGTTGATATGGAAGGACAGACTAGATAGGCCATGTGGTCTTTTTCTGTCGTCATATTTCTAATGTTTCAATATAGAATATCGCTACCTGATTGTCTGTCTGCACCAAGACAGATTGATGTGCAAGAACATGACAGAAGGCTTGAAGAGCTAGGTGGATCGCTCGAAGCTCTAATAGGTTGATTTGGTGTGTCCTCTCTTGAGGAGACCAGTCCTTGAGTGCAGGGGTGGCTCAAGGCAGTCTGCTGCCTGAGGCGAAGAATGAGATGGCGCCCCCCCCCCCTGCCCACCACCTTAGAGACTGAACCAAATCAAAAAGCTGATTAGATTATATGGAGGAAATGCAAGATGTTTGCACATAGGGCCGTATCGAACTGCAATCGTGCCTTGTGTGACTTGCAACTCGGATGCACGCCCCCCTCTCACCCCATATCTTTATCCAGCGCTGCCTGCTCTTTCCCTGCTGCTGCCACCCTCTGTTTTTTTCACGGTGGCACCAGCAGCAGGGAAAGAGCAGGCAGCTCTTGGTGGAGGTATGGGGAGGAGGAGGGGGCGCATGCACCCAATCTGAAAGGCGCCGGCACTCTAAGCAGATCTGTCCCTCCCTGCTCTGACATCGTGTCAGAGAAGGGAGGGACCAGACCTGCTTAAAGTGCTGAAAAAGGGCTTTGGGGCGCATTTTAACTGCCTGCTATTGTCCTGCCAGACAGCCGAAATGTGCCCCCCCCCAAGCCTTTGCACCCTGTGCAGCTGCACTGCTTGCACAGGGCTAGGTACGGTCCTTTTTGCACACCAAGGAACTAAAAGACAGGAAGAATCAATAGCACAGTTTATAAAACTAAATTATAACCCATTTTTATTTTGTTATAAACTGTGTTATGGTTCTCCCTTTTTCTTTTTCAACATATATTTTGCATCCACAGTAGATGTAGAGGAGAACCAGGACATTCACCCACAGAACTCAATATTTAAAAAAACCCATCTGATTCTGATCATCTTACTAACAACAACAACAACAACAACCACTATTCTCCAGTACCAGGCATATTGTGAACTAATAGAAAACCCTACAACAAAAAGCAAACATACCATACCATACCATATCAGCACAAACTTCCAAAAGTCACATAAGGAGCCCATCCAAAAAAGTGTCACTGTAAATACTACAGTGCGCCCTGGAACATCCATACACCTATTTGAAAAGCTGAACAAGTCAAATTACTACTGCATAGTATAGATCTTTATATACAAACTGCATGTTAACAGAACACCTGACCTCAGTCACACATACACACAACATCGACCCTCACCAAGTACAGAATAAGTAACCACAATCTAAAGTAAAAATAAAAATATGTAGACAAATTTTAAACTGAAACCCCAAGAAGCCAGAGTCCACATGCAGTGCAACATCAGATAAATAAGAGATGCAGTTCCCCAAAATTGTGTAAAATATAAAAATAGCACAAAGTTCAATCACCAAAATTAAATAAAATTATTTTTTCTAACTTTGTTGTCTGTGTAGCAGAGCAGAAGCTAAAGACCACGGCCAACACAAAGGAATTGTGTAAAATAACCTTTATTGACAGACCCAACTCAAACAGTTTCGGCCGGAGGCCTTCTTCAGGGGGTCTAAAAACAGACAAACATAAACATTAATATTAAAAGTAAAAATGAAGGAACAAAACAGGACATACTCATCTTATATAATAAAAGTTGGAATACATTACCATAAAAGAGCAAACAAACAACCAGAACAAGGTGGACTACACCACTCTTCCCAATCTATAAGGGAATAAGTCAAATATGCAATTATCATTGATTGGTGCAAAAATAGACAAAGAAAACAAATTACAATACATTACATCAGAACAATTCATTAAGAAATGAAAAATGCATATCGAACTAAACATACATAAAAAATGTAAATATATCCACAGGATTGAAAAAATATATGTATTGTGTACCATAAAATAGACATTAGGCAAAACACAAAAAGAAGAAACACAAAAAGAAAATAGGGGGGGGAAAGGGGGAGTAAATACAACTCAACAGTATAATGAATAAATAATATAATGTATAATCCATAGTACGGTAAAAATAATATATGTAAAAAGAAGGATAAAAATAAAAATAAAAATAAAAAATAAATACAAAAATAATGATAGTAGTGATAATAATAATAGTAAAAATATATGATGATAGTAGTAATAATAATATTTGTAAAAATATATGTAAAAATATAGTTCATGTGCACTGACAGAGCGGTGGAGTGAATAAAAGTAAAACCAAATAAAAAATGGTTCTTGTGAGTAGTGAAAAAACATGAGTGGTAGAAAAATGTAATATTTTCTGGCTAAAATGCTTGAGAAAAAGACACCACGTAAGCATTAAAAAATTGGAGGAAAAGACAAACTCATAATAGTGGTATCATAAACATTACTATAAAAAACCATAAATATCCTGATCAAATAAACGACAAACATAAAAGCGGACAATAGAACTAAAAAAGATGAAAGATGTATATAAATCCCAGCAGACATATTGAAAAGTTAGAATTCAGGAGAATACATCTAGCGTTAGTAATATCGCCGTGAAAACATATAAAAAACAAGATTAAAAGGTAGCATAGGCATATGTGTGTGAAATATAAAGTGACCGGAGGGCACATACGAGCTGGTGGGCATGGCGGGAAAAAAGGCAAGTGAAGGTAAAGGGGTCTCATTGAACAATTGTCATAGATAGCCATTCCAGGGGAAAAAAACTTTTAATATCCACTTCAAAGAAAAACCTTTAAAGAAAAACCTTTAATATCTACTTCAAAGGGGCTAATTGCAAAATATCCTAAACAAAAAAGTGGAAACAACAGAGGAACAAACAACGGCGAACGAAGGACTTGATCCAAGGAGAATAAATCGCAATCCGAGGGGAAGGACTATGCAAAAAATATACTGAAAAACGAAGGGAGGGGAAAAACAAAACTTTAAAAAACGGCTATACAAAAGAAAACTGTTAGCAAAAGATCAGCTCTGACAGCAACGTGCTACGGAAGAACCCAAGCTAAAAAAAGGAAAAAGAAAAAAGGAAGAAAAACAGACCGCATATGAAGGGTAGGACAAATCCTACCTGCTCAAATGTATATCCCAAAAAACGATTGAAAACAATATATATGAGCCATAAATGCATAAAAAATAAGAACACCAACACATACCAGTAAAGTCGCTGAGCGGGAAAACGCCGCGCAAGTGCAGTACAACGAGATAAACACAAAGAAGGACCCTCCCATGGGCGCGTCATCGTGATTGACATTTAATCAGTCAGGGTTCAGAGTACTGGTGGACGCCATAAGAATAATACCATAAAACATAAATATGACCAAGGAAGTAGCAGATAATACTAGGGATACAAATACATCGGGAAATAAGATATGTTACCAAGAGAAACAAAATTAAAAAAGACATGCTAAAAAAAAAGAGCTGCATAAGGCAGAAGGAACCTTATAAAAAAGTCAGGATGGGCTAAAAGTAATGAATAAGAGAAATGACCTTAAGGCTACCATAAAAATTGAAAAATAAATTAGGGGAATATAAATTGGATAAAAAACATAATAAAATCATCATATACATAATTAATTAGTGAAGAGCAATAGCAGAGGGACTTCACACAAAAGAAGAGAAAAAAGGAGAAAAAAGGTACTACCGACCTTAGGAATTACACAAGTACTATGAAAAAAAGGCAAGAAAAGAAGGAACACATTGGTCCTGAGGGTACCATGAAAATGTGTATGCGCATAAAAAACCAATAACACTCACATTAAATGAAAGGGGAAATAGCAAAAAATAAATAAATAAAATAGGGATAATAATAAAAAGGTAAAAGTAAAGTATATAATAAAATAAAATAAAATAAAAATGGAAAAGAGTAAAAAATAAAAATAATAATTAGTAAAAAATATTAAAGAAATATAATAGATTAAAATAATAAAATAATAAAAAATGTATAAAGGATAAAATGAATGAAATGTTCATATAGAAAGGAATAATAAAAAATATTGATAGTAAAATAGGTAAAAGTAAAAAATATAAATTAAAAGATATATAATAAAATATAGTAATAAATAATAAGGATGCAGCGAAAAAAACAATTAATTGAATCATATGCGCATAGGCGATGGTACAGATAAAATTGAGATTAACATAGTATAAAACATATAAATTATAAAATTAAATGAGGTACTAAATCATAGGAAAGCATGATATTCAAATTGAGATTAACATAGTATAAAACATATAAATTATAAAATAAAATAAGGTACTAAATCATAGGAAAGCATGATATTCAATTTCTTTATTTAAACCCCCTGGACTAACTGTATTAAAAAGAAAAATGAACCTTTGTTCTTCTTGGATTAGTCTACGATCAAGGTCCCCACCACGAGGGGGGACATTAATTTTTTTAATCACAAAGAACTTCAGGTCATTAAGGCTATGTCTGAATGATTCCCAATGTTCCACCAAAGGGGCAGTCAGAATTTTTCTTCTAATGCAGCTCTTATGTTCCTGGATGCGTGTTTTTATGGCATGAATAGTCTTTCCAACGTATAAAAGGGAACAGGGACAGATAATGATATATACAACATGTGTGGACAAACAATTAGTTCTAGTGTGCAACCTGAATGATTTTTTGGAAAGGGGGTGTATGAATACATTGTGTAGGACAATAGCATGTTTGCAGACAGAGCATTTATTACATTTATAGTGGCCATTATGAATGTTAGGCAAACCCAAAACCGGAGGCATATAGGAGGAGACTAGTTTATCACCTAGGTTACGTTCTCTATTGTAGGCTATAATTAAACGTCGGTCTTGGAAACAGGAGGAAGTTTGGAGAATATGCCAGTGGGCTTTTAAAATCTTTTGTATCTTCCAAGATAGGTGAGAAAATCGTAAAACACAGACAAACTTGTCATCCAAGGGCTTGTCTTTAGGCAAAAGTAAGTCCTGTCTGGTAGTGGAGTGGGCACGGAGGAAAGCTTTATTAATACAATCTGTAGGGTAGCCTCTTACATGAAAGCGTTCTGCCATATCACAGGATTTGCTTTTGAAATCTTCATGGTCCGTGCATAGTCTTCTAAGTCGTAAAAACTGTGATACTGGTAAATTCTTCCTCAAATGACTACTATGAAAGCTATCAAAGCGAAGAAGCTTATTTTTATCTGTAGGTTTTCGAAAAATGGTAGTAACGAATCCTGCAGGGGATTTCTTGATGAGGATATCCAAGAAAGAAATCTCTGTGAAACTGAATTGCATTTTAAACTTTAAATTGGTATCCAAAGTATTTAGCCAATCAAAAAATTCTTGTAGCTGATAATCAGTACCTCTCCACAAAATAAAGACATCGTCGATGTATCTTTTCCATGAAAGGACAAATGGGGAAAGGGGAGAGGTATTCAAATATCTATCTTCAAAATCCGCAACATATAAATTGGCTATGTCAGGTGCCATGGCAGCACCCATGGCCGTACCTTTAATCTGTTGGTAAAACTGACCATTGAAGAGAAAATAATTGCGAGTCAAAGCAATATGTGCTAATTCTATAAGAAAATGTGTGGGTACACGAACTGGTATGGGACGCATATTCAAGTATTTAGTGATAACTGTCAAAGCTTCTGCCTGGGGAATATTAGTGTACAAGGATTCGATATCCAATGTCACTAGGATAATGTCAGAGGTGTCACCCTTAAACCCTTGTAAAAAAGAAATCACATCAGGAGAATCGCGAATATAAGACGCAACTATGGGAACAAAGGGCCATAAAAAAATGTCAATAAATTTGGAAAGTGGTTCTAAAACAGATCCAATACCAGATACAATAGGCCCATTTTATTCTCTGATCATGCTGGTCCTGATCTGAGGCTTCTGCTTTCCTGTCTTCTCTTAGCTCTCTTTCTGTGGTCCATTGTCCATCTGCCATTTCTTATCTCTTCTTTTGTTTTCTTCACTTCCTTCCATCAGCCCATTTCCAGTTCCAGTAACCCTCCCCAGTATCAGTCCCTTTTCCAGTCCTCACTCCCAGTATCTTCCAATGTCAACCACCTTGCATTCCCATGACTGCCACTTGTGTCCATTCCCTTCCAGTCCCCCTCCTTTCCCACTGTCCAGCCCCTTCTAGTCCAAATACCATCCCAGGTATCAGCTCAGGTCACTCTCAGTGCCACCCCCCAGTCAGCTCCCTTCCAGCTACCCTACCCTCTGCCCATCTCCCTTCCAGTGCCATTCACATGTCAGCTCCCTTCCAGCCTCCTCCATATTACTCAGCTACCTACCACTCCCATCCCCAAGTGTCAGCTCCCTTCCAGTCCCCCTTTGATACATTCCAGGTGTCAGCTCCTTTCCAGCCCCCTCCTTCCCTTCATGCCCCATCCTTCCCCTGGCAGATCTTCTCAGTATCCGCTCCCTTCCAGTCCTATTCTACCATCCCCCCGCATCAGCCCATTTGTAGCCCTAGCCCCTAGTTTTTTTCCAGAGCCAGCAGCACATTCCTCCCCTCCCCCTTTAGCCCATTTCCTGTCCCAGCCCATTTCTAGTCCTATCCCCTTTATCAGCCCACCCCAGTCCTAGCCCCCTAATCAGCCCATTACCAGTCGTAACCCTCCAAAAAGTCCATTTTCAGTTCTAGCATCCTAATCAGCCCATTTCCTGTCCTAGTCTCCCCCATAGCCCATTACCAGTCATAACCCCCCATCAGCCCATTTCCAGTTCTAAACCCCCATCAGTCCATTTCCAGTCCTAGCCCTCCCCTAATAGCACATTACTAGTCCTAGCCCCCACATGATCCCACATGCAAGCAAGATTCTACTGAAGATTATTCAAAAGAGACTACAACCATACCTGGAACAAGAACTACCTGAAGAGCAAGCAGGGTTCAGGAAAGGGCGAGGAATGAGAGACATCATTGTAGATGTGAGATGAATCCTTGAAAAGACTAAAGAATACCAAAAGGATATCTATTTGTGCTTTATCGACTATAGCAAAGCTTTTGACTGTGTAAACCATGAGAAATTCTGGGTCACATTAAGAAGCATGGGTATACCAGAACACCTGATTGTACTCTTGCACAATCTGTACATTGATCAAGAAGCAACAGTTCGAACGGAACAAGGAGAAACAGAATGGTTTAAAATAAGCAAAGGTGTAAGACAAGGCTGCATACTTTCCCCCTACCTGTTTAATTTATATGCAGAACAAATCATCAGAGAAGCAGGATTGTATGAAGACAACAGAGGTGTGAAGATTGGTGGAAGACTCATCAACAACCTTCGCTATGCTGATGATACCACATTACTGGCTGAAAGTGAAGATGATCTGAAACATTTGCTTCTCACAATCAAAGAACATAGTCTCAAAATGGGCCTGCACCTTAATGTAAAGAAGACAAAGATCATGACAACTGGCATAATCAACAGGTTCATCGTTGAAGGAGAAGAAATTGAAATCGTGAACAACTTTAACCTACTTGGATCAACTATCAATAAAGAAGCAACAAGCAGTCAAGAAATCAGACGACGCATTGCTCTTGGGAGAATGGCTATGAAGGACCTAGATAAGATTCTCAAGAGCAGAGATGTCTCTCTCCATACAAAGATTCGACTTGTTCAAGCCATGGTATTTTCAATAACATCGTATGGATGTGAAAGCTGGACAGTGAAAAGGATAGACAGGAAGAAGATTGATGCCTTTGAATTATGGTGCTGGCAGCGAATACTGTGTATACCATGGACTGCCCAAAGAACAAACTAGTCGGTACTAGAGGAGATCAAACCTAAGCTTTCTTTAGAAGCTCAGATGACAAGACTTCGACATTCATACTTTGGACACATCATGCGAAGAGAGAGATCATTAGAGAAAGACATCATGCTTGGCAAGATAGAAGGTCAACGCAAAAGAGGAAGGCCAGCAATGAGATGGATCGATACAATAACAGCAGCTACGGGTACCAGTCTGTCAACAATGAGCCGTCTGACTGAAGACTGAACACAATTTAGGATAGCTATCCAGAGGGTCGCCATGAGTCGACTCCGACTTGACTGCACTTAACAACAACAACAACAACAACAACTCTACAATAAGTCCATTTTCAGTCCTAGCACCTCAATCAGCCCATTTCCTGTCCTAGTTCCCCCATAGCCCATTACCAGTACTAGCTCCCCTCCTGATCAGCCCATTTCCAGTCTTAAGCCCCCATCAGCCCATTTCCAGTTCTAACCCCCCCCCCGATATCCCATTACCAGTCCTAACCCACCTCCTGATCAGTCCATTTCCCATTCTAAACCCCCATCAGCCCATTTCCAGTTCTAACCCCCCATAGCCCATTACCAGTCCTAGCTCCCCTCCCGATCAGCCCATTTCCAGTACTAACCTCCCATCAGCCCGTTTCCAGTTCTAACCTCCCCATAACCCATTACCAGTCCTAACCCCCCATCAGCCCATTTCCAGTTCTAACCCCCCCCCCGATAGCCCATTACCAGTCCTAGCCCCCTCCTGATCAGTCCACTTCTAGTTCTAAACCCCCATCAATTGATTTCCACTCCTAACCCCCCATTCAGCCCATTTCCAATTCTACCCCCCCATAGCCCATTATTAGTCCTAAACCCCCATCAGCCCATTTCCAGTTCTAAACCTCCCCCCATCAGCCCAGTTCCAGTTCTAGACCCCTCCCCCCCAACCCAGGGAAATTAAAAAAAAAAAAAAACCTCAGGCGAAAGAAGCAGCTGCTGCTGCTGCTGCTGCTCCAGCGGCGGCAGCGGCAGAATGAGGAGCCCCGTGGCTGCCCCCCCCCCCATAGAGAGCCAGCTGGTTTCCCCGGCTCCGCTTTGCAGAGCCGCGGTGAAGGGACAGTGTTTCCCTTAACCACGGCTCTGTTAAAGCTGAGCCCGAGGTGCTGATGGGAAACCGGATATTGTCTGTGGTCTGGATGTATGAGGATGTGTGTATAAGCATCCTTTAGGTATAAGGAGCATAGCCAGTCTCCCTGGTGGAGGTAAGGCAGCAGTATTCCAAGGGAAAGCATCTTGAACTTTTCCCTCACCAGGAACTTGTTCAGATTCTGCAAGTTGAGGATGGGCCGAAGGCTTCCATTTCCCTTTGGTATGAGGAAATACTTAGAGTAGAATCCCTGCCCTTGCAGGTGGTGGGGCACCAATTCTACCGCCTGATTCTGTATAAGACCTGCCAACTCCTGCAAGAGGAGGTTCCTGTGCAGAAGAGGCCTGAGAGGCTCTCCTGGAAAGAAGGAGGGGGTACCTGGCTGAAATGGAGCAAATAGCCCTTCTGAACTATATGCAGGACCCAGGTATCCGTTGTGATGGCTGGCCACCTGTGGGCGTACAGGGTCAGCCTTCCTCCTGTGCAGGGCCAAACCACTGTTGGGAGAGGAGCTATGGAGTGGGAGTCAAAAACACCCTCCCGGATGGGTCGGAGCCGGAGCTGGAGGCTTGGGGGTCTTCTGCTTAAGCGGGCCATGCCCCCGTCCCCTGGCCTGTTGCCCCTGTTGGGGAGCCGGGGTGGCTTGGTAGGTGGGGTAGTTGCGGTAAGCAGCACCCTTCCTCGGGAAAAAGGCCTTTTTACCCGAGCCCTTCTTCTTGTGAAAAGGGGCAGAGGTCTTCTTGGAGAGCCTTGTCCGGGTCAAGTACTCAGACTCGATTTCCGCAGCCTTTTCAGTCATGGGTTTGCCGAATAGGTTGTCACCTCGGCAGGGGACATCGACCAACTTGTCCTGAACCCATGGCTCCAGATCTGATGACATTAGCCAGGCCTGACAGAGTGCACCGATTCTGGCCGCAGCTACTCGGGACGAAGCCTCAAAGCCGTCGTAAGCTGCTTGAGACATAAACTTCGAGCACTCCCGAATCCCTGTTGACAAAGCCTTGAAGCACTGCAAGGGTTCCTCGGAGAGGTCAGCTGATAACCTGGCAATCTCCTTTGCCAGGTCCCGCAAGTAGATGCCCATATACAGCTGGTAGTTTTGGACACAGCATGATAGCATCGAGCCCTGGAAGCACTTTCTGCAGAGGGCATCCAGGTTTCGGGCCTCCCAGCTGAGAGGCACTGAGGAGTGTGTCTTTTGGCTCTTGAGCCGTTGCATGGCCGATTCCATAACCATGGAGTTGTGCGGCAGCTGCGCTTTCTGGAACCCAGGGCTCTTAGGGACTCGATAGATGGAATTGACCCATTTGCTGAGACTCGGCATTGAGGCCAGGGAATCCCAAATGTGGAGCATCAGTTGTTCCAACATTGGAGGAACCGGAACAGTAAGGGCTTCCCTTGGAGAAAAATCATATTGGAGGGCCTCGAACTCTTCAGCTTGAGGCTCCTCCTCGGACTCCACTGGGAATGCCAAAGACTTGGCTATGTTCCTGACAAAGTCCGAGAACCTGGTATCCTCCAGAGAGGACCTTCTCCGAGGTTCTGAGCCCGGTGAATCCAATGGGATGCACTGGATTTTGTGGGTGTCTGGAGACTCTTCATCCTCCGTTTCCCATGCCGAATCCTCCAAGGAGGAATGGAGCGGCTCCGGCTTCAGACCCAACCGCCCCAATGCCGATGCCGAGGGCAGCGGCGTCGACGACCTCGGTCCCAAACGGGAGGTTGAGGGAGACCTTGGCCAAGGATCGACTCGAGAACTTATTGACTAGAGGATTGGCTCAGCCTCCGGGGTCGACTTGGATGTAGAGGTCCCAGTGGTCAGGGCGGATGGACCAGTGAGACCGGCTATCAGCACCTGCTGCTGCTCCATGAAGACAGCCATGCTGCTCTTCAGGGCTGACAACCTGAGACCGAGCTCAGAAGGCTCTGCACCCTCTGGCTTAGGTCCCGATGCTGTCGGGCCTGACGCTGGTTCTCCCGGAGGAGAGTCCACGAGGATAACAAACACTACCTGACTCAGCATCTCCGGCTCCATGCAAGGTAGCTTGGCCGGCCTCTCCGACTCCGAGAGCCCGGGGTGGCGGTCAGGGCTCTGCGATCTGGAACCCGAGGGCCCTGGTCGATCAGAGGTCTCCAACGATGCCACCCTCATGAGCTTTTTCTTCCTCCAGTGTTCCCGGGAGGGAGACCCCTGCTCAGAAGACCCATGACAAAGCTCAGGGTCAGACTCCCGAGATGAGGCTTCTGACGAGGTCTGGGCTCGGACGGATACGGACTCTGAGAAAAGTCTTTCACGTTGATGCTGCTGACTCTAAGGGCCTTGGAAGACATTTTACCAGATGGACCACAGACCACTGGGTCATGGTCAGGTCTGAGGCATCACAGGCAGCAGTCGTGTGCATCGGTGAGGGACATTAAGTTTTTACACCGATCATACTTTTTGAACCCGCTGGCAGCCATCAGGGGAAAAAGGGCCCCTGCAAGGTCGAACGACCGGGCTGCCAGTGAAAAAATAAAGAGAGCGCGAACACTAGTCTCGAAGGACAAAACCCAAAAAACCTTAACTGGGCTCGATACCGGTGTACCGAGCCAAGGCAGGAAGGGGAACTGGTGTTGAACCGGACCGAAAAAAAAACTTTGCCGTTTTGATGCACTTTTTCAGAGGAAAGCAGGACCATGTCCGAAGGGCTCCGCGGAAAAAGGGAGACTGAGCAAGATGGCACCCTTGGGCAGGAAGGGGACTGCACATGTGCATGGCAATCCCAAAGGCTTTCTTTGAAAACTGGGGAATTGCTCCGCACGAGGGCTCCGTCAGCGTCGATGTCACCCATATGTGAGGACTGACTTCCTGCTTGTTCCTGGAGAACAGCTTTTACTACATCTTCCAGTAGCAAATTCCAGAGTTTAATTATTCATTGAATGAAAAAATATTTTCTCAGTTTAGACTTAAATGGGTTACATTGTAGCTTCATTGCATGTACCCTAGTCTTTCTACATTTTGATGGTGTAAACAATTGATCTATGTTTACCCGTTCCACTCCATTCATTAATTAGTAGACTTCTATCATATCTCCCCGCAGCCGTCTCTTTTCCAAATCAAAGAGCTTTAACCTTTGAAGTCTTTTTTTCACAGAGGCATCCTTTCATCCCCTTTACCATTTTGGTGGCTCTTCTCTGTACCTTTTTTAAGGATTTAAAAAAGAATTTTATACTGCTTCATCATTTCAATCAAAGCAGTTTACATTGTAACTTAAACTTGGCAATGTACATTAAACAGGGACATTGATAACTTGGATTTTTCTGAGCAATGGAGGGTTAAGTGACTTGCCCAAAGCCACAAGGAGTGTTGGTGGGAACTGAACCCTGACTTTTTGGGTTTCAAGCCTGTGCTCTAACCACTAAGCTACTCCTCCACTCCATATGATGTTATATCCTTTTTAAGATATGATGACCAGATTTGCACACAATATTCAAGGTGCAGTCAAAACATGGAATGATACTGAGGCATTATAATATCCTTTGTTTTATTCTGCATTCCTTTCCTTATGATTTTTAGCATTCTATATGCCTTCTTGGCCGCCGCTGCACACTGGGCGGAGGATTTCAACATACTTTGTAAATGAAGTCTGTTCATTGTAAACCGCCCCTGATCACTGGAAGGAGTGGTATATAAAAACGTATAAATAAAATAAATAAATTATCCATGATGATGCCTAAATCTTTTTCCTGGGTAGTGGTTTCTAAGGTGGTACCTTGCATCCTGTAACCAAAGTTTGAACTGTTCTTTCCTAGGTGCATAACTTTGCACTTGTCCACATTAAAATTCATCTGTCATTTGGACACCCAGTTTTCCATTTTATCAAGGTCCTCTAGCAATTTTTCAGTCCCCCTTGTGTTTTAACAACTTTAAATAATTATGTGTCATGTGCAATTTGATCACCTCACTGGTTATTCCCATTTCCAGGTCATTTATGAATATGTTAAAAAGCAGTGGGCCCAGCACAGATCCCTGCAGTACTCCACTATTTAATTTTCTCCATTGAGAAAAATGGCCATTTAGCCCTACTCTCTGCCTTCTATCTTTTAACCATTTCCTGATCCACAATACTACACTGCCTCCAAACCCATGACTTTTTAGTTTCGCCAAGAGTCTCTCATGAGAGATCTTGTCAAAGGCTTTCTGAGAATGGAGATACACTATAACAAGAGGCTTACCTTTGTCTATCTGCATATTCACACCAAAAACATATAACAGATTAGTAAGACTTTCCTTGGCTAAATCCATGTTGCCTATCCCCCATTAAACCATGATGGTTTGCAGCTTGTTGTGCTTTGAGGTATTTTATGCATCAGTGATGCTGAAGGCTAAGCTATCAATAGCTTAACTACTGGCCGGTCTCCCAAGATGGACAGACCTCACCTGAGGTGCCAGACTAAGGCAAACCACTTATTAAATAACCGGTCCACTGCATGCTTAAACAAAATAATCAAAAGAGTACCAAATACACGTTCAAGAAGGAAGTTCCACAAAAACACCCTTTCAACAGCCTCCATACCAACCAACTCTTCACAAAGAGTGTTCCACAGGGCATTTGAATATTATACACCTCACTATGGAACTCACTGCAGACATCACCAACTTCAGAAAATATCTAAAAAGCCTACCTTTTCTCAGAACACTACAACAGCATATGAAACACACAATCACAAATCCCTACATAACTGTCCCCCCAATAAGGTTTCATCCAAGCTAAGTACCTATCTATCTTGTATAGTTAAATGTAAATAGTTCATTTACCATTCCATGTAAGACTTGTTCTGTTACACAGTAAACCACATTGATAAAATGAAAAGCGGGATATAAAAAATGTTAAATAAATAAATAAACAAACAAAGACAGCAAAGGGAGGACATGGCCACACCACTTAAAAAGAAAAACTTTTATTGCATAAAACCTTCAGAGGTAAAGACCTGACTTGGTCAAGTTTCGACTGTCAGCCACTTAAGAGTCAATCATATACAAAACTCCAATGGCAGTCAGGACAAAGTAAAAAAACAATCATCAGTAGTTGAAAACTCAACAAGTGCTTCTCATGTATGCCTTCGGCATCTACTGAGAAAGCGGAAGATACAAGTTGATTCAACTCCTCATGCTAAATTCAAAATTATCCAGCATTATTCAGAATCAAGCAAACTGAGAGCTCAGTCCATAGTGGCATGTGTGCTTTATAACCCAGTCTCACCTTCAGATATTCAGCTGCTGACTGCTGACACTTCTCCTCTATCTCTGAGATCAGTTTCTGGAGGGAGGAGCTATCATATTCTAGTCGGGTTACATGTTTCCTGATTTTCTTTAGAACCTTCTTCTCTTCCTCTTCCAGTCTTGAGAGAAGGATCCGCCGCTCCTCATTCAGGAACTGGTTCAGCTCCTCAAACTCAGACAGGATTTTCTCTCTCCTGATCTTAGTCTTATGCTACATTCAACAGATCAAAGAGAAGAAATACCAAAGGCACTGTCAATATCTTTATTACCTGTAACAGTGGAGCTTCTATATGAGAACAGTGTCTGAGCTTTAGGACATGAGAGGTTAGAAATCACGATATAGGATGTGACTTTTGAAATGGTCAGATAAATGAATGCGGCTGGTATACATGCAAAACAAAGCAGTGATTTTTAGAAAATTCACATATGCTTTCCCCTTCTAAACACTGCTGCTTATATGTATAACTGGTGAAGGCAGGCACATGTGTATACTTACGTCCGCTCCAGAGTTGGCGTGAATGTCTGCCAGGTTACGCATATATATTTTGCATTTTGCAAAGTATCTGGGCAAACCCTCCACCAAGGGTGCACAACCTCAGTCCTCAAGGGCTGCAATCCAGTCAGGATATTAGGATTCCTATAATGAGATCTATTTTCTACAATGGAGGCAATGCATGTAAACAAATCTCATGCATATTCATTGTCAGTATCTTGAAAACCCTAGCCGGGCTGCAGCTCTTGAGCATAGAGGTTAGATGGTTCCCTTAACTTACCTACAAATACTTTCATACTTGTTTATGGTAGCAAATTTTGCATAATCCTTTTGCTAAGTATAAAACCCAGTTCTATAGGTAGAATGTCTTCCTAAAATTATTCTCCAGTGGATCTCTCAGGACCCAGAAAAATATCAGAAATGATAAAAGAAAGTAAAATGGCTGTGGACGTCTCAACCACTGTGTCAGGAGCCATGGCCCACATAGGCTAGGGGAAGTCAGAATTGCTTCCGGAACTGGTCAAGGAGGAGATCAGAAGACAATGCTGGAGGTCTGCAGTGTGGGGGAGGAGAACAGTCCTGTGTTGGGCTTGGGGAACACTCTAGTGTCATGCATCACCTTACCGTGGAAGGGTGGTGTGCCGGGATCCTGTTTGGGAAGGGAAAAAGGGGATGAAACAGTGGTGGGGTTTTGGTAGGAGTGGTAAAGAGTTTAGCTTTTGGTTTGGGCTGATTGTGGGTCCTTTTTCCTGATTGAATTTGGTATGTCCATCTGTGTCGAGATCCCAAGATAAGGCTTTTTTGATGGTGCCGACCCCATTGGGTCTTCCTGGCTCTTTGTTGTGGAACCTCTTACTGGCTATACTATGCTTGAGACCCATTTACTGGACTTTAAAAAAAGAGGTTAAAGCTGACTTATTTAATCAGGCTTTACATTACTTTCTTAACTGTTTGTGAGATGCCTGCTTCACTGTCTTATTTGTACATTTTGATAGCTGTTTGAAGTTGTCAGTCTCTGTCTTATGTCTGTCAAATCAGATTGTTTTTGTGTGTTTTTTAAACCATTAAGAATTATTTAAGATTAGCAGAATATAAATTTTAACTAAGTAAGTAAGTGTGTTCTGGGATCAGTTAAGGGGAAAGTCCTGGGATTGGGTGTGGAAAAGAGGTGTTATAAACTCTTCTGAGCTACTGGAGAGCATTTCTGTCCATGGTGCCATTGGATGATGTCACCCATGTGTGACTAACTCATCCTGTTTATCCATAGGGAAAAGAGGTAGGAGAGCTCTGGGGTCAAATCTGGAGAGGGAGAAAGGTTTCTCCCAATCTGCTTTGACCCTCTCTTCTCCAGGTAACTGGAGATGGGCTCTTATTGGCCACATGAAATATTTTCTTCTCATAGGACATGAAGAGAGGATCTGTCAGTCTGAACAAAGCTAAGGCAAAACAGTCAACCTGTCACAGAGCCTTCTTAATATATGCACCATTTCTCTGGAATGCACTCCAGAAAGAATAAGAACCACTAACGTCTTATGGGACTTTCGTAAAGCCTTAAAAACACACCTCTTTTTGGAGTACTACGGACCAGAAGCAGAACCAATACATGAAACATAGCCACTACAATAAAATTTGACCCACCTACAAAACCAATAGTTACAACCTGGCTCAAACCCTATCACCTAATAACACCCCACAACCTGTAACAAGCAATCATGTAAATAATATGTTAACCCCTCCTCTCCAAGTCTAACGACCTTGTTCTATGTAATGTTCATTGTTACTGTTCAATGTAAACCGCTTTGAATACAAGAAAAGTGGTATAAAAAAATTGTTAAATAAATAAATGTCGACTCTCTCTGTCCTCCTGGTAGGGTTGTCAACTTTTTGAAAGAGAAAAACTCGCCACCTGTGGCTACCCATAGTCTGCCCCTGCCCAGCCCCCAGCAAATAGGGGCAGAAGTGTAGGCTTTAGTTTCTGCAACCATAGCGAGAAGAGGGAGGGGAGTACAAGAGGTTAGACTCTTCAGCACCTATTCAGCCACAGTCCTCTCCTCAAGCCCTCTAACAGACCTCTGCTCTCTCATCCGGTCAGAAATCCAAACATATATTCTGCATCCGCAGAACTTCTCCTGCCCCTTCTGCAACAATCTGTGCAGAGCAGAGCTAGCACACGTCCCCGTAAAACCCAGAGTTGCCAAACTACCTGGTTCCTTGAGTGAGATGTTAAGCCAGCCCTGGATTTCTGACAATCTCATTCTGATGCATTATGGGATCTGCAGCACTGATTCCAATGGGCAAAATCAAGGACTACAAATCCCATACTGCACTGCAATGCAAATTTACAACCAGAACTGGCAAAAAATCTCACTCCTGGAACCAGGTAACTTGGCAACTCTGAACTCAAAGTGCTCAGGGCAGGCTACGAATTACATACATAATAATAAAAAATAACACAACAAAGAGTGGGGCAGAAGTGAAGTGCCTAAAAATATATGTGTGTGTGCAGGTGTGGTGTGGAGGTGAAGGGTGCGTGTGGTGTGGAGGTGTGGGTTTGTGTGTGTGTGGTGCGGAGGGGAGGTACCTGTGTGTGTGTGTGTGGTGCGGAGGGGAGGTACCTGTGTGTGTGTGTGGTGTGGAGGTGTGGGTTTGTGTGTGTGTGGTGCGGAGGGGAGGTACCTGTGTGTGTGTGTGTGGTGCGGAGGGGAAGTACCTGTGTGTGTGTGTGTGGTGCGGAGGGGAGGTACCTGTGTGTGTGTGTGGTGTGGAGGTGTGGGTTTGTGTGTGTGTGGTGCGGAGGGGAGGTACCTGTGTGTGTGTGTGGTGCGGAGGGGAAGTACCTGTGTGTGTGTGTGTGGTGCGGAGGGGAGGTACCTGTGTGTGTGTATGGTGTGGAGGTGTGGGTTTGTGTGTGTGTGGTGCGGAGGGGAGGTACCTGTGTGTGTGTGTGGTGCGGAGGGGGAAGTACCTGTGTGTGTGTGTGGTGCGGAGGGGAAGTACCTGTGTGTGTGTGTGTGGTGAGGAGGGGAGGTACCTGTGTGTGTGTGTGTGGTGCGGAGGGGAGGTACATGTGTGTGGGTGAGGTGTGGAGGTGTGGGTTTGTGTGTTTGTGTTGAAGAGGGTAGGTACCTGTGTGTGTGTGTGTGGTGCGGAGGGGAAGTACCTGTGTGTGTGTGTGTGGTGCGGAGGGGAGGTACCTGTGTGTATGTGTGTGGTGCGGAGGGGAGGTACCTGTGTGTGTGTGTGTGGTGCGGAGGGGAGGTACCTGTGTGTGTGTGGTGTGGAGGTGTGGGTTTGTGTGTGTGTGTTGCAGAGGGGAGGGACCTGTGTGTGTGTGTGGTGCGGAGGGGAAGTACCTGTGTGTATGTGTGTGGTGCGGCGGGGAGGTACCTGTGTTTATGTTTTGGGGTCGGCGGGGAGGTACCTGTGTGTGTGTGTGTGGTGCGGAGGGGAGGTACCTGTGTGTGTGTGTGGTGTGGAGGTGTGGGTTTGTGTGTGTGTGTTGCAGAGGGGAGGTACCTGTGTGTGTGTGTGTGGTGCGGAGGGGAAGTACCTGTGTGTGTGTGTGTGGTGCGGAGGGGAGGTACCTGTGTGTATGTGTGTGGTGCAGAGGGGAGGTACCTGTGTGTGTGTGTGTGGTGCGGAGGGGAGGTACCTGTGTGTATGTGTGTGGTGCGGAGGGGAGGTACCTGTGTGTGTGTGTGTGGTATGTAGGTGAGATGCGGTGCCTGTGTGCAGGGCCGGCCCTTCATTGTGCGAGATTAACATAAGAACATAAGATATGCCATACTGGGTCAGACCAAGGTCCATCAAGCCCAGTATTCTGTTTCCAACAGTGGCCAATCTAGGTCATACGTACCTAGCAGTTTCCCCAAAAGACGCAGGTTCCACAATGCTTCTATTGGGTCAAGCATTGATATCCTGGGTTCCTTTTTAATAATGGTTTATGGACCTTTCCTCCAGGAACTTGTCCAAACCTTTTTTAAACCCAGCTACACTAACAGCCTTTACTACATCCTCCGGTAACAAATTCCAGAGTTTGATTACACGTTGAGTGAAAAAATATTTTCTCTTATTTGTCTTAAATAGTTTACCCTGTAGCTCCATTACATGTTGTTCGCACAGAGCCCCGCATGAACTTCATTCTGCTGGGTTTGTAGGGCTGGTTTCAGAGGGAGCTGGGGAGACCTGAGGTCCCAGCTTACCTCTGCACAGCGCTAGAGGGAAGAGCAGCATGTTCCTTCACTTGCGCTGTTTTCTCGTGAAGCCCATGGAGTACCGGGAAACAGGAAATGCACTTTAACCTTTTCCGGCACTCAACGTGCTTCACGAGAACACAGCACAAGTGCAGCAACATGCTACTCTTCACTCTAGTGGTGTGCTGAGGTGAGCCAGGGCTTCGGGCCTCCCCTTCTTCCTCTGAAGCCGCTCAGACAGGCGTGGGGCTCTTCAGGGGTGTAGGCTGGGATAGGACAGAAATAGACTGACAGGGTCTAGGACTGGAAATGGGCTGGTGGGAGGCTGGGATAGGACTGGAAATTGCTGATGGAGGCATGGACTGGAAATGGGCTGATGGGGGCTAGGATAGGACTGGAAATGGACTGATAGGGGGCTGGGATAGGACTGGAAATGGACTAGACTATGACTGGAAATGGCTGATGGGGGGTTAGGATAGGATTGCAAATGGGTGATGGGGGCATGAACTGGAAATGGGATGATGGGGGGCTAGGATAGGACTGGAAATGGCTGATGGGGGGGCATGGATTGGAAATGGGCTGATGGGGGCTGTGATAGGACTGGAAATGGCTGATGGGGGGCATGAATTGGAAATGGGCTGATGGGGGCTGTGATAGGACTGGAAATGGCTGAAGGGGGCTGGGATAGGACTGGAAATGGCTGATGGGGGGCATGGATTGGAAATGGGCTGATGGGGTTTGGGATAGGACTGGAAATGGCTGATAGGGGGCATGGATTGGAAATGGGCTGATGGGGGGCTGGGGTAGGACTGGAAATGACTGATGGGGTGGCTTAGATTGGAAATGGGCTGATGGGAGAATGGGACTAGAAAGAAGCAGATGCTGGTTGGGACTGGAACTAGAAGGGAGCTGATATTGAGGGAGGACTAAAAGGGGATGAGGATGTAGAGGGAAAAATATATTTTGTGTGAGAGGGAAGAAAAATCTACAATTGGCCGGGTATTGGGAAAATAAGTGGGGATTGAGGATGGAGGGGTGAAATTTGAATGGATGAAAAAGGAATAAAGAACGAAATGGAGGAAAGAGCAAAAGGGGAAAGATCAGTATGTTAAAGCAGATGTAGAGAGAGAATGGAAAAAATCTAGAAGAGAAGAAAGGACAAATGGACAGCAGACAATTGAGAGTTAGCAGAAGACACAAAGAAACCAGAAGAAAGTGACTGGAGCATTTGCAACTGAAAAATAAAATGCTCATAGAACAAAAGGTAGAAAATACTTTTTTTATTTTGAATTTATTAACTAGAATATGTCAGCTCTGGGAAATGTGCATTGCTAACGTCATTGCATTTTTGTTTAGTACAAGAGGAAATTAATTTATAGTTTTATTTCTCCAGTGTTCTTGTACATTCCAAGTTTGGCTTTTGGTGTTCCCATTTAATTATTGTCTTCCTATTTCTAAATTGTCATCTCTTGTTCTTTGTTTGATGGTCTATATTCTGCGTGTGTAACCGAGCTGAGGTATTCTGTTCATGTAGTTTCTATTTGGCAGTGCCACTTATTCTTTTTCCCTAGTATTGGTTTAATATTTGCAGTGTTGCCTTTTGATAGGTAGGGTTTGGTGCTTTGTGAGTCCTGGTAGTGCTGTTATGATACGGCGGGTTTACTATGGATTCTAAATGGGTAGTGTTTGCAGTACTTCCTAATGTGCCTGGCAGTTGGCACTGGAGTATAGTAATGTAGAAATCTGGTAGTCTTTCTTTATCCAGACACTCATTAAGAGGCATGTTTTACTAAAAGTGAGCATATGTTAACATTATGCAAATATTTTTGCAAATGAGACCTCGCAATGAGTTTCCACACATGGCCCCGCAGCCTGCTTGGACCACCCCTGCCTTTGTATGTGTGTGTCTTTATCATGTGGAGATGGGTTGCCTGTGGGGTGTGGTGCTTGTGCGTGTGTTTTGGTGGATGTGAATGCACCTTTTGGCAACACCTTGCACTCTTCCCTCCCCCTCCAACCCCTCTCCTACTGGCTCCTCTTCCCCCTTCACCAACCTTCCTAGCACTTCCATCCCCAGTGCTAAAATCCCCCCCAACCACCATGTTTATTAGGCCCATCAGCATAAAGGTGGTACTAAAAGCCATGGGAGGAGATGAGTGAACCAAGGAACTAGGTATAGGCAGAGAAAAGGAGTGGACCCAAGACAGATCCTTGGGGCACACTAACTGAGAGCTATCTTGGGTCCACTTCTTTTCTCTGTATATACCCAGTCCCTTAGTGAACTCAACTCTTCCCATGGTTTTCAGTATGATCTTTATTTATTTATTTATTTATTTATAGCTTTTCTATACCACGCTCTTTTTCATCAGCGCGGTTTACAATGACCAGGAATACTCACAGCAAGCAACAGGTTTACATGAAACAGGAAAATTCAACTGGGATTCAACTTAGGGAAACTATGTACATATATGTTATGAAATTATATACAATGAATAGAGATTTTATTAACACCTTGTATAAATAATATATTTACAATTTTTCTATGCGGGGTTGGAATGTGTTAGAGGGTTGATGATGGGCACTGGGATTGGGAGAAGTGTAGAAGGAAAAGGTGGTGTTTTATGGCTTTTCTGAATTGCTTGAGGTCCATGATTGCTCTAATGGTAGGTGGTAGGTTGTTCCAACATTTGGGTGCGTAGTGTGCGAAAGCCCTGTCTGTGGTTGTGCGCGTGCATTTTGTGGCTTCTGATGGTGTGGCTAGGGTATTTGCAGCTACGGATCTCCTGGATCTAATGTTAGGAGTGTGATTGAGGAGGTTTGAGATTGCTGAAGGGGCAATCATGTTGATCGCTTTAAAGGTCATAAGAAGGGCTTTATACGTAATCCTGCAGTATATAGGGAGCCAATGTAGTTCCATTAGGATGGGTGTAATGTGGTCACTTTTTGAGGCGCCGTAAAGGACACGGGCAGCGGCATTCATGGCAAGTTGTAATGTATTTAGAGTGTTTTTTGGGAGGTCATGGAGTATTATGTTGGAATAGTCAAAGTGGGGTGTGACTATGGTTTGGAATATGGTCCGGAAGTTGTCTTGGTCGAGCATATTTTTCAGGTTACGGAGGGTCCTTATCTTGAAATAAATGGTTTTTACAGTGCGGTTGACATGTTCTTTGAAGTCGAGTCGATGGTCCAATATTACTCCAAGGTATCTTATGGAGGACTTGATTGGGAGGTCTGCGTCCCGTACTTTTAGAGTAACTGGTGGTGAGAATTCTCTGTTTTTCGTGATGATCAGGACCTCAGTTTTTTTGAAATTTATTCGCATATTCTGGGTGAGGAGCCAGTCTGCTATAGAGTTAAAGCAATCTACTAGTGTTGTGTAATCTGGGCGCGAAACGTTGATTGGTGTGAAGATGAGCACATCGTCTGCATAGATTAGGGAAGTATATGCCAAAGGAGCGAGTGATATCGCATAGGGGCTGCATGTATATATTAAATAGCAGCGCTGATAGGGAGGAGCCCTGAGGAACTCCTTGTTTTAGCTGGAATGGTTCTGAGGTGCCTTCAACCGTCCTGACTTGTTGCCAGTGATCTTCCAGGTATGATTGCACCATTCCCATGCCAACCCGTGGATTCCCTTGTCGTATAGATGGGTTAATAGTTTGTCGTGGTCCACAGAGTCAAATGCTGCGGAGATGTTGAGGAAAATTAGGGCAAAGCCCTTTTTGATATCGTCTATCCCGCTGATGAGTGTGTTGGTTAAGGTGGTCAGCAGTGTCTCAACTCCGTGGGCTTCCCTGAATCCGTGTTGACTGGGGTCAAGCAGTGAAGAGGTGTCTATGTGTTGTTGGATTTGATTGTTGGTCACTTTCTCAATTATTTTGGATAGTAGGGGAATACTGGAGATCGGATTAGACTGATGACTCCCAGATCTACCTCTCTACATCTAAAATCTCTCCGGCAATCCAGGCCCAGATCTCTGCCTGCCTTTCTGACATTGCTGCTTTGATGTCTCACCGCCACTTGAAATTGAAGATGGCCAAAACTGAGTATCTTATTTTTCCCCCTAAACTCTCCTCTCCCCTTCCTCCTTTCTCAGTCTCTGTGGATAACTCTCTACTTCTCCCTGTCTCCTCAGGTCGCAACCTTGGGGTCGTCTTTGACTCCTCTCTCCTTCTCCACTCACATCTAAATGAGTTTTTCTGCCAAATGGTTTTTGTTATATGTAAACAAGTTTCTGATCCACTGTAAACTGCTTTGACCCAGGGAAAAGTGGTATATAAGTCTAGCTAAATAAATAATAAATAAATAAATAAAATAATCTTATGCCAGCCTGGTCATGCTCATATTACCCCTCTTCTCAAGTTACTTCATTGGCTCCCTATCCGGTTCTTCATCCAGTTCAGACTTCTCCTGCTGACCTATAAGTGCATTCACTCTGAGGCTCCTCACTACCTTTCCTCTCTTATCTGTCCCTACACCCCTCCTCGGGAACTCTGCTCTTCTGGCAAATCGCTTCTATCTGTGCCCTTCTCTTCTATGGCTAACTCCAGACATTGCTCCTTTCACCTTGCTGCACCTCACACCTGGAACAAACTACCTGAGTCTGTACGTTGGGCTTCATCTCTGGCCCATTTCAAATCTAGGCTGAAAACCCACCTCTTTGTTGCCGCTTTCGGATCTTGATTCACCTGATCTTCTTTGTATCTCCTTACCATTCCTCCTAGATGTATCCTATGTCTATAGCTACTCTGTTGACTTTTTTGACTAGATTGTAAGCTCTGATGAGCAGAGACTGTCTTTTACATGTGTGTGCAACACTGCATATGTCTTGTAGCGCTATACAAATGCTCTGTAGTAGTGGTGGTAGGATAGCCCCACACACTCTTTGTCCTCCTTTAAAGTGCATTTCCAACCTGTGCCCAGCAGTCCAGCTCCACCCATAGGCAAACTTTGCAGCTATTCAGAGTTTCAATAATACAAGGTCCCAAAACCTTTGGGCATGTTTACTGTCACTTAAATTCCAGTGCAGCAAATGGATAATATGGGTGACTACAGAAGGAAGGAAGGAAGGAAGGGGGTCTGCTCCCTGAGTTGATCAGAAAGCAATAGCAAACACCAAGCAGCATAGGACATTACAGGCCCTGCAGTGGCTCCAACACTTCCTACTGCAAAGCTTCTCCTCCAGCCTAGCTCTCTGTTTGCCTCTCTGTACTCTGGGACGAGCAGTGTCCTCCTAAGTGCTCTGCTAGAGAGGTGAAGTTTTAGCTCCGGTGAGCGAATTTGTCTGTCTGTCTCCACACTATTTATATATTTATTTCTTTGTCTGTCTGTCTTTATTAGTGTGCTCTCTCTGCCCCTTTATTTATTTGTGCACTTTTGTTCAGCTTATTATTTATACCCTATCTCCCTCCCTTCTACCCACCCACCCCTGGCTCGCTGCCTCTTATAGCTGTCATCTGCTCATTACCTACCTCACACACAGGTGTGGCCAATCTCTTTGACTCTCCCACCTTCTATATCCTCTGACTTTTGTTCTCCTCCCTATTCCTCCTCTATGGCTCCTCATCACATTGTCTTTCTCTTCTTTATACTCCCTAACTGTCTCCCCTCCTACCAGCACCTTCACTCCTCCCCTCCTTTTCTCCCACTTACCATCCTCCCTTCCCCCTCCATTCTGTCCTCTACCCTATCATCAGCTCTTGAGCTGCACCGCTTTTTCTCTCTAATTCATCCATCTCCCCTCTCTCTAAGGCAACCCCACCCTCATTTCTGCTGTACTGTCTCCTCTCTGCCCCGTATTCTGCTACTCCTTCTCTTTCTCTCATCCAAAGATATCAACCCCAACCCTGACCCTCCTAGACTTATGTCACACTCTGAGAAGAGATCTTCACGCAACACATCTAATCTTATTCATATCCCTCGCCTTTCCCCTTCCACTCTCCCTTTCTCATGTGCCTTGTGGAACACACACTCTGTCTCTAATAAACTTGCTTTTACTCATGATCTCTTTATCTCTAATGCTGTACATCTCCTTGCTCTAACTGAGACCTGGATCCTCCCAGATGATGCTGCATCTGTCGCTGCTCTATGTCATGGGGCTCTCTGTTCTCCCACACGCCTCGTCCCACTGGCCATGGTAGGGGTATTGGACTCCTCCTTTCTCCCTCCTGCCAATTCCAACCCCTCCTGCTGACTCAGTCTCTCCTTTTTTTATTTATTTATTTACAATCTCTTATATACCGCACTATTCAGCATCAGCACGGTTTACATGGAACAAAAATGCTCAGTACAATTAACACGTATGAGTTTACAGATAACAGGGTAAATAACTTGGATAACAGGGGTAAACTATTTACAAATCTTGCTACATAGAGTCATATGAACAAGAATTCATAGAAACCTATGCACCATTAAGCTCCATCCACCTTTTCACTCCACTTCCTCTCCGGGTAGCTGTTATTTATCGACCTCCTTGACAAGTCTGCTTCTACCTTTCTCATTGACTGACTCATGGCTTTCCTTCTTTCTGGATTCCTCTTCCCCCACTCTTATTCTTGGTGATTTTAACATTCATGTTGATAACCACTCTGATCCCTATGCTTTAAAGCTCCTCTCCCTTACCTCCTCATTTGACCTCCAGCTTTGTTCCACTGCTCCCACTCACCAACATGGCCACTGCCTTGACCTGGTTATTTTTCTCTAGTTGCTTACTCTCGAACTTCTGTAGCTCAGTTCTTCCCTTATCTAACCATCATCTTTTAAGCTTCAATCTTCATCACACCCTGTCTCAACCTTGTCCTTTCTCCTCCAACCTATTCAGAAATCTTCATGCTATTGATCCTTTGGTTCTCTTTTCCACTGTTTCCTCACCTCTTTCTTCCACTATGTCATCTAAGTCTGTTGACGAGGCAGTGGCTTCCTATAACACTGCACTCTCCTCTGCTCTGGATGCTCTCGCTCCATCCATGCCATGTCCTGTGAGGTGTTCTGCACCTCAGCCCTGGCTTTCATCCACTACCCACTATCTACATTCCTGTGCTCGTTCTTCCAAGCGTGCTTGGCTAAATTCCCGCTCCCTTGAAGACTTTCTACACTTCAAATTCATGCTTGTCTCTTTCCAGTCAGCCATAGCTCTTGCCAAACAAGACTATTATGTCCATCTGACTAACTCTTGCTTCTGACTCTCGCCATCTCTTTATTACTCTCTGCTCTCTCCTCAAAGTGCCTCCCCCTCTGATCCCTCCCTCCCTTTCTGCCCAAAACCTGGCTATTTCCATGACAAAATCCACAAGATCACCCTCCAATTCCCCATAAAGTCAACTACCTTCTTTCCTCCCCCTCTTCACTCCCAACTTTCCTCCCCTACCTCTGCTACCCCCTCTTCCTTTCCTGTGATCTCTGAAGAGGAAACTGCACACCTTCTTTCTTCCTCCAAACTCACCACCTGCTCCTCTGATCCTAACCCCACCTACTTCCTAAGCCCCATCTCCTCCACCATTGTCCCTTCCATCTCTCATATTCTCAACCTATCACTCTCCACTGCAACAGTCCCTGCAGACTTCAAGCATGCTGTGGTCACACCTCTCCTCAAGAAACCTTCACTTAATCCCACCTGTCCTTCTAATTATTGACCCATCTCTCTCCTTCCCTTCATTTCTAAACTACTTGAATGTGCAGTTCACCGCCGCTGCCTCGACTTCCTCTCCTCTCATGCCCTCCTGGATCCTTTATAGTCTGGTTTTCGTCCTCTATACTCTACTGAAATGGCTCTTGCCAAAGTCTCCAGTGACTTGTTTCTGGCAAAATCCAAGGGCCTTAACTCTGTCCTCATCCTTCTTGACCTCTCTGCTGCTTTTGATACTGTTGACCACAATCTCCTCCTCGATACCCTGTCCTCGCTTGGTTTTAGTGGCTCTGTACTATCCTGGTTCTCCTCCTATCTCTCCCATCGTTCTTTCAGTGTGTGTTCTGGTGGTTCCTCCTCCTCTGCTACCCTAATCCCAGTTGGTATACCCCAAGGATCTGCCTTGGGTCCATTTCTTTTCTCTCTCTACACCCAGTCCCTTGGTGTGCTTATCTCTTCCCATGGCTTTAAGTACCATCTTTATGCTGATGACTCCCAGATCCACCTCTCTACACCTGAAATCTCTCTGGCAATCCAGGTCCGGATCTCTGCCTGCCTTTCTGACATTGCTGCCTGGTTGTCTCACCGCTGCTTGAAAGTGAACATGGCCAAGACTGAACTTCTTATCTTTCTCCCTAAATCCTCCCCTCCTCTTCCTCCTTTCTCAGTCTCTGTGGATAACTCTGTACTCCTTCCTGTTTCCTCAGCTCACAATATTGGGGTTGTCTTCGACTCTTCTCTCTACTTCTCCACACACATTCACCTGATAGCTAAGACCTGCCATTTCTTTCTCTATAACATCAGCAAAACCCGTCCTTTCCTTTTTGAACACACTACTAAGATGCTTATCCACTCCTTAATCACCTCCCATCTTGACTACTATAACCTACTTCTTGCTGGTCTCCCTTTGAATCATCTCTCTCCCCTTCAATCTGTTCAGCACTCTGCTGCGCGGCTAATCTTCTGCCAGCCTCATCATACCCATATTACTCCTCTTCTCAAGTCACTCCACTGGCTCCCTATCCATTTCTGCATCCAGTTCAAACTTCTCCTACTGACCTATAAATACATTCAATCTGTAACTCCTCACCACCTTTCTTCTCTTATCTCTCCTTACAACCCCCCCTTGGGAACTCCGCTCTTCTAGCAAACTGCTTCTATCTGTGCCCTTCTCTTCTACTGCTAACTCCAGACTTCGCTCCTTTCACCTTGCTGCACCTTACGCCTGGAACAAACTACCTGTGTCTGTACGCCAGGCACCTTCTCTAACCCTCTTCAAATCCAGGCTGAAAACTCACCTCTTCACTGCTGCTTTTGGATCTTGACTCACCTGATCTCCTTTTCTTTTCCTCTCCCCCTTGTTTTATCCCTGCCTACACCTCCTGTGTTGTTTGTCTTGACTAGATTGTAAGCTCTGATGAGCAGGGACTGTCTCTTGCATGTCTGTGCAGCGCTACGTACGACTTGTAGCGCTATACAAATGCTCAGTAGTAGTAGTAGAAAGAGACACAAGTGATTGAAATGCTGCAGGCCTGTGAGTGCTTCCCCCTGACAGACCCCATGCTGGCTTTCCTTCCTATTGCTACTGCTGTCACTGGGAGTGAGGACCAGAGATGTGGGGGTGGAACCTGAGAAGGCTACATTTAGGGAAGATCTAGGAGGGGAGGGGATGAGTTTACAAGGACACAAGTAAGGATTGATAGGAGAAAGCATTAAAGAACACCTGATTCAGGTTGAAATATCTTCTAACAATACTCGCACACTGGAGACATTAGAATACTCTGAAAGAGAGGTTGTAAAGTCTGAAGTAGCCCGGGTGCATTTTAATAAAGAGCAGACAGAAATAATTGATACATTTTATTGATATAAACTGCTAAGTAGATTATGAATACAAATTAATTTATCTATTTGTTCAAAGAAATTTATAGGCCACCAATCTACCACTTCTAAGGGGCCTACAATTTAAATAAAAACATACTTTGAACTGTCTGTACATCAGTACCAGAAGTGTAACAAAATGTGAGTGTTAGAATGAATGGCACCAAATGAAAATTATAGGGGAATGTTCACTAAAGTGTGCTAACTGTTCACGCTTGTTTTAGCACACTCTCAATGGTTAATGTGGGGTCACGTTAAAGGCTACTGTGCTCCAGGACCATACCAAGCTCAAAATGTGCCCTGTGTGACTAATGAATCTGGTGCCGCTCCTCCACCCAGCTACGGTTGGTGTCTCCCTCTTTATGAGCTTCTTGTGATGATTTTATTGTCCCCTTCTGTGCTTGCACCCTGTGCATCCACACAACTTGCACAACCCTTGCTATGGTCCTACCATGCACTAAAAACAGCCAGCGTGGTAAAACGAAGCGCTATGTGCTTAGTGCATGGCGGAGCAGAGAATGGGCAGGGTAGGGGTGCAAATTGGGTGGAGACTGTACATTGCAGTTAGAATGAGGTTAATTACCATATGCTAATTGGTAATGTCACAGTTAATGTGGGGGCACAGTATGCCCCTTCAGTGGGTGGCGTTAAGTGCACCTGCACTAACTGTGAATGCCGCAGCCATGCATTAAGGTACATTTCAGTGTGGTAACTGCATGGAACATGCCAGGCACATCCCCAACATGTTTGGTTTAGCTCCAAACAAATATTAAGTGTAAACCCTTAGCTCAATTTAGCAGACATTCTCCATTGATATAATAAGCATTTCAGAGACATACATAGTTGAAAGAGGATAATTAATGGGCATACCGAATTGGTGGAGAGGTAACAGTGGGATAATGTTATAGTGTTGCCTAGTTAATGTGCATTTTTGCACATGTTTTTAATGATTATTTTATAAACATGTGAATTCTATAATATACATGCATACTTGTGTGCTCCATATATAGTCCAACAAAACTTCACCCATATACACACCCACAATGAAGTACTCGCAATCCAAATAGCGTGCATACGTTAATGCTAGTCAATGTGTTGTAAGAGTTGTCTTTTGTGTATTAATGATTAAAATAACACCTAACAAAAGTGGCTTCGTATTACATTACTCCCTATATATTAAGGATAGAATACTCAAATGCAATAAAAGTCCTGCAGGAAACAGAATGCAACGTGGAATCTTTATCACTAGAAATTCCATGTTGATGAGGAAAAGTATAGCATTGGGAGTACACTACTGTCCACCTGACCAAGATGAAATGCTACCAAAAATGAAAAAAAGCACAGAAATACTGGGAGAATTCAATTACCCTGATATAGATTGGGTAAATATTTCATTGTAACATGTTAATGAGGAAAAGATTCTGGATGCCACAAAGGACTTCTTTATGGAGCATTTGGTCCTAGAACTGATGTCAACAGGAACTATTCAAGATCAATTCCTCAGGATCTGATGGAAGTGGGAAGGGTGGTATCATATTTATTTTCTGAATAATATTGGTTTCTTTCTTTCAGAAAGACACCTCAGTATGTGTGCACAGCTATTGGAAGTGTTCTTGCCCAACAGCTTCGCAAACAAGTGGGCGGATGAACAAAGATTATCTTTTATTTCATATCCAGAAGAAAAATGCTCAATACCTATTTCTTGAGCGATAATGAACATAACTGATTAGCAACTTTCAAAAAGTGCATCTATGTGCTAAGTTTCCCTTTGAAAGTTTGACTTGAGTGACAAGCAACTGCATAGACTTTTTAGAAGTTATTCATATGGGTATTTCCACTGATATCATCCATTCATATTTTTGGAAATGTAAAAAGATGTGAATAACTTGACTCTCTGCCCTTCTCCCAGACCTCAGGAATGGGACCCCGACACACTCACTCTTCCATACATATTGGATACAGGTGTATATTCTCATGTATGCTGGACAATCTTTTAAAGCCCAATTTCTGCACATAAAACCCTTTGAAAATTGCCCGACACATAAGCTTCATCTGACTCAGGCAATTTATAGCTTGACTGGAACTAGGACCCTGCAGAAGGCAGCTCAGAGGAAGACACAGACACCTACCGTCACCTCCTCGACTTTATGCTCTTCACTGGATTTTGATTCCAGAATCTTTTTCAGCTGCTTCCTCCAAGACTCCAGCTGAATTTCATATTTTTCCTGTGAACATTGACATATCTAATTTAGAAAATGAATGTTACTATATTATATTATTCAAGCGCATTTATACCAGGACTTGACAAATCCCAGGTGCCAGGTTTCCATAGTGACCACATATTTGCACCTGGAGCCTGGGATTTTCTTGCCCCTCCCCCTTAAAAATGTAGGGCAGAAGACCCCTTCTATCTGCTTGTGGGATCCGATTTCTTGCAGGCAGAAGAAGAGGGGACGGTGACTGCAGCTTCGAGGCAGCTGGCTGCCCACAAGAATCCCATTGCCCGCAGGCAGAAGACGACAAGAAGAAAGCCGTGAACCCTGCTAAAGCCTCTTCTGTCTGCCCATTGGAGATCAGATCCCCGCAGTCAGAGCAGGAGGGGAAGGCCGGGCCAGGAAGGTAACAGGCAGCCCCTAGGGATCCCATCCCCCTGCAGAGGACAGCAGGATCAGGTCTACGGAAAAAACAAAATTAGATGGAGAGGAGGGGTGAGGCAGCAAATATTTAAAGGAGCGATAGTCTAATAAAGAAGGAGGAGAATGGGAGTGGAATGGAGGGAGAAGTGGAGAGACTGGGGAAGGGTTGGGGAGAAGCATGCAAGGGTTGACGGCAGAAGGGATGAATGCATGGGAACAAAAAACCCCAATCTGTATATGCCAAAAGGTGCATTCTCCATCCACTCAACCAAAACATATACAATTTCCCCATGCACACACACAAACTCACAAACAGGCACTCCACCTCTGTACAACTGACACATGGGTAGGCACCCCACAGGCACCTATACACATACACACCCACAGAGGCACCCCCACCTCTGCACCACACATAGGTGTACAGTAAAGGGTCAGTGAGGGTGGTGGGAGAGGGAGGTGGAGGAGTGGGGACCCTGCCTTCTATTGGCACATTGGTCCTGTGCAGTGGCCCATTAAGAGTCTGATATATTAAGTTTTTATCCCTATAGAAAACAGAAAAACAGTCTTGGTAAATGAAGTCCCAAGACCTAAAATAGAAGCTGTGAAATAGGTTTTTTGAGGAAGGGCAAGCACTCTGACCTGGGTTTCAGCAGCCGCCTCCTAAGATTCCAATAAAATTTCTCAAGGCCTGATTTATGAATTTTCGTGTAAAAATAAACCTTGAATAAATTGTCTGATTTTCAAATCAATGGACTATACAATTTCCTGAGGGGTTGATGGGCAATTATTGATCTATATGACAATTACTTTATACTCTGAGATAATTCTGTGGCTTTTTACCACTATCATGAGCAAGAAAATGGTTTTAAGCCCATTCAGGTTCTCCTTAATTCATCTTCATGCAACATCTCACAGTAGTACACTTGCTAACTCCTTATGAAGCCCAATTTTTTACATTTAAATTTAATTGAGTAAGAATATTAAGATATCACAAAAACTACTTGAAAGCCTTCTACATCTGTTGGAGACAGGTATAAAACCAACTCTGTTAGGGTACACATAAGTGCACTTGGCACATATCATCATTTCTGTTCAGCTGTTAGCTAGCCATGTGGGGTTTGCTTTTTTTAAAGCCTCCCATCGAGCCACCCACAGTGTCATGAGAGTCCAACATTGTTATACTCCAACTAATGAATGCTCTGAGCCACGTAATACTTCAATTTGAAATACTTGACCTGAAAATTCTTGTTTTTTTTGTGACAGTTACTTCGACGTGTAAAATAAGTGGGATCCAGCCTCTAGTAACTGATCTACCTTATACCAAATTTTACAACAGGGTGGTTCGGTACACTTATCCAGACTTTCTTCCTGAAGGTGTGCCAGATTTCCAACTTAATCAGTTGATTGTCCTGCCAATATTTTTCCGTAGGCCTCATGCCCAAAAGTGTGACTCTGCATTGCATACATTGGACTGCAAGAGATTCTTAGCCTCCTATCTGAAGTGGACTGAAGCCCTTAGAAATCTTTCTGTTTCCTTTGACCCAAACAGGCCAGGAGTTGCCATTAGCAAATACACTCTATTTTCCACTACAAAATCAATAAACAGACATATTGACATAGACCCAATCTACTAATCCCTATGGACCAAAGAGCTGAGGCACCACCAACACCCAGGAACAACATCCACACCCCAGCAGCACTCAAGGAAATCAACCAATCAATCCCTGCAGACCAGAGAGCTGAGTTATTACCAAAAAGGCTCAGAAACAACAACCACACTCCAGTAACCCTCAGGGAGATGAACCAATCAATCCCTGCAAAACAAAGACTTGAGTTACCACCAACCCCAATATAAGTATAAACGGAAGCATTCAAGCATATTACTATCTAGAACCCCAAACTCAGAGAACAATCCAACATCAAAATACATTCTATGCAGATGGCTTAGCAGACAGCTTTTCCTTCTCTTCTGCCTGGGCTGATTTGACTCTTGAGAGTCATGTCATGTCTAATGATGTACGAGCTATGGCTGCATCGATCACCCACCTGAGATCACTTTCTGTGGAGCAAATGTTTGGAGTTCTGTCCATACATTCAATCACACTACTGTCTAGAAAGAGACTCCCAACGTGGCCGTAGGTGTGGCCAGTCCATCATCCTGAATCTTTTTGTGGATTAGAATTCAACTCCATGTCCTCTTGGTCCATTTTTTATTTTCCAGGACCCCTTACAAACTAAAGAGAAAATTATAAATGGCTAATTGCCTTCAGAAAGATGGTGTTTGCCTGTTGCAGTCCTATTCAGGTTAATTTCCTCTTTTTCTGTTGAGGGCAGCCTGTAATGAGGGAGTTCCCATCTGTAAGGATTTGCTATGCTGCCTGTAATCAGAGATACAGTAGTGTGCAAAAGTCTGGAATCACTTGTGAGTTTTGCGTTTTTTGTACTTTCTAACGTTTTTTTTTTTTTTAAATTTTGCATTAGCCCAGCATATTCATCTTTCTACCATGTTAAAAGGGATACATTTGGCTATTAGAGTTGACTTTTTGCATTCCTTGCTTCCAATTTAAATACTTTACAGACACTGGGAGATAGCTACTTCGATTTTTGTGGATCCTGCGTCAAAACTGGATCGAGATTATCCAATATGCGCACGTTATTTCTGACCAATCAGGAGGCTGGTTTCACTAACCAATCACAATGCAGATATCTAGCCAACAGTGCAGCTATAAAAACACACAGAATTTTTGAATTTCATACGCTTTCTGGATCGACCATGAAGATGACTCGGACCCTGACATTGGAGGAGCGTGTTTGTGTGTCCTTTATGAGCGAGGAAGGATTTTCAAGCTGTCAGATAGCCAGGAAAGTTGGCTGCAGTCAGAGCGCTGTTGTTAAGATTGTAGAGAAGAAGAAAGAAACATCACGCCAGGACTGCACACTATGACGCATTTGACCTATCCTCGGCTACTTTGAGAGTGGTCAGACAAGAGTGAGGTCAGTGTCAGCTCATCAACAGTTTGTCGCTGGTGCCTGCAGTTTGGTCTCCGGGGCTGCAAAGCACGGAATAAGCCACTGATGACTGACATACAAAGGCGCAACTGGATCATGTGGGTGAGAAAGCACTCAACCTGGTCGACTGAAATGTGGGAAAAGGTGCTATTCAGTGATGAAAGCACCTTCTGCCTGTTTGGTAACCAGGCCCACACCTATGTGAGGAGATTTCCTGGAGAGGAATTCAAGCCTGGGTGTCTCAACCTCACTGTGAAGCATTCTTTGAAGGTCATGGTCAGGGGCTGCATGTCTGCCAGTGGCATTGGACGTCTTCACATCATCGATGGAATGTTTAACGGGGTCAAGTACATCACCATACTGCAAAAGTGCATGGTGCCATCAGCACACCAGCTGTTTCCTGGCCAGTTCCTGTTCCAAGATGACAATGCACCCTGCCATCGCTCCAGACAGGTGATCAGCTGGAAGCAGCGGAACAACATCAAGTCAATGGACTGGCCTGCCAATTCTCCAGATCTGAATCCATTCGAGAACCTGTGGCACAAGGTGGCCTTGGAAATATCCAAGAGGCATCTGACATCAAAGCGTGAGCTGATTGAGTCACTCATTGCAGCTTGGAACCGCATTGTCACCAACGATCACCTTGTCAGACTGGTTCATTCAATGCCGACAAGGTGCAGTCAGGTGATCAAGAACAAAGGGTGGCCCATCAAATACTGAAGGAAACACAAACAGGAGCACTGCTCGCAAACAAACTGAGAAACCACAAAAACGAGCAGTAGTGGAAGTCACAGGCACTTTATTAATTAAGCGAACCCCAACGCGTTTCGGCTGTTGCCTTCATCAGGGGGTACTAGAGGACAGCAAAACATAACATTAAAATAATTAAACATACATAAAAACACAAAAAAATATTAAAATAACAAATATGAATAATCATAATTATTAATTAATTCATAAAAAATTAAAATTGAGACATATAAAATATATATATATATATATAAAAACATATATATATATAAGAAATATACTATACAAACAGGAAAACCAGCAATACATAATAATAAAAAATATGTATACCATACTTACAAATGAAGTGCACAAAAGCAATAAAGATATGGCACAAACCAATCAATGGTGGATAATGCTAAAAAATCAATGTAAAAACCATTAATATGATACTGAAACAATTAAAAACATCAATTGAACCATACAACATTGAACAAAAAGAAGACAAAATGGAAAACCCAGACCAACGAAAAAGGCAAATTAAACTTTACAGTAAGGATAAGTCATCCTAAAAAATATATATATATTTTATCAGATAACCCTCCATTGTATTTAGTTTCCCCTATTTCGCCAAGTTATACTTCCTGTTAAATGTAACTGACCAGACATATGTAAACTGTCGGATGTTTTCTGTTCAATGTAAACCGCGCTGATGTCTAATAGTGCGGTATATAAGAATTGTTAATAAATAAATAAATAAATAAATGAATAATAATATAGAAACATCTTATTCAAGCAAAAGAAATCTCTTTGTATATATACAAAACACAGAGCCTACACATCATTAGACAAACACATGCGGTACCATTATTACAAATATTAACTAGAGGAACTGGTACTCAAAAGAAATAATAAAATGTGTGCTTCTAAAAGTGCAACAAGTAAAAAGGTGCAGGAGTGTAGAACCAGATATAGTATTTTAAGGCAATATAGAAAACCAATACATAAACCCATGCTAAAAGTTGTGATCTAAAGAGACCAGATAGCTGCCGGAAAAACTATCAATAAAAATGTAAAATCAAAACATATAAATCCTATGTGGACCCATGACATATAAGCTCGTATAGCTGCTCAAACGTGACATGCAACCTGTATAGTATACTGGAAAAAAGAAACTAAAATCGCAGTCAACTAACTTATAAACGAACCTATTCGACACCTTCTTAAACTGCTGAACAAATGCCGACTCGTGAAGAACTTAAAACCATAAAGACAGTGCAACCAAAAGTGTAAAAAAGGAAGGAACCACCTCAAACAAGTAAATACCTGAACACCAACGGCCAGCTATGTAGAATTCTTGAGAACGCCAACTTTGGCGCGCATTTAAATTGACAGGCTGCATCGTGGCACTCCATATGCATGAGATGACGTCAAAAGACGTCCGTGTTAACAAACATTGTATAATAACACTTAACATCAGATGAAAAATAAAACATAAAATGGAACAATTGTAAAACCAAATATATAAATAATAATAAATAAAAATAAAAATAAAAATAAAAGAGGTTTCACTGAACCCCACGGGCAACGAACAAATCGTCATGATTGACAGCTCAGCGAAGACTAAAACCAGCGATTCGGCATATCATTAAAATAAAAATAAAAATAAAAATAATTTGTTAGTGCTCGCAATAGTATCTTGTTGAGAATTTAAAGTAAACAATGCATTACTCTCAGCAACTTGTCATCATGAGGGGGCATCTAAGCCTATCCTAAAACCGGCAAATTACCCGGATTAAAACCGAAGAAAAAATACAGAAAATGAATGATAAATAAATAAAATACTCATTGTACCTTTAACCATAACGAAACAGACCAATAATTCTTTCAAGGATGATGATTAAAAATTTCTTTAACATACTCTAACTTATTTTGAATAACCAACGCCCCACCCTTATCTGCTGGTTTTATTACAATAGATTGATTTTGTTGCAATTCCAACAACCTTCTGATAGATGCCTTTGAAAGGGTCGTGGTATCCCAAGTGGAAGCCCTTTACAATAAGAGAGCTCGCACTTTTTATAATCTCACTAAAGGGCAAAAATCAGCCTTGTTGGAATTGCAACAAAATCAATCTATTGTAATAAAACCAGCAGATAAGGGTGGGACGTTGGTTATTCAAAATAAGTTAGAGTATGTTAAAGAAATTTTACGTCAAATTAATGACAAGACTTTTTATGAAAAGATCTTTGCAGATCCTACAATTGCCCTTAAACACAAAGTTGATACATTAATATTTATTGGTCAACAAGCGGGGTATCTCACTGCACATGAGGTCCAATTTCTCACCGTTACGCATCCAGTCACACCAACTATTTACGTTTTGCCCAAAATTCACAAATCACTCAATAATCCACCAGGACGTCCAATTATTTCGGCAATAGGATCCCTTTTGGAACCCCTATCTAAGTTCTTGGATTATTTTCTTCGGCCTTTTGTTCCCCAAATCCCCTCTTATGTTCGTGACTCCACGCATGTTATTAATATTTTGAACGATTTTACTGGTTATCATGAGCATCTGATTTTGGCGACGTTAGACATTAACTCTCTATATACCAATATTCCTCAAGCTGCTGCTTTAGAGGTCATTGCAAATACACTTATAAAAAGAACCCTACCTGTCCGTATTCCTACATGTTTTTTAACTCAGATGGCTGCCCTCGCTATGTGTGAAAACTTTTTTTGTTTTCGAGATGTTTTTTATAAACAAATAAAAGGGGTGGCCATGGGGTCTTCCATGGCCCCTGATGTGGCCAATCTCTATGTCGCCAATTTCGAGCTCCAATTTCTGCAACATCATCCATTCAAAAAGTTCATTAAATTGTGGTTGCGATACATAGACGATGTTTTTTTGATATGGGATGGCAATGAAGTGGATTTACAATCTTTTTTTCAGTGGCTTAATACTCAAGACGTTAATTTACAATTTGAAGGGGTTTTCAGTTCAGTTCAGATCTCATATCTTGATATCAACATTAAAAAAGACTCTGATGGGTTCCTTACAGACTTGTACCGCAAGCCCACTGATCGTAATTCCCTTCTACGCTATGACAGTTTTCATAACCAATCTCTAAAGGATAATCTTCCATACAGTCAGTTCTTGAGGATTAGGCGGTTATGCACTGTGCAGAAAGACTTTGAAAAACATGCACTTAACTTGAATGCCAGATTCACAGAGAGGGGATATCCTAGACATGTCATCCATAAGGCTTACACTAAGGCAAAAACATTAGATAGGAGTGTGCTTCTTCAGAAGAAACCTACCAACGAAAGCAAAGTTGTTTGTGCCTTGACCTTTTCTACTCTTTCAAAAGATATTTATTTTATTTATTTATTTATTTATTTAACACACACTTATATACCGCTGCTTCCAGCGATCAGCAGCGGTTCGATTCTTCTTTTGGGGATGTCAATCAGGACAGGGAGGGGACAGTAATTATATAGATCTGAGGGTAGGTCACAGCACACAGATATCTCTAAAATTATCAGACGGGAGTGGCATTTGGTCTCATCACTTCCTTGTTTTACATGTAAATCTTTGACTATAGCTCATAAAAGGAACCGGAATTTGAAAAATTATTTAGTGCCTTCAGCTCTGTCCAGACCACGACCAATTATTAAAATGAAAGGTCATTTTCAATGTGGACGATGCTCTGTGTGTTTGAATGGTATTGTTGTGAAAGATGTGTTTGTTCATCCAGTCACTCAAAGAAAGTTTTTTCTCAATCATTATTCTAATTGTTTGACCAGTAACGTCATATATGTAGTTATGTGCCCATGTAAGTTGCTATATGTCGGCAAAACTACTCGGCCGGTTAAGACACGCATTATTGAACATAAAAGTTGCCTAGGAAGACGTCTTGCAGACAAACCCATGGTTGCCCATTGGAGTGAGAAGGGCCATCTTGTGTCAGATTTAAAGTTTT
Source organism: Ichthyophis bannanicus (assembly GCA_033557465.1). Lineage (NCBI taxonomy): Eukaryota > Metazoa > Chordata > Amphibia > Gymnophiona > Ichthyophiidae > Ichthyophis > Ichthyophis bannanicus. The sequence goes on along the minus strand of CM066031.1, from coordinate 25,702,973 downwards.
TTGTTTTAAAGGTGGTACATCCACACTGGCGGGGCGGCAATATAGACTCAATATTACTCAAACTTGAACAGCGGTTCATTTATGAGTTACAGTCAGTGGACCCTTTGGGTCTGAATCAGGACCTTAACTTAGCAGTCTTTCTGTAATATTTAATCATTATTATTTTTAATTTTTTTGTTTTACTTTTATATACATATATACACACATATATATTTATATTTTTATATCGGTATTCTTAAATGGTGTGTATCTGTGAGCTTTTAATCTAGCACGCATGGGTTGAATATTTAAGAGAAGACATATTTATTTATTTATTATATATATATATATTTTTATAGAATTTGGTTTGACATGATACATGTCAATATTACATGATGTTTGGTATGCTTTCTATATATTACATGGTGTGGATTATATAAATGATTATGTAATTTGTACATGATATAATTATGAATATATATATAAAATAAATATATATATATATATATATATATAATTTATTATTTTTTATTATTTATTATTTATATTATTTTATTATTTTATTATATATATTTTTTATATATATGTTCACATAATTTTAACATTTTACTTTATAATGAATTGGAGTGTCTCCTAAACATTCTTGTTGGTCCCCCTTTTTGATTATGCAGTGACCACATATATTTATTAGTTACATGTTTATGGACCTTTTCAACTTTGGTTTCCTTATGAGTATATTTTTTATGTATCCCAGTTTTAAACATCATCCTTGAAAGAATTATTGGTCTGTTTCGTTATGGTTAAAGGTACAATGAGTATTTTATTTATTTATCATTCATTTTCTGTATTTTTTCTTCGGTTTTAATCCGGGTAAGTTGCCGGTTTTAGGATAGGCTTAGATGCCCCCTCATGATGACAAGTTGCTGAGAGTAGTGCATTGTTTACTTTAAATTCTCAACAAGATACTATTGCGAGCACTACAAATTATTTTTATTTTTATTTTTATTTTAATGATATGCCGAATCGCTGGTTTTAGTCTTCGCTGAGCTGTCAATCATGACGATTTGTTCGTTGCCCGTGGGGTTCAGTGAAACCTCTTTTATTTTTATTTTTATTTATTATTATTTATATATTTGGTTTTACAATTGTTCCATTTTATCTTTTATTTTTCATCTGATGTTAAGTGTTATTATACAATGTTTGTTAACATGGACGTCTTTTGACGTCATCTCATGCATATGGAGTGCCACGATGCAGCCTGTCAATTTAAATGCGCGCCAAAGTTGGCGTTCTCAAGAATTCTACATAGCTGGCCGTTGGTGTTCAGGTATTTACTTGTTTAAGGTGGTTCCTTCCTTTTTTACACTTTTGGTTGCACTGTCTTTATGGTTTTAAGTTCTTCACGAGTCGGCATTTGTTCAGCAGTTTAAGAAGGTGTCGAATAGGTTCGTTTATAAGTTAGTTGACTGCGATTTTAGTTTCTTTTTTCCAGTATACTGTACAGGTTGCATGTCACGTTTGAGCAGCTATACGAGCTTATATGTCATGGGTCCACATAGGATTTATATGTTTTGATTTTACATTTTTATTGATAGTTTTTCCGGCAGCTATCTGGTCTCTTTAGATCACAACTTTTAGCATGGGTTTATGTATTGGTTTTCTATATTGCCTTAAAATACTATATCTGGTTCTACACTCCTGCACCTTTTTACTTGTTGCACTTTTAGAAGCACACATTTTATTATTTCTTTTGAGTACCAGTTCCTCTAGTTAATATTTGTAATAATGGTACCGCATGTGTTTTTCTAATGATGTGTAGGCTCTGTGCTTTGTATATATACAAAGAGATTTCTTTTGCTTGAATAAGATGTTTCTATATATATATTTTTTAGGATGACTTATCCTTACTGTAAAGTTTAATTTGCCTTTTTCGTTGGTCTGGGTTTTCCATTTTGTCTTCTTTTTGTTCAATGTTGTATGGTTCAATTGATGTTTTTAATTGTTTCAGTATCATATTAATGGTTTTTACATTGATTTTTTAGCATTATCCACCATTGATTGGTTTGTGCCATATCTTTATTGCTTTTGTGCACTTCATTTGTAAGTATGGTATACATATTTTTTATTATTATGTATTGCTGGTTTTCCTGTTTGTATAGTATATTTCTTATATATATATATGTTTTTATATATATATATATATTTTTTTTTTATATGTCTCAATTTTAATTTTTTATGAATTAATTAATAATTATGATTATTCATATTTGTTATTTTAATATTTTTTTTGTGTTTTTATGTATGTTTAATTATTTTAATGTTATGTTTTGCTGTCCTCTAGTACCCCCTGATGAAGGCAACAGCCGAAACGCGTTGGGGTTCGCTTAATTAATAAAGTGCCTGTGACTTCCACTACTGCTCGTTTTTGTGGTTTCCCATCAAATACTGAGCCATCACTGACACATAAAAACTGCCTTTTTCAAGACCACATACATTAATTTGAAGGAAACCTGGCGTGCGTCCATAATATTTTAAAGCATACTTACAATAATATATCATTGGCCAATGATGTATATTATGCAATTTTCACAGAAAATCTATCAACAGGACAACTATGTATTTATTTATTTATTTAACATTTCGTATATACCGCGCTATTTGTCATCAGTGTGGTTTACATTGTAACAATAAAACACATAGGCCAAATAACTGGCCTTCGTTTACAGATAACAGAGAATTATAATGGAGGTAAACCAGGGGAACTATATACAATCTTTGAAACTACCTGTTGGGACATATGTCAGCTCAGTGCATTCATATAGGATAGGTATGGGGTTGAGAGGGTAAGTGTGGGAGGGGGGAGGTATGTCCAGAAGCTTAAAGTGGGTGGTAAAAAGGTAATGTTTGAGGGCTTTTCTAAACTGTCTAAGGTACCTGATCGCTCTAATGCCGGGAGGGAGTTTATTCCAGCATCTGGGGGCGAAATTAACAAAAGCTCTGTTGATCGTTGATTGGTTGGACTTTAGGGAGGAGTGGTCTAGTGGTTAGGACAAGGTACTTCAGGCCGGAGGGCCGGGGGTTCAAGTCCCACCTGGGGACAGCAATCTCAGGCCAGAGGGTCTGGGATTTCTAGTCCTATAGGCACTCCTTGTGGTCTTGGGCAAGCCACTTAACCCTCCATTGCCCATGTTCCCTGTAAGTATTAGCATATGTGTCTCATATCCCCTCGTGTTAAATGTATCCCCCAATTGACCGCTTTGACCCGGTGAAAAGCGGGATATAAATACAGCTAAATAAAATAAAATTTATGGAGTCGCTTGGTATGATTAGCATGTCCGTGGCAGAAGATCTTCTAGGCCTGTTGTTCTCTGTGTGTGTGATGAGATCCGAGATGGCTGCAGGAGATAGTTTGTTGAAGGCCTTGAAGGTGATAAGGAGGGCCTTAAATAGGATCCTAGAGCTTATTGGAAGCCAATGAAGTTCTTTTAGAATGGGGGAGATGTGGTCGCTCCTTGAGGCTCCATGGAGGATCCGAGCTGCTGCATTCATGGCTAACTGAAGTGGGTTGATGGTGATCTTAGGGAGGCCATGGAGTATTATATTAGCATAATCGAAGTGCGGTGTGACTAGAGCTTGGAAGATGGTTCGGAATTATTAGGACTTCCGTCTTTTTGAAGTTGATACGGAGATTCTGAGTAAGAAGCCAATCCGTTATTGCATTAAAGCAGTTGATTAACACTGTGTAGTCTGGGCATGCGACAGTTATGGGTGAGAATAGCAGCACATCGTCTGCGTACATGAGGCAGGATATGCCGAAGGAGTGTGTGATGTCACAAATTGGCTGCATGTAGATATTGAACAGAAGTGCAGACGGAGGAGCCTTGAGGGACACCCATTGTCTGCTGGAAGGGATCAGATGTAGCATTACCAATGCGTATGTGTTGAAGTCGGCCTTCCAGGTAAGATTTGCACCATTCCCATGCTCGGTCATGGATTGCTTTCTCTTGTAGACGCATCAGAAGCTGTGTGTGATCCACAGAGTCGAACGCAGCCGCTATATCCAGAAAGATTAGCGCATTGACAGTCTTAAGACTGTCAATGCCGTTGATAAGGGTGTTAATTAGAGTTGTTAGTAGAGTTTCTACACCGTGGGCCTCCCTGAATCTGTGCTGACAAGGATCTAATGGGGAAGAGGAGTCTATATGCTGCTGGATTTGTCTCTGGGTTAGCTTCTCGAGAATTTTGGCTAGTTTATTTAATTTAATTTAATTTAATTTAATAAACTAGCCAAATTAAATTAAATAAACTAGCCATAATTTGGCTAGTTTATTTAATTTAATTTAATTTTAACTATGGGGAACAAACTCAGAAAATAAGGGCCAAACCAATACTAAAATTTGGCCCTAATAGCCAAATCTATCACTTATCATGAGATACACAGAAAAAGCCACTGGGAGGAAAAAGAAATTAAGATATAAGGTCACAAAGTTGAAAAAACGTCAAATGTGCAAGTGATTCCAGACCTTTGCACACCTCTGTAACCAAGTTACTTAACTATAGCGGGTACTTTCTGTGAACAGCAGGATACATACCCATCCACCTCCCCAAGGAGTTACATTTTGCTGTCAACTTCATTATAATACCAAGGTGGTCCTGTAGACAGTGGGAAATGGCAGTGATGCACAGTGAGCTCTTTCACAGGTTTTAGGAACTTCCTAAGCTGGAAAACTGTTTCTCATGCTGGGTCCTGTCAGTGATGTTATCTATCACTGTCCACAGAGAACACCTGCTACAGGTAAGTAACATGGTTATACCTTGTATACCTTAGAGTGGAGGAGTAGCTTAATGGTTAGAGCAGTGGTTTGGTAATCAAGAGACCAGGATTCAATTCTCACTAGCACTCCTTATGGTCTTGGACAAGTCACTTAACCCTCTATTACCTCTGAAAAATTCAAGTTATCAATGTCCTTGTTTAAAGTGCAATACCAAATATAAGTTACAATATAAGCCGCTTTGACTGAAATGATAAAGCAGCATAAAAAGTCCTTGCAAATAAAATATTACTGCACTGTTTTCTATATGGGTCACCCTGTGATAATAAAGATAGTGACACTAACCTTGTATTTCCGCACTTCCTCCTCTATGGGGATCACGTGGTGAGATCTGTGATCCTGGGATTTTTCACACACCACACAGATTGGTCTCTGATCCTCTCTGCAGAACAACTTCAGTTTCTTTTCATGTGTCTCACATAGATTCTCCTCTCGTTTTCTCTTTGACTGATTTTTCAACTTTTCTGTGATATTCGCTATGGGCCAGTTAACCCTGAGGTTCCTCTGCTGTGATTTTTCTTTGCACTGGGGACAGGGAAAGTTTGTATCTAACCCGTCCCAGGCCTGAGTGATACAGAAGCGGCAGAAGTTGTGGCCACACTCTGTAATCACTGGGTCTCTAAAATAATTATTACAGAGAGGACAAGAAATGTCCTCCCGCAGACTCTCAGCCGTGCTCCCTGCAGCCATGATTCTGAGAAAAATGAGAATAACCTTTAGTTTTGGCTCATGTCCTCTACATATGCGTCAGAGGAGGGTGTGTGTGCCTCTCCCTAGAATGTCCTCCCTTAAAAATTTACAAACTGTATAAGAGATTTCAGGAAGTTCAGCTCATGGTTTAGGTTACCAGATGGTTCAGTCCTGGTTTTGCCTCACTGCATGCAACTTCTTCCAAATGTCTCCCATCGGCCCAGACTACCCAAATTGAAAATTATGGTAGCTATTAAAAGACCAATTATTTTTGCCAAAGCAAAAGAAAGGATTAGCTTAGTTAAGGTTTTCTTTTATTTATTTCTTAAAGTGATGTAAACTGAGGTTTTCTTCAATGTTACTGGATTCCAGGATGATGACAGCAAGTGTGCCGCAAACTGGAAGGAGCAACGTGAGAAGAGTATGGCCAGTGAAGTGAATGAAGGGAGATAAGTGTACACTGACAGACATTGTGTTCTTTTTACCCCGGCCAAAGTTAGTTATTTTTTAAGGGCAGAAGCAAGCAAGGTTAAAATAGGAACAGTTGCATTTGTTAAATATTTTTCTTTGCTACATAGAGACAGACAATTGAAAACATAATCACACTTACCTGCTGGGTGGAGAGCAACGCTGCAGACAAAAAGCAACACAAAGCATCAGTTCTTAGGTTACACGAATCATGAGTAATGTAAAATAGAGAAACAGTAAGAGAGAAAGGTAGATATTATTTATTTACATTCTCTTATATACTGTGCTGTTCTGCATCAGTGCAGTTTACATTGAACAAACTGAAATTACATTGAACAGGGCATTATAACTTGGAGATAACTATCTTACAGGGAACATGGGCTATGGAGGGTTAAGTGGCTTGCCCAAGACCACAAGGAGCACCTGTGGGACTAGAAACCCCAGTCCTTCTGGCCCAAGGTTGCTGTCCTCTAGTGGGATTTGAACCCCCAACTGTCTGGCCTGAAGTACCTTGCCCCAACCACTAGGCTAATCCTCCACTCCAACTAATCCCCAATTAATCTGAATTGAGCAAAATGTACTCGGAGAAAGTGCAACTGTGAAACAAAAAGATAAATTATATAATTGTAATACAATGTTGCTTAAGAATAATTTGTGACCAAGAATAAGCAATAGTTGCTTCTGCAAAATGCAATGTGTGCCTTTGAGTCAGTCCTGACTCCTGGTGACCCAGAAGTTCCTGGGTTTTCTTGGCAGTGTCACCGGAAGTAGATTGCCAGGCCTTTCTTCCGAGGCAGTGGAGGGTTAAGTGACTTGCCCAAGGCCACAAGGAGTGCTAGTGGGAATTGAACCCTGGTTGGTTGGTTACCAAGCCAGTGTTCTAACCACTAGGCTACTCCTCCACTCCAGTTGCTTCTATCTGATTAAAATATTTACAATCCATAATAAGAAAGACCCCACAAAACTGCCAAAGAAGACATAAGTTCTAGCTCTACCTCCTACATTGGCCAAAAGCAAACAGACAACCTGCGCTCGGGCATTTTCCCTACATTCACCTTGCTAAAAACCTATCTGTTCCAGGAACATTTCCATGGGAATACCTGACCTGACCCTCATCTGAGCTCAACCTTCACACATCTTTGCCTCCCCTTCTCCTGCCCTCTTAGCTTAAGCTGAAACTATGGCTGCTAGTCTGCCCCAAGCCATTTTCTTTACATTGAAAATAGTTTAACAATTGAACTGTTCAATGTGTTACCCAGAGAATTCATTTTATTTATTTATTTAACAGTTTTTATATACCGTCTTTCTACAATTCAAGACGGTTTACAGGGAACGTAACAGGCAGTATATTTCAACTGAGTACATAGTAACAAAAACATAATATAGTATAAGTGTTTAACAAGTAACTTTCTCCCTAAGGAGGCTTATGGATAAGAACTATTTACATGCAGGGCCGGCCCGTCCATTGAGCGAGAATGTTTTTTGCACAGGGCCCCGCATTTCAGGGGGCCCCGCGCAAAAAACATTCTTTTGAAAAGTAAAATTGGAAAAAAAAAAAAACCACCTGTCTGCTGCCGCGGTCGGGGCCGCCGCGGCAGAATCGAGCGTGCCGCGGGGCCCCCCTGTGCACGGCAGAGCCTGCCCTCCCCTGTAGCAGCTCTCTCTTTGGAGCTGAAGTCAGACGCGCCGGCTTGCAGAGCGCGAGGGAGGAGTTTCTCCCTCGCTGCTCTGTTAAGCCCGCGGGGGCTGATGGGAAGTTCCCATCAGCCCTCGCGGGCTTAACAGAGCAGCGAGGGAGAAACTCTTCCCTCGCGCTCTGCTCTGCAAGCCGGCGCGTCTGACTTCAGCTCCAAAGAGAGAGCTGCTACAGGGGAGGGCAGGCTCTGCCGTGCACAGGGGGGCCCCACGGCACGCTCGATTCTGCCGCGGCGGCCCCGACCGCGGCAGCAGACAGGTTTTCTTTTTTTTTAATTTTGGCTTGGCTGGGGGGGGGGTTGTTAGGACTGCTAATGGGCTGGGCTGGGGTGGGCTGGGCTGGGGGGGGGTTGTTAGGACTGCTAATGGGCTGGGCTGGGCTGGGGGGGGTTGTTAGGACTGCTAATGGGCTGGGGTGGGCTGGGCTGGGCTGGGGGGGGTTGTTAGGAAGGCTAATGGGCTGGGCTGGGGTGGGGGTGGTTGTTAGGACTGCTAATGGGCTGGGCTGGGCTGGGCTGGGGGGGGGTTGTTAGGACTGCTAATGGGCTGGGCTGGGCTGGGCTGGGGGGGGTTGTTAGGACTGCTAATGGGCTGGGCTGGGCTGGGGGTTGTTAGGACTGCTAATGGGCTGGGCTGGGCTGGGCTGGGCTGGGGGGGTTGTTAGGACTGCTAATGGGCTGGGCTGGGGGGGGTTTGTTAGGACTGCTAATGGGCTGGGCTGGGGGTTGTTAGGACTGCTAATGGGCTGGGCTGGGCTGGGGGGGGGGTTGTTACGACTGCTAATGGGCTGGGGGGGTTGTTACGACTGCTAATGGGCTGGGGGGGGGGTGGGTTGTTAGGACTGCTAATGGGCTGGGGGGTGGGGGTTGGTTAGGACTGCTAATGGGCTGGGGGGTGGGGGTTTGTTAGGACTGCTATTGGGCTGATGTGGAGGGGTTAGGACTGCTAATGGGCAGGGGGGGTGGGGGTGGGTTAGGACTGCTAATGGGCTGGGGGGGTGGGGGTGGGTTAGGACTGCTAATGGGCTGATGGGGAGGGGTTAGGACTTGAGGTGGGCTGATGTGGTTAGGACTGGTAATGGGCTGTGGGCTGATGGGGGGGGGGGTTTAGGACTGGCAATGGGCTGATGGGGTTAAGACTGGAAGTGGGCTGATGGGGGGCTTAGGACTGGTAATGGGTTATAGGGGGGGCTTAAACTGAAAATGGGGTGATGAGGGGTTAGGACTGGAAGTGGGTTGATGGGGGGCTAGGTCTGGTAATGGGTTGGGTGGTTGCTATGACTGGAAATGGGCTGAGTGGAAGGGGAGGCTTGAACTGCAAATAGCTGATGGGGAGGGAGCTTGGAATGGAAATGGGCTGTGAGGGAAGGGAGCTAGGACTGAAAATGGGCTGATGGAGCAGCTAGGATAGGACTGGAAATGGGCTGTTGGGGGGAGCTAAGATTGGAAATGGGCTGTGGTGGGGGCTTGAATTGAAATGGACTCATGGAGGGGCTAGAACTGAAAGTAGGCTCATGGGGGGGCTTGGACTGGAATTGGACTGAGTGGAGGGGAGCTATGATTTGACATGGGCTGATGATGGGGCTAGGAAATGACTAGAAATGGGCTGATGGGGGGCTAGGATTGGAAATGAGCTGATGAAGGGACTCAGACTGAAAATGGATGGGGGAGCTAGGACTGGAAATGGGTTGATGGTGGGCTAGGACTGGAAATGGGCTAATGCAGGGACTAGAAGGGAATGGATGCTGGGTGAGACTGGAACTAGAAGGGAGCTGATGTTGGGGGAGGATTAGAATGGGATGGGGCTGGGAGAGTAAAATGGAGAGGGGACAAATATTTTGTGTGGGAGGGATGAAAAATCTACAATTGGCCTGGTATTGGGAGAATAAGTGGGGTTTGAGGATGGAGGGGTAAAATTTGTGTGGATGAAATAGGAATGAGGAAAGAGCAAAAGGAGAAAGATTAGTATGTTAAAGCAGATGTAGAGAGAGAGAATGGAAAAAAAAAAAACTAGAAGAGAGAAGAAAGAACAAATGGACAGCAGACGATGGACAGTTAGCAGAAAACATGAAGAAACCAGAAGAAAGTGGCTGGAACAATTGCAACTGAAAAAAAATGCACAAAAGGTAGAAATATCTCTTTATTTTGAATTTATTAACTGGAATATGAAACCTCTAGGAAATGTGCATCATTAACGTCTGTGCTTTGTTTGGTACAAGAGGAAATTAATTTATAGTTTTATTTCTACAGTGTTGTTGTACTTCCAAGTTTGGCTTTTGGGGTTCCCAGTTTAATTATTGCCTTCCTGTTTCTAAATTGTGATTCCTTGTTTGGTGATGGTCTATGTTCTGCATGTGTAACTGAGCTGAGGTATTCTGTTTATGTAATTCCTATTTGACATTGCCACTTGTTCTCTTTCCCCAGTATTCTCTGAAATGTATTGGTTTAATATTTGCAGTGTTGCCTTTTGATAGGTAGGGTATGGTGCTTTGTGAGTCCTGGTAATGCTGTCAGGATACGGTGGGTTTGCTATGGGTTCTAAATGGGCAGCGTTTGTAGTGGTTCCTAATGTGCCTGGCGGTTGGCACTGGATTATAGTAATGTAGAAATCTTTTAGTCTTTCTTTATCCATACACTCATTAAGAGACATGTTTACTAAAAGTTAGTGTATGGTAACATTATGCAAATATTTATGCAAATAAGGCCACTTATGCAAATGAGGCCCCGCACTGAGTCTCCGCACATGGCCCCGCACCCCCCTTGGGCCGCCCCTGTTTACATGGAGATTTATAGGAGAGGTTAGGGAGAGCTATGTAAGAAGGGAAAAGTGTTCCTGGAAGAGATGAGTTTTTAGCTTCTTCCGGAATTCAGAGTGATTAGAGCTGTTCCATAGTTCGTATGGTAAGGCATTCCAAATTGAGGGGGCATAAAGGGAGAATGCCCGATCACAGGTAGATTGGCTACATTTTCTCTTAGATGTTGGGATAGATAGAAGGTTTTTGGTGATGGTACGGCGTGTTCTATTGTTGTTGGAATTAGACAGAAGTGAGGAGAGGCATGGGGCTGACTTGTTTGAGATGATTTTATGAATGAAAGTGATTACTTTGAATTTAACTCTGGACTGAATGGGGAGCCAGTGTAGATTAAAGAGGATTGGCGTTATGTGTGAGCATCTAGGGTTATTTGTGATGAGCCGAGCTATTGTGTTCTGAGCCATCTGGATAGGATGTAAGCTGTTCTTGGGAAGGCCATGGTAGATGAGATTGCAGTAGTCAAGGGATGGGATGGTGAGGGCCTGGCAGACAGTGCGAAAAGAGTCTGGGTTTAGGAGAGTTTGGAGGTTACGAAGAGTTCGTAGTTTTGCGTATATTGTGTTAGATGTTTTTTTTATCTGTTCAAGGAATGTAAGATTTTGATCAAGGATAATACCGAGATACTTCACTTGATTTTTAATATTGAGGGTGAGATCACCAAGAGTAATGGTTGTAGGTGGAGTATAGGAAGCATTGGGGAATACTTGAAGAGCTTCAGTTTTGGATTGGTTAATTATGAGGTTATGATCTAAAAGCTAGGTCTTCAGGTTTGTGATGCATTCACTTAAGTTGGAAAAGTTAGGGTTTGTTAAATTGAAAGGGGTGAAGCACATAATGTCGTCCGCACATAACTGGTAGTAGATTCCATGGTTTTGAAAAATCTTGCAAACTGGTTGAAGGAATATGTTAAATAGTAGCGCGGATAAGCTGGATCCTTGGGGGACTCCCTGTTTTAGTGTAAAAGGGAGGGATATGTCATTCCCTATACGGACCTGTTGTGTTCTATTTTCTAGGTAGGAGTGGAACCATTTTAGGGTTGTGTCCCTCAGTCCTATTTCATAGAGCCTATCTAAGAGCTGGTGGTGAGGAAGAGAATCAAAAGCTGAAGATAAGTTGAAAAATATTAGGAGGCATCCTTGGGTGGTATTCTGGGTAAATAGGTGCAGTGAGTCTAAGAGAGAAGCAAAGAGAGTTTCCACTCCATGATTCTTTTTGAAGCCATGTTGGAATAGGTCAAGGGGAGAGTGCTCATCTATGAAATTCTGAAGCTGGTTTTGGACTAGCTTTTCTGTTATCTTAGCAAGGAAGGGGATACTGGAGATAGGTCTGTAAGAGGTAGGTGAGGTGGGGTCAAGTTTTGATCCTTTTAGGATGAGACGAATAGTGGAACATTTTAGGAGTGCTGGTACAGAGCCAGTCTGGAGGGAAGTCTGTATAATGTAGAGTATGTAGGGGCTAATGGAGCTATTAGTGGTCTTAAGCCAGGATACCGGGCAAGGGTCGAGGGAAGAACATAAGAACATAAGAACACAAGACATGCCATATTGGGTCAGACCAAGGTCCATCAAGCCCAGTATCCTGTTTCCAACAGTGGCCAGTCTAGGTCATACGTACCTAGCAATATCCCCAAAAGACACAGGTTCCACAATGCTTGTACTGGGTCAAGCATTAATATCCTGGGTCCCTTTTTAATAGTGGTTTATGGACCTTTCCTCCAGGAACTTGTTCAAACCTTTTTTAAACCCAGCTATACTAACAGCCCTTACTACATCCTCTGGTAACAGATTCCAGAGTTTGATTACACGTTCAGTGAAAAAATATTTTCTCTTATTTGTCTTAAATAGTTTACCCTGTAGCTTCATTACATGTCCCCTAGTCTTTCTATATTCTGATAAGGTAAACAATCGATCTATGTTTACCCGTTCCACTCCGTTCATTAATTTATAGACCTCTATCATATCTCCCCTCAGCCGTCTCTTTTCCAGGTTAAAGAGCCCTAACCTTTTTAGCCTATCTTCATAGGAGTAGCCTTCCATCCCCTTCACCAATTTGGTGGCTCTTCTCTGTACTTTTTCTAATAACGCTATGTCCTTTTTAAGATACGGTGACCAGAATTGCACACAATATTCAAGGTGCGGTCGTACCATGGAGCGATACAGAGGCATTATAATATCCTTTGTTTTATTCTCCATCCCTTTCCTTATGATACCTAGCATTCTATTTGCTTTCTTGGCCGCCGCTGCACACTGGGCGGAGGGTTTTAACATGTTATCCACGATGACTCCTAAATCTTTTTCCTGGGTGGTGGTTTCTAATGTGGAGCCTTGCATCGTGTAACTATAGTGTGGGTTGTTCTTTCATAGGTGCATAACTTTGCACTTGTCCACATTAAATTTCATCTGCCATTTGGATGCCCAGTCTTCCAATTTATCCAGATCCTCCTGCAGTTTTCCACAATCCTCTTGGGTTTTAACAACTTTAAACAGTTTTGTGTCATCTGCAAATTTGATAACCTCACTAGTTATTCCCTTTTCCAGGTCATTTATGAATACGTCAAAAAGTAGCGGACCCAGTACAGATCCCTGGGGTACTATTCACCTTTTTCCATTGGGAATATTGGCCATTTAGCCCTACCCTCTGCTTTCTATCTTTTAACCAGTTCCCGATCCACAATAGTACACTGCCTCCTATCCCATGACTTTTTAGCTTCGACAAAAGTCTCTGATGGGGGACCTTGTCAAAAGCTTTCTGAAAGTCCAGATACACTATGTCAACCGACTCACCTTTGTCTACCTGTTTATGCACACCTTCAAAAAAACATATCAGATTAGTAAGACAAGATCTTCCTTGTCTAAAGCCATGTTGGCTGTCTCCCATTAGGCCATGACTATATACATGCTGTGTAATTTTGTCCTTTATGATGGTTTCTACCATTTTCCCTGGTACTGACGTCAGGCTCACTGGTCTGTAATTTCCCGGGTCACCCCTGGAACCCTTTTTAAAAATTGGTGTTACGTTGGCGACCCTCCAATCTTCAGGTATTACAGATGATTTTAATGAAAGTTCACAGATTACCAATAGCAGGTCTGCAATCTCATATTTCAGTTCTTTCAACACTCTGGGATGTATCCCATCCGGTCCAGGTGATTTGCTACTATTCAGTTTATCAAATAGTTGTAATATATCTTCCCGGTGTAGCGATATTTCTCTCAATTCCTCTGCAGTATCACCTTTAAATACCATTTCAGTCTTGGGTAACATCCCTACATCTTCCTCAGTAAAGACCGAAGCAAAGAATTCATTCAGTCTCTCTGCTATAGCCTTGTCTCCTCTTACTGCCCCTTTTACCCCTCTATCATCTAATGGTCCAATTGACTCTCTCACAGGCCTTTTGCTACGAATGTACTTGAAAAAGTCTTTGTTTCGAGTTTTTGCTTCCGTAGCAAGTTTCTTCTCAAATTCCCGCTTTGCCTGCCTTATCAATGCTTTGCATTTAACTTGCCAGTGCTTGTGCTGTTTCTAGTTTTCATCATTTGGCTCTTTTTTCCATTTCCTGAAGGTTGCTTTTTTGGCAACAACAGCCTCTCTGACCTCACCTTTAAACCATGTTGGCAGTCTTTTGGACTTTCTTCCACTTTTCTTAATGCGTGGAATACAGCTGGTCTGGGCTTCGAGGATAGTATTTTTAAATAACACCCAAGCTTGCTGTAAGTCTTTAACCTTTGGAACCGCTCCTTTTAGTTTTTTCCTATCTATATTCCTCATTCTATCATAGTCTCCCTTTTGAAAGTTAAAAGGTAGTACTGTGGATTCCTTTACTATCTGTCCTCCACTAATTAAATCAAACATGATCATACTATGATCACTATTGCCAAGTGGTCCCAACACCCTTATTTCTTGTACCAGATCTGGCGTTCCACTAAGGACTAGGTCCAATCTGGCTTCCCCTCTGGTCAGTTCATGAACCAGCTGCTCCAAGAAGCAGTCATTTATTCCATCTAGAAACTTTATCTCTTTAGCTTGTCCTGCTGTGACACTGACCCAGTCGATACCGGGGTAATTGAAATCACCCATTATTACTACTCTGTTGTGACTTTTGTTAGCTTCCTTGATTTCTTTGAGCATTTCATCATCCATTTGTTCATTCTGGCCAGGCGATCGATAGTATACTCCCACTGCCATAACCTTCCCCTTCATAAATGGAATTTCAATCCATAGAGATTCTACAGCAAATTTTGTTCCCTGCAAAACTTTAATCCTTTCTGACTCAATGTCCTCTCTAACATAGAGCGCAACCCCTCCACCAATTTGATCAGCTCTATCATTACGATATAGTTTGTATCGAGGTATCACAGTGTCCCACTGGTTATCCTCCTTCCACCATGTCTCTGAGAGTGCAATCATATCTAACCTCTCATTTAGTGCTATATATTCTAACTCTCCCATCTTATTGTTTAGACTTCTAGCATTGGCATACAAGCATTTTAGAGACTGTATTTTATTAATATTAATCTGGCTATTGGTAGGCATGGGTAATTTGGAATCTTTATGCTCTGTCTGCTCCTTACTCAAGGGCATTTGGGCTACTATACTCCCTTTTGGAACCTCACTGCTTTTGGTAGCATCCTTCAAGGATACCTTTGTCTGAACCATGCACTCCTGGGTGACTGTCGGCTTTCCCCTATTTTCTAGTTTAAAAGCTTCTCTATCTCTTTTTTAAAGGTTAATGCCAGCAGTCTGGTCCCATCCTGATTAAGGTGAAGCCCATCCCTTCGGAAGAGCCCCCCCTTTCCCCAGAATGTTCCCCAGTTCCTAACAAATCCAAATCCCTCATCCTTGCACCATTGTCTCATCCACGCATTGAGACTCCGGAGCTCTGCCTGTCTTTTGGGTCCTGCACGTGGAACAGGAAGCATTTCGGAGAACGCTATCCTGGAAGTTCTGGATTTCAACTTCCTACCTAAAAGCTTAAATTTAGCCTCCAGAACTTCCCTACCACATTTTCCTATGTCATTGGTACCAACATGTACCAAGACAGCAGACTCCTCCCCAGCACTATCTATGATCCTATCTAGGCGATGCGTGAGGTCCACTACCTTCGCACCAGGCAGGCATGTTACCAGGTGATCCTCACGTCCACCAGCCACCCAGCTATCTACATTCCTAATGATTGAATCACCAACTATAACAGCTGTCCTGACCCTCCCCTCATGGGGACATGGCCCTGGAGAAACGTCCTCGGTGCGAGAGGGTTTTACATCACCTGGAGGACAGGTCCTAGTTACAGGATCACTTCCTGCCACACCAGGGTGATGCTCTCCTGTCACGTGACCTCTCTCCTCCATGGCAACAGGAATGCTGCCAGACTGGAGGTGGGACTTCAGGACTATATCCCTGTAGGTCTCATCCATGTACTTCTCTGTCTTTCTTATGTCTTCCAGGTCTGCTACTCTAGCCTCTAGAGAACGGACTCGTTCCCTGAGAGCAAAGAGCTCCTTGCACTTAGTGCATACGTAAGACCTCTCACCAACTGGGAGAAAATCATACATGTGACACTCAATGCAAAAGACCAGAGAACCCCCATCTCGTTGCTGGACTTCTGTCTGCATCTTAGTTTAAAGCTTGTGTTTAGGTCTTTGAAATTCTGTATATAATAAGGATTGGTGTAGATGCTTATACTAATAAAAGTGTATCTAATACCCCTAATACACCCTGTGTACCTGAAGCTTAATTAATCAATCTCATGTACTCCGTGTATGACTGATTTGGATAAAGAGCTGCACCTGAGAGCAGCCCCTTTCCTCTAAGATGTGTAAGTACCTATAAAACTACAATTACCCCAGGGGTGGGTGGGTGCTGGGGAGGGAGGGAGGGAGGGAGGGAGATAAGTCCTATTAAAGAGGGCAGTTACAAGGTACCATGTCCTGAACCCTCAGCAGGGGGGAGGGGGGTACCACACAAAGAAGTTGAGGCATTTAGATCTTTGATGACTTTGGATATGTTTTTCAAGGTGAGGGGTTCAAAGTCATTCCAGGTAATTGAGGGGGTGAGAGTTTGAGGTTGGATATTGTGGTCATATATTGGTTGGGGGTTGGATGTTGAGGGGGGTGGGGGGAATTTTGAGGTAAGGTGGTTGGCAATGGTTTGGGATGTTATTTTCGGAGTCAAGTCTTGATGTGTGGGTTCGCTTATTAGGGATTTAGCGATGGAGAAGAGCTCTCTCGGTTTATTAAGAGAGCATTGGATCATATTTTCATTGTATTCTCTTTTGTGTTTTAGAGTTTCAGAGCAGTAAGCTTGGAGTTTGCTTTTGTAGGTTGCATGTGTGTTTGGGTCACGAGAACGTCTCCACTGACGTTCTAGGCATCTAAGTTCTCTTTTTAGGTCTCTTAGTTTCGTAGAAAACCAGGGAGCTTTTCTGCATTGGTTTTGAGAAGGTTGTTTTGGTGGTAGTAAGGCAGCAGTGGAGAGGATGTCATTCCATTCATTGATGTGAGAGTCTTGGTTCAAGTGTTTGCTATTAAGTACATCTAAGGATGGTACTATTTGCTCAATGAAGTTAGCATCATTAAATTGTTTGAATTTACGGGTATGTTGGGGTGAAGCTATTTGCTGTTTTTTGTGGGGGGGGGGGGATTGAGAAGAGGATAAGTGCGTGATCTGACCAGGGAATAGGCTGGATAGTGTGTATAATCTGTGTGGAGGGTAGTGTTTGCTGTGGGATAAATATTAAATCAAGAATATTGCCTTTAGAATGTGTGGGTAGATCTAGGATTTGGGTAAAGTAGAGGCCTCCATTGCTTGGAGAAATGAAGTGGACTGCTTTGAAGTTGTCGAGCGTAGGTTTAGGTCTCCTAGGATAATGAGTGGGCGTGAAATGGGTTGGGGGGAGCAAGCTGTCTCAAGTATCGAGGAGAGATCAGTTGAGTCAGACTGGGGTGCTCTATAAAGGAGGTGCAGAGAAAGGGTAGGACTGGAGATTCTGATGGAGTCCATACCTGGGGTAGAGACGGATTCAACCGTGGAGAAATTTAGGTTGATTCTTGAAATAACAGCGACACCTCCGCCTCTGCTGGAAATTCTGTTGCAAACGTTGATTGAATATGCATTGGGACATAATTGGTTTATTAGGACGGAGTCAGATTCTTGGAACCAGGTTTCAGTGAGACAAAGGATGTCCAAGTCATGGTCAATTATAAGGTCAGTTATTAGGGGGATTTTATTCCTGGCTGAGCGGACGTTGATTAGGGCACATTCAAGGGGAGGGCAGAGGTTATCAGAGGGAGTGTTGGGGATGAAGTTGGGATTTGTAGGGAGTAGCTTGAGCTTGCAGATCCGAGTGTGGAAGCTGGTGTGAGTGAAGGGTAGAGAGGAGGGTTGTGTGTTAAAGTGTCTGAGGGAGTGGATTATTGGGATTGGTTTACTACTAGAAGATGAAGGAGGAGGAGTGAATTGATGTGTAGTGTGAGGAGACTGACCCACAGAGTTGGTGGGCGAAGTATGTTTAATTCCATTTTAGGTAATTTAGGTGAGTAAGGAGGGAAAAGGTATTGGGGAGTGGGAGGGGTAGAAATAGGGCGGTGAAAGATTGGTATGGATAGAGCTAAGAACTACAAGAAATTTGATGGCATGTATTGTACAGCGGGTAGAATATTACACAAATGCAAAGGTAGGAGCAAGAACATCTGGTTCGAACAGGTTTATATGATAAGCATAGGAAGTGGACACTATACTGGTATAGTTGAAATTTGCTTAACAAGGCAGGGGGAGTTGTAGTGTCAAGGGGTGAATACCTTTTTAAGAGCTGCTTAGATTCAGGTCCTGAGAGAGATATGAGGTTCCAACTAAATGTCTGGTCAGCGTTGAAGTTCTGTTGAGTTGCACATGAAGTTCTGTTGAGTTACACATGAGGTTGCCAGGGTGGTTAGATGAAGAGCTGGTCAATGGGTGTCCCTTGTTTTCAGTCCACGCCTAAGGGCCACGCCAAAGGGCCCTCTGGCGAGGCCCTCAGGTGCGGGCCCGCATGGCGTGGGTGTGCCTCATGGCACTCCTTTTACTTCTTGTCGGGCCGCCCCCGATTGGGCCGGCTGGCGTCTGGGTGGCTGCAGGCTGCTCTGATTGGCTGGGCGCGCTTCCGGGTGGGTGCGTGTGCCCCGATTGGGCAGTCGGTCTTCCGAGCGGGTGCAGGCTGCTCCAGCTTGCTCTCTCCCTCCTGGGAAAAGCAGTGGCTGGGCCGGAGAAGCATGGAGGCTGAAAGGTTCATGGTGTCTCTAGTCTCCTTGTGCTCTCTTTCCTTGTCAAAGTTAATCTAACAATTGTTCAATCATGTTATGTCAGTGTTCACCCCGTTAATATGTAAAATTGTTCCAGGTAGTGTTGAAATTGTGTTCTATGTAAACCACATTGATATTCGGAAACGTGGTATATAAGAATAAATAAACTAAAAAATCAATTAAATTTAATAATTATCATGAAATTCTTAATTGCATCACTGCATGTTAAACATTAAGTTTCCTCCAGAGTCAAGCCAGAGTATAAAAGGACTGACCACTAATTCAAAGGAAAGCCTCAGTATCTTTTTTTGTGTTATTTTATTTATTTATTTATTTGGTTTTATACCATGCTATTAAGATCAGCACAGTTTATAAGGTAACAACATCATACAAGGAACTGTTTACATTTAAACATATTACATTAAACATATTAAACATGTGAACAAGGTGTATACTGTTAACTATTTACATTGGTATTTCAATAGATCAAACAAGGTGTCTTATTATATTGGGGAACTATTTACAGAATGATAGAATCTTGATTATGATATTGATGAGACATTTTAAGTTATATGGTTGAAAGCAAGGTGGAATAAGTGAGTCTTAATTGTTTTGCGAAAGGTGGCCAAGTCTGATATTAAGCGAATAGGAGGAGGTAGGGAGTTCCATAGTTGGGGGGGGGGGCATAGAGGGAAAAAGCTATGTTAATGGCGAATTGAGAGCTTTTTCTTGCTGTAGATGGGATGGTAAGAGTGTTTATCATATTTGTTCGTCTCAATCTATTGTCAGGAGTCCAAGGTAGATCTTCAAGTCAGGGTGCTGATATGTGATGAAGAAACTTGAATGTTATCAGGAGTGTTTTGTATTTGAGTCGACTGCTTATTGGGAGCCAGTGAAGTTGGACTAGTAGAGGAGATGCATGATCAAATCTAGATGCTCCATAGATGGTTCATGCCACAGTGTTCAATGCTAATTGTAAAGGATGGATTGAATATCCAGGGAGTCCTTGCAGGATGATATTTGCATAGTTGAAGAGTGGCTTGGAAGACTGTGCGGACGTCTGTTGGTTCCAGTAAGGGTCGGAGATGACGGAGGAACGTATTTTATGATAGACTGACTTTGTAATATTGTTTATTTGAGGCTCCAAGTTTAGGGACTGATCAAGTGTGACACCCAAGTATCTAACTTCATTATTAGATTTGTTTTGTTGCAAATGTTGTATGAAACAATAGCTTCCTTACCTTTTGGCCTGAAGCAGAGCCCTTGGGATTGTATTGGACTTGAAACACAGCCTGTGTCGCTTCTTTGCATAATTCTGACTATGGTGCGATTCTTTGGCATCTTATACTTTGACAGCTGGTGTCATTGAAGCCTACGAAGTCAACAGCGTGCGCTCTTCCAAGCTAAGTTCAACAACAGACAGGGCTTTCGCGTATTACGCACCCAGATGTTGGAACAACCTACCTCCCAACATTAGAGCTATTACTGACCTCAAGCAATTCAGAAAAGCCATAAAGCACCATCTCTTCATTCTACACTTCCAAAGCCCATCATCAACCCTCCAACACTTACAGTAAAAGTGTAAATGCCTTAAGATGATAATAAGAATTTCTATACTGTGTATATAGGTTCTTTTCAAGTTACAAATATGTACAAAGTTCCCCAAAGTTATAATGCCAGTTGTATTATCCTGTTATATGTAAACTCAACAGTCTGTTGATTGCAATGAGTATTCCTGTTTTAATGTAAACCGCGCTGATGAAAAAGAGTGCGGTATAAAAGAACTATAAATAAATAAATAAAAATGCGAAGTGTTAAGCTATATGACACAGCTTTCTCTCCCTTTTTATTGTGGTTTACTTTGTGGCGTTTTAGGCTTGATGCCATTGAGCATCTAAAATTTAGAATAAAAAGGAAGATGTTGTTTCTTGAGGAGTGTTAGTGTCTCCATACAACATTTCCAACAAAACAAAAAAAAGATGCTTAGGCTTTCCTTTGAATTACTGATCAGCTCTTTTATATTCCTGGCTTGATTCTGGAGGATTTATTGTTTGGCTGGGTTTCTGGTGTATTATATTTCATTTAAACATTAAGTTTCAGCATTTAATCTCTCTTTGTGAAAGACAACTGGTGTCACCCATTGAACCCATTTTGATCTTACCCACTTAGTCACTGACATAAACAAAGCAGGAGGGGTTCAAATCCAGGCTTGCTTATATAAAGAAGAGAGAAGGGGGATATCATGGATCAGTGGGGAGTAGGGAATAAAGGAGGAGATGCTGGATAGTGAGTAGAGATGGGGAGATGCTGGATCATAGAGGGGTAGAGGAATACAGGGGTATGCTGGACACAGGGAGGAAGATACTGGATTGGAGAGGGAAAAAAACAAAGTTGGTACTGGCAGATAGTAGGTTGGGAGAAGGGGGAAGCATTTTAGAAGAGTCTGATGCTTGGAGATGACACAGGGAGAAGGGGACTGATGCTGGCAGGTACTCTCAGTTCATGGTGGGAGATCCAGGACTGGTACTTGTGGCCTGGTCTGAACCACTGTGGCCTGCTCAGACCCAAAAGCCTGAACCAAAGTTAAATCAATCAAGATGGTTTCCTGTTACAAGAAGCTTTTGCTGTGCTGCAAGTCTCAGACCTGTCCTTCAAGCAATTGCCTGCCAAGTTTTATGTGCACATATAGCAAAGCTATTATTCCCAACCATATCTATGTGCAAGAGAACTCAGTTCTGAGGCCATGCTCATCCACAGACTGTTTTACTGGTCCTGCACATTTACAACAATGTAAGAAACTGCATGCTATCATCTTCTCTCTCACCATGGACTTTGGTCTGAAGAATGACCACTTGATAACCACTACCTGATTCACTGAAGATGTCTCACACTATCTCAGACCAATAAATTGCTGTGTTGTGATGTGGAATTCACCATAAGGAATTATACACTGTGGACAAGGGCACTTGGAACTCACTTTCTGCCACACTTTGCCATTTCCTGCACTTTATGTGCCTCCCTGCCTGCTCCTGTCTCCTTATGAAAAGACAGTATGTAAGGCCGAAGACTAACCTCGGGCAGGAATAATAAGACTCCCATAGACTAAGGGGTATGTTTACTATTCGGTGGTAATGGCTTCCGTGAGATATCAGAGCCGCAGCCCCATTGAAATCACGGAAGCCGCTACTGCTGAATAGTAAACATACCCCTAAGACTATGTTATCACATGGCTCGCCCGGATGGCTGCAGCCTCCGGTGGACAATTGCCACCCTTGGACTTTGTACTGTTGCAGAGACTGCTTTGGACCCGGCCAAGCTACCTCCTGGCAATGCTAAAGGTACAGGTTCTAGTCTGGCATTTACCGGTGGGATTAGAAACACAGAAATATAGAAACATGATGGCAGAAAAAGATCAGATGACCTATCTAATCTGGCCTTCATATATCAACCACTACAACAGTCCCCTTTTCACTTTAGAGATCCTCAGTGTTAGTCTCATGCTTTTTTGAATTCAGATACTGTCCTCATCTCTACCACCTCCACTGGGACACTATTCCATGCATCCGCCACTCTTTCCATAAAGAAATATTTCTGCATAGTATTCCTGAATCTATCCCCTTTCATCCTCGTCCTATGTCCCCTCGTAGCAGAGCTTGATTAGTCAGTCAGCTAATTTTTTGTGCTTTCCCCAGGTGCAGAGCTAGTCTGTAACTTTTTGTTGATAATCAGTGATTTAATATCTTTGCATATCATGCTTGGCAAGGTAGAAGGTCAATGCAAAAGAGGAAGGCCATAAATGAGATGGATCGATACAATAACAGCAGCTGTGGGTGCCAGTCTGTCAACAATGAGCCACCTAACTGAAGATCGAATGCAATGTAGAACAACTATCCAGAGGGTTGCCATGAGTCAACACCGACTTGATGGCACTTAACAACAATTGTAATCAGAGGGCTGCATACCTTGCTACCTCATAATTCTAATTTATTCTATATTTACTTTATTTTTCTATGAATAATATAGTCTAATTTATATATATATATATATATATATATATACACATACAGAATTGGCTCTCTCTCTTACGTGGTTCATTTGCCAGCAGTCCTATTGAATTATTGGGCAAAGGGGAGTAGCAATTTCCCCTAGACCAATCGAGCAATATATTTATTATATATTTGCTACTAATAATCCCTACAGTTCTAGGTGCATCCTCCTGGATGGGCAAGTCCGAATAAGCCACAACTTACATCTTAGAACTCTCATCCAATGGGATGTACAGCTCTAGCCAAACTACTTTAGTTTGGAACAGTTCATTGTACAGTTTTCTTATGGCTGACGAGCAGTCATTAGATATACTGCAGAACCCCATGTACGTAAAAGTAAGTTACTGGAAGACTTGTATGAGTTCTTCCTTAAAGACCTACACTGTACTCAGACCTACCTACACCTGAAGGGAAAGGTGCAGTTTTTCAAGTATGTAAGTGCTCATTTACATCTGAATTCACTTGTCATTTCCTAGAATAGGCAAATCTCACAAAAGTGGTTTGACTTCATTCTGTGCATAGTTTGTTTGAACTGAAGAAAGAAACTAACTTCTGTTTCTAATTGTTCTCTATAAGAGAGCTTAATTTAACTCTTTATCCTTGCTTAGTCTGTCTTCTTAGACACTGAGCACATGTAGATTTAGTGAAGTATGGAATTTGGGAGCCACACAGAGGACAGCCTCTCGGCTCAAGTGATTTTAAATGTTCTCTTCTATTAATCCCAGTTTTGATTTTATGAGGCCATAAGTAAAAGACACTTATAGAAAAGAGAATTCTTGAACCTCTACAGATGCAGAAGTTGCAAAAGATCCAGATTGCTGTTTGCTGTTTAACTTCATCATATTATTTGCACAGAATTTTTCACCTGCATTTACCTGTCTGTCTGCTACAAGAGACTGTTTTTGTTGTTTGACTCTGCTGTTACATCTGTGTAGATTCTTCCATCTCCATTTACCTGCCTGTCTGTTGAAAGAACAGCCATGAGAGCTTTGGGATATGAGTTGAGGAGATGTTTTGCTTAAGGCCCTGCCCTCACTGCTGACATCAGCAGCAGCAGCAATGAGGCTTTCCTTTAAATTTAGAGTGGCCCAGGTGGACCCCATCTGGCGGGACCCAGCTTGGCACACCACTTGGCATGAGCTTGGTCACAGGATAAAGTGCTGAGTGATAGCCTAAGGGTTGAGATTTCAGCTTAGAGGCGCAACTGGGGATTAATATGATTAGTATACAGAGGTTGGGTATATCGGTGGGTCTAGGTTATACTTAAAATAGTTTAAGAACACTAGTCCTTTCTAAGTAATAAAAACGGGATGGATCTATCTGTTATTATTAATGACATACTATCTGGAAAATTTTGCTATTTGGGGGATTTATAATCATCTAAATGTGGGATGCTTATTAAGTAATGAAAGGCTCATATTTAGTGGACCACAATGGTCAGAATTTCATCAGCAATATTAGTTAGTCTTTCCTACTGAAGTGTTGGCATCCAGACTTAGGTGATTGTGCATGCGTAATGATTGTAAGTGGAATAATAGAAAGCATCTGTTGCACGTGCTAGTTCTTATAAACCTTATTTGGCGGCAGGGCCGTACTGAGACTGAAATGCGCCCTGTGCGACTTGCACATCGGGTGCACGCCCCCCCCTCCCGCACCTCCATTTAGACACTTTATAGGGGGTGTGGGAGGGGGGGGGCGCGCGCCCGATCTGCAAGTCGCCAGCACGCTAAGCGGGTCTGGTCCCTCCCGGAGAGACCAGACCTGCTTAGTGTGCCGGCGCGAAGACTTAAGGGGCGCATTTCGTCTCTCTGCTGCTGCCTGCCACCGAAAAAGTGGTGGCGGCAGGCAACGGCAGAGAGCCAAAATGCGCCCTTTAAGTCTTTGCGCCCTGTACTGCCGCACCGCTCGCACAGGGCTCAATACAGTCCTGTTTGGTGAATGTTCCTATTCCATGTATAAGCTTAAATGCTCATTCTGTTTGCAATAAGGCCCCTCTAATTTATGATTTAATTCAGGAAAGGGATCCTGGTTTTGTGTTCATTACAGAAACATTGTTGTGGTCTGATAATGATCCAATTGTGTATGATATTTGCCCCCCAGCTAATAAGAACATAAGATATGCCATACTGGGTCAGACCAAGGTCCATCAAGCCCAGGATCCTGCTTCCAACAATGGCCAATCTAGGTCACAAGTACCAAGCAGTTTCCCCAAAAGACACAGGTTCCACAATGCTTGTATTGGAGCAAGCAGTGATATCCCGGGTCCCTTTTAATAATGGTTTAGGGACCTTTCCTCCAGGAACTTGTCCAAAGCTTTTTTTTAAACCCAGCTACACTAACAGCTTTTACTACATCCTCCATTAACAAATTCCAGAGTTTGATTACACGTTGAGTGAAAAAATATTTTCTCTTATTAGTCTTAAATAGGTTACCTTGTAGCTTGTGACGCAGTAGCGGGGCTGGAAGCCATGGAAACTGATATTGACCTGCTGGAAGGTTCAGGTACTGCAGGTAAATGCAAGGTTTTCCCTTCTCAGCACAAGATGCACAGAGCTAATCAGCTAACACAGTTCACCTCAGGGGAGGAGAGAAGCAGAGTTGCTGATTGGGCACGCCCTAGCAGGAGGCGGGCTCCCCAGAGCAGGGGCACCTTGTTAAACAGAGAGAAGGAAGACAGTAGTAGAAGGAGTAACAGGAGGGGAATGAGCAGGCAAAGGACGTTGGAAAAGCAACAAGGAAAGAGGAAGGAGAGTGAAGACGGAATAAGGCAAGAAGCTCTCTTTGATACAGAAACCTTTGACCTAGCAAGAGAAACACTGCCCAGCTGTAATACAAGGAAAAGGGATTCAGAACCAGGAAGTAGGTACCAGGGATACTCAGTGCCTGAATGAACCTTCTGGGAGCAACAGAGGTTAGAAGCACTGAGAGACCCAGGGATAAAGCCTAGGTTTCTGGAAGAGACAGCTGACCCTTGGAGAGGAAGGCAGCGTGGCAAGGCATTCTCAGACAAGCCTCATTATAAGGTACCTGGTGTATTTAATTCATATGACAAGTTTTATGAGAACCCAGAAAGAGTGAATGCTGACTTTAAAACTCAGGACAGTCTAAGGCATTGTGAAAGCAGTTGGCTGCAGCCTGAAGTTCGTTTAAACAAACCCAGCTTTTCTCACCGGACAGCTGAAGCTTTTAGCAAGCAGGCTGATATAAAGAATACAGCTGAATTGGTCAGGAGAGAATTAAGCCAGGATGATTTAGGAGGTCCTACCTTTGAATCACTCTTTAGAAGCACTCCTCATACAAAGGAACTTGTTAACCCGACACCTGCATACAGAGACAAGTGGGGGAGGGGTAACTCCACTGCAGGGAATGAATGTTTGAACAGAGACGGCATTGCTTGCTTTCCAGAAGTAAACTCTGCAAATAATTACTTACCCAGGGAAGGAGCAAATCCTCAGTCTAGCCCAGCTAGAAAGCAGGCTGAATTTCTCCTTAAAGAGTTTAAAGAGTTCTTGGATAAAAGAGCTATTACTGAACAGAAGTTAGTGCAAGCAGGAAAGAGTCCTGAGGCAGAAATGCCATTGGCTTCTCCTTTGCCCATGATTGAATTGAATCAGCCTATGGACTGCTCAATTGGTCTGATTGACAGAAATAACTAAGGCAAAGCTTGAATGGTCATTTTCTATTATATCTTGAAAGGTATGTTGTTTAAGTACCTGGATGAAGAGCTTATGAAAATGTGTGTTGTTTAAGTACCTGGATGAAGAGCTTATGAAGCAGTGAAAATAAGCTAAAGCATAATTTGGATACAGCTCATGAACAGTATTGTTTTCCCCTTGTTTATTGTGTTTGCAAAGTAAGAGGACACATGACGTAATGTGAACTCCAGTATGAAAGGACATTTTAAGCACAGCATTGGAAAGCCTTGATTTTCTTTTGTTCCTACTTTGGTTTAATCCTTACGCCTGTTCCATTCCACCACGGAGCAGGGTAAATAAATCCTTATATAAAAAAATATTCTTGTGCCTGCCTATCATTCGGCCTCACAACTACAAAGGCCCATCCCTCCTTAAACCCTCAAGGTTAGGGAGTGGATGCAAAGGGTAACAAGCTTCATTGCATGTCCTCTAGTGTTTCTATATTTTGATGATGTAAGCAATCGATCTACGTTTACCCGTAGATTACCATTCATTAATTTATAGATCTCTATCATATCTCCCCTCAGCCGCCTCTTTTCCAGGTTGAAGAGCCCTAACCTTTTTAGTCTCTCTTCATAGGGGTATCCTTCCATCCCCTTTACCATTTTGGTGGCTCTTTTCTGTTGCTTTTCTAATAATGCTATATCCTTGCTAAGATACGGTGACCAGAATTACACACAGTATTCAAGGTGCAGTCGCACCATGGAACGATACAGAAGCATTATAATAGCCTTTGTTTTATTTTCCATTCCTTTCTTTATGATACCTAGCATTCTATTGGCTCTCTTGGCCACCTCTGCACACTGGGTGGAGGGTTTTAACACATTATCCCACAATAAAGCCTAAATCTTTTTCCTGGGGGGTGGTTCCTAATGTGGATCCTTGCATCGTGTAACCATAGTTTGGGTTGTTCTTCCCTAGGTACACAACGTTGCACTTGTCCACATTAAATTTCATATGCCATTTGGATGCCCAGCCTTCCAATTTATCAAGATCCTCTTGCAATTTTCCACAATCCTCATGGGTTTTAACAACTTTAAATAGTTTTGTGTCATCTGAAAATTTGATAACCTCACTCGTTATTCCCATTTCCAGGTCATTTATTAATATGTTAAAAAGCAGCAGACCCAGCACAAATCCCTGGGATACTCCACTATTCACCTTTCTCCATTGGGACAATGACTTCATTAAAGTTCCCTGGATAGGACGTAAAAGGGGGTGGAGGGATCTTTTAGTTTTGTATATGTTTTTTTATCACTAGACTTTATCAGATACTATTATTTCTCCAGAATTGGAAGCTTTATACTGTGAAATTTCAACTAAAGATTTAGGGGGAAAATGCTTTTTGCCCCCACCACTTCCATTGGGAGGGCATTGCAAGCATCCACCACCCTGTCAGTGAAAAAGTATTTCCTGACATTGCCTTTCAATTTACCCTCTTGCAACTTCATGTTATGCCCTCTAGTTTTACAGCTTCCCCGTCTTTGGAAGAGGTTTGTTTGTCCAAACCTCTTCCAAAAGCCAGGAGGATGTTGGGTTGCATACAAAGAGGAATTACCAGCAGAAGGGAAGAGGTACTAATGCCACTGTATAAGTCACTGGTGAGGCCTCACTTGAAATACTGTGTTCAGTTTTGGAGACCATATCTTGCAAAGGATATAAAAAGACTGGAAACTGTTCAGAGGAAGATGACCAAAATGATTTGGAGCCTGCGTCAGAAGCTTTATGAAAAGAGACTTGAAGACTAAATATGTACACTCTGGAGGAGAGGAGGGATAGGGGAGATATGATTCAGACCTTTAAATACTTAAAGAGAAATAATGAACAAACAAACCTCTTCCAAAGACGGGGAAGCTGTAAAACTAGAGGGCATAATATTAAGTTGTAAGGGGGTAAATTGAAAGCAATGTCAGGAAATACTTTTTCACTGGTGGATGCTTGGAATGCCCTCCAGATGGAAGTGGTGGGGGCAAATACAGTGACAGAATTCAAAATGGCATGGGACAGACACAGTGGATCCCTTTACAGCAACAGGATAAAATCAAAATAAACAGAACTATCTAATTTCTCAACAAACAGGGGTGTCCTACATGGAGTGGTGGGTTCACCCCTAAACAAAGACATGGGGAGGAGTGGCCTGCATAGAGCGGCAGGTGCACCTACTCTTGCCATCTTACTGGGCAGACTAGATGGTCCATACTGGTCTTTATTTAGCCTAATGTGCCTACTACTGTTTGCCCTCATTGGTGTCAACTCATGATTCAGGCCATTATTTAGCCTAATGTGCCTACTACTGTTTGCCCTCATTGGTGGTTCTATCTGTGATGCTAAGGCTTCCTCACTAATTTGGTCAGATCATTATTTAATGGAGTTTACATTTCATTGTCCAACTGTTAGACTGCTATTTCATTCGTCATTTGAATATAAGAATGTGTGTAAACATTTTTCCCTTGAGGATTATTGAAACAAGATACAAGCGAGTGGGTTGTTTGATACAAAGATAACATCTCAGTCATTGGTTAAGTGGAATAATAGCTCGTGTAATATAGAAACATAGAAACATGATGGCAGAAAAAGATCACATAGCCTATCTAGTCAGCCCTTCCATATCAACTAAATGGTCCCCTTTTTACCTTTAGAGATACTCTGTGTTTGTCCAATGCTTTTTTTGAATTTAGATACTGTCCTCGTGTCCACCACCTCCAATGGGAGGCTATTCAGCGCGTCTACCAATCTTTACATATAGAAATATTTCCGCATATTACTCCTGAGTCTATCTCCTTTCACTCTAACATCCTATGTCCCCTCATAGCAGAGCTTGCCTTCAATTGAAAGAGACCCTCCTTTGCATTTATGCCATGGAGATATTTAAAGGTCTCTGTCAAATAACCCCTATCACACCTTTCCTCTAAGGTGCACATATTAAGATCTAATTCTGTCCTCATATGCTTCATAATGAAGACCACTAGTCATTTTAGTAGCCACCCTCTGCACCAACTCCAACGTGCTTATATCCCTTTGAAGATGCGGTCTCCAGAATTGCACACAATACTCCAAATGAGGTCACACCAGAGACTTATACAGAGGCATTCTCACCTCCTTTTTTCTGCTGGCCATTCCTCTCCTTATACACCCAAGCATTCTTCTGGCTTTCACAGTCACCTTTTCTACCCAATTAGCTACTTTAAGATCATCAAATACAATTACGCCCAGGTCCTGCTCTTCTTTTGTGGACAGAAGTACCTCACCCCTACACTGTACCGCTCCCTTGGATTTCTGCACCATAAATTCATGACCCTGCATATTTTAGCATTAAATTTCAGTTGCCAAATTCTAGACCATTCTTCAAGCTTAGTTATATCCTTCCTTGTGTTATCGATTCCTTCCTGTGTGTCTACTCTATTGAAGATTTAGGTGTCATCCACAAACAAACAAATCTTACCCGACAGTCCTTCTGCAATATCACTAACAAAGATGTTAAACAGAATTGGACCAAGGACAGATCCCTGCAGCACACCACTGATAACCTCCTTATCCTCAGAGTGAGCTCCATTTACCAGAACCCTAATATAATGGAAGAAATTGGTTCAATGATTAGTAAAAGAAGACTCAAGGCCAGGAAGAAGCTTTTTTGGTTGACACAGGAGTTGGTATTGTTAAAAAGTGAATGTAGAAAATTAGAGTTAATTTGGAGAAAGCCATAGGATAGATTAAACTGGAGGATTAAATATCAGAGATCTAAAGCATTGCTCCACTTAGCTCGTAAGCAATATTGTGATAGGGTGGTCTTGCAGGATCCATCACAATCAAAATCATTATTCCAATTGACAGCTGGGATATTGCAGGATGAGATAAGACTATGACCTGATGCATCTTTAACAGTACAGCGGTTTGCTGATTTTTTTCAGGAAAAAGAATTTAATATACGCAAGAATTTATCGATGACCAACTCTGATGTAGATACGATGTTGTCTTTGATTCCAAAACAAGTGGAGGAAGAGCCATGTCTGGTAGAACGGTCCTGGTCAACATTTTCTAGACCATCTTTTAGGGAGGTTGACACTCTTCAAGAAATGCTCTAAGACATTTTCTTGTGCAGATCCATGTCCCATCTTTTTAATTAACCATGCGCTGCTCACTTTTTTTTTTAAATTTTGTATTTTTGTCACAGGGAAATACATCACATTACAACATTACAGTTACAATATTCATCGCCCCAGTAAACTTTAACCACTACTCAGCTGTGTTTTGCCATTATCCCCTTATTCTTTCCCATGACTCAGTTTTTTCCCTGTTAATATCAGCTCCTCCCCCTCCCCACCCACCCCTCCCCCTCCCCTTCCAACCCCCTCCCCCCCTTACAAGCGGCTTTTTAACACATGATTACATTCAATCAGCTCTCCTCTTTCTTAACATTTCACACTCAAACCTTCAACAGCCAGGTAGAATATTTAGACCATATCCTCTCAAACTGTATCATTCTCTCTTGTTTCAGGGCTATCTACTTGCTCATCAAATATATATGGTGCATTCCTCTTTCCCAGTCCCCCAACAGCGGCGGTCCTAATTGCCTCCATTTTTTAGCAAGTTCCAACCGAGCTGCCAGACAACCCAAGTTAATGAGGCTGCCTTCTTTTTTCACTCCTCTTCTATGTATCCCCAATAACGCCACCCCTGGATCTATCCCAACTATGTTCCCCAACATAGTATCCAGAGACTTCGCTCCAAAACACTTGTATACTTGGACAGAGCCACCATATATGGAAAAACATTCCTCGGCTCCCACACTCCCGCCAGCATAGCCCACTGGTCTTCCCATACATTGTTTGAATTATATCTGCTGTCACCACCTATACATGATCTTATAGTTATATTCTATTAGATTACTGGCTAGGAGACCCTTATAGCTCTGGGCATAAATCCCAGTACAGACTTGCTCTGACAGAACCAGCCCCAGATCTGATTCCCATTTCTTTTGGAATGATTCTTTTTCATTCTTAGGCTTGTCCATGATGCCATATAGTTAGGTAATAATTCCTTTTATCTTATCTCTCAGAAACAACTTCTCGATTGGGGCAAGTTCCTCCCTTAAACCTGGGATGATTCTCTTTTGGATATAATTAACCACCTGAACATAGTAATAGTCTGAACTTTTCAATGAGAATTCTTCCTTAATGTTTTCAAACGATCTAACCTTACCCCCTTCCAGGAACTGACCCACATAGCACAGACTACCACTAGCCCATCGCTCAGCAAACCCACCCTTCAATCCCGGGGGAAAATCACTATTACCCCTAAGGGGTACTCCTTTAGTCACACAGCCCTCACCCAACCATTTTGTTCGCCACTGGAACCATAATTGTAAAGTTACTTGTACAAATGGGTTAGCAGACCTTGCCACTGTCTTCTGTCCCCGAGGAATCCACAGAGCCTCTCTCAACGAGGATACCCCCTCCATTTGGATCCGATCTTGATTATTATGTATTCCCCATTCAAAAACTGCCCTCAGCTTTGCAGCACTATAATATTTTCCTAAATCTGGGATCACCATCCCCCCTTTTACTTTATTCTTTATCAAAATGTGTTTGGGGACTCTCACTCTTTTTCCTCCCCAGATAAACTTCCACAACATCCCTTGCATCTTTCTTAGGAATCCCCCTGGCACAGCCCCCGGCAGCGTGCTAAACAAAAATAGCAGCTTAGGAAAGATCATCATTTTTAGCGCTGCTATTCTCCCTGACCAGGTCAATTTCAGCCCTCCCCATCCCTCCAGCTCCCTTCAAATCTTACCCTCCAGAGGTGTATCATTTGCTGCAAAAAGATCTGAAATCACCGGTGTTACTTGGACACCCAGGTAGTGGATGCTTCTCTTAGCCCACTTAAAGGGTAATAGTTTCCTCAACCTTTCACTTAATTTATCTGGAATAGATATATTTAAAATCTCCGACTTGGATGCATTCATTTTAAACCCAGAAACTCCCAAAACTCTCCAGCTCTCTCATCAGAGTGCTCAGTGTTTGTTCTGGGGATGTGATGATAAACAATAAATCGTCGTCAAACAAAGACACCTTACTCTCCCCCCATTCCCATTTCAACCGCTGGATCTCCTCTGTTTCTCTTACTCTCTGGGCTAGGGGCTCCATTGTTAATACAAACAATAAAGGAGACAGAGGACAGCCCTGCCTGGTCCCTCGCAGAAGCCCAAAAGCCTCCGTATATTCTCCATTAATACGCAGAGTCTCTTGAGGGTTCTTATACAAAGCACCCACCCACTCTACAGATCTACCTGCTATCCCCACTTTCCCCAGGGTCTGGATCAGAAAAGGCCAGGAAACCCTGTCAAATGCCTTCTCTGCATCTATCGCCAACAACAACATTTCTTCCTTCCTACTCTTGCCTTTCCAGACAACATTAAGGACCCTCCTTAAGTTATCCGATGCTTGTCGCCCTGGTATAAACCCAGATTGGTCCATGTCTATTAGATGAGGCATGTATGTAATCAATCTATTGGCCAGTACTCTAGAATTTTTAAAAAAATCAGATCCCAGTAAAGAGATCGGATGATAAGACCCACATTGAGTGGGGCTTTCCCCTCTTTAGGTATTAGAGTTATTTCCACCATTCTCATCGTTGGGGGTAAAGGTTCTTCCCTCCCCACTAGATTGTATAAGCGAGATAAAACCTTATAGAATCTATTGAGAAATCCTTCCCTTCCTGGGACCTTACGCATTGGTAGCTCCTTAATTACCCCCAGTACTTCCTGGATCGTAATAGGCCTAGACATAATTCAACTCTCCTTTTCCCCAATTTAAGGTAATTGAATTACCTCTAAGTATTTTTGTATCCTCTCTTGGTTTACTGTCTCTTCAGGCGTGTATAGTTCCCTATAGAACTCCCCAAACCTAGCCTTAATCTCTTCTCTTTGCCTTAGTTCCTTCCCGTGTCTATCTCTTATTTTATGAATACAATTCCACATCAGCATTATTTTCAGTTGATATGCTAGTAATCTACTTGGTTTATTCCCATATTCAAAATGTGTTTGCTGAAGCTTCTCTTGTGCAAACTTAATTTCCCCTAATTCCATTTCATTCAGTTGCTGTTTAAAGCTTGTTAGTTTTTTTATTGTCCTCTTTATTTAACTGGCCCTGGTTTTGTCGTTTCTCCAGCATTTTCATACTTTCTCTCAGTTCCTCTTTTTTAGGTTCTTTTTCTTCCTTAACTTGGGATCCTAATGCTATAAATTTCCCTCGAACCACCTCTTTCAAACAATCCCAAACTACCCCCATCGGGCATTGCCCATTATCGTTAAACTGCAGATACTCCAAAATGGTGTCCAAAATCTGTTTAACAGCTCCTGGTATTTCTAACAGAGCCTCATTTAACCTCCATTGACCCCTCCCCCTACTAACAGCCGGGGCTCTAAAATCCCCCTACACTGGTGCGTGGTCAGACCAGGAACTCTCAGCAATAGTACTTCCCACCACCCAGGTCATCAGCCCTTTGTGAACCAGCAACATATGAAATCTACTATAGGACCCATGCACTGATGAATAAAATGTGTAATCCTTCTCTCGCCCATTCATATCCCTCCAGGCATCAATCAAGCCCAACTCCCTCATAAAAAGCTTTTAATTTTTTCCTCTGCCTCGCTGTACCCACCCACTTGTCCCCTTGATGAGTCTAATTTAGGATTAACTGTTAAGTTGAAATCCCGCCCCCCACAATTAAGTGACCTTCGCTGAAGTTAATTAAAATGGATTTCAAACCTTCATAGAAGTCACCTTGAGCATAGTTAGGACCATACACATTCACTATTGTATAGACCTGCTCGAACATCTTAATTTTTAATAACAGATATCTGCCTCCCTTATCTTTTTTTACCTCCAAACATTGGCACTGAATTCTCGCACTTATAAATATTCCTACCCCTCCTTTCTTCTTTTCATAGTGATTAGATGCAAACCATTGGTTTGGAAATTTTTTATTTATTTAACATTTCTTATATATTGCCATTCATAATATCAAGGTGGTTTACATTGAACAAAATGGAATTACATTGAACAGGGCATTATAACTTGGAGAAAACTATTTTACAGGGAACATGGGCTATGGAGGGTTAAGTGGCTTGCCCAAGACCACATGGAGCACCTGTGAGACTAGAAATCCCAGTCCTTCTGGCCCAAGCTTGCTGTCCTCTAGTGGAATTTGAACCCCCGACCTTAGGTACCTTGCCCCAACCACTAGGCCACTCCTCCCTTCTTTATAGCATTACTGCTGCTTTCTTTCAGAGTTAAGGCCCCGTACATTCAAGGATACCAGTCTAAAATCATGTCTTTGTATGACCTGCCATACTCTTCAAAGAAGATTAATATTGCTAGCCTGCAAGCCCCTCTTACCTCGCCTCCCCCTTCTCACTTCCCCCTCCCTCCTCCTCCCTCCGACCCCCCACCCCAACCATCCCTTCATTTTTCCAGAAGGATCCACCCCTCTCCAAACCAATGAGGTGTGGGTCACTACCAAGTTCAACTTTACACCTTCCTTCCCCATCTTTACTTAGCACAAAAAGCACAAAAAACCCGACATTTGCCCACAAATTTACCCCCCATCATACCTCCGCTCTGTATAAGCTTCAACGTCCTTAATCAGGTATCACCCAGGTGCTTGACATTTTTGGGCTTCTGGCGTCTCAGGCATTAGATCCCCTGTGTCGCTCACTGCCATGCCGCACTCACAAAACTCTGCTTCTTTCCCCACAGGGACTTCCGGTAGCTCCGACCACCCTGCCGTCTCCATTCCTTTAATGGCTTCCTCTATTGCATGTGCAGTGGTGGTCTTTCCCAAAATATTGGATTGCAGTCCAAAGGGAAAAAGCCACTTGTAGCAGATTCGTTCCTCTCTTAATCGTGATGTAATATCATTAAAAGATCTCCTCTTTCTTATGGAGATTATTGAAATGTCAGCATACAGTTCCACTGGTTAATCCTCCCAGAGCACTTTGCTCACCTCCCGCAGAGCTTGCACCGCCTCCTTTGTACTGAAATCATGAAAACACACTACAATGTCTCTTGGCATGCCATCTGGTTCTGGGCCCAAAGCCCTTTGTGCTCTGTATCAAAACATAGATTCTCCATTGGTGCTTCAGCTTGTCTTAAGATGGACTTACACAGTTGTTCCACCAGCACT
This sequence comes from Ichthyophis bannanicus, assembly GCA_033557465.1. Classification (NCBI taxonomy): domain Eukaryota; kingdom Metazoa; phylum Chordata; class Amphibia; order Gymnophiona; family Ichthyophiidae; genus Ichthyophis; species Ichthyophis bannanicus. Next base: position 25,667,300 of record CM066031.1, on the reverse strand, counting down.
TTATAGTTGTGAGTTCCCTCTTTCTCTGGGATGCCTCTCAAACGAAAACAGCTGATGGTACACAACTTTAAATATGTGCCAGTAATAGAAATAGGTAGATCAGTAGACAGTCCATCACTGCGAATATGCTCCTGTAAAGTAAATATGCTCCTAGCTCTACTTCAGATGTAAAGATGTAAACCATATAATCGCTATGTTATCTGTAATCACTAGGTTATCTGTGTTATTTGTAACACACATTCTGTAAGTGTTATTTGTAAACCGCACTGATCTGTAATAGCGCGGTATATAAAACCAAATAAATAAAATAAATAAATAAATATTAGAGCGACGGGTCCTGTTTTCCAAATCCTCCAATTTTGACCACAGCTCCCCCACTTCTACTTTCGCCAGGTCGTTGCTCTCTTTCACAGAATTTAGAAGCCCCTTGTGCTCCTCTATTCTCTGTTCCATGGACTCAACCCGTTGTCCAAGCTCATAGATGTCATCGCTCAGCTCTCTGATTCACATTTTTGCTTCTGCTTTAAAATTGGCCAGGTCTTGTCGGATAGTCCCGAACCACTCTCTTTAAGCGAGTTTAACTCACCATCCCCCAGCACGCGGGCTCCTGTCAAGGAATTTTTCTCTTCCCCCCGCCAATCCATCTTTGCTCTGGTTCCCGCTGCCCCTGGGGTCGCCTTAAACCTGAAGGTTTTCAGGTCCGGGCATGTTTTTTTTTTTTTGCACCATCACTCACTGATTTGCTCCAAAGGGTAACATCAACACTTTTTACAGCTTAGTTCGGGCATTCAGGCTGTCAGTTGGGGATCTTATCATCCCGACCTCGGGAGCTTCACAATGCTGCTGCCATCTTGGATAGAGACCTGCTGCTCACTTTTAAAGTTTGGTTTTATGAGATTATTGTAATTTTATTGTTCAAGGTTATTTATCCAAAAGAAATAGGTGATATAACTCTTATTCCTGTTCCAAAGCATACAAAGGCTGGTCTCACAGAGGTTTCTAACTTTTGTCTGATCGCGAATATACCCTTAATGGCTAAAGTTTTGGAAGCGTTGGATGGGAAGCAACTTACACAATTTTTATACAGTTTTGAATGATTAAAGGATTCCCAGTTTGATTTCCTTAGGTCATAATACAGAACCATTCTTGGGACTTTTAGTTTCAGATATTAACATCATTTTGGCTGAGAATCTGTTCTTTTGCAATTCAATTACATGCTGCATTTGATGTAGCAAATTATGATATGCTATTGGCGATTCTAGACGTTATGGGAATTTCTGGGACTGTGCATATTGGTTTCTGTTTTTTATTTTAAATGGAACATATAGGGTTCAGATGGGATCTGACTGCTCTGGGAAGTGGGAATCAGATTGTGGGGTTCTGCAGGGATTTCCACTTTTTCCTATGCATTTTAACATACTGATGATTTCATTAGGGTGGTTTTGTGATGGAAGGGATTTAAAAACTACACATAGGTGGAAGACATTTCAATTTTATTGGCATTTTCCTCATCAACTGTATACTTTTATTCTGTTAAAAAACAACATTATACTTTTGCTAGGTAGATGGGCAAAACGTTCTCACCTACAGTTCAATGTGTCTAAAACAAAGATTCTTTGCTTGAATTGTAGCAGCAGATAAGCATGCAATAAATAAATCCAGGAGTCTTTTCAAGGATCCAAGCCAGTTTAATGTGCACATGGCTCAAGCAATAAGCAATTTCAAAATGGCTGAGCAATGGTTTCTAGTAAAACAACAACTTTTATAGCTTTCTTGTCCATTCTAAGCATAGGCAAACTTTTCATTGGTCCCAGTACCCCTCTCACCCATCTATTGGTCCCGGTACTGATATGGCTACCCAATCGGGACTCTGGTCTGGGCCCAGCACCTGGTTGCCCCCCTTCTAGTCCCAATTACAATGGTCAGTGTCTCCAACTTGTTACTTCTCTCCTCCAAGGTCGCTGAGCTTGTTAAAACATATGGGAAGCAGAGGCACTGTGACCTTGCTCTCTGCAGAGTTAATTAATTCCATAGAAGCATAGCACACCTTATCAGTACCAATTAAACTTGTTTTTCTTCTATTTTCCAAGTTTCGTTTCTGCTTAGCTATGTTCAGTTAAACTGAGTTAAGTTTCGATTCTTATAGCTACAGTATTCACAAGTGGGGGTTGGGACTCAGGCCTCACTTATAGGCCTTTCACAATAGTAAACCATACTAGGCCATAGCCTACCATATTCCTAGGCCATAGCCTACCACATTCCCCCCTTTGATTATTCTCACCCGCAAGTGAGAAAGGGTGAGAATCAAATCACATAATACTAGGTAAAGGTATCACTCTGTGGTATAGGGTAGTAAGTTCACATAGCTAATATCTTTGTAGCTGCCTTATGCTCTACAGTGTTATTAATAACTGAAGTTATCATTCGCAAGCAAAGTAGCAAGAAACAAGGGAGCAACAAGCAGATAGTCAAAGTCCATAGTTTGGCAAGAGTGGGAAAAAGAACTAAAGGATTAGAAGGTTCGGTTGCATCTTTGTTGTGCTGTCGTAAAGCTTCTGATTTAGACAGACCAGCTGTCCATCCTTCGTAGTAGATTGTGGTCCAGTCCAAACAAAACACAAACTGTCAACAATGGGGTGGGCCAATACCCACTCACTAGTAGTATTATGTAAATCAGTCTGATTGTATAGGATAGAATAGTTCAGTTCTTGCGTCTCCCAGGGCCACTGATCTCCCATCTTAGTTCCTCCACAATAGAAACAGTCAGAAGTGTGGAGACTAGATGCTATTGCTCCAGCAAGTTCAAGAAACAAGTTCTGGTGGTGGTATGAGGAATTGCAACGGTGGCTTGCATAGCCTTGTAGAAAGTCAAGATCTAGAACAACTTTTGGATTGGAGAGTATACCAATGCAAGTATAGGGAGAATGATAAAACAAGGTCTGAGTGACCTTCGGTCCAGTTCATGTTGTACTTATACAGGCTGCCCAGGGAGATAAGGCAAAAGTCATTTCAAAGCACTCCAAGGCTGCTATCACGATGAAACAGTAGAGAATCATGATGAAAGTTCTCTGAAGAATTAGTGCAAGTCTTTGAAAAACCAGTGCAATCTGTTGATAATTCTTGACCACGAAGTCTTCTTCTTCTTTACTGTACGTTGACCTGTTTTGCTCTCAGTAGCATGCAACAGGTGTAGCGTTGATTGTAGATCCTCAAGCTTCCGCTGTACATGACCTTACCAATTTCATTGGTAGGAGTGTAGAGCTGTAGATTCCAGCGTATTTCAATAAACACAGTCCTTTTAGTTTGCACTGTCCTTGATCAAAATGGCACAAAGATTTTCAAATAATATAGTTCATAATACAGTCTCTTTCTGTTGATGATAATCTCTTCAGAATAAACAAATAGTCTCTTGAGATTCAGGAGTTCTATATTAGCACAGTCTCTCTTTTTGTTTTTAAAACTTCCTGAATTTTTTCAATTTGCTTGTCTTTGCAAAGTTAGCTGCAATGGAACTTCTGGATCTGTTCTGATGTTCACTGGTCTGGCTCTGGAGCTGCTGCTGATTTCACTCTGCTGTGATGAATCCAGGGTTCGAGTTCTGCAATTTTCACTGCTGTAGGGTTAACAAGATAACAACATAAGGTCCCTTCTAATGCGGTGTCAACGGTGTCTTTCTCCACTCTTTGATTCACACCGAGACTCCAGGCTTGAAAGGGTGCAGGCAAATTGATGGGTAATCGATTTTGTACCCAGGTATGAAGACTCTGCAAAACAGAACTTAAAACCAATAGTTTATGTCTAATAATTTCAGATCCTATCTGTCTCATATCTCCTTTTATTTCCTATACAATAGGCAGGGGTTGCGCATACAGAATTTCAAAAGGGAAAACTCCTAAAGACTTAGCAGGGGCTAAGTATATCCTAAGAAGGGCTATAGGAAGAACCTAGGGCCACTTCAGGTAAACCTCTTGGCAAAGTTTAGACAACTGAGATTTCAGGGTTCTATTCATACATTCTACTTTTCCTAAATTCTGAGATCTATAGGCAGTATGTATCTGTTAATATCAATATCTTGGGGCTATACTTAATGGACTTGCTTCCTAAGGTTATCCATCCTCATTCTTTGTACAGGGGCCCATATGCATGCAAGGTTGTAAGGGTATACTTGAAATCTGGGTACACATTTAGACAGGGCTCTTTTCCTATTGTTAGTGCTCTAGTGAGGACTATCAGTTCAGCTTTCTGTGGTGAAGTTTCTGGGGCCAGGGCTGAGGACTCAACTACCAAATCAGGGGTCATCACTGCATATCTAGCACAACAATGTCCATTGATGATGAAACTGCCTTCAGCCACAAAGAAAGTCTGTTCAGGGTTCTCCAGAGGGACATCAGTCAAATCCAGGTGGCTTGAGAATACAGTGTCCATAATTTCTAAACAGTCATGATCAGGGGATCAAGACTAACTGATAACATAGCAGGATTGAAAGCTTGACTGACCCTTCAGTTGTATCTGGGGTTTTCACACAACATACTCTAATATTTCAACATTCATAGATTTGTTAGCTAGTAATTTCCTTTGTGTTTCATAATGGTTAGAACAGAGTGTGGTACAGTAACTTGAAGATTCTATCTCAAAGTGATTTTTCTTTTAGTTTTTGCTTACTAGGAAGGCTGTAGCTGTAACAGCTTCTCAAATAAGGTCCAAGAGATTGAGTCAACACTCCCAGAACATTTCCTTGCGACTCATGAACATAGAGACTGCAAGGTTTTCTGGACATCGGGTAGACCCAGAACTGGTGATAACATCAGAGCGGTTTTCAAAGATCAAAAGACTGCATTCCTATTCAAGTCCCCATTCCAATGGAGACTTTTTCATTCCTTTGGTAGCTTGATACAATGTGATACAATGGTTTTGCTAGCAGCGCAAAATTGGGGATCCATATACAACAGTACCCTGTGGCACCCAAGAAGGCTCTCACTTGCCTCCTGGTGGTTGGAGTAGGAATACTGCATACAGCTGCTTTGCATTCTGGTAAGGGTTCCAGGCGTCGAATTCCGCTGGACAACTGGAATCCTAGGTATTTAACTTATTTGACATAATTATGCTTTGGCTCTTGAGACTTTGTATCCAGCCTCATTAAAAAGGTGCAAGAGTTCACTGATGGCTGGTGGACATTCACTTTCTGAGTTGGTGGTTATGAGCAAGTTGTCCACATATTGAAGTAGAATTTTTTCTTTTTTTTTTTTTTCTGGAGTTTCTGGATAACTTGTCAAATCTTTTGCTGAGTGAGGCGAGTTCTTGAATTCTTGAGGTAATCTTGTCCAGATGAGTTGGCCCCGCCTCCTTGTAGTGGGGTCTTGGGCTAAGCGTATGCAGAAAAAAACATCTTTTTAAGTCCAGAATGATGAAATGTATAGCTTCAGCAGAGATCAGTTCCAAGAGAATATAAGGATTTTGGTACCACTGGTTGTATAGTTTCAGCTGCATCATTCATTCTTCTTAGATCCTGCACTGGGCGGTAATCACCTGTCCCAGGCTTCTTGACTGGCTTGAGGGTGACAATGGCAGGGGCTATGTTCTTCGCTAGGCCAGGTGGATTATCTTCTGCCCATCCTCCAGGTGGGGCTATGAGGTTGGTAAGTGTACAGCTTGTTGCTTTGGATGCAGGTGAATAGAACCGCCATTCTTCTTCTTGGGGACAGTTTGAGTTTCATTTTTTTCTTCCTTCAACAGAGGATATCTGTGCTTGAAGCTTTGCAAGCAGATCTCGGCTCCAAAAATGGAATAGGGCATTCAGGCATATACAGGAACTGGTACATTATTATTATTATTTTTTTTCTAGTTCACACATGTGGTTCTGCAGAAAAGGCTTTGCGAGAAAAACACAGGGGCTACTGGCTTAGTATTCTGCTCCTGTATCCCCCATAAAAGTCCATATATTGGTCCCCTATTTTTCAGACTGACTCCTGGGGACCCAGGGAAACTGGAGAGTCCGGTCTGGCCTAGTCTTCATCCATGCTGTAGCCCTCTTCGGCTGCCACTCACGCTATAGCTGCTTCACTCTCGTGCTGAAACACTGTGCTTGGTTTATTGTTTTATGACTTTGCAATCAAGTACTCCCTCGGGAGTCAAGATACGGGCATTCACTTCTCTAATGTCCTTCTTTTTCTATAATGGGCGCACTCACACCCAGTTTTCACATCCGCTGCCCCTTCGATTAGGAAAACCTCCACATCATCCAACTAAAATATCTGTTCTCTTTTTCCCATCTTACAATTTTTACATTCTCTGTCCTTCTTCAACAATCCACATACTTTCTGATAAACTTTCATTTAACCATTATGCCCGCAAATTCATCCAGTTCTCTGCAATTTCCGTTCATTAGTTCAATCAAGTCCTAAAACTTCTCAGTGCAGTTTTTTTTTTTTTCAGTTCTAAACAAGTCTGGTCAGCTGACTTTCACTTCTAGTCCAGAGGGGGTGGACATTCCCCTGTTGCGGAGGTAGCTAGCAAACTACTTGGGAATCTGTAGGGAGAAGTCATCCCCCCTCCGCCCCCCCCCCCTTGTTCCAGGCTCTGCCCGGGATGATGGCAGAGCTGAGGGAAATAAACAGGCAGGATTTTTTTTTTTTTTTTTTAAACATTTAACCAAGAATCCTATGTAGGGGAACTATTCTCTGTACAATCTGATAAACACGGGAAACTACAGGGCCATGAAGTAACTCTGGAATCTGCATGGACTCTGACCCCCCTTCCTCCCCCCATGGTGACGTAGTTAACAACAGACAGAAGGCGGTCTGTCAGGCTGCATTTTCCTGTGACTAGGCATAATAATCTCATTCTAAATAAGTACAATTTAGATAAATTCCTTCAAATATAAAACTATTTTTTTTGCAACATGTTATAAACAACAATCCCAACAGAGAGAACTATTACGTATGGCTGGAAGAAACTAGCTGCCAGCCGTAATCTGCACTTAAGGTGAATAACGTCTCTGCAAAAGATTACAGTTTAGGAAGGAGATATTCAAAAGACATTCCGGATACTTTTTTCAATAAAGCGGGTGGACATCTAGAACACAAATACACATTTTCCTTCCTAGTTCATTTTATTAACAATAAACATGTCTTCTATGAGGCGCTTGCTGTATCAGGAACGAAAAACTCATACATGATTAACCCCTCATTCACTCAGGATTCAAAGCACTTTTTAAGTTGCGATCTGCAAAGTCCTGTCAGTGTTCTTAACCACGGCTTTGTAGGGCAAAGGGAAAATACAAACATCCTTTCCTATTGAAACCGGAGACCTACATGATTTCTGCTCGCTTGATCTGTACAGGAATTCGAGCAGGAATTTAACCCTTTCCCGGCTAAGTACAATTTAAAGCAATCACTAGAAAACTAATTATAAATTCATCTCCTATCACATTTTGAATGAATCCTTTATTTTAAACAAGCAAGAAACTTTTCAATCGGGAACTGCGGTTTCATATTTTTTTTTTATTTTTTTTTTTTTTCTGTCCTCTTGCTGTGTGGCTCGTTGGAAACAGCTTAGCTGTTCACACACACACACACACACACACACACACACACACACACACACACACACACAGAGACAGAGACATGCCGGCATTCCAGGCTAAGCCCCAAAACTATCGGGACCCACAATCCTGACTAAACATTCTTATTAAATGATATATAAATGATATATATTACATAACCACAGCAGAAGGAACATTATTATTAAACTAACAGCATTGAGATTTAAACCTGAACAGAGTTAGAAAGACACTGCACATTCTTTCCTTCAGACACGCCCCCTGTCAGTTTTTCACACTGTGCAGTAGGAAGGCAAACTGGGTCAGACCAGCTTTTGGATTTTTAAAATAACTCTAGATGTTTGCGTCTTCTTTCTGCTTTACTAATACAATTTCTTAATCAGTGAACTGTCACAAATTACTCAACAGAATACTCTCACATTTATAACAGAAGGGAAACTCGTGGTTTCAACAGAGAACAAAAAACATACAGGCAGACAATACACAAACGCTTCACAATCATGCTAGCAACGTATCTTAGAATGCATTCCTTTCTATCTATTCTGACAAGTCTTTTTCCCAATTACAAAAAGGATGAGGGTTTCACCCGGCGAATTCCCATGCGGGGTTACTCGGCCCTTCCTTGAGAGCTCTCTTACCAATTCCCAATATCTCGAGATTACAAATTCCAAGTTCCACTGGCAGTACTGCTCTTTCTATTTCTGTCTAGACATACCAAAAACCCAGTCCTGTCTGCTCTGACCAGGCTGAATCATGATTCTCTATAACAGCTGTACCTAGCGAATACTCATGCAAGGATTTTCAAACAAAGACTTAAGTCTTACCAAAGTTTTCAAACTGCAGTTCTAACTCATCTGTCTAGACAGGTTTTCAAAACTATACTTACCAGATCTGGTTCCCAAGCTTCTGAGTTGGATCCTGGACTCCCCCGGGTCGGAAGTGTTGGCCAGCTGGACTCAGTGCCTGCCGAGGCCAGGCAGAACTCCCTCCGATACAAGAGGATCGGTGGGCCCAGGGAAATTCCCCTGCGTCGGATTGGCATGGTTCCAACTGGACCAAACCTCAAGGCGAATTACGTGGATTTATTCACTTGAACACTATCCACCACTCGCACTTCCCGGCCAACGCACCAAGAATGTAGCAGCAGATAAGCATGCAATAAATAAATCCAGGAGTCTTTTCAAGGATCCAAGCCAGTTTAATGTGCACATGGCTCAAGCAATAAGCAATTTCAAAATGGCTGAGCAATGACTTCTAGTAAAACAACAACTTTTATAGCTTTCTTGTCCATTCTAAGCATAGGCAAACTTTTCATTGGTCCCAGTACCCCTCTCACCCATCTATTGGTCCCGGTACTGATATGGCTACCCAATCGGGACTCTGGTCTGGGCCCAGCACCTGGTTGCCCCCCTTCTAGTCCCAATTACAATGGTCAGTGTCTCCAACTTGTTACTTCTCTCCTCCAAGGTCGCTGAGCTTGTTAAAACATATGGGAAGCAGAGGCACTGTGACCTTGCTCTCTGCAGAGTTAATTAATTCCATAGAAGCATAGCACACCTTATCAGTACCAATTAAACTTGTTTTTCTTCTATTTTCCAAGTTTCGTTTCTGCTTAGCTATGTTCAGTTAAACTGAGTTAAGTTTCGATTCTTATAGCTACAGTATTCACAAGTGGGGGTTGGGACTCAGGCCTCACTTATAGGCCTTTCACAATAGTAAACCATACTAGGCCATAGCCTACCATATTCCTAGGCCATAGCCTACCACAGAATAGCAATAAGCCTTGCTTTGCTTTGTTTGTTAATTGAGGCCTTGAAGAGGTTAAATCCAACTGCAGAACCTGTTCTTCGGGTATGTAGCATTCTATTAGCATGGAATTTCTGTTTAAGAGTGTGGTGTAATCTGGCTTGTTCAGCGCTATACAAATGATTAGTAGTAATAGTAGTAGCAGTGGACCCTAAAACATCAATTAGGAAAGCTGAACAGGCCAGACTACTACACACTCTTAAGCAGAAAGTCCATGCTAACAGAATACCCAGTCTTGGTCCCACACACACACATATACAGTACAGTATGACAGAGAGGCCTCTGTGAATACGTGACCACAGAGTGAAACTAGAAATATGTAGACAAAACGTAAACCTCAGAAAGCCAGACACTGCCTGCAGTGCACACCAGAGAAACAGAAAGAAATGCATTTCCCCCTGGATTGTACACAAGACAGCGGATGTCAGGAATGGCATTAAGAGAGAAGCAACCAGGGCAAATTGCTCTGGGCCCGCCAAGCCAGAGAGGGCCGTAGGAAACCTTATCATCTTTTTTAAGTTCAAATATGGAGTATTCAATCAAACTGGGGGTTCAAATTTAAGGAAAATAAAAAATATATGTTTAGAATTTCAATTTTAATTTGAACCCAAAATTTTAATCAGTAGGTTTATAACTTTACTTACAAATGTTCCAATCAGGCTTACTTGAACTTCTCTACAGAGTGAATTTTCTTCAAACTAACAACATTTCCACTTAGATAATTAAAAAATTCTGGGCAACTCAACTCAAAATTGTACTCGACGATCATTAGACATTTGAGAGTCTCTACATGTAGTTGTTTTTTTTCTGTAGACCACACTTTGCTCATGACTGAAAAGCACCTTTCAGTTGAAACATTGAAACCTGGCAAACATAAAAAAAAATTCAACCAGTTTGCATAATTTGTTATATGGTACCTCATTACTTTTCAGATATCCAAACACCTCCTTCCATTTGTCATCAACTGTGGGGTCTGTTTTTCTCGGGGAAGAAGCAGAAAGTCAGTCCTCCCATATGGGCAGCTACAGCACTGACAGAGCCCATGTGGAAGTATCTCCCCAGCTTTCAAAGAAAGTCTTTGGGACATTCGCCATGCATGCATGGTCCCCTTCCAGCCCAAGGGTGCCATCACTCCTCAGTCTCCTTTTTTCCGCGGAGCCCACTGAATGTCTGTCTGTTTCCTTGGAAAAGGTGTATTTTTTGTGACTTTATTTCTTTTTTCCTGGTATGTGTATTGGTTCCTCTACCCACCCCTGAGCTCGCTTGCCTCAGCTTCGTGCCTCGAGCTCATTTTTCTTTTCTCCTTGAGGACTTTTCCTCAACTGGTGCTTCATGCCCTTTTTCGGCTAGTAGGCCTCTGGCCCTCGACCAGGTTGAGCTACCCTATTTTTCCCATGGCCTCCACCAGTCCCAAGTGGGGAGGCCCAGACCATGGATGCCCTCAGCAGGAAATGCTATCAAGGTTCGATGCTTGCTTGCAGGGTCCAAACCTACCAATTGTACATTGGCATGTACCTCAAGGAACTTGTGAAGGAACTTGTTGGTTTCTCTGCAGGACTTGAAGGGGAACCACTCCAGTGGTTCAGGACACTGACCTCGGCTGTTCAGGAGTGCTCAAAGTTCCTAACTCAAGCAGCCTATGATGGTTTGAATCCTCAGCCAGGTAGCCCTACCTGGGGGGAGTTTTTGACTCCTTGGGCATAGCCTTGCCTCCCCCAGGAGGCCCTCAGCAGCCCACAGGGGAGCATCTGGCTCTATCTATCCACAGGTGGCCCTCCATCACCACCAACTCTTGGGCCCTGCAAGTAATCAGAGAAGGCTACCTCTTCCACCTGCAACAGATGCCACCCTCTTTCTTTCCAGGAGAACCCATAAGGATTCCCCTTCACCAGACTCTGCTTCTTGCAGAGCTCACAGGCCTTCTTGAGAATAATACAATAAATCTTCTGGTCACTTCCGGAGTGAAAATGACTACTCAGGAGCACGTGGGTAGCACTCCATTAATCACAGCAGGCTCAAAATTCAAAATGTCAAAATCTCAAACATCATAATGAGGCGAGGAGAAGACAGGTCTAAGAACTATCAGGGCTAGAATGTGGACTTAGGTAAACATACTCTGGCCACAATTCATCCCCAGCACATGAAAGGCCCGAAGAACTCCTTCTTTCCACCAGCAGAGCACCCCAGCTGTTTCCAACATATGTTATATTGGGGAATCTTAATTTTTTCACTTGCAACCGATTCAGTCCTAGCTTAACCACTGTCCCTCCTTCTTTTACACATATATTCTCTTATTCCTCAAATGTACGTCATTCCCCTCTTGCAACACACATCTGTCACCAAGTCTCATGCACTCTTTCCCAACACATGCACCCCTCACCTTCCTTTACTTTTTATCTCCTATATCCCTCTCTCTTTTCTCCTTCCTTCCCTTCAGTTTCCTGCTTCATGTCTTCACTAGCCCTCTCTTCTTCAATTCACCCTCTTCTCCTCCTTCCTTCTGTTATATCTATCTCCCCTGGTTTCATCATCTTTCCTCCACTGCCCCTCTTCTACTGCTCCCTTTTCCTTCATCCCTTTCTCTTCCACCTCCCCCTTTTTGTCTTCCCTGAGGTTTAGCAGCAACAGCACAAGGCACAGAGATCTGACTGTGCACTTTTGCTTCTCCCTGCTTCCTCAGTTTCAGCTCCTCCTGTTTAGACCATGTGCAAGCAGAGATGCCTCTCACCACAGCTACCTCTGAACAGGAAGCACCAGGACTGAGAAAGAAGGTGGACTGTGGGGAGAGGCAGTACTGCCTGCACATGGTCATAGAAGGATAAGAGATTGATAGTTGCAGCCCAGGACAGCGAATTACAGTTGAGATGGTTCACAGTGAGCATTGATAAAACTGGCAAAACAAACATACGTTGATTCTGTAAGAAAGACCTGGAAACAGTGACTCACCTCATAGCTGGCTGTGAAGTTCTGATGGCATAAAATTTCTATAGAGAAATGCACAACAAAGTAGCACATCTCGTTCATTGGAAACTCTGCAAGCACTACAACATCACTGTGCCTAAAAAGCATTAGGATCATGACCCTAAGAGAATTACAGGGATGAAGAGGTTATGGTCACCTGGGACATTCCTAATCTAACAGATAATAAACTTGATGCAAGGAAGCCCGACATAGTGGTAAAGAAAAAAATCATCAGAACGGCATTGATAATAATAGAGGTGTTGGTTCCGAGTGATTATTCTGTGAATCGCGTGGAGAGGCAGAAGATCCTGAAGTACTAAGAAATGCAGTCAGAAACCAAGAAAATGTGTCAGAAAGATACAGAAATCTTTCCCAAATTTTTGGGAGCCACAGGCTTTATAAAGAAGAATTTCCAAGCACATCTTATTTTATTTTATTTATTTATTTGGTTTTCATTTGTATACTGCTACTTCCAGCGATCAGTAGCGGTTTACTTTGCACAGCAAACTTGGTACTGTGATAAGGAAGCTTATCATAGCTCAGGTAGGAGCTATAGAAAAGATTATGTGACTCTGAACAAGCAACCTGTCAGTTTTGGTAGAAGTAAGAAAACAGAGTTTTCACATAAAAGACTACCAGTCCCAGAATGCACCAGGTTTCCAGCAGCCATGAGAGGGGCTGAAGTGAGAAAACGTGTGTGCAATCAAGAGAGCTATGAGGTAATCCCTAAGCACTCATCTCAAAGGGCAGGGCCTGATTCAACACAGCTGCGCTGTGTTAGGGAGGAGCACACATTAAGACAGAATAAGAATAGAGCTGATTCTACAGGTAATAGCTACAGAAAGAGCTTCAGACACAGATACAGCAACGGCTACAAGCTCAAGCACCAGTATCACCTGGAGAAACAGAAGCCAAGCCAAGCGGATAGAGAAAGAAGGAAACTCTCTGGAAGGAAGAGAAGAAAGCCCATTGGATGGTCTGGGAGAGTCTAAGGCAGTACCCATACTGGGAGGTATTCCAAGTGCCAGCAGAGTCCATTGGACTGGAGTCAGCCAGAGGAATGGAATGGCAGAGATAGGAATCACCAGTGGCTACCTGGAAGAGAGAAGACTGCACGTGGAAAGGACTTTCAGACCTATGCCAGAAGGTATGTGAGGAAAGATCCAGTGTCCAGGGATCAAGATTGGAAGGCTGGACATCAGAACTGGATTACATACTGGCCAGGCTATACAGAGAGGAATTATGATAGCAGGAGAGGCTCAGGTATGAACACTGATCCAGACCCTATCTATAATAGTGAATGGCAGCAAGGGAATAAGCATTCTCATGATAGTGCCTTAATGAAAGACTCGTCTGTGCCAATGTATGATAGTGACCCTATGCTGATTGATGAAGGGGAAGATACAGCAGATGAAACTATTAATTACATGGACTGTTCTCTATCTAAATGCTATTGCTAGCTTTCTGTGAGCAAACACATCAGCCATCACAAAGAAACCTAACTTTGTTCTTTATTTCCACTGCAAACAGCTCTTAAAGCAGGATTTGGGTTCACACAGTAGCAGCCAGCCAGCTAAAGGCTTTCAGCTGGTCAATTGATAGTAATTAAAGCTGCACCTGATTGTGTGTGTGAGCAAGGGAGAATCACTGCTGGGATCTGCGTGGAAAATAAGCAGAAGTTAACCTAACAAACAAAGTTTATTCATTTCTTTGTGCCTTTTTATTTGGTAATTATTTGCTAAGAAAACATTAGCTAATTGCCTGACAAGCTGAAGGTTGTTTTCTGGTTTGCTTTGTGACTTTATGTTATCCATTTAAACACTGCAAGCAAGTAACCTCATTTATATTGCTACCAAGCATATTTGTGCTGGGTGAATTAAACCCCATCAATAAAAGAAGTATTTTATTGGCCTTACCACTGGTATCACAACTCAATTATTGTCTTCAGCTGTGTTTGGGAGTGAAAGAACTACATTACCCACAATACCTTGCAAGAATCATATGAATATATGCATCGTCAAGATTGTGTAAGTTCTCACCCTAGGCAGCCGTCTGACAGTACACATATGATGGGAATCAATATTATTTACATTTTCATTGTGGGATAGGTGTATATACATTTATACATTTTTCCATAGTTTGAGACATGTACAATTGCGTTTACATAGTTGGGAATATGTACATTCATAGTTAGAATAAAATAGGTTCTTAATGCTCCTGTTCATTTGGGTTACGATGTTTGGGTCTTTCTGCGTTGCCTAAGTTAAGCTATAATGTTCCTGGAAGAGGTGGGTCTTTAGTTTTTTCCTAAAGTCCTGTAGGTCTCTGTTTGTCCTTAGATCGCCTGGTAACTGATTCCATAATGTGGGTGCCGAATAAGTGAATGCTTTGACAGTTCTGATGTTAGTTGAGAAGCAAAGGGTATTTATTTTATTTTATTTTATTTATTTATTTTATTCACATTTCTATATCGCATCTTCCAAAGTTCAGTTGCGGTTTACAGTTAACAACAATTAACAAAGCAAGTTTGTTTTACATGGAACATTGAGATATAACAGATCTTATTTACAAGGAACATCATATTAAATGTGGAATAAACAGTGCAATATAATACCAAACCGTGTGCAAACTATGTACAAGTTTATATATGAATATATCAAGGGTGAGTGCTATCTGTGTGGGTTAAAGGGCTTTTGCATGGAGCAATCCGATTAGCTCTTTAACCTTTGTCTAATGTAGATAATGAATTATCTATATTATAATGTTTGGTAAACAGATAGGTTTTTAATTTCTTGCGGAGTTCCATTATCTCTGTTAGCTTTCGTAGCTCCTCTGGGTATTTAAGTTGTGGGTTCTTCTGCTTCTGTTAGGGGGTTGTGTGTTGATGAGGTTGGTGAGGTATGATGGTGCTATGTTGTGTATCAGTTTGAAGGTTGTTACTAGTATTTTGTATCTTATGCGGGCAGTAATCTTGACAAATTACCCATACCTGTTACATCTTACGAACTCCAGAAGGAAGCTGTCTTTGGCATTTATTTATTTATTTTCATTTTTATACCACTTTTTCCAGAAGATCAAAAATGGTTTACAAAGAACAGAATCAATTGCATGTAACCATATAACTATATTCAGGAAGCCATTAACATAACTATATTGCAGTATCAGTGATAAGAACAGACAATGTTCCGAAGGTGTTGGGGCTTGGGGTAGGTATGATACAGGTACTACTCTGAGCCTTTGCAGTAAATTTGAGCGACTGAGATCATACTCCACATACCCTGGCTTAGAAGTGAGGTTCATGAATTATATATAATGAACTAAGGGGCTTGTTTACTAAGCAGTGCTGGCGGCTTCCGACTGAAATCAGAGCCCCGGCCCCATTGAATTCAGCAGTCCCATCACACTTATCCAAGCTTATAAACAACCCCTTAAACGACAGACCCAGGAGGGTGCGGAGCCAAAGCACCCTGCTCATTTCCAATTCCTTTAGAAAATTTACAAGGGTAACAACTAACAGAGCTTTTAGCTCCTCTGCCCCTACATTACAGAATTCCCTTCCAGATAAGCTGAGAGCCACCACTGACCTTGCAACTTTCAGAAAAGACCTAAAAACACACCTTTTTATGGAGCACTTTGGCACATCCGAACCAATCAAAGAGCTTTTTCCCACATAGCATCTGATACTTATTCCCAAAAGCCAGCCCAAGAGCTTCCCCAAGACAGCTGTACCAACTCCAATGGTTATATTCACAAGATATAAGATAGTACAGCAAAGCAAAATCCCCCTACCATGAACAAACCCACATGGTAATATAAATAAACAGACATTCTACGGCCACCTGTAAATATTGATACACCTGTAAATTTGTTACATGCTAAATCAATTACAGGCATTTAAACCCAGAACATGGCTACCTCTGCCAGCCATAAGGTAGTACACCAAGGTAAATACTTTCTTCCATGGAGAAACACACATGGCCGTGTAAGTAAATAGAATGCAGCCATCAGTAAATATCACACCACCTGTAAATGTATTCATGCTATATTAGTAAGAGACTTTAAATATTCATCCACCTTTAAAATACTACATGTTACCTTACTAATTAATTTCATATAGTCACCCACCTGTAAATATGTTAGATATTGATCCTGGTAGTAGGCTTACAATCCTACTAACCTATTACCTATGTAAATGCAGCGTTGTGGTGTACGCTTTATGATGTCCATGTTCAAAATTGTATATAGGAAAGACTACACGCTCTCTTAAAGTAAGTCTGGCGGAGCATAAATATAGCATCACTAAAGTGAAAATTGAAACAGCATTGATAACACATTGCCTGTCTATGCATCATGCCTTTGAAGAGTTACGCTGTATGGTACTGGAGCACGTTCTGTTTGATATTCGTAGGGGAGATAGAGGATGGTTGCTGTTAAAAAGAACAACAGTGGATTTATAAACTGGACACATTGGATCCTGATGGATTAAATGATAAAATAGAATGGGCATTGTTTATTTGATGCAGTACTGGCGGGTGTAGTTGGGAGTTCCAACTGAATAGTCTCTAGTCTCTTTATTTTTTAGGTAACTTGGTAGTACGTGTTTTCTAAGAATGGCGTCATACGTAGGGAGCGTTCCTATTGGTGGTTAGGGTTTTAAATTTAGATGCGTCAGATGCCGCTTGTGTATAGCGGTGGACATTTGATATACTCCTTTTGAAATCCCTGAAGAAGCCTTTTTAGGCGAAACAAAGATCTTTGTGGGGAATATCAATATGAGTGTATTAAGATTGGGGTAATGAAATTTAGGGTGATGAAACTTTGATTCGAACTTGTATGATCGGAGTGAGGCGAGCATGCCTGCTGGTCTTAGGAGTGAGGCACATATGCCCATTGGCTTCAGAACCTGCGGCTTGTTAAGATAGGTAAATGATATCTTATTTTATATAGGTTTTTGTAACAATCTGTTTACATTAGTCTTCGTTTGTTTACAGGAGAGCAGGATACGACTTCAAAACGGGTTGGTTCTGGCATCTTGCCATTGAATACTTAAGACTCCGGTGTTATTGATATTACAGAGATGATATAAGGAGAATATATTGAGAATCCTGAAAAGTAATTTTTTGGATGTTAGTGTTGAATTTGTGATTTTTATGACTGGGTAAAAATTATCTATATATATATAAATAAGGGGGAGGTTGGTGACCAGTGAATTGAGCATCTGCTGGTCCCTATTGTGAATTTTTTCGCCAAATGTAGGGTGTGTAGCCATCCTGAGGTCTCCTTTAACCCTAAAAGAATTGTTGGTAGCCAGCCATTGTTTGAAGTTGATTAAAAAGAAAAGAGGTGTTGTGAATGAATATATTTTGCTATGAGATTTTATTTGGTTGCATTATTTAGGCTCTTAGTTAATTTTTTTGTATGCACATAACTAGCCCATTTGGAGAAACTGCCCACAGAGACCCCACAGCCCCCTCTGAACAGGAAGAGTCAGGATCCAGGGAGGAAGCAGGCCACGGGGATAAGCAGTGCTGCACATGATCAGCCACACCGTGGCCCATGTGGCTCCATGGCTCCATCAAGTAGGCAGTCCACCACTGTTCTAGGCATGAAGGAAGTTGATGAGTCAGAGGACTGGTGGCCAATTACAGCAGGTGGCCTGGAAAAAGTCACACTTTTACCTATGGGGCTCCCCTGTTATGCAGAGCTCAGGGTAACTGACTCTTTTGCCTATAGGTAAAAGTAGCCCTGCTTCCAGTGAAACTGTTCAAGTCTTTAATGATGACATTTTCACATTTCCTCAGTTCCCCTGCTTGGTTCCCCAACTCTTATACCTTAGTTCTAACTTCTTGGTTCTGTTGTATCAAACTGTCCAGATAATCTCTCATCTGGCTGACAAAATCCAGAATGCCATAGCAGACTCCATACCCATAATAGCAGTCTAAATACTGTCTGGTGTATCCATACCATGGCTCTAGGCTGTACCGCACTCACATAAACAGAGAGCGTTAATGGCCTCGGCATGCCGGCTATCTGCACGTCAGCTCTGCTCTTTTCTGCATTTCACACAGACTCACCCAAACCTCTGCCTATCTCTCCGGCGTATTACACAGGATGAGTTGATGAGAATTCCCCCATTGGGCCAACAAAGGATCAGATAAGCCGTTCCAGCTCTTGTTCAAGTAGTGGGGCTTTTCTTTGCCTTAAGACCCCACTCTTCAGGGTCCTGCACTTCAGGCTGTGCTTCTAGAGGTGGGGACATGTTCTGCTCCTCTGGGTAAATGAGACCTCAATCTTGCTGCAGAAAGGTGTGACTTCATCAAATCTGATATTCCCAGAATGTACCACCCCTGCCTATACCTCAGCCAGAGCACTCACAGTGAATTGCTGGATATTCTGCTGGACCATATGGATGCCCTGAGAGGCTGGAAAGGCAGGGAGTCTGATTCACCTTTTTATTTACCCATAAAGTAATTCCACGGACAACACTGGAGCATCGTTCAGCCATGCATGCTCAAACCGCCATCTTGGCTTCCCCCCTTCAATTATTTTATAAAGTGCTTAACTCACCCCCTATAGTTTTAGCTGTGACAGGGGAGTCAAAAATAAGATCAGAGATGGTTCTGTGTCATCGGAGAAGGTTAAGCCATTCCTGGTATTGCCCCACTGCATGATGGGATTTGTAGTTGTTGTTTTTCAATAGATGTCCTTAAGGAAGTCCAGACCCAGATTTAGACGTAGGCAACATAAGCAGCTGCCTAGTGCATCCGATTTTGAAGGTACCCAATACCTGGGCTAAACAGGAGCCTGATTCCTCTTGCTTTAGGGCCATGACTTTTGATTTTTGGGGAGAAACCTCCCTGCTCCATCACTCTCTGGTCCTGACTATGGGCACCAAAGTCCTAAATCCAGTTCTGAGAAAGTCAGCACTATGCTTGCCACTTAAGCCCCGTGATAACGCTCTTACTCAAACCTTCTCGGACCTCATGCTCATCCAACACATGTCATTTCCTGCCCACGCGCTGCTGGTCATATCCTTGACCTTGTCTCTGTGCTCAGCTCTTTCTTCATTCACTTCTTTCCTGGTTCCCTGATTTGACCATCATTGCATTCTTTTTACTGTCCGATTCTGCCCTCCCACCGAATCCTCTTCCTCTAACCTTCTTCCTGACCCCTCCTGCACATCACTCAGTCGGAACATCTCTTTCCATACTCTTGAACTCTTTCCCCCTCTAGCAATATTTTCCCATTAGACTTTCCCTCCCTCCCAGTTGATACTCAGGCCCAACTCTGGTATTCTACATTATCCACTGCCCTTGACAACATCGCCCCTCTTCGCATCCGAGCACCAAAGTGCAATCATCCTTGGTTCCACCACGGTCTCTATCTTCATCACTGCCAGCTCCACCGGACAGAGCGCCTCTCTAGGAAACGTCCTTCCCCAGCTTCCCTTCAACATTTCAAGCATCTTCACCAGCATTATTTGTTATGTGTTTATTTATTTAGCGCACGCCTTTCTTGGGGGAGATCAAGGTGAGTAACATTCAGGTACAGTACTGTAAAATGATTCACACGGCCATGAAATCTTACTATTCCAATCTCATTTCCTCTTCCATAAACTCTACCCATCAGCTATATTTAGTTCTGACAGCTCTCTCTATACCAACTACCGCCAATCAGTCCACCACCTTGGATATCTTTCCCACTCCTCATCATTTCACTGATCACTTTCAGAATAAGGTTCTGTCTCTACAGTCCTCCTTTGCAAATGACCACCTCCTTTGCCCCCTGTCCTCAGGAACCTCCTTCCCCCATGCCTGTCAATCCATCTGACCTCTATTCCCCCTTCCTCCAGTCCCTCTCTCACATGTGGTCTTCTTTTCACTCAGTTCTGTTGAAATTCTCAAGATCATCATGCCATCCCATAAAGCTATCTGCCCTTCTGACCCAATTCCTTTGTCTTGGATTTCCACCCCCTCACTAGCTCTGTTACCCTGATCTTATCGATCCTTAATAACAGTGTGTCTTTAGGTACCTTTCTGTTATTGGAAATACCTTAATATGTCCTAGCATGATTTAAAGGTGAGGTCAGAGAGGCTGTTGTTGCCAAAAAACATCTTTCAGGAAATGGACAAAAAGAGCCAAATGACGAAAACTGGAAACAGCACAAGCACTGACAAGTTAAATGCAAGGCATTGATAAGGCAGGCAAAGGGAGAATTTGAGAAGAAGCTTGCTGTGGAAACAAAAATGCGTAATAAAGACTTTTTCAAGTACATTCGTAGCAAAAAACCTGTGAGAGAGTCAGTTGGTCCATTAAGATAATAGAAGGGTTAAAGGGGCACTAAGAGGCAACAAGGTGATAGCGGAGAGACTGAATGAATTATTTGCTTCGGTCTTTACTGAGGAAGATGTAGGGATGTTATCCATGACTAAAGTGGTATTTAAAGGTGCGGAAGAATTGAAGGAAATATCGATATATTGAGAAGTATTACAACTATTTTATAAACTGAAGAGTAGCAAATCACTTGGACCGATGATATACATCCAAGGGTGTTGAAAGAACTTAAATATGAGATTGCAGACCTGCTATTAGTAATCTGTGAACTATCATTAAATCATCTGCAATACCTGAAGATTGGAGGATGGCCAACGTAACGCCAATTTTTAAAAAGGGTTCACAGGGGTGATCCGGGCAACTACAGACTGGTGAGCCTGACATCAGTACCGGGAAAAATGGTAGAAACAATCATAAAGAACAAAATTGCTGAACATGTAGATAGTCATGGCTTAATGGGAGACAGCCAACATGGCTTTAGACAAAGAAGATCTTGTCTTACTAATCTGTTGTGTTTTTTAGAAGGTGTGAATAAACAGGTAGACAAAGGTGAGTTGGTTGATATAGTGTATTTGGGCTTTCAGAAAGCCTTTGACAAGGTCCCTCATCAGAGACTTTTGGCAAAACTAAAGAGTCATGGGATAGGAGGCAGTGTACTACTGTGGATCAGGAACTGGTTAAACGATAGAAAGCAGAGGGTAGGGCTAAATGTGGACATTTGGACTGTGATTCAGCGAATTGATAAGCGTCTAACTCCAACTGTCTCTGCTTTATGTGCCTTTACACAGGATGTTGTGGATAAATTTGTAGATGTTGATAAACAGGTTTTCTAGCTCGTGCTTCTGTCCATGCTGATTCTCAGCTCCAGACGGGCAGGAATAGTAATGTTGCTTTAATTCGAGATATGTCTGCTGTTTCTTGTCGCCTGGAGAGTTTGGAGAATCAGCAAAGGGCAAGAAATCTTTGTTTCCTTAATTTTCCTTCAACTCACTTATTGTCTCCTGAAATATTGCTGAAAAAATATTTTTCTGAGATATTGCACTTGCAGAGTACTTTGGAAGTTGTCCACGTCTACTCATTTAATCCTGTTTCAGCAGTATCTCACCAGGCGGGGGAGATTACCCCTTCTGCTGAGTCTGTTGCTCAGGATCTTACAGCTTTTTTGGAGGATACCTTGGATCTCATACCCAAGCGTTGCACCATTGTTGCTACGTTTGATTCTGAGTCCAGTAAGCATTCTGTCCTTAGAGCTTATTTTAAGCATAAGGACGATTTATTTTGTGGTTATAAGCTCCAAATCTTTCCAGATGTGGGGCATGCTACTCAACTTCGATGTAAGCAGTTTTTAGAATTAAAATCAAGAGTTGTCGCTTTAGGGGCGTCTTTCGTTTTGAAGTTTCCGTGTCGCTGCTTGGTAACTTATCAAGGGCAAAATTATGTGTATACTGATGTGTCACAATTGCAGAAACTTTTGTTAACTTCTGAAATGGCTAAGAAGTAGGTAGATGGTTTGATTTTTTTTTTTTAGAGGGTAGGGCTAAATGGCCAATTTTGCCAATGGAGAAAGGTGAATAGTGGTGTACCCCAGGGATCTGTGCTGGGTCCGCTGCTTTTTGACATATTCATAAATGACCTGAAAAAGGGAATAACGAGTGAGGTTATCAAATTTGCAGATGACACAAAACTATTTAAAGTTGTTAAAACCCATGAGGATTGTGGAAAATTGCTAGAGGATCTTGATAAATTGGAAGACTGAGCATCAAAATGGCAGATGAAATTTAATGTGGACAAGTGCAAAGTTATGCACCTAGGGAAGAACAACCCAAACTATGGTTACACGATGCAAGGTTCCACATTAGGAACCACCACCCAGGAAAAAGATTTAGGCATCATTGTGGATAACGTTAAAACCCTCCGCCCAGTGTGCAGCGGCAGCCAAGAAAGCAAATAGAATGCTAGGTATCATAAGGAATGGAAAATAAAACAAAGGATATTATAATTTATTTATTTTATTATTTAACAGATTTTTATACTGCTTTATCATTTCAATCAAAGTGGTTTACATTGTAACTTAAAGTTGGTGAATGTACATTAAACAGGGACATTGATAACTTGGATTTTTCTGAACACTGGAGGGTGAAGTGATTTGCCCAATGCACAAGGAGTACTAGTGAGAATTGAACCTGTCTCTCTGGGTTCTCAAGCCAGTGTGCTAACCACTAGGCTGCTCCTCCACTACAAGTTGCTCCACTCCACTGTTTTGAGCATGTCTCTCCCCTTTTAGTCCATTATCATTGGTTTCCTATCAAATACCAGTTTCAATATAAACTTCTGACACTGGTCCAGAGTGCTACATACAGGTTCCCCCGTCATCTTTCCGTCGTTCTGCACCTCCACGCACCACATCACATCCTCCGCAATATCCACACGAACCGCCTACACCTTCCCTCTGCTTCTCAGGCCCAGCTAGAATCCACCCATTCCTCAGCTTTCTACTTCCTAATTCATTTATTTAGCAACTTTTTTATACTGCTGCATCTACCAGTCACAGAGGTGTGCAAGTAACAGGTTTAACAGGTATAATTTTACATAGGATGTAGGCAATAAAATATAATTTAACAAATAAACCAGATGACTTAACATGTGACTTAGAATGTGTAAACAGGAGAAATGTGATAGTAGGAATAGGCATTAGCATTTAACAATAACAGGTGATGATGAGAGAAATTTTATGATACATGGGTCTAAACAAGTAGGCAGATGTCAACAAGTGAGTCTTAGGAAAATTTAAAATCCGCAAATTTTTTGCTCGAGAAGCATTATCCAAAACTTCTAATTGCTGGTAAACCAAGATTGTTTCCTTAGAAGCTGACACATTTGCTGACCGCAGAGAGACCACCTGCGAATCAAGCTGATCAGCACGCTGAGACAGCTGATTAACAGAGGTCTCTACTGTATAAAATTTACTGGAAACCTGTCGAGAAAAAGCTACAGTTTGATTAACAAATTGAGATAGCATTACATTAGTAGCAGTAACCTGTTTCCAAATGTCAGTTAAGGTAACATTTTCAGGATTTTCAATTGAAGGAAAATTAGGAGCCTCAATGCCAGCAACCATAGTAATAGGAACTAACGAAAGTACCTTTGGTGATACAGAAAAAGAAACAGGAAGCTCTTCCTCCTCTCCCGAAGAAGAGGACGATCCAGTAGAAGACAACGAATTCACAGACGCTTGAGAAGAACCGGGGTTGGGTGGAGGAGTCCTTTCGATGGAACTCAAAGTAATGCCAGAGCCAGGCGACGAAGAATGTTGGACACCAGAAGTAGATGGAGGAAGAATTACAACGTGCTGATCCATGGGTCCAACAACAGCAGAAGGGGTAGATGAAGCTGCTACAGCTTGTTTAGCAGGCTGACCTCCTTGAAGCTTCTTATTCTTCCTTTTCACGTGACCACGCGGCATACCTGCGGCAAAAACAAATTCGGAGACCCTAAGGCCCCGAATTGGCACCGAAGGGGCGTCCCCCCTTTGGTCACGCCCCCTTCGGGCACGCGACCGCGGGCCGCGACCGCGGCCGCGAAAGCAGCCGGTGTTGAAGATATGCTGCCGAGAATCGCCGGGGCAGATGGGAGACGTCTGTTGCAGCCAATCAGGTGGAATTACACAGGCACGCAGCTCCGGGCTCACTCTCAGCTGATTCTCACTCTCCCAAGGCAGCCGGTGTTGAAGATATGCTGCCGAGAATCGCCGGGGCAGATGGGAGACGTCTGTTGCAGCCAATCAGGTGGAATTACACAGGCACGCAGCTCCGGGCTCACTCTCAGCTGATTCTCACTCTCCCAAGGCAGCCGGTGTTGAAGATATGCTGCCGAGAATCGCCGGGGCAGATGGGAGACGTCTGTTGCAGCCAATCAGGTGGAATTACACAGGCACGCAGCTCCGGGCTCACTCTCAGCTGATTCTCACTCTCCCAAGGCAGCCGGTGTTGAAGATATGCTGCCGAGAATCGCCGGGGCAGATGGGAGACGTCTGTTGCAGCCAATCAGGTGGAATTACACAGGCACGCAGCTCCGGGCTCACTCTCAGCTGATTCTCACTCTCCCAAGGCAGCCGGTGTTGAAGATATGCTGCCGAGAATCGCCGGGGCAGATGGGAGACGTCTGTTGCAGCCAATCAGGTGGAATTACACAGGCACGCAGCTCCGGGCTCACTCTCAGCTGATTCTCACTCTCCCAAGGCAGCCGGTGTTGAAGATATGCTGCCGAGAATCGCCGGGGCAGATGGGAGACGTCTGTTGCAGCCAATCAGGTGGAATTACACAGGCACGCAGCTCCGGGCTCACTCTCAGCTGATTCTCCAAGCAAACAGTTACAATCAAAAATACAAGCACTATAAGTGTCTTCAGGCCGCCTAGGCCTGAAAACCAAGAACCAAACCAGCCATCTAGTTGCAAGCCATGCCACGTTTGGACTGGGACATAAGTTTGCTTTCTCATGTGATTGGCTATATCTTCTACAACCTGTCCTTCATTATCTATTTGCAAGCAGCAGTTAGTTAAATTCAGCTTGCCACATACTCCTCCTTCAGCTTCAAGCAGATAATGTAAAGCTAAGCGGTTCTGGTAAATGGCTGTACGCATCTGTGTGGCTTGTTTAGCTAACAAGGTTAGCGCTCTACTAGTTTCATGGGTTAAAATTTCAACAACAGCTTGCAACCGTATAATACGGTCTAACATATATACAGGGGTGCGGTAGCCCCAAGAACCATCTTGTGCCCAGGTAGCAGGTCCATAGTAAGAAACAATTCTCTCTGGCGGCCATTCTTCAGAGGTCGCATCCCATTTGTCCCACTGGCCGATTTTCAGAGCCTCTCGTTTCTGTCGACTTTTATATACAGGGAACCCCAATTGTTCTCCGTGGGAAAGGGGCAAAAGAAAGAAAGATGGTCATATAGTTCCTAGAACACACGCTCCTCCCCAATTGGCAGGGAGTTTAGTATATGCTCTGGTGCCACAAATCCAATATAGTCCAGGTGGAGCTTGCCAAGTGCTGTGTGTAGCCAGATTTGACCATATCCTGGCCAAATGTGGAAAGATGATCAGAGGATTAGAAGGTTCCGGAGTATTGGCACCTGACCACCAAGAAGTCTTTCCAGTTGTGGCATTGTAATGTTTTTGGTTCAAACAGACTAATTGTCCCACAGGTGCATTCAATTGTGGTCCTGCTCGTGCAAAACATAGTTTACCCACTATGGGGTGAGCGAGGACCCATTCATTGGTAGTGTTATGCACATCAGTTTGGTTATATGGTACGGAATAGTTCAATTCTTGTGCTTCCCAAGGCCATTGGTCTCCCATCTGAGTTCCTCCGCAAAAGAGACAGTCCGAGACATGGAGGCTGGATGCCACAGCTCCAGCTAGTTCGATGAACAAATTCTGCGAAGCGTGGGGAACTACAAATTCTGCCTTCATGGCCTCATGGAAGGTATGATGTATGCGATAAGGTGACGAAACATGAGTCTTTACATTCAGCTGGATGAATACAATGGTTCCAGGATCAGTTCCACCTCCTGCTATGCACAGGCCGAATCGAAATCCTTGCTTCCACTGTTGGGGTCGAAGATCTGAAGCCGTAGGCGATTGCAGGCGCTTTTCTTGCACTGTTCAGGTTTCAGTAAGGGTAATCTTTCCAGCGTCACCTTGCGATTATCTTCAGTCTGTCCTGTAGGGCTACCAGACCAGGTAGCATAGTACACACAATCCCATTTCGGACAGAATTAGTCTGCTTCTGATGATTTGCTATATGTTGTTGGGGAATGTATCCCAGTGCATATTCCCCAGCTGTACGCACCTTCAGGACACATATACTTATCATCATAATAGTAAGCTTGCTCCCAGGATCCACACCTGTAGTAATTATTTCTATTAATCAAGTCACAAGCATCAAAATACAGGTAAGCAGATTGGTTAGGATCAGAGAGTTGACTTGTAGCGTTGATAAGGGCTCCATCTTCATCATTCCATCTCAGTTCCAGGACATAGTAAGATGGATTCTGTCGAGGTCTGAAGCAAGTACGAGTCTTTCCCTTTGTGCAGACATTCAGTTCTGTACCATTATAGATACACCGGCTGACTATACCATTACAAGTATAATAAGAGTGATAAAGTCTGAGTAACTTGCATTCCAGTTCGGGTGGTGGTTATACAGGCTGCACAAGGGGGCAAAGCAAGAGTGGTTCTCAAGTGTCCCAGGGCTACCACAAGAAGGAAATAGCAGCAATTAGTAATCATCATGGTTATAGTCTTTGATGATTAATGAGGTAGTTAATGGTTGATTGAGGTAGATAGATAGAGGATAGAGTCTGAAATGTAAATGTTCAGGAGCAAGCTGGCAAAGTCTTTATGATGATGGATCTTGTCTTCGCAGCGTGAGTCGCAACGGTGATGCAGGATTAGCGATCGAAGTCCAGGGGCGACTCTCAGGAACTGCTGCTGGTTTCACTCGACTGTGATGGATCCAGGAGTCGATCTCGGCCACTTTAACTGCTGTTGGGGTTGATAGCAAAACGATATACGGTCCCTTCCAATGAGGTGCCAGCGGTGTCTTCTTCCACTCTTTTACCCACACCGAGGCTCCAGGCTTGAAAGGATGCAATGGCTCTGTTAGATTGATAGGCAACTGGTCCTGTACCCAGGTATGAAGGCTCTGCAAAACAGAACTTAGAGCCAATTCTTGCCTAGTAATTACGGATCCAATCTGAATCATATCCCCTCTTATCCCCTGTATTATGGGTGGGGGCCTCCCATACAAAATCTCAAATGGGGATACCCCTAATGGCGTGGTGGGAGCTGAACATATTCGGAGAAGGGCTATGGGCAGAGCTTGGGGCCACTTCAAGTGGGCTTCCTGACAAAGTTTGGATAACTGAGATTTTAGGGTTCGGTTCATTCTCTCCACTTTCCCTGAACTTTGGGGCCTGTAGGCTGTGTGTAACTTTCATTGTATTTGCAGGGCATGGGCTAGCTGCTGAGTTACTTGTGATATAAAAGAGGGCCCATTGTCAGACCCCATGGTCAAAGGTATTCCGAATCGGGGGATAATCTCATGGAGCAAGGCTTTAGTGACTTCTCTGGCCTTCTCAGTTCTGGTGGGAAAAGCTTCTACCCATACAGAAAAGGTACAAACTAGGACTAGCAAGTAGCGATATCCATTTGCTCGTGGCATTTCTGCAAAGTCTATTTGGATATTTCTCATGGGGGTCACTCCTACTGACTGAACTCTTGGGGGAGGTACAGGACCTTGTCGGGCATTGTTCTTGGCACAGGTCACACATGTTCGGGCTACTGAGGAGGTCAAAGGTCCCATCAGGAAGATATAGAAGTATGGCTTCAAAGCATTGGCCATCTTTGTTTTTCCATAGTGTGTGGCTTGATAAAAGGCTTGGACAAAGGCAGGGCCTAGGGCTTCAGGGATCACAGTCATACCAGGGGTTGAGCTCCCTTCAGGCGGGGGCAACACTATCCATCCAGTTTCTGATAACTGCCCCCCCTCCTTTTGACAGTAATGGTCCTTCTCTACTTGGGTATATCTGGGTGTCCATACACTCAAAGGTACTGGAAATATGGCTGCTTGAATCGTTACATTTGGGGTAGTAATTTGTCCTGCAATGGCTGCTTCTCGGGCTGAGGTATCAGCAAATCTATTTCCGCGGGATACATCTCCATCTCCAGTTTGATGGCCTCGACAATGCATCACTGCTACGTGTTTGGGGGCCCATACTGCTTCCAGCAAAGTCAATATTTCTGGACCATACTTGATAGACTTGCCTCCTGAGGTGATCAATCCACGTTCCTTGTACAGGGCCCCATGGGCATGCAGTGTTGTAAAAGCATATTTAGAGTCCGTGTATACATTCAGGCTGATTCCTGTTCCAAGTTTGAGTGCTCGTGTTAGAGCTATCAATTCAGCCTTCTGTGCTGAGGTTCCTGGGGCAATGGCTGATGATTCTACTATCAGTTTCATTGTTGGTGGCTATGAGCAAATCATCCACATATTGGAGTAGGATTCTCTTTCCCGGAGTTACAGGGTAACTTGACAGATCTTGACTGAGGGCTGCACTGAAGATAGTGGGTGAATTTTTGAATCCTTGTGGCAAGCGAGTCCAAGTGAGTTGTCCTTGTCTTCCTGTGGTAGGGTTTTCCCATTCAAATGCAAACAAAAGCTGACTGGCATCTGCCAGGCATATACAGAAAAAGGCATCTTTCAAGTCCAAAACAGTGAAATGTGTGGCTTCTGCTGGAATCAGTCCCAGGAGGGTGTAAGGATTTGGTACTACTGGATGTATGGTTTCAACTGCACTGTTTACTTGACGTAGATCCTGCACTGGGCGGTAGTCACCTGTCCCAGGCTTCTTGATTGGGAGAAGGGGGGTGTTCCAGGGTGATTGGCATTCTCTAAGGAGTCCATACTGCAGTAGTTTCTTCAGGTGGCGATGAATACCTTCAGTTGCTGATCGTGGGAGGGGATACTGACGCACATGCACTGGTTCTGCTCCTGGCTTAAGGGTAACAAGTACAGGAGCTATATTCTTCGCTAGGCCAGGTGGATTATTCTCCGCCCATACTCCAGGCGGGGCTGCAATGCTAAGAGGTATACAGGAGCTTGCTGCTTTGGATGCAGATGAATAGAACCGCCATTCTTCTTCTCGGGGGACAGCTAACACCATCAGGCCGGCAGGTTTTGAGTTTATAGTCATTTCCATTTTTCCCCCTTCAACAAAGGATATCTGTGCTTGAAGCTTTGCAAGCATGTCTCGGCCCAACAGGGGAACTGGGCATTCAGGCATGTACAAGAACTGGTGTGTTATCTTCTGTCCCCCTAGTTCACAGGCGCGGTTCTGCAGAAAAGGTCTTGTGGTTCTTGCTCCTGTAGCTCCCATGATTGTAACAGATCGAGAGGACACAGGGGCCACAGGCATGGCTACTACTGAATGCTCGGCCCCTGTGTCTACCATAAAGTCCATATGCTGGTCTCCAATCTTTAAATTGACCATAGGCTCCTGGAGACCTAAGAAGAACTTGGAGCCCGGTCTGGCCTAGTCCTCATCATCCATGAAATCTGCTTCAGTGACTGCCACTCCCTGCATGGCAGTCTCATTTTGCTGAAACTGCTGAAACTGTGCGCGCTACATCCCCCCTCGCTGCTGGAATCGTCCCCCCCCCCCGCTCTCCTGGCACTCCCGCGTCCCCTCCAGGGGGTGGAGCTCATGTTTGGGCACGCATCCTTCCAATGTCCTTCCTCTTTACAATAAGCGCACTGATTTGCACCTAAAGGGGGCCGAACGCTCCCTCGGCCCCTTCCCCCTCCTCTGGCTCTTCTATTAGGATATCCTCCTCCGTGTCCTTCAACTAGTGCTGCAGCAAGCAGATCCACTTTCCTCCTAATCCTTCTTTCACTTTCCTGTTTGCTTTCTTGATCACGATTCACATATACCTTTTGTGCGACTTCCATTAACTGTGTTGCGTTCATGCCCGCAAATCCTTCTAATTTTTGCAGTTTTTGTTTTATGTCTCCCTGGGACTGACTCACAAAAGCGGCATTCACCATGCGTAAATTCTCCTGGGCTGCTGGGTCATAGGGGGTGTAAAGTCTATAGGCTTCAGTTAATCGTTCATAGAAAGCAGCTGGACTCTCATCTGGGCGCTGAAGAACGTCCGCTACTTTCCCAATATTCATAGCTTTCTGGCCTCCCTTCTTTAGGCCCTGCAGTATCACCTGGCGAAACCGGGTGAGGGCCTTTTCTCCTACATCACTATTTGGGTCCCACCCGGGATCTTCATTTGGGAAATCTGCGGCTGCTGCCTGTCTGGGATCTAGGTTTCTCCCCACTTCAGGGTTCTCTTCCAACCATCGAGTGGTCGCTCGCACTATCCGTGCCCGCTCTTCGGTAGTAAAGAGGGTAGCCAAAAGCTGGCGACAGTCAGACCAGGTGGGCTGATGGGTTTGCATAATACTAGTCATTAACTCTGTTAAATCTTGGGGCTTTTCAGTATAGGTGGCATAATGTGTTTTCCAGTTTAATAAATCTGTTGTGGAGAAGGGCACATACACTAGACTGGTCGGTCCGACCACAACCTGACCATCGTTGTCTTGAATGGATAACACTGGGACCTGCCGCAGTGGCAGTTGGTGAGCTTCTCTCGTTCTACTTTGGAAATCATAGCGCAGATTAGTGGGCTTTGGGGTGACGCCGCTACTGGTATCTGGACTAGTGGATGACCCTGGACTGGCATCTAACTCTCCACTAGCGGATTCATCAGGGGATGAGGGCAACGCTGCAGAGCTCTGCTCAGGACTAGGGCTCCGACTTCTTAGGGGGCTGGTCCGCACTTCAGATTTTGGAGGCGGATGATCGGGTGGAGGCACCATGGCTGGAGGTACGCTCGCTTCCTCTGGCTCTACTCGGGGTATTGGCGGGGGTTTTGGAGTACTGGCGGAGCTGATGGGACAGGAGTATACAGAAAGGCGGGTGGATACCTTGGGATCTCTGGAGACTCTTGGGCTACATAAATAGGGGGCTTTTCTTTCTTAGCAGGGACTCTCGTGGCAGTTGCTAACATAATTTTACTCTGTCCCTCACAGCAACGCTTCATCCAAGAGGGCTGTTTCTTACATATACCTAACCAGGAGTCTATATAGGAAAACTGTTCGGGACTATAGCTGCGCACCACCTTGTGCACACGGGACACAATTTGGAAATCAAAAGTACCCTCTGGTGGCCACCCGGCATCCAGTGCCGGCCACACCCTACTACACAATATTTCTAAGCGGGTCGGTGACATTTTTACCCCATAATCACCACTATATCCTTTCTTAAAATCCGTGATCATACAGTTCAACGGAGTTTGTACGGACTCCGCCCCTCCCATTATAACGTATAACGTACAAGACAGCAAACAGAAAGGGTAGGTAGGATGGCTACGG
This sequence comes from Ichthyophis bannanicus, assembly GCA_033557465.1. Classification (NCBI taxonomy): domain Eukaryota; kingdom Metazoa; phylum Chordata; class Amphibia; order Gymnophiona; family Ichthyophiidae; genus Ichthyophis; species Ichthyophis bannanicus. The sequence goes on along the minus strand of CM066031.1, from coordinate 25,635,658 downwards.
GTAAGGGGTCTGCACAGCCCACAAAACAATAAGGGGGACAAACACCAAATGCTTCCTCTTGTTCGCAACCTGAACGCGGTCGCCCGGTCAGGAACTGCGCTACTTAGGAGTCCGCTCTCGCTTGGCCTGTATTGCAAGACCTCTCAATCACACTTCACACAACCAAACATGCTAGCATTTCCCAAATTCCAAATTCCCGGGCTAACTGACTAAACCAAAATTACCAAACCAAAAGGGTCGATGGCTTCGCCCCGCGCATACTCATGCAGGGGTACTAGGATCGCCCTGAGAGTTGATCAGACTCTCATTACCTTGTTACCATACCATATCAGTCTCGAGACTCTCCCAGAGCTAACTGACTAAGAACCAGAAAAATCAATACTCACCGGATCCGGTAGCTAATGCTCTGCGCAACCAGTTCCACCTTGGGTTGAATCCTGGACTCCCCTGGGTTCGAGGTGTTGGCCAGCCGGACCCAGCAGGCCGCCAAGGCAGGGCGGAACCCTCCGATGCAAGGGACCGGTCAGCGCCTGGGATCCTCTCCGCTGTCGGTCAGCTGCGGTTCCAGCCGGACCAAAGCTGGAGGCGGTAATACGTGGTAGTATTCACTTGCGCACTATTCGCGTATTACGCCATTCCCGGCCAATGCACCAAGAATATGTAATAGCGAATGGCCCGCAACGAATAAAACCAGGAGTCTATTGACTAGAATTCAAACCAGTTTAATGTGCACAGTCTCTGGCCAATGTCACATACAAAATGTCTGAACCCTGAGCTCAGAAAAACGACAGTTTATATACTGTTCTTCTCCAGTCTAATACAGGCAAAACTCCTCATTGGTCTCGGTGGCCCCCTCCCTTCTTCCAATAGCCATCTCTGATCTGGCTTGTACCTGTTCTCTCCCTGTGCAGGCCTTTCTAGCTGTGGCTCAAATCTCTAGACATAATACTTCTGCTACAGTACATTTCGCTACTTTTGCAAGGTCAGTTAGCCAGCAGAGATACAGTGGAAAGCACAGCTGTGAGTATCATAACAGTGGAAAAGTTTTACTTTTTTTTATCAAAAACAATCCTTATCAAAAGCAGAGCAAAGCAGTGTCTCTAATGCCTGGGCTGATTTGATGCTTGAGAGTCATGTCATAGCTCATGATGTGTGAGCTATGGCTGCGTCGGTCGCCCACCTGAGATCAGCCTCTGTGGAGAAAACATTTGGAGTTGTGTCCTTACTTTCAATCACACTACTGTCTAGAAAGAGACTCCCAACGTGACCGTAGGATTGGCCAGTCCGTCATCCTGAATCTCTTTGTGGATTAGAATCCAACTCCATGCCCTTTTGGCCCATTTTTTATTTTCCAGGCTGCCTTCCTAAAGAAAACAAAAATTATAAACAGCTAATTGTCTTCAAAAAGATTGTTGGTATTTGCCTGTTGCAGTGTCTGTCAGGTTAATTATTTTCCTCTTTTTCTGTGGAAGGCAGCCTGTAACTAGAGAGTTCCCATCTGTGAGGACTTGTTATCCTGCCTGTCATTAGAGACAACCAAGTTACTTGCCTGTAGCAGGTGTTTTCTGTGGACAGCGGGGTACATACCCACGCACCTCCCCAGGGAGTTACATCTTGCTGTAAACTTCATTACAAGACGGAGATGGTCCTGTGAGACAGTGGGAAATGGGGCACATGTGCAGGGAGCTCTTTCACAGGTTTCAGGAACTTCCTAAGCTGGAAAGCATAGTTACTCACCTGTAACAGTTGTTTTCAAGGAACAGCAGGAATCAATCCTCACTTATGGGTGACGTCGGCACCGATGGAGCCTGCGCGAAGCAATTCCTCAGCTTTCAAAGAAAGCCTTTGGGATTGCTGCCATGCATGCATGGTCCTCTTCCCACCCAAGGGTGCCATCTTGCTCAGTCAGGTCCCATAGCTAGAGCCCTACTAAACAGATGGCAAGGGAAGGACACAACTAGCAACTCTTCAGGGGAGGAGGGAGGGTAGTGAGAACTGATTCCTGCTGTCCCTGGAGAACACCTGTTACAGGTAAGTAACTACACTTTCTTCAGGAAGAAGCAGGAAGTCAGTCCTCACTTATGGGATTCCCCAGCTACAGGCTACCAAACCAATAGTAAAAGGCGCCTCCGCGAGACCGTGAGCAGAAGCCGATGCCGAAGGAACTGGGTCCTCGAGGGCGAGCTTTCGGTAGCCGCAGAAGAAGGGTTGGAGGGCAGGAGTTGCCTATACCCCGAACAGGTTATGGAGTACAGCCTGGCCGAAGGCACTATCCCGGCGGGACTCCCTCTCCAGGCAGTAATGTGAGGCGAAGGTATTCGCTGAAGACCAGGTCTCAGCCCGGTAGACGTCCATCAGAGGCACTGAGTGCAGCAATGCCATCGAGGCCACCTTAGCATGGACACCATGAGCAGAGACCCACCAATCCAGAGGGGACCCTGCCTTCATCTGGGCAAAGGCGATGCAGTCCGCCACCCAGATGGAGAGGGTGCGTTTGGTGACTGCTAGCCCAGGCGATTGAGGTCATAGGCGATGAAGAGTCGGTCAGACTTGCAGTGCCCTTGGGTGCCCTTGGAGCCCTCTTGCAGTCGAGCGTATGCAGGACTGCCGACGCCCTGTCAGCATGGGGTCTCGGGAAGAAAGTCAGCAGGACCATCTCCTGATTTAGGTGGAAATCAGAGACGATGTTCGGTAGGAACTTGGGGTGGTTACGGAGGACCACCCTGTTCCTGTAGAACCTGGTGCAAGGGGCTTCAGCCATAAGGGCACGAAGCTCGCTGACTCGCCGAGCCAAGGTTAGAGCCACCAGGAAGACTACCTTCCAGGACAGATGCCAAAGTAAGCACATAGCCATCGGCTTGAGCCATGAGCCATGAGCACGATGTTCAGGTCCCACTCTGCCAGAGGGCCCAGACGGACGGCTTGAAGAGCAAGAGACCCTGCATGAAGCGGGAGACCAGAGGCTGGCCCGAGAGGGGTTTGCCCTCAACAGGGAGGTGGTTGGTCGAGATGGTGCTCAGGTAAATACTCAATGAGTTGGACTTCAGCCCCACCCACGAGAGATCGAGGAGGTACTGAAGGACCCACTGGGTGGAGCAAGAAAACGGGTCGATCTGGAGCTTGGAGCACCAGACCAAGAAGCACTGCCACTTGAAGGCATAGGCCCGCCTCGTTGAGTCCTTCCTCAATGCCAGGGGGATCTCCTCGACCTCCTAGGGAAGGTGTAGCGAAGCTAGCGAGACACTTTTAGCCGTCAGAATGTAAGGGATGGCGAGGTTAGGTTTGGATGAAGCACCCGCCCCTCCTCCTGTGTTAGCAGGCTTGGAGCGCAGCCCAGGGGAACCGGAGGCTCTGACAAGAGCCGGAGCAAGAGCGGGAACCAAGGCTGTCAAGGCCACGGGGGAGCCATGAGGATCACCGAGGCCCACCCCGCCAGATTTTGTGGAGGGTCCTCACGATGAGAAGGGTGGGAGGAAACACATACAGGAGCCCGGAGGCCCAGTTCAAGAGGAACGCATCCAGTGCCACCCTGCCGTGGTGTGGGATCAGACCTCAGAAACGGGGGAGCTGTGTGTTCGCCAGACTGGCGAACAGGTCCAAGGACAGAGTCCCCCACCGGTGGAACAAGAGGAGAGCCACCTCCGGGTCCAGGTGCCACTCAAGTGGGCGCAACATCCTACTGAATCTGTCTGCGAGGATATTGTCCTGGCCTGGGAGATAGACCACTTTGAGGGTCATGCCCTGCTGCAGCACGAAAGAGCAGAGAAGGCGGGAACCCATCCCTCCCTCCTTGTTCAGATAGAACATCACGACTTTGTTGTCGGTCTGCACCAACACGGATTTCCCCTTGAGGTGGGGCTCGAAAACCTTCAGGGCCCACCAGATTGCCCGGAGTTCAAGCAGGTTGATCTGCTGCCAGGACTCCTTGAGGGTCCACCACCTTTGAGTGCGTAGGTCACCACAGTGGGCTCCCCAGCCCAACAGCGAGGCATCTGTCATCAGCACGAGATCGTGCTGAGCCGCCTGGAATTGAAAGCCCTGCAGGAGGTTCCGGGTGTCCTGCCACAAGTCTAGGGAGGTGCAGTTCTTGAGAGACCCGCAAGGGGTCCCGGAGATGGCCTGAGGCCTGAAACCACTGTGACCGGAGGCACCACTGGGCCGCCCGCATGTGCAAGCAGGCATGGGGGACAACATGGATGGTCGAGACCATGTGCTCCAGGAGGCGCAGCATGGTCCGTGCCAGTACCTGGCTTTGCCCTGTACCTCGGCCGTCAGAGCATGGAGATGGTCCGTGCAGACTCGAGGGAGGAAGGCAGTCACCCAATCAGTGTCAAGGAGGGCGCCGATGAAGTCCAGAGTCCTCACCGGCTCGAGGTAGGACTTGGGGTAGTTGATCAGGAAGCCAAGGCATTCTAGGGGAGGAATGTGCATGATGCTCTGGAATGGGCTTCCTCCATTGAGGCCCCCATGATGAGACAGTTGTCTATGTAGGGGAAGAGAGGCACCCCCTGGCATTGGAGGTGGGCCGCGATGGCAGAGAGGCACTTCATGAAGACTTGCAGGGCAGAAGGGAATCCGATAGGTAGCATCTTGTACTGGAAGTGCTCCCCACACTCCTTGAAGCACAGGTATTGCCTGTGCTGGGAGTGGATCGCTATGTAAGCGTAAACCTCTTTGAGGTCCAAGGAGCACAGCCAATCATCCTGCTGGATTAAGGGCAGCAAGATGCCAAGTGACAGCATTTTGAACTTTTCCCTCACCAGGAATTTGTTTAGGTTCCTGATGTCGAGGATAGCCCGCATACCTCCTGTCCTTTTCGGGAAATACCAGGAGTAGAAACCTCGGCCCTGGAGGTGCTGCGGTACCCTTTCAACCGCTTGCTGATTGAGTAGGTTGTTCAGCTCCTGTTGTAAGCAAGCCTGGTGTGCGGGGAGTCGGGAAGAAAGGGGGTCGAAGCCCAACCAAGTGAAGACAGTAGCCATCCCAAACTACCTGGAGAATCCAGTAGTCTGAAGTGATCGACGCCCATTCGGGCACGAACTGGGACAAGTGATCTGCTACTGGTGGGGATGCCATCGGCAGGCAAGTGGCCATGCTCTTGGCATCAAAATCCTTGGGCCAGCTGAGCCAGAGCCGAGGGTTGGGACTTGGACCCTTTGGCTTGTGGTGGCCCTGGGTCCCCCTTTTTCCCTGTATGCTGGAAGATGGTGCCGGCGGGTAAGGCGGATACCCTCAGTAGGGGAGCCCCTTCCTTGGGTAGAATGTTTTCTTCGCCTGCTCTTTCTTCCGAGGAAGGGAAGAAGTTTTCCGTGAGAGACGTGTCACAAACTCGGTCCCAATTTCAGCTGCCTTGTCCTCCATGGGCTTGCCAAACAACTGCTCGCTGAGACAGGGGATGTCCAAGAACTTTTCTTGGACCCACTGCTCCAATTCCAAAGACTGGAGCCAAGCCTGAAGGCAGGCCCAATGCCGGTGGCCACTACTCGGGCCTTGGATTCGAAGCCATCATATGCGGCATGGGAAATGTATTTGGAGCATTCTGCGACTGACTTGAGGAGGGTCTGGAATCTGGCGAGATGGTCATATCCTAGGCCCACCAAGAAGCCATGGATCTCTTTGGCGAGGTCGCGAAGAAACATCCCCATGTAGAGCTGGTAAGCCTGAATATGGCATGTCAGCATGGAACACTTGTAGGCCTTGCACCCGAGGGTGTCAAGGGTGCAGGATTCCCTTCCAGGGGGGAGAGAAGAGTGAGATTTTGGGCTGTTCTGTTTCCACATAACTGACTCAACCGCCATGAGATGTGGGGAAGTTGAAACTTCCGAAACCCCGGGCACATTGGACCCTGTACATGGCATCAAGTCGCTTGCTAACAATCAGGATTGAGGCTGGTGTTTCCCACATGCAGAGGAGTAACTGAGCCAAGATGGGCAGCACTGGGATCATGAGGGATACCCATGGTGGGGACATGTACTGGAGTATATCCAGTTCCTCGTCTCAGGGGTCCTCTTCAGTCTGAGTCTGCAGGCTGAGAGCCAGCAAAATGTCCCGGACAAACACCAAAAAGGAGGTGTCCTCAGTGGGCGAACGCCTCTGCGATGCCGGTGGAGAGGGGTCCGAAGGCAAATCCCGGTGGGTCCGAGTCTCCGGGGAAGTATCCCCTTCAGATTCCCAGCCCGACATGTCCAAGAAGGGGGCTGGTCAGTGGCCGAGGGCTGCTTGGAGCCATAGGCACTGGCCTTAGAGGACCTCACCCCCCGAGTAACGGGGTGGCGATCGAGACCGGTGCCGAGGAACCGCATGAGGCAGCAGCTCTCGGGGTTTTCATGGCCGGGTTTACATACTACAGGTAAATAACATGATTATAACTTATATTCCTGCGCAGCCTCCTCTATGGGGATCATGGGGTGAGATCTGTGACCCTGGGACACCCTGTGATATAAAGATACTGACACACACCTTGTATTCCTGTGCGGCCTCCTTTATGGGGATCACGTGGTGAGATCTGTGATCCTTTCCTTCCTTACAGATAATGCAGATCGGTCTCTGATCCTTTGTGCAGAACAGCTTCAGTTTCTCTTCATGCTCCTCACACAAATTTTCCTCTTGTATTCGGACTGAGCACTGAGGAAGCTTTTTCAGCATTTCTGTGATATTCGCCAGCTGCCTATTAGGCTTCAGGTTCCTCTGCTGAGATGTTTCTCTGCAATGGGGACAGGGAAAGTTTGTATCTAACCCTTTCCAGGACTGAGTGATACAGGAACGGCAGAAATTGTGGCCACAGTCTGTAATCACGGGGTCTGTAAAATAATCCAGACAGATGGGACAAGAAACTTCCCCCTGCAGACTCTCAGCTGTGCTCCCTGCAGCCATGATCCTGAGAAATGGAGAATAACCTTTAGTGTCAGTTTCGTTTCCTCTACAAATGCGCCAGAGGAGGGTGTGTGTGTCTCACCCTAGAAAACTCAGCTCATAGTTTAGCTTAGCAGATGCCTCAGTCCTGTTTTGCCTCACTGCAGCATTTATGTTGATGTTGCTGTTTATTGGGGTTTGACAGACGTCTTCACTTAGCGCAGCAGGGCGGCGTATAAATGTAAAACATGTTAGAATCAGAGATAGGAGAGAAGGAAGGCCAGTTCCTGACAGGAAAGGATGGAGCATTCACACCAGGAGGGAAAGAGCAAGTGAGAGAAACTTACAGTAGAGGCTCTGGGTGCGATCATGCAATGGGCAGGTCAAATGCAGTGTGGCAGAGAAGAGTTTAAACTGAGAATAGGAAGGTTCGAGTCGGAGGGCAGAGGGTATTGCTTTCCAGGAAGCAGTGCCAAGGAATTAAAAACCCGCCAACTAAAATCCCATCGTTTCCAAGAACACTTCGCATCTGACACCTAGTTATCATTTATTACTTTTAATATTCCGCCCTTGGCAGGTGCATACAGAGCGGTTCACAATCTTAACAATAAAGGGGACTGGAAACAAGCCAAGGGCAGGGGGAGAAAAGAATTGCAATTGTTGATAGGACAGAGGGACAAGGAGCAGCAGAAAGGGGGTCAGCCCAAAAAGTAGGGGAATACACCAGCAGTGCCCAGCAATTCATAATAGTTCAGCAGATCGCAACTGTCCAGGCCCAAGCAGCCCAAGCGGCCTCCCGGACGTCAGCTAGATCAAAGCCTGGGGGTAAAGATCTGTCCTTAACAGGGATTTAAATTTAGGAAAAGATGTAGATGAGGCGAGAGACAGTTCCAGAGAGCGGGAGAGGTGCAGAAGAAAGCTGAGCGCCGGGCAGACTCATATTTCACTTGATTGGGGGCTGGAAGAACCAGCCGATTGTCACTGAGAGAATGACGGGTGCGACGGGGGACACAGGGGATGGTGAGTGCAGAGAGACAGTGAGGGGCACGGTTGTCACTGAGAGAACGACGGGTGCGATGGGGGACACAGGGGATGGTGAGTGCAGAGAGACAGTGAGGGACATGGTTATGCTCTAGGATGAGAATCTTCTAGTGAATACGGTGGGGGAAAGGTGGCCAGTGATGCTGAAGGAAAGAGGGGTGATAGGATCATATTTTCCAGTTACTCACTCATCCTCCTTCCAACCATTCAGGACTCTCGCTATTTTCCCTGTTCTCCCCACTGTCACATCTCCTCAGATCCTTTAAATCTTCTTTCGGAGTGGGGTATTCTCTGTGATTTTCCTAGTTGGTGGAGGTGAACCTTGAAGTGTATAGCATGGTGATCTGACCAGGGTATTGGTACGGCAAGAGGGGTCGTTATGCTATCCTGTGAGTGAAGGTTCTTTGGGACAAAGATGAGGTCCAGAGTAGAGCCTGAGTGGTGAGAGGGACCCTTGAGGATTTGGCAGAAGTTAAGTGATTCCATTGCCTTGTGAAAGTAACTTCTTCTCTGCTAGGTGCGAAGCTCAGATTTAGGTTGCCTAGTAGTATAAGCAGCTTATGAGGAGAGCTGGCCAAACATATGGCTTTGAGGATGTTAGATGTCTCATCAGCCGGAGCGTTTGGGGCTTTGTAGGTAAGACAAATGGCTAGGTGTCTGTTTTCTATTGTGATTAAGCCACAGTGTTTGTGGCTTAGAGATCGGGATATTTTAAATTTAAATTTAAGATCCATTCGCACCTCTCTTGTGGGCGAGTGGGCAGTTGAAGGCAGTATTGGATCATGGAGTGATCTCCGATAGAATGACCTCGTCAGTGCTTTTTAGCCAGGATTCGGTGATGCAGAGGATGTCAGTTTGAGTGATATTGAATATAGTCTATGATGGTGTTTGTCTTGTTTTAGATGGACCTAGCATTGATTATCCCAGTGTTAATTGGAGTGATTAGTTTGTTTAGGGTGTGGTAGTCAGTTGTGTGAGTGTTGGTTTGAATTCTTATTAATCTGGGGGTTCGTCTGTTGGCATGCTTATGGGGGTTCATCCATATGTGTGGGTGGCAAGGTATGTGTAGTAGAGGAGGTTGTAGGGCTGTTGTGGGTTTGTTTATGGTGTAGGTAGCTGTTGAGGAGTGGCAGAGTTGGCTGGCAACATTGGATTCTGTGGCATTATAGCAGTTTTATGCTTTTTGGTAGAATCATAGGAGGGTAGGGGTGGGGCTCTTTCAGGAGTGAGTTCCATTTCTGATGAGTGGTACTTACAGTTTGTTGTTTTCTTGCTGAAAGTGTCTCCTGATACAATCCGAAGTGTCTAAGAGATGTGTGGGGCGAGGGTTGTCTGCTTGTGATAGGGGTGAGGTCAGCAGTGAGGTTTTTGAAGTTGTTGAGGTTTTTCGAGGTTGTTGGGCTTACTGTTGGCAGTTCTTTGTTTGGGTTGAGCTAATTTTTGCATATCTGCCTGCTTTCCCTGCCTAAGGGCCTAAGGTGCAGCTGTGGCTGAAGGCATTTCTTTTTTTAAGTTGCTGTGGTGGGCCCTGATTGGCCTTTAGATGGACAGTAGAGGGGTTTCAGCCTCCCGCTCTCTTTCCTGATACCGATTTGGACTCTGTATCTGATAGTGTAGTCCTGCAGCGCCTGATGGATGAGGGTGAAAGGGGATAGATTCAGGAGTAATATGCGGAAATATTTCTTTATGGAAAGAGTGGTAGATGCGTGGAATAGTCTCCCAGTGGAAGTAGTAGACATGAGGACAGTATCTGAATTCAAGAAAGCAGGGGACAAACATAAATGTGCTGCTGAGAAATATACATGAACACAACAGGAAGCAATGTAGAATGAGACTGACTAAAGATATGATGGACTATATTATTTTTTAAGTATTGTACAAGGATATTCCTGAAGGGATGAAGTTATAGGAACCATCTATATATATAGGGGAAGGTAGGACAGTCCCCGTGGGAGCCTTGAACCCAGCACCCCAGGGTTCACCGGACTCATCTCCCACTCAGCTCTGCAGGTTTTGTATCTAGAATTGAATTACATATTGATGATTTATAAAATGCTGCTTATTGTACCTGGTGGGTGCTGGGTATTAATCTGTCTGGAAATTGCTATGTGAGCACATTTTCTGGATGTGTCCTATGTCTAGAACCTGGAAGAATGGTAGATACAGTATAATAGATCAGCCCCACTGTCTGCTAGACATGCAGATACAGTAGTACAGTCCTTACCCAGGGAGATCAGAGTCTCATAATTCTCCTTCATCACCTCCCTGTAAAGCTCCTTCTGCCCTTCATCTAAATACTCCCACTCCTCCTGAGAGAAAGAGACAGCGATGTCCTCAAACGTCACCCGCATCTGAAACATAAACCAGAAACACTCAAGGAAACGTGGAGGTGCTCAGGATACATTAGATGTTGGCTGGCTTTATTCTCCTCCCCTAGAAATCCAAGGGAGCTCTGCATTTAAAACGTGTAGGAACAGACCCAGAAGCTATTGCTGGTCTTCAGAGCACTCGGGGTGGAAGCACATTGAGTGCATCTCTCTGGCTAAGTTTTTATTCTTTTTCTTTTGCATGCTTTGAATAGTTTTAGCTGCCTGTACCTCGTTGGTCTTTTGAAATTACTGTAATTGCACTGCTTTACTTACTGCCTGTGTTTAACATATATATTGCACCCAAATCAAGTTTTACCCGTCTGCACACTCACGAATACTACCTTCACAGCCACTGCATGCCGACACCCCCGCACTTCCCTACTTGATTGGTTTGCAGTGAAATCTGCTTTGATTCAAGGATAAAGCGGGATATAAATACTTTTAAATAAATAAATAAAATAAGATAATATATGACGGCAGATAAAGACCAGTATGGTTCATCTAGTCTGCCCAGCAAGGTGGCAAGAGAAGGTGCAGCTGCCGCTCTGTGCCGGTCACTCCTCCCCATTCCTTTGTTTAGGGGTACACCCACTGCTCTGTGTAAGTCACCCCTATTTGTTTACCTATAAGAGAGAGTTAAGTTTGGACTGGAGGAGTGGCCTAGTGGTTGGGGCAAGGTACTTCAGGTTGGGAGTTCAAATCCCACTAAAGGACAGCAACCTTGGGCCAGAAGGACTGGGGTTTCTAGTCCCACAAGTGCTCCTTGTGGTCTCAGGCAAGCCACTTAACCTTCCATTGCTCATGTTCCCTGTAAGTATTAGTGTATGTCTCTCATATCCCCTCGTGTTAAAATGTATCCACCAATTGTGTTGTGACCACTTTGATTGAAGGATAAGGTGGTATACAAAACTGTCTAAGTTTATTTTAATTTTATCCTGTTGATATTTATTTATTTATTTATTTATTTATTTAACAAATGCTTATATACCGCTACCTTCCAGAAAGATCAGGTGCGGTTTACAATGGAACAATTTTAAACAGGGTAAACATTCTGTTTTTTACATAGAACATAAGAAACTGTGGTTATACATTACAATGAAACATTTTTAAACAGGGTAAACATCCTGTTTTTTTACAAATAACTTGAGAAACTGTGGTTATACATTAACAATTATACTTGCGATATTTCAACTATGTACAATCCTCATAACTATATACAAATGTTTGTATTTCCATTGGCTTATTTAAATAGTATTACAGGTTTATTTACCTATTATATATAAAGGGATCCACTGTGTCTGTCCCATGTCATTTTGAATTCTGTCACTGTATTTCCCCCAGCACTTCCATCGGGAGGACATTTCAAGAATCCACTATATAGATTTCTCCAAGAGAGCAAATAGAATGCTAGGTATGATAAGGAAAGGAATGGAAAATAAAACAAAAGATATTATAATGCCTCTATATCGTTCCATGGTGAGACCGCACCTTGAATATTGTGTGCAATTCTGGTCGCCGTATCTTAAAAAGGATATAGCGATTTTAGAAAAGGTACAGAGAAGAGCCACCAAAATGGTAAAGGGAATGGAAGGATACTCCTATGATGAAAGGCTAAAAAAGTTAGGGCTCTTTAACCTGGAAAAGAGACGGCTGAGGGGAGATATGATAGAAGTCTATAAATTAATGAACGGAGTGGAACGGGTAAACGTAGATCGATTGTTTACCTTATCAGAATATAGAAAGACTAGGGGACATGCAATGAAGCTACAGGGTAAACTATTTAAGACTATTTATTTATTTATTTATTTAACAGTATTTCTAAACCGCCTTATCTTAATAATCAAGGTGGTATCACAGCAAGCAATCAGGTAAAGTGTGTGTGTTGTACATGCAGTGAGGATGAAACTTGGTTGTGTGATGGCGGTGTTGGGTGCTTGATTTGTTTGAGCTATGTACAAGGTGGGCTATTTACAGTGGTGCTAAAAACACATTTTATATACATACAGTTGTTTAGGAGGATTGGAATGCTGTTATCCATTCTCTTAGGTTATGTGATGTGACCATAGTGCTCTATGAACAGCATGGTTTTCAGTTGTTTTCTGAAGTCTTTGAGGTCTGGAGTTGCCCTTAGATCGTCCGGTAGATTGTTCCATATTGTTGGAGCAGCCATGGAGAGAGCTCTGTTTGTTGTATCCTTGCGTGTGTGCTTGTATTCATTTGGGGTACTGACTCGGTTGGGTGTTTGACTTCTTCTAGGACGTGCGCTGATTTCCGGTTGTATGAGCGTGTGGAGGCTGTTGGCTGATGTGTGCTCTTTAATCTTAAATAGGTTTATGATAGTCTTGTATCTGATGCGAGCACTGATTGGGAGCCAGTGTAAGTCCTTTAATGTAGGTGTGATGTGCTCCTGCCTTGCGGTTCCGGCTATGATTCGAGCTGCAGTGTTTTGTGCCAGCTGGAGTGGTTTGAGAGCTTGTTTTGGTAGTCCAAGGTATATCGGATTGCAGAAGTCCAGTATTGGGGTTATCAGTGCTTGACAGACGGTACGGAAGTGTTCTGGGGCGAGGAGTGGTTTCAGTCTCCTGATGATTCGCATCCTGTAGTAGGCTTTTTGGATTGTTTTGTCTATGTGTGGTTTGAGGTTGAGTTTACTGTCCAGAGTAACCCCAAGGTATCTCACCTCTGATCTTATCGGTATCGTAGTGCTTTGTATCTTTATGTTTGGTGGGTGTATGAAGCTCTGGTTCCGAGTGATGATTAAAGCTTCGGTCTTGTTGTAGTTTATTGCGAGGTTGTTGTTTTGGCACCACTTCGTCATTTGGGTAAGGCAGTCTGTTATCTTAGAGAAGTCCGGGTTGTCGATTGATATCGGGGAGTATACCATGATGTCGTCTGCGTATATTGTGTATTGGATGTTGTTCTCTTTCATAATGTTGCATATTGGTTGGATGTAGATGTTAAAAAGGAGTGCTGAGAGTGCGGATCCTTGCGGTACTCCTTGTTGGACGTTTATGGGTCGGGAGGTGTCATGTCCCACCTTGACCTGTAGCTGTCTTTCGGTTAGGTACGAGTGGAACCATTTCAGAGTGGTACCGTGTATACCAGTGTTCTTTAGTCTCTCCAGGAGCGTATTGTGGTCAACTGTGTCGAAAGCTGAGGAGATGTCGATGAAGATCATTATAATTCCATTCCTGGTGTTGTCAATTATTCTTATGATGCTGTCGAAGAGGTAGATCAGTAGAGTTTCGACTCCATGGTTGGGACGAAATCCGTGTTGGTTGTCGTCGAGAGTTCCGTGTTCGTCAATGTGTTCCTGAAGTTGTAGTTGAACCGTCTTTTCGATTATTTTTGCGAGGAAGGGTATGCTGGAGATTGGTCGGTATGCTGCTGGGTCCTTTTTGTCGAGAGTAGTTTTCTTTGTGATTGGTCTTACTGAGGCAAGCTTTAGTTGCTGTGGCATGAGTCCTTGAGTGAGTGAGTTGTGTACCATTTTATGAATGGTTGGTATCAGGCTTGATTTGGTGGCTTTGACCCATGACACTGGGCAAGGGTCAGTAGGGGCAGTACTTGTGTTGATTGTGGAGATGATGTGGGATATCTGTTCTTTTGAGGGAGAGTAGAATGTGCCCCAGGTTTTGGGGTGTACGTTCGTTCTTGTGGTTCCACTGGGTGTTGTGCGCTCTGTGGAGTGGAATTTGTCTTTGACTAATAAAAGAAAATATTTTTTCACTCAACGTGTAATCAAACTCTGGAATTTGTTACCGGAGGATGTAGTAAAGGCTGTTAGTGTAGCTGGGTTTAAAAAAGGTTTGGACAAGTTCCTAGAGGAAAGGTCCATAAACCATTATTAAGAAGTGACCGAAGATATCAATGCTTGACCCAGTACAAGCATTGTGGAACTTGTGTCTCTTGGGGAAACTGCTAGGTACATGTGACCTAGATTGGCCACTGTTGGAAACAGAATACTGGGCTTGATGGACCTTGGTCTGACCCAGTATGGCATATCTTATGTTCTTATGTTTAGTCTTTGAGAAAATAGTGGATACAATATAGGAATTACCTAGCTTTAATAAAAAAAAAAAGAGTTCAAATTTTCAGCCTGTTCTAGAAAAGTAGCTTTAAAAGAATATCTTTTGGCCTGTATTGCAGAGACAAGTCTGTGCTCTGATAGGTAACAGCTGCCCTGCAGGGTCTCTGACTTAGGAAGTCAAAACTCGTAGCTTATTGCCACTTATTTCTCTCCCTCCCTCCCTTCCCTCACCCACCCACCACAGGGCTGGATGGTCTTAGTCATCCCAAGACACACAGTCGCTTGTAAATAGTAAATGACAGCAGATAAAACCAGTATGGTCCATCTAGTCTGCCCAGTAAGATGGCAAAAGTAGGTGCACCTGCCGCTCTGTGCAGGCCACCCCTCCCCATGTCTTTGTTTAGGGGTGAACCCACCGCTCCATGTAGGACACCCCAGTATGTTGAGAAATTAGATAGTTAAGTTTATTTTGATTTTATCCTGTTGCTGTAATGGGATCCACTGTGTCTGTCCCATGCCATTTTGAATTCTGTCACTGTATTTGTCCCCACTACTTCCATCAGGAGGGCATTCCAAGCATCCACCACCCTTTCAGTGAAAAAGTATTTCCTGACATTACCTTTCAATTTACCCCCTTGCAGCTTCATGTTATGCCCTCTAGTTTTACAGCTTTCCCTTCTTTGGAAGAGGTCTGTTTGTTCATTATTTCTCTTTAAGTATTTAAAGGTCTGAATCATATCTCCCCTGTCCCTCCTCTCGTCCAGAGTGTACATATTTAGGTCTTCAAGTCTCTTCTCATAAGGCTTCTGACGCAGGCTCCAAATCATTTTGGTCGCCTTCCTCTGAACAGTTTCCAGTCTTTTTATATCCTTTGCAATATATGGTCTCCAAAACTGAACACAGTATTCCAAGTGAGGCCTCACCAGTGACTTGTACAGTGGCATTAGTACCTTTTCCTTTCTGCTGGTAATTCCTCTTTGTATGCAACCCAACATCCTCCTGGCCTTTGCCACTGCCTTGTCGCACTGTTTTGCCGCCTTGAGATCCGCAGAAATAATCACACCAACGTCCTTCTCCTGGTCCGTACACACCAACCTCTCGCCCCCTGTCATGTACATTTCCCCTGGATTTCTGCTTCCCAAGTGCATGAACTGCACTTCTTCGCATTAAATCTTAACTGCCAAGCATTAGACCATTCTTCCAGCTCTTGTAAATCTTTCCTCATGTTATCCACTCCCTCAGGGGAGTCCACTCTGTTGCAAATTTTCATGTCATCTGCAAAAAGACAGACTTTTCCATGCAGTCCTTCAGCAATATCTCTCATAAATACATTGAACAGTGCCGGGCCCAGGACCGAACCATGGGGCACCCCACTAATCACCCTCCTTTCATCCAAGTGAGCTCCATTTCCCATCATCTTCTATCTTCTGTCGGTCAACCAATTTCTGATCCAGTTCACCACCTTGGGACCCATCCCCAAACTACTGAGTTTATTGATAAGCCTTTGCTGAAATCCAGGTAGATGACATTCATCGTATGCCCCTGATCTAGTTCTCTGGTCACCCAGTCAAAGAACTCAATCAGATTTGTTTGGCAAGATCGTCCTTTGGTAAAACCATGTTGCCTCGGATCATGCAACCTGTTGGTTTTGAGAAAGTCCACTATTCGCTCTTTCAGAAGCGCCTCCATTACTTGTCCCGCCACCGATGTAAGGCTCATGAGCCTGTAGTTTGTCACTTCTTCCTTGTCACCACTTTTGTGAAGAGGTACCACATCTGCCCTTCTTCAGTCCTGAGGAACTTCTCCTGTTTCCAAGTATCTGTTTAAAACATCCTTTAACGGTCCTGCAAGAACCTCTCTGAGCTCTTTCAGTATCCTGGGATGTATCCCATCTGGTTCCATGGCCTTGTTCACTTTCAGTTTTGCAAGTTGTTCTAACACATCATCTTCTGTGAATGGTGTGGTATCTACTTCATTCCCATTTTTATATTTGGGAGTCACAGATGGTCCTTCTCCAGGATTTTCTTTAGTAAAAACAAAGCAGAAGTATTTGTTGAGCAATTTTGCTTTTTCAATGCCACTTTTCACAAATCCGTTCCCAGCACTTCTAAGTCCTGCAAGTCCTTCTCTGATTTTCCTCCTCTCCCGAATATACCTGAAGAAAGTTTTGTCGCCACACTTCACATCTTTAGCCATCTTTTCCTCTGCCTTTGATTTTGCTTTCCTTATTTTTCTTTTTCTTTCTTTTAGTTTGCTCCTGTATTCCTTACTGTGTTCCTCTGTTTGCAAGCTTTTGAATTTTGTGAAAGCTGTATTTTTTTGCCTTTATTTGAGCAGCCACTTATTTGGAGAACCAAATAGGTTTCCTTCTCCTCTTATTTTTATTTACTTTCCTTACATATTTATCTGTTGCCTCTTTTATTGCCACCTTTAGTTTAGCCCAAACCTTTTTGCCCCGTAGACCACTTGCCGATATTTTTGTTTTCCGTAGACCGCCCTGCCTGCCTTATATTGAATTTCCTAAACTTATTAACTTCAAATGTGTTTTTGACAGCTGACACAGTGCTGCTCACTTTGATAGGAATTTTTGTAGAGTGGACAATTGTAAAAAAGAAAAACATGTACAATTTTTATTCATACATTTATTGAAAAGACACAAAATGCAAGTAAATATTTGGATTTGAAACAAAACAAATCAGAACCTAGTAAAATTCTTACATAAAATTAATACACAAATAATGCTGTTAATGAAAGGGATGAACCTGATGTTCTGATAGCAATTGTTCAATATTTGGCTTCAAATTAGTGAGGTATAGTCTGAAATCTCCACGTCCAGTGATTTGCAATCAATTTCTTTTTTTCGTAAGAAGACTGGCAACTGCGCTAAAACCCCTTTCCACGAGGTATGAAGATGGAAAAGCTATCAAAACGTTTACTACTACCATTACTACTATTTAGCACTTATATAGCGCCACGCATGCAGCGCTGTACAGGCATAAATACAAGAGACAGTCTCTGCTTGACAGAGACATGCTCATCAGAGCTTACAATCTAGTTGAGACAATACAGAGCAATAGTCTTTACAATTCGGTCAGGAAAATTGATGGGAGTCAGGTTGAGATAAGAGAAAGAAGTCAGGATCTGAAAGCGACAGTGAAGAGGTGGGTCTTCAATCTGGATTTGAAGAGGGCCAGAGAGGGTGCCTGGCGCACAGACACAGGTAAGCTGATCCAGGCATAAGGTGCAGCAAGGTGAAAAGAGCGAAGCCGGGAGTTAGCGGTGCGAGTGAAAGGCATAGATAGGTGTAATTTGTTAGCAGAGCGAAGTTTCCTAGAGGGGGTGTAAGGAGAGATGTGAGGTATTGAGGGGCCACAGAGTGAATGCATTTATAGGTCAGCAGGAGAAGTTTGAACTGGATGCGGAATTGGACAGGGAGCCAGTGAAGCGACTTGAGAAGAGGAGTAATGTGGGCATGGTGAGGTTGTCGGAAGATTAGTCGAGCAGCATGATTTTGTATAGATTGAAGGGGAAGGAGATGGCTAGTGGGAAGACCAGCAAGGAGTAGGTTGCAGTAGTCGATGCTTGAGGATAAGGAGTGGATGGGGGTTTTGGCAGCGTGTTCAGAAAGAAAGGGGCGGATCTTGCTAATGTTGTAGAGAAAGAAGCGGCAGGTCATAGCTACGTCCTGGATATGCGTGGAGAAGGAGAGAGAGGAGTCAAAGATAACTCCCAGGTTGCGGGCCGAGGGAACAGGAAGGACTGTAGAACCATCCACAGAGACTGAGAAGGGGGGAAGAGGAGGGGGGGAGTTGGGGGGAAAGACAAGGAGTTCAGTCTTGGCCATGTTCAGCTTCAAGCAGCGAAGAAGAGAGACATCCAGGCAGCAATGTCAGAAAGGCAGGCAGAGATCCTGGTCTGGATTGCCGGAGAGATATCAGGTGTAGAGAGGTAGATTTGGGAGTCGTCGGCATAGAGATGGTACTGAAAGCCATGGGAGGAGATAAGTGCACCAAGGGATTGGGTATAGAGCGAGAATAGGAGGGGGCCCAAGAATGATCCTTGGGGTACACCAACATGGAGCGGGGTGGGAGAGGAGGAGGATACACCAGAGCATACACTAAAGGAGCGATGGGAGAGGTAGGAGGAGAACCAGGATAGTACGGAGCCCCTGAAACCAAGCGAGGAGAGGGTGGTGAGTAGAAGATTGTGGTCAACAGTGTCAAAGGCAGCGGAGAGGTCAAGAAGGATGAGGATTGAGTATAGGCCCTTAGATTTAGCCAGGAACAAGTCATTGGAGACTTTTGTAAGAGCCGTTTCAGTGGAATGTAGGAGATGGAAGCCAGATTGTAATCTGTCCAGGAGGACTTGGGAGGTGAGGAAGTCGAGGCAGCAGCGCTGGACTGCCCGTTCAAGTAGTTTAGATATGAAAGAAAGGAGGGAGATGGGTCGATAGTTAGAAGGACAGGTGGGATCAAGAGAGGGTTTCTTGAGGAGAGGTGTAACAATGGCATGTTTGAAGTCTATGGGGACAGTTGCAGTGGATAGTGAAAGGTTTAGAATGTGGGAGATGGGGTGACAACGGTGGGGGGGATGGGGTGTAGGAGGTGGGTGGGGATAGGGTCAGTGGAGCAGGTGGTCGGTTTGGAGGATGAGAGAAGGAGTGAGGTTTCCTCTTTGGAGATCATAGAAAAGAAGGAGAGGGTAGCAGGGGAAGTATGGATGGGAGGGGAGAATAGAGGAGGGGGAGAGGTAGGTGAGGAAGTGGGGAATTGGAGGGTAATCTTGTGAATTTTGTCATGGAAGTAGTCGGTGAGGGTTTGGGCAGAAAGGTAGGTTGGGACCAGGGGCGGGGGCACCTTGAGGAGAGAATTGAGAGTATTAAAGAGGCGGCAAGGATCGGAGGCAAGGGAGTTAGTCAGATGGATGTAGTATTCTTGTTTGGCAAGTGCTATGGCTGACTGGAAGGAGCCAAGTATGAATTTGAAGTGTAGAAGGTCTTCAGGGGAGCGGGATTTGGTCCAGGCACGTTCAGCAGAATGAGCACAGATGCGTAAATAGCAGGTTGTGGATGAGAGCCATAGCTGGGGAGTAGAGCGGCTGACAGGGCATGGGGTGAGTGGGGCGAGAGTGTCAAGAGCCGAGGGTAGTGCAGCATTATAAGATGAAACAGCTTCATCAACGGATTTGGAGGACATAATGGAGGAAAGGGATGGAGAAATGGTGGAGAGAGTCAAGGGATCAATATTATGAAGGTTTCTAAATAGGTTGGGGGAGACAGAAGGAGGTTGGGATGGCGGAAGTTGAAGATTAAAGGTTAAGAGGTGAGGCAAGGATTGGAGTTGTGGAAGTTTGATGGAGAGGAATTGGAGAAGAGTATCAGGTCAAGGCAGTGACCATGTAGGTGGGTGGGGGCAGTGGAGCAGAGTTGGAGGTCGAATGAGGAGGAACTTTAAAGCATGGGGGTCAGAGGGGTTATCGATGTGAATGTTAAAATTGCTAAGAATAAGAGTGGGGGAAGAGGGATCCATAAAGATGGAAAGCCAAGAGTCGAAGTCAGTAAGGAAGGACGATTTGGATTTTTCGGGTGGACGATAGATAACAGCTACTCGGAGGGGAAGTGGTGTGAACAGGTGAATAGAGTGGACTTCAAACGAGAGGGAGGAGTGTGACTGAGGCAGCAGGAGGGGTTGGAATTGGCAAGAGGGAGAAAGTAGAAGCCCAACACCACCACCGTGGCTAGTGGATCAAGGTGTATGGGTGAACTGGTAGCCCCCGTGGCAGAGAGCAGCACTGGATGCGGTATCGTCTGGGAGGAGCCAGGTCTCAGTTAGGGCAAGAAGGTGTAGTGCGTTAGAGATAAAGAGATCGTGAGTAAAAGGAAGTTTGTTAGAGAGTGAGCATGCATTCCACAGGGCACATGAGAATGGGAGGGTGGAGGGGGAAAGGAGAGGGATATGGATGAGGTTGGACAAGTTATGTGAGGATTTCTTTCCCGAATGAGGCAGCGGTCTAGGGGGGCCTTTAAGAGCCAGAGTATGGGTACGTGTCTCTGGATGAGTGTGCCCTCCCTGAGGGGCATGAGGGAGGGGAAGAGGAGGGGGGTCTTGCTGATATTAGATAGGTTACGTGAGGATCTCTTTTTTGAGTGAGATAGAACGCTAAGGGGGATAGGGTTGGGGTTGATATCTCTGGATGAGTGATTGGAGCATGAGTGAGGGAGGGTGGAAGGGGGAAGGAGAGGGATATGGGTGAGATTAGATAAGGTACGTGAGGAACTCTTCTTAGAGTGAATAAGAAATTAAGGGGGGCCAGGGTTGGGGTTGATATTACCTGATGAGAGAAGGAGGAGGAGTACTAGAGAATGGGGTAGAGGGGAGGCAGTGCGGCGGAAGCGAGGGTGAGGTTGTCTTAAGGAGAGGGGGTGAGGTTGTCTTAAGGAGAGGGGGTTTGGTTGAATGAGGGGGAGGGTGTGATGAAGCTCAAGAGTAGATACTAGGTGAGAAGACAGAATGGAGGGAGCGTAGGGGGGAGAGGAGTGAGGGTGCTGGAGGGAGGGGAGGCAGTTGGGGAGTATGAGGAAGAGAAGGACAATGAGATGTGGGGCCATAGAAGAAGAGTAGTGGGGGCTACTATGCAGTGTATGTTCTCTTACAAGCAATGAGGAGGGCTAATGTCTCTATAGGTTAAAATGCAAGCAATGGTAGTGGGGAAACTATAGCCTGTGTAGCAAAGTTCAATGTAAGTGATGGGTAGCAAATTCAATGTAAGCAATGTCCAGGCAAGCAGCAGATGGTAACCCACAATTGATAAAGCGGCAGGTTAATTATAAGCAATGGGTAGCAGATTCAGTGTAAGCAATACAAAACTTTTTTGCGATAGTCCATAATGCAGGATAAGCAACAAGTATATCTTTCTGAAGCCAGAACTGCTGATACCCCCTTCTGAACTACACCTTAAGTTCTTTGTTTGTGCTTATTCTGATCAGTCTTTCTTGCAATATGACATCCGATTCTTCAATGTCACCGTATGGATTGATAATCCACTGTGGTATTTCCATAGTCAAAACATCCTCAAACCTGGTTTTAAAGTCTGAGTGAAGGACATTTAAATGTTGAATGTAGACCAAAACGTCATCATCCTGAACGTTTGTCAATGATAAGTTGTGGAACTGGGAAAATTCACGCCGTCCATTGTTTTGCTTCATCAGATTCATTCTGGCATGAAAAGCTGCAATGATGGACTTTGTTTTTATTAAATTCAGACTATCACCTTGTAACTGCAAGTTAACCTCATTAAATGTAGTAAACAAATCTGTTAAATAAGCAATGTCTGGTTTCCATTTGATTAAATTTTCTTTCAAAATGGGATGTTCAGCATCCAAAAACTCTAAAACGGTCTCAAAAAGTGAAAAAAATCTTGTCAAACATAAGCCTTTCGAGAGCCAGCATACTTCAGTGTGAAGGTGTAATCGATGAAAGTCCTTGTCATTTTCTTCACACAACTGCGCAAATAACCTAGAATTCAATGCGTTGCTACAAATCTTGTTTACTGCATTTATAATGAATTGAAGAGATTGATACAATCTGGCACTCAGATTTTTAGCTACTAAGGGGCTTGTTTACAAAGCTTTGGTAGCGGTTCGCGGTCGTTATCGGAGCCGCGGCCCCATTGATTTCAAGCCCCTTTGTAAACAAGCCCCTAAATGTTGTCGATGAATGACCCTGTGAATTGCAAACACCCCGGGTACATTTTGTTTTAAATGGCTTATAAAACTGCGATAGCGCCCAAACATGGCTGGTGCTGCATCTGCTGCTGCCGATATTATATTTGATAAAGGGATCGCTTTTTCCATGAAATAATCTTTCAAAACATTGAATATTGATTCGCCTTTAGTGTCTGTTGTTAAAGTTCTCGCAAAGGGCAGTTCTTCATGGATTTCTTGGTCCATAACAAAACGAACATATGCCAATAATAGTTCTTCATTACCAGGTAACGTTGACTCATCCAGTTGAAAAGAGAAATGGTTCGTTTGCAGATAATTACACAAGAAGCTTTCAACATCATGACTCATTTCATCAATACGTCTTTGAACTGTATTGTTCTCAAAGGAATTCTTTTGAGTATATCATATGCAGGCTTGTGTAGAACATTTTTTAAAACCTCTTCAATGGCTGCCAAAATCAGCTGTTTTCCGATAGTATGAGACTTTCCTGATTTTGCTATGAGTAGTGAGATATTGTAAGACGCCCGCAAACCATTGTCTCTTTTTGACATTGAAGCGAACATACTGTCCACCGTGATTATCTTCTGAAGTTTTTCTTTAAAACACTGAAAGTATGTCAAATCTTTACTTGTTTTTTCAGGGTGGTACCTTCTCAGATGATCCTCCAGCTTGGATGGTTTCATAGCGTCATTGCTTAAAATTCTGTTGCACAAAAGGCACATGGGCAGATGTTTTTCCGACAGGGATGGAATGAAGCCGAACTTCAAATAATCAATGCTATACTGCCTACATTTCTTTTTAGCCTGGGCCATGTTGGGTAGAAGTTATCTGTCGGCAAAAATGAAGCTATTTAAATATGATAAGACAGAGCAATTCAAAATTGATTCCTGCCCAGACAGCACACAAATATTTTTTAGGAATTTAGGAAAAATCGACTTTACCTAAAGTCGTGATCAGCGTCTACGGCTCTACGCAATCGGAGTGACTACAAAAATATGTAGAAAATTTTGTACTTACTTTCCTTAGGCACTCCTAAAGAAGATGATTTTGATTCACTTTGACTTGTACCTATTTATATTTTTGAACATATTTTCAAACCACTTTTCTTCTCAAAACTCAGAAAACAAATGAACAGTGTTTGTCTCTAATACTCTTATTTATAATTGATGAATCAAATAAATCTGTGCAAAGCGTTGGTACAAGTCTGGACAAGTGTTATTCACTGCACGTACGCGCGCGATGCGTTGCTGCTGGTATGAAAACTTGTTAAAACTTGCACATGAACGTAGCAGATAGGTACTGACGTACTCGGGAGTCGCTTCACTGCTCCGTCCCTTTGAATTAGAAAAAGGTTTAAAAGAATTGTTGAACCCATACATTATTTATTTTATCAATTTTTATATTTATGCTTTTAAAAAGGAGTTGACCCCTTTTAACCTCCTTGTTTTTAATTTGGCGATATTCAGCCATCTCAATATCGCTGGAGAACTTTGGAATGATATGCTGCTCGCATGTTTCCTTTGTATATGAAGCCTTCTTTCCTCTGCTAGTTTCGTCTCCTGTCATAAGGAGGTATATTAAATTTTACCAATTGGTCGTATGGTCTTTATAAGAAAGGTACTTAAACAAGTTTATGAAATATAATTAACATACATCTATATCTATCTATCTATCTGTCTATATATATATATATTAGGTGGTCCATAAAAATGAATTCCTGAATTCCTTTGCTCCCTGGCCTGATTCTGGTTCCATTTAGGTAGAAAACACTGTGTACAAAGTTTGAAGCCAATCAAATAATATTTAGGGGTGGCTCAACAAGTTTTGAGATTTCACCATGGGAACAGATGACTAAATGTTGCATCATCTTGTATCATCCACTCAGTTCCACGCTGATTATATTTGAGTGCGCCATATTTGAACTAATCTCGTCTCTGAGAGGTGGCAAAGACATTGTACTATTATCTTTGTATCTTTATTCTTTTCATATGGCGAAAAAACGTGGTTTTTATCTCATTGAAGAAATGTCCACCACAATTCTGGGGGCCAAGCTCCCCAGCAAGGAGCAAATGTTAAGTGTATTTTTACATCACTATATGACATTAAACAAAGGCGTTAGTGAAAGTGCATCTATTGTAACAAGTGAAGTAGAAGCTTACTGGGAAAAGGCCAGGCTTCATGTTCAAAGAAATGACAAAATTCAAGCAAAAGTAAAGAAATTGTTCAATCAGTGGAAACTTTTGAAGAAAAACAAAGGGAGATGAGGGAAACAAGAGGCAAATGAAAAAGAATTCCAGGTTGCAATGAAAACCCTATTTGATGTGGCGCATGCCAATGCAATGTCTTTAATTCATATTCCAGAAGACAAAGAATTCTTAATAGCGCAACGAGAACCAGGGCGCCGCGGCTCAATGGGCACGATGGACAAGAAACTGGCCAACACGGAAGCAAGATCGCAACAGCGAGAAGAAGAACTGAAAAGGCGCAGACAAAAACATATTGCCGAAGCCGAGGCAACTACAAGCCAAGTTCAGCTGGAAGGATCTTCTTCCTCAGCTGAGTCAGGTGAAGACTCGTCGACATCTGCGGATTCAGATAACGGACAGAAGAAAGCAACTCCACAAACGAAGCGGTTTCGACCTAACAATGTCTAATACCAAGTGGTCTGATGAACCCTGGGGGGGATCCAGGGGCCTGCTAGATAGGGACCTTGAGCCACCCCTAAATATTATTTGATTGGCTTCAAACTTTGCACACATTGTTTTCTACATAAATGGAACCAGAATCAGGCCAGGGAGCACAGAAATTCCTACTTTTATTTTTCACCCTATGGCAGTGGACCACCCTAATATATATGTAATTTCTATGTCTATTTTAAGTATTATGTACACACAATCTGTGTTAGGCGTAATAAGATATTTACGGAACGCCTAAATGTTGATGATCTGCCAAAATGGGGTCCGCTCACATGGACCCCCCTTTACATCTCGTGTACTCCCAATTTTTTTTTCTCGCTGACATGGACCCCCTGCAAGTCGAAATCGACCCTTGGGGGTCCATATAGACCACTTTGGGAACCATTGGTTTAGCCCATTGCAATTCCACTTCCCTTATCCCCTCACACTCTGCCAGCTCCTCCTTCAGGTACTTGGCCATTCTACTGAAGTCAGTGTTTTTGAAGTTTAGGACTTGAAGTTTGCTATGATTGGACTGCACCTCGGCTTTTATCTCAAACCACACCATGTAATGATCGCTGCTGCTCACAGTGGAACCCACCCAGACATTTGACATGCTCTCACTGTTGGTGAGCACTAAATCCAGCATTGAGCTTTCCCTGGTTAGTTGCATTACCATTTGTTTGACACATCTTGGAAAGCATCCACAATTGTTTTGCTTCTTGCCAGATTCGCAGAAGGAGTACTCCAATGCACATCGGGCAGATTAAAGTCACCCAATATGATCACTTCTCCCTTTGTGGCTATCTTGGCAATATCTATAAACAATTCATTATCTATTTCTTCAATTTGAGTTGGAGGTCTGTAGACTACAGCAGTATGGATGACAGTGCCATCTCCTCTTTCCAACATAATCCAGAGCGCTTCATCTTTTCCCCATGTTCCCTGCATTGAGTAGCTTTAATATTGCTTTTGACATACAAGGCTACTCCTCCTCCTTTTCCACTTTCTCTGTTTCTTCTGAACAGATTATAGCCAGCTATGATTATATACCATTCATGCGATTCATTAAACTATGTTTCTGTAAAGGCCACAATGTCCAAGTCCATTTCCACCATTAGGGCTTCCAGGTCTGGAACTTTGTTGGCTAAGCTTCCAGCATTTGTGCTCATTGCTTTCCAGCATTTAACTGGCTTGCATGTATTTTGCATTGATTTTGTTCTGCCTACTTCTTCCCACTTGTCATTGATGTGTGATTTAAAAGTGTGGCTGTTTCTGGTGTTGTTCTGCATTTGCCGGGAGCGACATCCTGAACTGGTCCTTCTCCATCTGTCACCACCTTTTTCTAGTTTAAATGCATATCCACATACTGCCTGAATTCTTCACTTAGGATTATTTTCCCTGCAACAGATAGATGTAGTCCAGCAGCACAGTATAGTCTCTTGTTGGTCCATCTGTTTCCCCAGTCGCCAATAAATCTGAATCCTTCTCGTTTGCACCAAGTCTGGAGCCATGTATTAAAGCTGTTTATGTGATGCAGCCTTTCTGCCCCCTTACCATGAACAGGTAGAACTTCTGAGAATGCTACAGTGTTAGCAATGGGCTTGAGTTTCTCTCCCAGAGGCTGCAAGCCTCTTTGAACTGCAGAGGCACTGTTTCTAGCCAGTTCATTTGTACCAAGGTGGATGACAACATCAGTTTTGGAGTGCTCACTTTCTGCGCTAAGTATATCAACAATTTGGTTTGTATTCCTGCTGGCTGAAGAGCCTGGGAGGCATTTGACTATCTTCTCTCCTTTGAACTGTGTTCCCAAGTTGGTGCTTCTGATGATGGAATCTCCAAGTAGTAGTAGTTTCCGTTTGGTGAATTTTTCTTCATATTTGGTGCTTTAGCAGGAGATTGGGCATTGACTGATTCATTTAAGGGCCCTTCAGTTTCTATGGATTAACCAAAGCAGAGAGGGCATTATGCAGGGATATCTCATGATGTATAGGGTGGGTGCCTCTTCGTTACAGGTCGGAATCTACTCAAGCCCACTGTGATCCTTATGTTCCTGGGATGTTTGATTCTTTGTGAGAGTGGTGGTGGACTTTGTTCTGTTTGTATCCTATGTGACATGGAAGCCTATACAGAGCCTATGTTAATAGAGGAAAAAGAGAAATTTACCTTAAAACCTATTAGGCAGCCAGCACACACAGCTCAGAAGGAGCAAAGGAACAGTGGAATAGGATTACCACACCCAAGCCATGACGTAGCAAGAAGCTTAGGAGCTGATGATTATCACCTGTCCAGGAAAGCACGGGAACGTGTAGTGGAGAGGGAGATAAAAGCTGCTAGGTAAATCCAGCAGAGGGCAGTGCAAAGGGCAGTGCACGCAATGCAAGGAGCAGTGCGGAGAGCAGAGGAACTGCAGAGAGCAGAGGTCACAGAGAGGGAAGCCTGATGAACCCAGGAAGCAGTGGGAGTAGCCCTGGAACAGGAAGCAGCAAGGAAAAGGCTTCAGGAGAACGTGGCCGTCGAAGTGCTCAGAGTGCTAGTAACTGGAGGTCTTGTGTGGAGCCTGCTTACAGCCAAGAGGTAGAAGCTATAACTCCAGAGAGAATGAGAGACCAAGCTGAGGTCAGAAAGCTATCCAGACTGGGAGAGCAGGAGAGTCCACAGTCTTCATTACCAGAGAAAAGACCTCACCATTTATACAGGTGGGAACCAAGCTTTATCAAAGGGAAAGCTAAAAAGTCTGTTTGTACCAGAGGGCCAGAGCAGCGCACAGGTCATGAAATAACTACAGGAAGATATAAAACAATTCCTAGCCATTGGAGGTTAGAGGAGGAGAGCCAGAGAGGACATATTGCAGTAACAGGTATTCCAAAGCCTGCTTGCTTAGAACTGTACCCTTGTAGTCCAATTGAATCCTCAGAGAGAGGCTTATACAGAAACAGCTATGAGGATTTAAACCCAAGTGTAACACAGGGTGAATGCGAGCTGATGCAGTGGGAAAGTAATAACAATATTCCTGAATGTGCTCCCATGGACTGTACGTTATGCATGTCGGATGATGTTGAATCCTTGCGCTGAAGACCTGTAAGCTACAAAGAAAAAGAACATATTTTTCTTTGGAAGTACTGTTTTGTTTTCCATGTTTTGTTGTGCAAAAAGATATCCTTGAGGGAAGGGGAATAAAGCCCTTATCTTTGTTTTGCCTTAACACTCGACTGAAGACTATTTTGTTCTACAAGATAGGAGGCAACTATAACCTCAGGGCCCTAGGCGAAGGCCTATGCGGGACCTGTGGGGTCACACCTAGAAGAGGTGCGTTTCGTTGCAGCTAGTTCTTCCCTTAGTAGAGTCAATTTTTATGCATGGCAGCTAGTTCTTCCCTTAGTAGAGTCAATTCTTTATGCATGGCAGCTGACTTGAGGCATATAGGACAAGCTCTTAGGTTCCAAATGATTTGTCTCAGAATGAAAGCACCACATGCTGATTAAGCAGTCCTTCTCAACTTTGTCATAATTTTTAGCTTTAATCTCTGCTTCAATGAATAGTTTCCAGAATCTGCCAGAACTGGGGAACTGGGAAACGAGATGATCATAGGTCTTCCGAATTTTGTCTATAGGTTGATTCTGTGCCTCTCGAATGAGAATGCTCCATGCATCAAGATCATATGGATTATCTTCTAATTTCTTTTCAGCCTGCTCATCAGCACCTTCTCTAGACATCTCCGCTAAAACAAATTAAGAAAAACCAACATCCTTGACGGACCAGTCAAATTAAATCATACACTAAAGTCTAAAAAAAAAAGCTCGTGCTCCCGAGCGTGCCTGTCTCGGCCGCTCTCGCAATGAATATGGCGTCAAACTTGTCATAACTTTAGTGGAATGCACTTCTCTGTTGCTTTTTCATCTGACAACTGCCCCATATTTTACAAACTAATCAAAGTTATTTTTAATCAATGCACTAGATATGGTGTTTTAATCATTAGTTTGCTTTTCTCTGATCAGAGAAGGGCTGTACTTTTACAGAGCTCTGCTAGTGAGTGGATATTTGCCTCCAGGGACATCTTACTGTGAGTTCTAGCTGTTTATTTAATTATTTACTGTTTGTCTAACTGTTTGTTTAATTATTTATTGTTTGTTTTAGTGGTGTGCTAGTTCAGCCTTCTCAGCTGTACTTACCTTGCCTCTCTCAACTAACTGGGCTTTGTGTGGTAGCCATTTTGAATTAAATCTCTCTCCCCAGAACCTGCTGTTTGTTAAACTTTTTTCCTGTCCTTGCCTGCCTGAGTGAATCCTCCCCCTCCCCCCCTCCCCACCTCCCCCTGAGGTATTGTGTAGCCTTCTTCCTGTTTTCTCCACGTGTGCATAGTCTGTTTTAGTTTGCTTTTCTCTGATCAGAGAAGGGCTGTACTTTTACAGAGCTCTGCTAGTGAGTGGATATTTGCCTCCTGGGACATCTTACTGTGAGTTCTAGCTGTTTATTTAATTATTTACTGTTTGTCTAACTGTTTGTTTAATTATTTATTGTTTGTCTTAGTGGTGTGCTAGTTCAGCCTTCTCAGCTGTACTTACCTTGCCTCTCTCAACTAACTGGGCTTTGTGTGGTACCCCCATCCCCCTGCTGAGGGTTCAGAACAGGGTACCTTGTAACTGCCCTCTTTAATAGGACTTATCTCCCTCCCTCCCTCCCCAGCACCCACCCACCCCTGGGGTAATTGTAGTTTTATAGGTACTTGCACATCTTAGAGGAAAGGGGCTGCTCTCAGGTGCAGCTCTTAATCCAAATCAGTCATACACAGAGGACCTGAGATTAATTAAGCTTCAGGTACACAGGGTGTATTAGGGGTATTAGATACACTTTTATTAGTATAAGCATCTACACCAATCCTTATTATATACCGAATTTAAAAGACCTAAACACAAGCTTTAAACTAAGATGCAGACAGAGGTCCAGCAACGAGATGGGGGTTCTCCGGTCTTTTGCATTGAGTGTCACATGTATGATTTTCTCCCAGTTGGTGAGAGGTCCTACATATGCACTAAGTGCAGGGAGCTCTTTGCTCTTAGGGAACGAGTCCGTTCTCTAGAGGCTAGAGTAGCAGACCTGGAAGACATAAGAAAGACAGAGAAGTACATGGACAAGACCTACAGGGATATAGTCCTGAAGTCCCACCTCCAGTCTGGCAGCATCCCTGTTGCCATGGAGGAGAGAGGTCACGTGACAGGAGAGCATCACCCTGGTGTGGCAGGAAGTGATCCTGTAACTAGGACCTGTCCTCCAGGTGATGTAAAACCCTCTCGCACCGAGGACGTTTCTCCAGGGCCATGTCCCCATGAGGGGAGGGTCAGGACAGCTGTTATAGTTGGTGATTCAATCATTAGGAATGTAGATAGCTGGGTGGCTAGTGGACGTGAGGATCGCCTGGTAACATGCCTGCCTGGTGCGAAGGTAGCAGATCTCACGCACCGCCTAGATAGGATCATAGATAGTGCTGGGGGGGAGTCTGCTGTCTTGGTACATGTTGGTACCAATGACATAGGAAAATGTGGTAGGGAAGTTCTGGAGGCTAAATTTAAGCTTTTAGGTAGGAAGTTGAAATCCAGAACTTCCAGGATAGCGTTCTCCGAAATGCTTCCTGTTCCACGTGCAGGACCCAAAAGACAGGCAGAGCTCCGGAGTCTCAATGCGTGGATGAGACAATGGTGCAAGGATGAGGGTTTTGGATTTGTTAGGAACTGGGGAACATTCTGGGGAAAGGGGGGGCTCTTCCGAAGGGATGGGCTTCACCTTAATCAGGATGGGACCAGACTGCTGGCATTAACCTTTAAAAAAGAGATAGAGAAGCTTTTAAACTAGAAAATAGGGGAAAGCCGACAGTCACCCAAGAGCGCATGGTTCGGACAAAGGTATCCTTGAAGGATACTACCAAAAGCAGTGAGGTTCCAAAAGGGAGTATAGTAGCCCAAATGCCCTTGAGTAAGGAGCAGACAGAGCATAAAGATTCCCAATTACCCATGCCTACCAATAGCCAGATTAATAATAATAAAATACAGTCTCTAAAATGCTTGTATGCCAATGCTAGAAGTCTAAACAATAAGATGGGAGAATTAGAATATATAGCACTAAATGAGAGGTTAGATATGATTGCACTCTCAGAGACATGGTGGAAGGAGGATAACCAGTGGGACACTGTGATACCTGGATACAAACTATATCGTAATGATAGAGCTGAACAAATTGGTGGAGGGGTTGCGCTCTATGTTAGAGAGGGCATTGAGTCAGAAAGGATTAAAGTTTTGCAGGGAACAAAATTTGCTGTAGAATCTCTATGGATTGAAATTCCATTTATGAAGGGGAAGGTGATGGCAGTGGGAGTATACTATCGACCGCCTGGCCAGAATGAACAAATGGATGATGAAATGCTCAAAGAAATCAAGGAAGCTAACAAAAGCCACAACAGAGTAGTAATAATGGGTGATTTCAATTACCCCGGTATCGACTGGGACAGTGTCACAGCAGGACAAGCTAAAGAGATAAAGTTTCTAGATGAAATAAATGACTGCTTCTTGGAGCAGCTGATTCATGAACCAACCAGAGGGGAAGCCATACTGGACCTAGTCCTTAGTGGAACGCCAGATCTGGTGCAAGAAATAAGGGTGTTGGGACCACTTGGCAATAGTGATCATAGTATGATCATGTTTGATTTAATCAGTGGAGGACAGATAGTAAAGGAATCCACAGTACTACCTTTTAACTTTCAAAAGGGAGACTATGATAGAATGAGGAATATAGTTCGGAAAAAAACTAAAAGGAGCAGTTCCAAAGGTTAAAGACTTACAGCAAGCTTGG
The DNA here is from genome assembly GCA_033557465.1 of Ichthyophis bannanicus. Classification (NCBI taxonomy): domain Eukaryota; kingdom Metazoa; phylum Chordata; class Amphibia; order Gymnophiona; family Ichthyophiidae; genus Ichthyophis; species Ichthyophis bannanicus. The sequence goes on along the minus strand of CM066031.1, from coordinate 25,604,125 downwards.
GTGTTATTTAAAAATACTATCCTCGAAGCCCAGACCAGCTGTATTCCACGCATTAAGAAAAGTGGAAGAAAGTCCAAAAAACTGCCAGCATGGTTTAAAGGTGAGGTCAGAGAGGCTGCTGCTGCCAAAAGAGCAACCTTCAGGAAATGGAAAAAAGAGCCAAATGATGAAAACTGGAAACAGCACAAGCACTGGCAAGTTAAATGCAAAGCATTGATAAGGCAGGCAAAGCGGGAATTTGAGAAGAAACTTGCTACGGAAGCAAAAACACGAAATAAAGACTTTTTCAAGTACATTCGTAGCAAAAGGCCTGTGAGAGAGTCAATTGGACCATTAGATGATAGAGGGGTAAAAGGGGCAGTAAGAGGAGACAAGGCTATAGCAGAGAGACTGAATGAATTCTTTGCTTCGGTCTTTACTGAGGAAGATGTAGGGATGTTACCCAAGACTGAAGTGGTATTTAAAGGTGATACTGCAGAGGAATTGAGAGAAATATCGCTACACCGGGAAGATATATTACAACTATTTGATAAACTGAATAGTAGCAAATCACCTGGACCGGATGGTATACATCCCAGAGTGTTGAAAGAACTGAAATATGAGATTGCAGACCTGCTATTGGTAATCTGTGAACTTTCATTAAAATCATCTGTAATACCTGAAGATTGGAGGGTCGCCAACGTAACACCAATTTTTAAAAAGGGTTCCAGGGGTGACCCGGGAAATTACAGACCGGTGAGCCTGACGTCAGTACCAGGGAAAATGGTAGAAACCATCATAAAGAACAAAATTACACAGCATGTAGATAGTCATGGCCTAATGGGAGACAGCCAACATGGCTTTAGACAAGGAAGATCTTGTCTTACTAATCTGATCTGTTTTTTTGAAGGTGTGCATAAACAGGTAGACAAAGGTGAGTCGGTTGATATAGTGTATCTGGACTTTCAGAAAGCTTTTGACAAGGTCCCCCATCAGAGACTTTTGGCAAAGCTAAAAAGTCATGGGATAGGAGGCAGTGTACTATTGTGGATCGGGAACTGGTTAAAAGATAGAAAGCAGAGGGTAGGGCTAAATGGCCAATATTCCCAATGGAAAAAGGTGAATAGTGGAGTACCCCAGGGATCTGTACTGGGTCCGCTACTTTTTGACATATTCATAAATGACCTGGAAAAGGGAATAACTAGTGAGGTTATCAAATTTGCAGATGACACAAAACTGTTTAAAGTTGTTAAAACCCAAGAGGATTGTGGAAAACTGCAGGAGGATCTGGATAAATTGGAAGACTGGGCATCCAAATGGCAGATGAAATTTAATGTGGACAAGTGCAAAGTTATGCACCTAGGAAAGAACAACCCACACTATAGTTACACGATGCAAGGCTCCACATTAGAAACCACCACCCAGGAAAAAGATTTAGGAGTCATCGTGGATAACATGTTAAAACCCTCCGCCCAGTGTGCAGCGGCGGCCAAGAAAGCAAATGGAATGCTAGGTATCATAAGGAAAGGGATGGAGAATAAAACAAAGGATATTATAATGCCTCTGTATCGCTCCATGGTACGACCGCACCTTGAATATTGTGTGCAATTCTGGTCACCGTATCTTAAAAAGGACATACAGTTATTAGAAAAAGTACAGAGAAGAGCCACCAAATTGGTGAAGGGGATGGAAGGCTACTCCTATGAAGAGAGGCTAAAAAGGTTAGGGCTCTTTAACCTGGAAAAGAGACGGCTGAGGGGAGATATGATAGAGGTCTATAAATTAATGAATGGAGTGGAACGGATAAACGTGGATCAATTGTTTACGCTATCAGAATATAGAAGGACTAGGGGACATGTAATGAAGCTACGGGGTAAACTATTTAAGACAAATAAGAGAAAATATTTCTTCACTCAACGTGTAATCAAACTCTGGAATCTGTTACCGGAGGATGTAGTAAGGGCTGTTAGTATAGCTGGGTTTAAAAAAGGTTTGGACAAGTTCCTGGAGGAAAGGTCCATAAACCACTATTAAAAAGGGACCCAGGATATCAATGCTTGACCTAGTACAAGCACTGCAGAACCTGTGTCTTTCGGGGAAACTGCTAGGTACGTATGACCTAGATTGGCCACTGTTGGAAACAGGATACTGGGCTTGATGGACCTCGGTCTGACCCAGTATGGCATTTCTTATGTTCTTATGTTCTTAGGAAAACTATTTATTTATTTATTTATTACAATTTCTTATATACCACACTATTCGATATCAGCGCGGTTTACAGTAAAACAAAATGACCAGAACAACAGGCTGTTCGGTTTTTACAGAGAACAGGTGTACAAACTTGGATAACATGGGTGAACTATATACAAAAAATATCTACAAGAGACAGGTGTAAAAACTAGGATAACATAGGTGAACTATATACATGAGACCTACAAGTAGGGCGTGCTGACAAAGCAGTAGAGGTAACAAGTGGTTAATTTCTTTGGTGGGGTTATCTAGGCTCAATTGCTGACTGGGTAGTATTTGAGGAACAGGTGGTATTTGAGTGCCTTCCGGAACTGAGTTAGGTCAATGATAGCACAAATGTCAGATGGTAGAGCATTCCAACATTTTGGGGCGCAAAATTTGAAGGCCCTATTAGCCGTTGTTGTGTTGCATTTTGTCAAGGCCTTCGGAGTTATTAGGGAGTTTACCGCTGTTGGTCTTCTGGATCTGTTGGGTGGCACAGTGTGGATGAGCCCTGTAAGTGAGGAAGATGAGAGGCCATTGATGGCCTTGAAGGTCAGTACTAAGGTCTTAAAAGAGAAGCCTTCCATGTATGGGGAGCCAGTGAAGCTGCTTCAGGATAGGCGTCATATGGTCACTTCTAGAGGCTCCGTGGAGGACCCTTGCTGCAGCATTCATAGCCAGCTACAGTGGGCTCAATGTAGATTGTGGGAGGCCTTGTAAAATGGAATTGGCAAAGTCGAAGTGGGATAAAATCAGTGCTTGGTATATAGTCCGGAAGTCATCTGGATCTAATAAGGAACGCAGATGCCTGAGTGTACGGATCTTGAAGTATACGGCTTTTACTATATTGCATATGTGTGATTTCATATCAAGACGTTGGTCCAACGTGACACCAAGGTATCTTATTGTGTCTTTAGTTTGCAGGTCTGCTTCCTTAACTCTGACATGGGATGGTGGAGTAAAATTGGGGTCTCTTGTGATAAAGAGTACCTCAGTTTTCTTATGTTGAATACGGAGGTTTTGAGATTGGAGCCATTCTGAAACTGCGCTAAAACATTCTATCAGGGGGGAAAGGTCCATTTGATCCGTAGAGAATGTCATGTACAAGAGTATGTCATCAACATATATCAAACAGCTCACGTTAAATGATCTAATGATACTGCAGATGGGCTGCATGTATATGTTGAACATGAGTGATGATAAAGAGGAACCTTGTGGAACACCTTGCGTTTGATGGAAGGGTTTTGATTCTTCAGATCCGGATTTTACATGTTGCCATCTTCCATCAAGATATGATTTGCACCATTCGAGTGCAGTGCTGCAGACGCCCTTCTCTTTCAGTCGCCCGAGGAGAAGTTCATGACTTACTGAGTTGAATGCTTCAGCGATGTCCAAGAAGATGAGCACAAAACCCTGCCGGATATTATCGATGCCTGTGATTATATTATTGAGAAGGGTGATGAGGAGGGTTTCTACTCCATGAAATTCTCTGAACCCATGTTGGCACAGATCTAGTGGGGCCGCAGAGTCTATATGATCTTGGATTTGTCTTTGTACCTCTTTCTTGATTATCTTAGCTAGGAGAGGAATGCTAGCTATGGGCCAGTATGAGTCAACCCTTTGGGGGTCTAGTTTGGAGTTTTTTAATAGAGGTCTGATGGATGTACGTTTGAGTGCTGTGGGGAAGGATCCAGTTGTGAAAGATAGGCTCATCAGTTTTGCGATGAAAGGACTGAACTCACTGCATAGCTCCTTTATCCAAAAGGCTGGGCAAGGATCGGTTTGAGCCGTGGTAGTATTGAGAGATGTGATTGTGTCCTCAATATGTTTTGTAGATGGTGTGGAAAACATAGGTAGAGAGATTAGGCAGGTTGGTTCTTGATCAGAGGCTGCTGAGACCTTATCATTCTGTACAAGTTTAGACTGCAGGTAGTCGGCAAATTGTTATGGGTGAATCTCATCCTGTTGTTCAGGAGAAGGTTCCTTCGAAAGGGATTTGACCAAGTTGAAAAGATCCCGCGGTTTGTTCAGTGATCTCTTGAGAGTGTCAGTGTGAAATTGTTTTATTTTGGCCGTGATTGCTTCCCGGTGAATTGATAGGTGGAGTTTGTAAGCTGTCTGATCATCAATGGAGAGCGAACGGCGCCATCGTCTCTCAAGTCTTCGTAGATGTGTAAGAGAAGAACGCAGTTCAGGAGAGAACCATGGGGCAGAGCTTCTTTTCCTTGATGTGTTATTGGGGTGCGGCCGTTGTGAGATGGCATTAAGGTTGGAGTTCCAGGAGGAGATCAGATCTTCAAGGTTGAGAGTAGTGTCATTGAGGATTGAGTGGGTTTCAGACAGGATGAGTTCTCTGTTGAATGGTCGAAAACGCCTTGTTGACGTTCTTAGGGGTGGTGCCAGGGCTATTTATACCTAACCATCCTCAAAAGGGTTAGACTCAGCCTCCAAGCTGCTGGAAGGGTTGCACAACCCAGAAGTAAGGGACTGGACTGGAGTGACGATAAGGAACAAAGGCTTTGCTGAAATCCAGATAGATGACATCCATTGCATGCCCCTGATCTAGTTCCTTGGTCACCCAGTCAAAGAACTAAATCAGATTTGTTTGGCAAGACCATCCTTCGGTAAAACCATGTTGCCTTGGATCTTGCAACCTGTTGGTTTGGAGAAAGTTCACTATTCACTCTTTCAGGAGCGCCACCATTACTTTTCCTGCCACTGAGGTAAGGCTCACGAGCCTGTAGTTTGACACTTCTTCCCTGTCACCACTTTTGTGTAGAGGTACGACATGAGCCATTCTGCAGTCCTGAGGAACCTCTCCTGTTTCCAAGGATCTGTTGAAAACATCCTTTAACGGCCCTGCAAGAACCTCTCTGAGCTCTTTCAGTATCCTGGGATGTATCCTTTCCGGTCCCATAGCTTTGTCCACTTTTACTTTTGAAAGTTGTTCTTAATTTGCTTAACAGCTGATCTCATCCAAGTAAATGACAGAAGGTTCATTAGAAATGGGGAGGGGAGAGGGGGGAATCCTCCAAAGTTATTGGGTTAAAATTTAATTTGAAACTTAATTTTCATGGTGGTAGATCACCGTCACTTTTGGCCGGAAAAAGTAGATCATCACCTGTTCGAAGTTGGACATGCCTGCTCTAGATCAATCCCTTAGCATGACCACTCCCTCCCTCCCCACACCCACCCACCCCTGGGATAATCATAGCTTTATAGGTACTTACACATCTTAAAAGACAGGAGGTGCTCTCAGGTGAAGCTCATTACCAAATCAGTCATACACTAAGGACCTGAGATTAGTTAAGCTTCAGGTGAACAAGGTATATTACACGTATTAGGTACAGTTTTATTAGTATAAATATCCATAGCAATCCTTAGTAAGTAAAGAACTTAGATCTAAACACAAACTTAAAACTAAGATGCAGACAGCAGTCCAGCAGCGGGATGGGGGCTTTCCAGTCTTTTGCATTGAGTGTCACATGTATGATTTTCTCCCAGTTGGTGAGAGGTCTTACATGTGCACTAGGTGCAAGGAGCTCTTTGCTCTCAGGGAACGAGTCCATTTTCTAGAGGCTAAAGTAGCAGACTTGGAAAGCATAAGACAGACAGAGAGGTACATAGACGAGACCTACTGGGATATAGTCCTGAAGTCCCACCTCCAGTCTGGCAGCATCCCTGTTGCTCTCCTGTCACGTGACCTCTCTCCTCCATGGCATCACCCTGGTGTGGCAGGAAGTGATCCTGTAACTAGGACCTGTTCTCCAGGTGATGTAAAACACTCTCGCACCGAGGAAGATTCTCCAGGGCCAAGTACCCATGAGGGAAGGGTTAGGACAACCGTTATAGTTGATGATTCGATCATTAGGCATGTAGATAGCTGGGTGGCTGGTGGACGTGAGGATCGCTTAGTAACATGCCTGCCTGGTGCGAAGGTAGCGGACCTCACGCGCCACCTAGATAAGGTCTCAGATAGTGCTGGGGAGGAGTCTGCTGTCTTGGTACATGTCGGTACCAATGACATAGGAAAATGTGATAGGGAGGTTCTGGAGGCTAAATTTAGGCTTTTAGGTAGGAAGTTGAAATCCAGAACTTCCTGGGTAGCGTTCTCCGAAATGCTTCCTGTTCCACGCGCAGGACCCAAAAGACAGGCAGAGCTCCGGAGTCTCAATGCGTGGATGAGACAATGGTACAGAGATGAGGGTTTTGGATTTGTTAGGAACTGGGGAACATTCTGGGGAAAGGAGGGGCTCTTCCGAAGGGATGGGCTTCACCTTAACCGGGATGGAACCAGGCTGCTGGCATTAACCTTTAAAAAGGAGATAGAGCAGCTTTTAAACTAGATATTAGGGGAAAGCCGACAGTCGCCCAAGAGCGGATGGTTCGGAAGAATGTATCTTTGAAGGATACTACCAAAAGCAGAGAGGTTCCACAAAAGAGTAAAGTAGCCCAAATGCCCTCAAGTATGGAGCAGACTGAGCTTAAAGATCCCAAATTACCCATGTCTAACAATAGCCAAATTAATATGAATAAAATACATTCTCTAAAATGCTTGTATGCAAATGCTAGAAGTCTAAAAAATAAGATGGGAGAGTTAGAATATATAGCACTAAATGAAAGGTTAGATATGAATGGAATATCAGAGAGGACAACCAGTGGACACTGTGGACAATGGAAAGAGGACAACCAGTGGGACACTGTGATACCTGGGTACAAACTACATTGTAATGATAGAGCTGATCAAATTGGTAGAGGGGTTGCTCTCTATGTTAGAGAGGGCATTGAGTCAGAAAGGATTAAAGTTTTGCAGGAAACAAAATCTGCTGTAGAATCTATATGGATTGAAATTCCATGTAAAAGGGGGAAGGCGATGGCAGTGGGGGGTGTACTATCGAGCGCCTTGCCAGAATGACCAAATGGATGATGAAATGCTCAAAGAAATCAAGGAAGCTAACAAAAGTTACAGTGCAGTAATAATAATGGATGATTTCAACTACCCCGGTATCGACTGGGTCAGTGTCACATCAGGACATGCTAGGGAGATAAAGTTCCTAGATGAAATAAATGACTGCTTCTTGGAGCAGCTGGTTCATGAACCGACCAGAGGGGAAGCCATATTAGACCTAGTCCTTAGTGGAACACCAGATCTAGTGCAAGTGATAAGGTTGTTGGGGCCACTTGGCAATAGTGATCATAGCATGATTGCCTTTGATTTAATTAGTGGAGGAGGGATAGTAAGGAAATCCACAGTACTACCTTTTAACTTTTGAAAGGGAGACTATGATAAAATGAGGAAAACAGTTAAGAAAAAACTAAAGGGAGCAGTTGCAAAGGTTAAAGACGTACATCAGGTTTGGCTGTTGTTGAAAAATACTATCTTGGAAGCCCAGACCAGCTGTATTCCACGCTTTAAGAAAAGTGGAAGGAAGTCCAAAAATCTGCCAGCATGATTTAAAGGTGAGGTCAGAGAGGCTGTTGTTGCCAAAAAAGCATCTTTCAGGAAATGGAAAAAAGAGCCAAACGACGAAACCTGGAAACAGCACAAGCACTGGAAAGTCAAATGCAAGGCATTGATAAGGCAGGCAAAGGGAGAATTTGAGAAGAAGCTTGCTGCGGAAGCAAAAACGCGAAGTAAAGACCTTTTCAAGTACATTCGTAGCAAAAAACCTGTGAGAGAGTCAGTTGGTCCATTAGATGATAAAGGGGTTAAAGGAGCACTAAGAGGTGACAAGGCGATAGCAGAGAGATTGAATGAATTCTTTGTTTCAGTCTTTACTGAGGATGATATAGGGATGTTACCCATGACTGAAGTGGTATTTAAAGGTGCGGAAGAATTGAAGGAAATATCGATACATCGGGAAGATGTATTACAACTATTAAACTGAAGAGTAGCAAATCACCTGGGCCGGATGGTATACATGCAAGGGTGTTGAAAGAACTGAAATATGAGTTTGCAGACCTGCTATTAGTAATCTGTGAACTATCATTAAAATCATCTCTAATACCTGAAGATTGGAGGATCGCCACAATCTGCCAACATCAGTGGTGGATGTACCCTGGTCCGACCACAAATTGATCATTATCCAGATTCCCAGCAACAATGACCAGCTGAACAGAAGCCAACCCACAAACATCACCTCTCGAACTTCCACTAGATGCTTCCGCCCCTTCGATAGGGAACTCATCCTTTCGGAGACCCCATCACTCATCAACAAAACAACACCTGACCTTGATGAACTAATCTCTCACTGGAATTCCAGCCTGCTTGCCATCTCACAACACCCAAACCCTAAAAATACAGCAAGAGCAAAAAGAAAATCCGCCCCATGGTTCTCTCCTGACCTACGCGCTTCCCTCATGCAACTACGTAGACTCGAACGCCGATGGCGCCGATCACGCTCACCGGAAGATCAGACCGCATACCTAACCCACCTTGCAATACATCGAGGAACAATCTCTATCAGAATGAGACAATATCACACTGACACCCTAAAGAGGTCATTGAATAAACCTCGTGACCTCTTCAATTTGGTCAAATCCCTCTCAAAGGAACCATCACCCGAGCAACACATCAACATACACCCACAAGAATTCGCTGATTATCTGCAATCCAAGATTGTACAAACTAACAAGGTCACAGCAGTCCAATATCAAGAACCGGTGGACCTCTCTCCACTTAACTTTTTTTCCACACCATCCAATAAATGTATTGAGAACACCATAGCATCACTCAACACCTCCACGGCACAGACCGACCCATGTCCAGCTTTTTGGATCAAGGAACTACGTGATGTGCTCAGTCCTGTCATCGCAAATATAATGAAACTCTCCTTTACAACAGGTTATTTTCCCACTTCACTCAAGCAGACTTCCATTAGACCATTACTGAAAAACCCCAAACTGGACCCCCAAAGGGTGGACTCCTATCGACCAATAGCTAGCATCCCCATCTTAGCCAAAATAATTGAGAAGGAAGCACAACGGCAAATTCAAGATCACATAGACTCTGTTGCTCCCTTAGATAACTGCCAACATGGGTTCAGAGAACATCATGGGGTTGAGACACTACTCACTGGTCTAATCAACAATATCATCACAGGAATTGACAACATCCATCAAGGTTTTGTCCTCATTTTCCTAGACATCGCCGCGGCTTTTGACTCCGTGAGTCACGAAATCCTCCTGGGAAGACTAAAAGAAAAGGGTGTCTGCAACAAGGCACTAAAATGGTGCAAGTCTTATCTGGACGATAGATGGCAATATGTGAAGTCTGGATCAGAAGAGTCTAGCCACTTCCATCAAAAACAAGGGGTACCTCAAGGATCCTCATTATCCTCCTTACTCTTCAATATCTACATGCAGCCCATATGCAATATCATAAGATCATTCAACGTAAACTGCATGATATATGCAGATGACATTCTTTTATACATGCCTTTCTCCACAACCCACATGGACCTGACCCCACTCACAGATTGTTTCAATGCAGTTTCAACATGGCTCCAGACACAGAACCTACGTATCCAGCATAAAAAAACAGAGGTCCTTTTCATCTCCAGAGACTCCAACTTTACGCCCCCATCCCACGTCAGTGTCAAGGAAGCTGATTTGCAAACTAAAGATGCAATAAAATATTTGGGAGTTACCCTGGACCAACATCTAGACATGAGACGCCACATAAGCAGCGTAGTCAAAGCCATCTACTTCAAAATCCATTCCCTCAAACACCTACGCTCCCTGCTGGACCCAGACGATTTCCGTACCATATATCAAGCGCTGATCCTGCCGCATTTTGACTTTGCAAATGCCATCCTACAAGGTCTCCCCCAATCCACACTAACCCCCTTACAGTTGGCCATGAATGCCGCAGCTAGGGTCCTCTACGGTGCATCCAGAAACGACCACGTGACTCCTATTCTCAAACAGCTACACTGGCTACCAATTCACGGGAGAATCACCTTCAAATCCCTTGTATTAGCATTTAAGGCAATCAAAGGCACCTCATCCCTCTCACTCACGAATCTAATCCACATGGTCCCCCCCAACAGAGCAAGAAGAACATCAGCTGTAAACTTGCTAGCAATACCAAAGGCTTCAACAAAGTCCAACACGAACACCACAAACAGGGCATTCAGTTTTTATGTTCCAAAATGCTGGAACACCCTACCCCCTGACATTAGAGCCATTACCAATCTATATCAGTTCAGAAAGGCTCTCAAAACATACCTTTTCTGCCAATATTTCCCAGACAGCAACTGAACTAGATATCCCCTCCAAGAAATGACCCAATCTAGAAATGCCCTCACACTGCAGTGTAGATAGTTTATGTATATAGTTAACCCAGTTATCCAAGTTTGTACTCCTGTTCAATGTAAAACCTGACAGTTTGTCGTTATGGTCGTTTTGTTATGATGTAAACCGCGCTGATTCTAAATAGCGCGGTATATAAGAAACTGTAATAAATAAATAAATAATAAATAAATAAATGTAACACCAATTTTTAAAAAGGGTTCCAGGGGTGACCCGGGAAACTACAGACCGGTGAGCCTGACATCAGTACCAGGAAAAATGGTAGAAACCATCATAAAGAATAAAATTACTCAGCATGTAGATAGTCATGACCTAATGGGAGACAGCCAACATGGCTTTAGACAAGGAAGATCTTGTCTTACTAATCTGTTATGTTTTTTTGAAGGAGTGAATAATCAGGTGGACAAAGGTGAGTCGGTTGATATTGTGTATCTGGACTTTCAGAAAGCCTTTGACAAGGTCCCTCATCAGAGACTTTTGGCAAAACTAAAGAGTCATGGGATAGGAGGCAGTGTACTATTGTGTATCAGGAACTGGTTTAAAAGATAGAAAGCAGAGGGTAGGGCTAAATGGCCAATTTTCCCAATGGAGAAAGATGAATAGTGGTGTACCCCAGGGATCTGTGCTGGGTCCGCTGCTTTTTGACATATTCATAAATGACCTGGAAAGTGGAATAACGAGTGAGGTTATCAAATTTGCAGATGACACAAAACTATTAAAGTTGTTTAAACCCAAGAGGATTGCGGAAAATTGCAAGAGGATCTTGATAAATTGGAAGACTGGGCATCAAAATGGCAGATGAAATTTAATGTGGACAAGTGCAAGGTTATGCACCTAGGGAAGAACAACCCAAGCTATGGTTACACGATGCAAGGTTCCACATTAGGAACCACCACGCAGGAAAAAGATTTAGGCGTCATTGTGGATAACATGTTAAAACCCTCGGCTCAGTGTGCAGCGGCGGCCAAGAGAGCAAATAGAATGCTAGGTATCATAAGGAAAGGAATGGAAAATAAAACAAAAGATATTATAATGCCTCTATATCGTTCCATGGTGAGACCGCACCTTGAATATTGTGTGCAATTCTGGTCGCCGTATCTTAAAAAGGATATAGCGATTTTAGAAAAGGTTCAGAGAAGAGCCACCAAAATGGTAAAGGGGATGGAAGGCTACTCCTATGAAGAAAGGCTAAAAAGGTTAGGGCTCTTTAACCTGGAAAAGAGACGGCTGAGGGGTGATATGATAGAAGTCTATAAATTAATGAACGGAGTGGAACGGGTAAACGTAGATCGATTGTTTACCTTATCAGAACACAGAAAGACTAGGGGACATGCAATGAAGCTACAGGGTAAACTATTTAAGACTAATAAAAGAAAATATTTTTTCACTCAACGTGTAATCAAACTCTGGAATTTGTTACCGGAGGATGTAGTAAAGGCTGTTAGTGTAGCTGGGTTTAAAAAAGGTTTGGACAAGTTTCTGGAGGAAAGGTCCATATACCATTATTAAGAAGGGACCCAGGATATCAATGCTTGAACCAATAAAAGCATTGTGGAACCTGTGTCTCTTGGGGAAACTGCTAGGTTCGTATGACCTAGATTGGCCACTGTTGGAAACAGAATACTGGGCTTGATGGACCTTGGTCTGACCCAGTATGGCATATCTTATGTTCTTATGTTCACTCATATAAAATTAACCTCAGGTAAGATCTATTACAAACTAAAGATGATTCAGCAATTGAGACCACTGCTATCAAGCTATGACTTTCGGTCTGTCGTTCAGGCAATGATCACCCCACATTTTGATTATTGCAACAGCATTTTACAGGGCCTCTCCATACAGGCAATAAGCCAGTTACAGATGGCCCAACATGTGGCTGCCAGAATTATTTGGAAAGTTAATAGAACTGAATATATCACACCTATATTATATGAATTACACTGGCTTCCATTTCATAGACGTCTAAAATACAAATTACTCATGATCACATCCAAACTTCTAAAGAATATAGTTCCATCATACCTCAACTCTCAAAACCCTCGTAGTCCCCACTGACCTCCACAAGACTAACCACTTGATAAGCAACATAGCCTTTACATACACTGCACGCGTGAACTGGAACTCCCTTCTTGATAATCTCAGATCCATTAATGATCTCTCCGCATTTTGTAAGGCCTTAAAACCAATCTATTCGCAGAGCACTTTTCAACCCATAAGACTAAGTCAAGATCTACCCAACCTAGCCTTCCAGTCTATGCATTCCAATACAGTTGACAACCTTTGAGCTTAGTAAATATGTTGGGAATGGAATTATCTTTATAAATATGTTATTTAAATATGTCACTGTATAAAGTTGATATTGAATTAGATGAAAAATCAGTATATAATTCTACCATCTCACTCTGTTATAATTATGTTCAAGGTAAGAAGTTTTGTTGTCTGGAATCTGCTTTGATTACTGGAAAAGGCAGTATAAAAAACCTTTAAATAAAATAAAATAAATCAATAATAATAACAAAATCCAGCAATTCAAGAATAAATGGATTACAGTGGGTTCTGGCAGGTTACAAACCTTTATACGGGGACACCCAATTCACCTTGAGATATCCTTTCATAATACCTTCTCTGCCTTGGTAAGTGAGGATTCTCCATTAATAGAAACTGAGGTGTGGTCTTAGACAAGAAGATTGACATACAGTGTAAGAGAAATTTCCCGGGTGTTTTCAAGGTATTTCAAAACAGAAAAACTGCTAATATTAGCTGAGTCCATTATATCAGAGGCATTAATTTCAGGAACTTCGTTCCAGGGTCAGAAGGTCAGAAAATATCTTCCAGAGTCTTCAGCCAGAAAGAATAAGAATCAGCTTGCTAGGGAAGTCCCAGAGGAAAGTAAGGGGTTTAAAACTGATGTTGTTATCCATCTTGGAACACATGATATGTCCAGAACTGTATCTCTACAATGCAAAGATACTTCCAAATTTAGCGAAAATAATAGAAAAGGCAGTACAATTACAGCTACAGGACTTCATAACACTTCCACTCCATTGGACATACAACAACATGAGTTTAGACCAAATTGCAATGTGCAAACACAGCTCACGTCACTCGTAAACACTCTGGAGGTCATTCTGTCCCGTGAATAGCGGCAATGTTTATCCCTGCTATTCGCTCCCCTGTTGGCCCCAGCAAAAGTGTTTCCGTATGAAAAACGTGTTTTACAAGGAGGCTGAGAAGTGGATTGAAGGGGCGTCGCTGAGGCGGAGCAAGCGTGGGCAGTCCACAGTCCTGAAGATCGGCTGACAGAAATAGGAAGAAACAGCACCCCCATCTCCTGGTTCCAGTTTTACTTGACAACATGCATGTAGCAAATTAACATAAGGGACAAAACTTCCAAACCGATTAAACATCTAAGTGACATACCCCAAGGTTACTCCATGTACATACAACCAATTTGCAAACTCATTCAGAGCCACAACATAAATTACCACTTATACAATGACCTAATGTTATATGCCCCTTCAACACGAGGTACTCAGAATATTTACCTATAAAATCATGCCGCACGGCAGTCATAGGTGGGTTAATCTAATAATCAACTGAGACAAGACCAAGGTCCTGATCATCACCAGACAGACATCCTACTCACTCCCAGAAATTTTCAAGGTCAACGATATCACCCTGTCTGTAAAACAGGAAGTGAAAAGCCTTGGAGTCATATTAAGCTAGCTACTGAATTTGCAAGCACACATTAAGAAAATGACAACCACTACAAACTACAAAAAGAAGATCCTGTACAACCCAACCTGTGGTCCACTACTGGACCACAACCAATTTAGGACAGTTTGCCAAGCCATTATCACCTCATTCTTGGATTACTGCAATTCGATTTTACAAGGGATCCACCAGAACAAACGCAGAAAGAACGATGGGAGAAATAAGAAGAGAACCAAGATAGCACAGAGCACTTAAAAGCAAGCAAAAACACGGTATCAAGGAGAAGGTTGCGGTCAATAGTTTCAAAAGCAGCAGATAGGTCAAGAAACATAGAAACATAGAAATATGACGACAGAAAAAGACCACATGGCCTATCTAGTCTGTCCTTCCCTTTCAAGGCCTACTTTAATTTTTTAATCCACATTCTGCAGCCGGGTTAATTTTTGTATATTTCAGGAAAATTGTACCCGTCTTATTCAATATGTTCTAATAGTGATTTTCCTTCTGCTATGATCATGTATTATATACCATTTGATAGGAATATTTAATCAGAATTTTGGATCCCAAGAGTTTCGGGCTCGGCCTGGAAAGGGTTAACAACTACAACAGTCCCCTTTTTACCTTTAGAGATCCTCTGTGTTTGTCCCATGCTTTTTTGAATTCAGTTACTGTCCTCATCTCTACCAGAGGACTGAGTAAAGGCCCATGGATTTTGCCAGGAACAAGTCAATGGAGACTTTGGCAAGAGCCGTTTCAGTAGAATGTGCAGTAAAGGACAAAAACCAGATTGTAAAGGATCCAGAAGGGCTTGACAGAAAATTGAGGTGATGATGGTGAACTGCACATTCAATCAGCTTAGAAATGAAGGGAAAGAGGGAGATGGGTCAATAGAAGGTCAGATAGGTCTAGTGAGGGGTTCCTGTGGAGAGGAGTGACCACAGCATACTTGAAGGCTACAGAGAAAGTTGTAGTGGAGAGTGATAGGTTGAGAATATGTGATACGGAAAGGACTATAGTTGAGGAGATGGAGCTATGGAGATGGGTGGGAATAGGATCAGAGGAGCAAGTAGTGAGTTTGGATGAGGAAAGGAGGCGAGTGGTTTCCTCCTCAGAGATCATAAAAAAGGAAGAAAGGGTAGCAGAGGTAGGGGGGAAAGTTGGGAGTGATGAGGCGGAGAAGCGGAAGTTGCTGACCTCTTGGAGAATTAGAGCATAATCTTGTGGATTTTGGAAGTAGTCAACCAGGGGTCATGCAGAAAGGAAGGGAGGGGTCAGAGGTGGAGGCAGCTTGAGGAGAAAGTTGAGAGTTGTAAAGAGTCGACGAGGGACAGAGGCAAGAGAGTTAGTCAGATGGACATAATAGCCTTGTTTGGCGAGTGCTAAGACTGACTGCAAAAGACAAACCTGAATTTGAAGTGTAGAAAGTCCACAAGGGTGCAGCTGAGTGGGCGCAATAACATAGGTAGCGGGTAGTGGAAGACAGCCAAGGTTGGAGTACAGTACTTGGCATGGGCAGAGCAAGAGCATCTAGAGCAGAGGAGAGTACAGTGTTATAGGAAGCTATTGCCTCATTAACAGATCCAGATGGTATAGCTTATTTATTTATTTATTTTTATTTATTTAACTGTATTTATATCCCGCTTTTCACCGGGTCAAAGTGGTGGGACACATAACAAGGGGGGGGGGGATCAAATGTGGGGGGGGGGGGGGTGCCATCACCAGGGGCTTAACATTGATGATTTTGGGATGAACATAGAGACTGACAAGATAGCATAGTTCTTGGTCCGGAGTTCTTGGAGAGAAAATAGGGGGGGATTCCTATTCAGAGATGTTCTTGGAATAGGATGGTTTTTAGCTGCTTTTTGAATGATGGTAGATCACCGTTGTTTCTGATGTGGTTTGGTAGAGAGTTCCAGAGGGATGGGGCATAGAGTTCAAAGGCTCTGTTGCAGGTCCGTTGTGTTGCCTTGGTTCTTTTGTGGGGGATGGCAACGGAGCTGTTGGAGGATTGTCTGGTTGTTTTGTTGTGGGTTGGGCGAGGCAGTAGGGCGCGGAGTGGGGTGGCTTGTGTTTGGTGGATGGTTTTGTGGGTGAGTAGAAGAGTTTTGTACTTGATTCTTGCTTTGATGGGGAGAATATGAAGGTCTCTCAGAATTGGGGTGATGTGGTCTCGTTTCTTTGCATTGTGAATTATTCTCACCATGGTGTTTAGAGCAGTTCGGAGGGGATTGGTCTGTGTGGCAGGTAGGCCATGGTAGATTATGTTGCAGTAGTCCAGATGAGGGAGTGTCAGAGCTTGCATTACTGTCCTGAAGTCTTGCTGTTCGAGGAGGGATCGGAGACGTTGTACCGTTTTTGCCTTGTGGAATACAGTTCTTGTGGTCTTGTTGATTTGCTGCTTAAGGGTTAGGGCTTGGTCAATGATAATGCCGAGATATCTTATGTGAGGTTGTATTTGAATTTGCGTGGTTCCCATGGTGAGGTGAGTGGGTGGTTTGAAGTCTGGGTCTTTCGTCACTATAAGAGCTTCGGTCTTCTTTATGTTAATGGATAAGTTGTTCTCTTGTAGCCAGTTGGATATGTCGGCGAAGCAGGCTGATAGCTGGTCGCTTGTTGGGTCCGTGGTTGTAATTGGGGCGTAGAGCATTATGTCATCGGCGTATATGTGGAAGCTGACATTGTGAGTGCGTATGACTGAGCAGAGTGGACGGAGGTAGATGTTGAAAAGCATAGCTGATAATGTGGATCCTTGGGGTACCCCTTGATGTTGCTGGAAGGGGGGTGAGGTTGAAGTTTTGGTGCGGATCAGTTGCTGTCGGTTGGTTAGACAGGACCTGAACCACTGGAGTACAGTATCTTTGATCCCAATTGTTTGGAGTCTGTGGATAAGGGTGTTATGGGAAATGGTGTCGAAGGCCGCTGATATATCCAGAAAAATTAGGATGTATCCGGAGTGTTTCTCTTGGGTTCCTATGATGAGGGTGTTCATCAATGTGGTCATGAGGGTCTCGACCCCATGTAATGGTCGGAATCCGTGTTGCTGCGGGTCTAGTATGTTGTTGCTGTCCAGGTGTTCTTGAAGCTGACGCTGGACTATCTTCTCGATTATTTTTGCGGTGAGCGGGAGGCTCGCTACTGGCCTGTAGGAGGTGGGGTCTAGGGGATCTAGGTTGTGCTTTTTTAGGGTTGGTCAGATGATTGTGGTCTTGAGGGCGTCTGGCATGTGTCCTTGTGTAAAGGATTCGTTTACGATGTGGGTTAATGGTGCACTTAGGTCTTCTTTGGTTTTCTTTATCCAGTCGGCAGGGCAGGGGTCCATCGGGGAGGTGGTGGTGTTCAAGCAGGAGATGGTGGAAGATACTTCTGCTTTTGAGGTTGTGTCGAATGTATTCCATTCTCTGTTCAGGATGGGGTATGAATTTGTCTTGGTTGTTGTTTCAGTGTATTGATGTGAGCTTTGTGGTTGTTGAAGCTGTTTGTATTGTCGGGCTAGAAGGTCAGGGGGGATATCTGGCAGCTGGTCGGAGTTACTGGGTGCCTTTGTTAGTTTTTTGACAATTTGGAAGAGCTCTTGAGGTTTGTTTATGGCTGTTGTGATGATTTTGGTGTGGTAGGTTTTTTTGGCGTTGTCAGTTTCTGAATGGTATGCATTGAGTTTGTAGAGGTATTTTGCTTTGTCGCTTTTGGTTTTTCTCCATTTCCTTTCGGTTCTTCTAAGTCTGGTTTACAGTTTTCGGAGGCTGGGGGTGAACCATCGGGCTTTTGAGGAGATGGGTCTGGTAGTGGTGTTGTTTCTGGTTGTGCTGGCTGCTGAGGAGATTGTGGTATTCCAGTTGTGGATCAGGTCATCAAGGTTGTTGGAGTCTATGTGTAAGTTAGGCAGGTTTTGTTGGGAAGTCTTCCTTGCTAAATGCTTTGAATCTCCTTGCATGGTGTTTGTTTTCTCTGTTATTTTTGAGTTGATAGGTGTGGGATATGTTGATGATGTAGTGGTCCGACCACGGTACTGGCAAGATTGTTGGTTTTCTGTATGAGGAGGCGGTTTGGGAGTTTAGAAATATGAGGTCAAGTATGTTTCCTTTTTCATGTGTTGGTTCTTGTATGATTTGTGTCAGGTCCATTGCTGTCATGGCGTTGAGGAAGGTTTCTGCTTGTTTCTCCTGGAGTGATGGGAGGTTGAAGTCTCCTAGGATAATTTGTTCTTTAGAAGGGCTGGTGCTTTCGGAGATGAGGTGTAGAATCTGTGGTAGGTCAGTGGTTGTGGTGGGTGCACGGTAGATCAGGCATATCGAGAGGTATTTGTTGGTGAGGGTGAGGATGTCTGCTTCATTGGAGGTTTCTGAGGCGTGGATCCGCAGGTGGAGGTTGTCTTTGGCAATGATGGCTACGCCTCCGCTTTGGCATGTGTCCGGGAGCAGTGTTGAAGGCTGTATCCCTTTGGTGTTAGCTGGTTCATTACTACTGTGTCGTGGTCTGTTAGCCAGGTTTCTGTTACACAGAGGATGTCAATCTTCTCTGTTGTGATCAGGTCCTGGAGCATGTGGTATTTGTTCCTAACTGAAAGAGCGTTTATGAGTGAAATGGAGAGGTGGTGGTGGTTTGTGGGGTTGGTGGTGCAGGTTGGTGTGCAATGTGAGCGTGCGTACGTGTGTGCATGGTTGTGTGTATGGTTGCAGATGCTTGTGGGTTGAGCTGTTGTGGTGTCTGGGCAGAGGGGGTTGTAGGGTTTGGCTGAGTGGGGGTAGAGGGTTAGGAGGGGGGTTAGGAGATAGATGGGGGTTAGGAAGGGTGGCATGTTGTGTGGGAGTACCTGGGTTCTCGGAGTGGTGGGGTCTTTTTCTTTGCAAGGTTGTTGTTGTTGTTGTTCTTCGGTTCAGTGGTGGAGGTATCTCTGCTGTTGGTTGTGATGTGGTTTTCTTTGACGTGGATATGTCGGTTGCTGCTTCTTTTTTGTACGCCTCAGTGCCACTCCTAAGGGCCACACCAAAGGGCCCTCTGGCGCGGGCCTGCCAGGCGCGGGCACACCCGCGAGGGACGCCGCTTTTATGGAGGCGGGCTGCTTTACTTTCCTTCTCCCACTGCCCCGATTGGGCAGTAGTACCGTGGGGGGTGGGGGGTCCCAGCGGCAGCAGCGGCTCCCTCCGGAGGCGAGGGACGCCGCTTTTATGGAGGCGGGCTGCTTTACTTTCCTTCTCCACTGCCCCGATTGGGCAGGAGTACCGGGGGGAGGGGGGGTCCCAGCGGCAGCAGCAGCTCCCTCCGGAGGTGAGGGATGCCGCTTTTATGGAGGCGCCGCTTTTATGGAGGAAAGATGCGATGAGATAGTGGAGGAGAGGTCCAATGGGTCAATAGCATGTATATCTCTAAAGAGGTTGGAGGAAACAGGGCGAGGTTGAGGTGGCAGGTGATGAAGAATGAAGCTTAGAAGGTGATGGTCTGATAAGGGAAGAAGTGAGATACAGAAATTTGAGGGTAAGCAATTAGAGAAGAATACAAGATCAATGCAGTAACCTTGCTGAGAGTGGGGGCATAGTGGGGGCAGTACAGCAAAGCTGGAGGTTGAATGATAAGGTAAGGGAGAGGAGCATCTATCAACACATCAAATCCAGACATCATACCCATAACAACCTGCTTCTCCGCTGTCTGCAACTGGCTCAAAATACACAATTTGAACACAGACCTCAAGACGACAGAGGCCATGTTCATCACAAGAGACATTGGCTTCAAACCACCATCTTCCATAGCTATTGATGGCACTCAAATCCAAGTGAAATAAGATATACGATACATCGGATTCACACTGGACCAACGCCTCAGTTTCTCAGCACATTCACAAAATCTTACTCGGTGCATTTACTTCAATTCAAAACGATCATGTATATCAAACATTTACTGACTAATCATGACTTCCATTCAGTCCTTCAAGCAACCATTGTCCCCCACTTCGACTACTGTAATATTATCTTTCAAGGCATACCAAACTCAACCATCCACTCTCTCCAACTTGTACTCAACATTGCTGCATGAATCCTACTCAACGCAAATAAAACCCCAGAACACATTACAACTCTTCTCAAACAACTGCATTGGCTTCCAATAAAGGAACAAATTAAATTCAAATCCATCTTCACAACTTTCAAAGTCCTCAACAACTCCTCATCACCACACCTTCAAAGGGGAGAGAGGTGACTGAGAGAAAGACCCTCAAGGAGGAGGTCGCAATAGTCTAGATGGGAGGTGACAGAAGAATGTAAATTGTTATTTTTACAGAATGATCAGGAAATTAAGCAAACGTAAGTGTAATATCACAGAGGCTTCTAGAAGTGTCTGGTATAGCTACCTGTCATCTCATGCTGATTCATATCTCATTCCCTTGTTCTGCGCCTAGAGAAAGCGTCTCTTAGACTTTGCTAAGCACATAACTCCCCTCTCCTCCTCCCTCCCTCCTTATCTTTGTGGTCCGTTATGATAAGGACAGAAAGAAGGAACAGAAACCCAAGGCCAGAAGGCATACTGCGTGTATCTGAGAGGCCAAAATTGTTAAAAGAAGTCAAGAGGCTGACCCTATATAAGACATAAAAGATTATGTACTTACTACTACTACTATTTAGCATTTATATAGCGCTACGCACGCAGCGCTGAACAGAAATATATGCAAAAGAGACAGTCCCTGCTCATCAGAGCTTACAATCTAGCCACAAGTGTGTCTAACATATTATTTTAAGAAAGCTGCTTCTTTTAGTTGCCGTATTGTAAGAGATGAAAGCCCTCAGCAGGAAATGTATGCAAGGCAGAAAAACTAGTTTTGCAGAAGTCAGGTCTTAGTTGCATAATGAAGCTATGTCAAATAAAAGAGGGTTCTCCATGGACCATCAGGATTGCGTCAGCCACACTTGGCGACGTCCTCCAACGGCACCATAGATGCGGAAGTGCTCTCTAGAGCTCAGAAAGGTGAGCCTTTCTGAGCCCGCCCCAGGTAGCCCACCTCACAGGCCCACCCTCCTAGCCAGCCAGTCTTCTTCCTTCCGCATTGCCAGCAAGACGGAATTCTGCTCTAACACTTAAAATTTTTTTTAATTAAATTAAATAAATAAATAACTACTATCAACGCGATCTACAATCAAGCATGCCGTAGCCGGGTATCAAGAAATACACGCGCTGCAAACACAAAATGAGTATCACCGACACTCACGATGTTTGCCTGCGCTGCTTGGGCCCGGACCACAGCACAGAGAACTGCTCAAAATGCTCTCGCAAAGCTCGGAAAGCAAGGGGACATGCTTTGAGAGAATACCTGGCATCCACAGCAAAATCGACTTCAACTGCGTCTTCTTCTAAGGCAAGTTCCTTGATATCTGCTACGCCGGCTCAGGATGCGCCCTCCGTGGCCTCCATCTCCAGCCGTGCTCCTGAAGTCGCCTCCGCTCCTGCCTCCGGCTCCCACAGAAGCCCTGCGGACGCCAACTCCAACCCCGGCGTTCGGCCAAGAAGCTCTTCAGCCCTTTCACCGGCCAGCCACGCGGCTCCCGATAATGGCGCTGCCCAATAGGCTGGAAACGACTCTGCCCCGCAAGCCTCCGGCTCCTCCCACTTCCAGTCAGGAGCGCCTCACTTCCGGCGCCGCAACTTCAGCCCTCGGGACCGTCTCTACTCCTCTCAGTCTCCTCCGCCTCAGATCTCCATGCCGAGGAATCCAATCGGCGCCAAGGAGAGGGGGCAGCACCGGCGCCGTGCAAGAAAACACCGGCGCCGCGATTCACGTGGCAGGACAACCAGGTATGAGGCCAGTGGCAGCGAATTGAGGGGATACCGCAGCAGATCAAAGGGCGCGACGCCGACCGCGGGAGGACCAGACAGCGCAGAAGCAGCAGCAACAGCACTAACAGCTTCAGATCCAGGAGCAGGGGGCGATCCAGTCACCGCAAACGCTACAGCACAGATTATAGAAGCAGCCACCTCAGCTTCTCCAGCAACCCCAGCCCTGAGGTCCACCGGCACTCCAGATCCTACAGCCGCGCTGAGTCCAACAACTCATCAGCGATTTTGAAGCTACTGACACAATTGGTCCAGCAAACGGCTCACCCACTGACGACCAAACCACCCGCAGTGGGACCAACTGATCCTAAGGCTCGAGACCCACCCGGACATGCACTTCCAGCCTCTCCTGTCCTGCAGTCGCCTACAGGATCCACGTGAGCCCTGCCTTCACCGGCCCACCCATCCCCAGATAGCACCGTGGAGGAACAGGACATTGAAATGGCCGTGTGTGCTCCGCAAACAGCGAGCACACAGCTTCTGTAAACAGACCCTAGCCGGAGCCGGAAGGGCAACGACCCCCACTGGAGGACCTCACGTACCCCAAGTTCCTGGGTAGAATAGCCTCCGCCTTAGCTCTCAAGGCCGCAGAAGAGGCAGGGGAACCCATACCGGAGGTCCTAAAATACCTCGCTACACCCAAGCCATTGTTCGCACTGCCTGTGCACCAGACATTACGAGACACCTACTTGAGGCTCTGGCAAACCCCAGCTTCTGTCCGCGCCTTCTCCAGGAAGTTGGAGTCCAAATACCAAGTACAACCTATACCCAGATTCGCGAAACCCCAATTGCCTCACCAATCCATCGTTGTGTCCTCTGCCCTCAAGAAGGCAAAATCCTTGCGCACGCACGCCAATAACCCTCCAGGTTGCGAACACAAACTTCTCAACGATATCGGCAAGAAGGTCTTCCAAGGGGCCATGCTCAGCGCGAGGATCCCGGCCCATCAGTTTCAGCATGTCCTCCTCCAGGACGCCTGCGTGGCAAACGTCAAAGCCGCCATCGCATCTCTGCCCAAGGAGACCCAGGCGGAGATATCCAAGACCCTAGTGGCTATGTCAGAAGGCAACAAGCACCTGGCCAGCACGGCATTTGACTCATTTGATACAGTAGTGAGAACCGCGGCTACAGCCATATCCGCCAGGTGATGGGCCTGGCTGAGAGCGTCCGGCCTGCGCGCCAACACCCATGACAGTATTGCCGACACACCCTGCTCAGGCGAATCTCTCTTCTGGGAGAAGATAACCGACACCGTGAATGTCATGAAGGAACATTGCATCAAGGAAGATGGTTTTGAACGCCATAACAGTACCCAAAAGCCCAGATTTCCAAGGAGGCCTTATTATTCATCCAATAAGAGATACCCACCTGCCAGCCAGAAATGGCAGAACACCAGGTACAAAGCAGGTTCATACCACGGACCCTCCCGGCAACGCAACTCCCAGAGGGACCACAAGCAAAAGAACAACAACACGCCTGCTAGCAAAAGCAGTCCTTCCTTTTGACAACAACTTGCAGGCGCCAACCCAGATTGGGGGTTGCCTGACCTTTTCCTGGAAGAGTGGAAACGGATCTCCTCAGACTCCTGGGTGCTACAAGTCATCCTGAGAGGTTACCACTTGTGGTTTGCAACATCTCCTTACCAGCGCAACCGCCCGATCAGCAACACCCCCCTCATCTGCAGCAAGCTATGACAACAGAACTTCTACACCTCCTAGCCTCACAAGCCATAGAGGAGGTACCCCCCGGCAGAGGAAGACACTGGGTTTTACTCCAGATACTTTCTCATTCCCAAAAGGTCGGGCGGTGTTCACCCCATCTTGGATCTGTGCAGACTGAACAAATTCATTGTCAGAGAAAAGTTCAGGATGTACTCTCTCAATTCTATCCTTCCTCTACTACAGACCGGCGATTGGATGGCATCTCCCCATACAAGCCAGGATCTCTTTTAAGATTCTAACTATGACCCACAAGGCCATCAAGAAATACCCAGCCACTGCCATTTCTGAGCTAGTATCAATTACACCTCCTAATCGGGTAAGAAGATCCAATGCCTCAAATACCCTCATTCTCCCTAAGGCAAGCACTAAGTGCTCCCAAGTTACCAGTTCTAGAGCCTTTGCCTTCTTTGCACCATCCTGCTGGAACGCTCTACCCGCAACTATCAGAACTATCAGTGATCTCTGTCAATTCAAGAAGGCACTGAAACATCACCTTTTTCTTCTTCACTATGATGCCTCAGTCTCCACCTCACATCCACCCACTTCCACACCTCAACGCAGCTCCCCAAGCACACGCATCTCACACTCTTGACTGAATACTCGCAATCACACATTTAACCTTCTCCCACTTTGAGATGCTTGTACAGTTCATTTAACCCTTTATATAGCTACATAAAGTGGTTTGTATATATTTATCATGTTTTTCCCTGTTAAAATTGTTTTAATGTATACCCAAGTTATGATACCTGTTTTTTGTAAACACAAATCAGCAATCTGAGATGTGTAGTTTAATGTTCACTGTAAACCGCGCTGATGTCAATAGCGCGGTATAAAAGAGACTTTAAATAAAATAAAAAATCTCTGGATCTCCAGGAAGCCTAAACTCACATCCGCATCCACATAATGCACAGACAATACTTCCGCTTCCAAGTGCTGTGTCGACACTACCGATACAAAGTCCTTCTCTTCGGCCTCTCACCTGCCCCGAGAGTATTCACAAAGTGCGTAGCCGTTGATGCAGCTCACCTCCGCAAGGAAAACGTCTGCATATTCCCCTACCTGGACGATTGGCTCCTCACAGCCCCCTCATCAGAAGAGCTACAGGAATCCATTCGGAAAACCACAAGCCTGATCTCCTCCCTGGGCTTCGTCGTCAACCTCACCAAGTCGCGCCTCACCCCATCACAGAGGCTCGAATTCATAGGAGCGGTGATCGACACTCGGACCTCGAAAGCCTACCTTCCAGTCCGCAGACAACTGGCCATCATCCCCCTAACATCCAGTTCCGCCGCAGTAGTGACTTGCTCAGCCAGATCCATTCTTCGTCTTCTAGGCCATATGGTGGCCACAACGTCTATCCTTCCCGTTGTAAAAATGAAAAGGTGCTCGCTCCAATGGCACCTGTGTGACCACTGGAACCAGCACTCTCACGGCCTCTCTGCCCGCGTCCTGATGACGAGTCAAGTCGCAGCTCCGCTGGTGGACGATACCAACGAATCTATCTGTGGGCAAGGAGATCCGCTCCCAAAAACAGCAAGTGACACTCACCACCGATGCGTCCAACATAGGTTGGGGCACACACCTCCCTCTACTCAACACCCAGGGAGCATGGTCCCCTCAAGAAAGCCAATGCCACATCAACCTCCTCGAGCTGAGGGCCATCAAATACGCCCTCAGAGCTTTTCGGACACAACTCCAGGACAAGTCAGTACTCATCCAGACAGACAGCCAAGTAGCCATGTTCTACATCAACAAGCGAGGAGGGACCGGGTCACGTGCACTCTGTAGGGAGGTGCTGGAGATATGGTCACTAGCCTTGGAGAATGAGTGCAGGCTGCATGCCTCCTATCTCCCGGGAGATCTGAACACTCTTGCAGACAAACAGAGCAGGCAGTTGCTGCCACACGAATGGTCCTTCCTCCCGGAGGTCTCCAACCAGCTCTTCAAACGCTTTGGAACTCCAAACATAGATCTGTTTGCCACCGAGCGGAATGCCAAGTGCCACTGTTCTGCTCCAGACACCCATCGGCCAAACGGTTGGCAGAGGATGCATTCGACGTGTTCTGGGGGGGAGTGGTCACTAGTGTATGCCTTCCCCCCCCACCTCCCTCATCCCGAAGGCACTGCAGCGGATCGTGCAGGACAAGGCCCATGCCATCCTAGTGGTCCCTCACTGGCCACGCCAGATGTGGTTTGCACTCCTGCTACGCCTGGCGCAGGAATCTCCCATTCGTCTGCCCCTCAGGCCGGACCTGCTGACACAGAACGAGGGCACCACGCATCACCCCAACCTCAAAGCCCTCGCTCTCACTGCCTGGAGGTTGAGCGGTTAAACCTCGCCTCTCTCCAGCTACCAGCGGACGTACAGGACATAGTCCTGGCAGCAAGGAAACCCTCCACCAGAAAGTCCTATGGCCTCAAATGGAAGAGGTTCAGTATCTGGTGTGCAGCGCACGACCTGGAGCTGACTACATGCCCGGTCTCCATCGTCTTGCAGTACCTCAACTCCTTATCCAGCCTCGGATTTAAGACACAATCCATCCGCATACACCTTTCAGCAATTGCTGCATTCCACGTGCCGCCGGATGGGGCCAACTCCATCACAGCGCTACCACTCACCGCCCGCTTCATGAAGGGCTTGACCAATCTGAAGCCCCCGGTTAGGCCTCCGATTCCATCCTGGGACCTCAACACCGTCCTCCAACGCTTAACGCAGGAACCCTTCAAGCCTCTCCAGTATGCTTCCTGGAAGATGCTATTCCTAATCACTATCGTATCCGCCAGAAGGATTAGTGAGCTGCAAGCACTGGTGTGCCACCCGCCGTATACGCAGCTGCACTTAGATCATGCATCTCTGTGGACCAACCCTAAGTTTGTGCCCAAAGTGCCATCGGCCTTTCACATCAATCGGTCCATTGAGCTTCCCTCTTTCTTCCCGGAGTCGCATGGATCGTACGAGGAAAGGCGCCTGCACACCCTGGACTGCCTAAGAGCCCTCCGGATCTATCTGCATAGAACACAGCCCATCTGGAATGGCAAACAACTATTCGTATCCTACGATCCCAATCGGCCAGGCAGGCCCGTGGGATCTCTGCTCTGTTGACCTTTTGCAATGCAAAGGTCTTATGGAGCAAGTACAAACATATATAAAGTAGAAACTGTTATGGAGACTTTAAAAGGAAGGTTTGCAAATAAACCATTAACCACCTGTACATGCAAAAAAAAGATAAAGCAAACTACATTCTTGCATGTGGTCTGTAATGTAAGGTAAAAAGGGGACTGTTGTAGTGTTATGGAAGGACAGACTAGATAGGCCATGTGGTCTTTTTCTGTCGTCATATTTCTATGTTTCTTAAGAGGGACTTATGTTAAATAAGGTAAAAGAATAAATAAAAGGGATGGGGCTATAGTAAACAGAAGCGGAGATCCACCTGTGCTGCCTGAGCACAGTAGATAGATCCATAACACTGTATTAGTTAGCCAATAAGATGCAGGGGGTAGGGGCTTGCTGATTTGACAAATCTATAAATGTCACTGAGATATGTCAAAGTGTGTGCTCACTTATCAAGAAATATGATATTTGACAACCCCTTTGCAATTGTAATCAATAAATAAATAAAAGAATTATTCCTTATAACAGTAGGTAACTAAAGAAGGGATAAATGTCTTAGTAGTGTGTGTGTAAAAAGGAAGGAATGAATTTTGCCAATGTTATAGAGAAAGAAGAGACAGGATTTAGCTGTCTGTTGGATGTGTGCAGAGAATGAAGTGTAAAGGTCTGAATGTCCAACTGAGTGTATGTGAATCTGGGTCTTATTTTCTGCAAATTGTCACAAAAGAAACTGTGCAAAAGAAAGAGCGAGAGAGGAAAAGAGAATCCAAAGGCATTGCAGGAAACAGAAACTGAGAGCATCATGGGAGGCGAATGAGGAGAAGAGCCTCAGAGGCTTGCAAGTAATAAAGAGCAGAACGTTGTTTCCTGGACTGAGCAGTGCTAGCCTCATTTCCCCTTCTGCTTGCCCCATGCAGTGTGTGTGTGTCTACAAGGCTGGATCCTGGCATTGCCTGGCACTGCCTCCCCTGCTGCCCTCCTCCTGCCAGTCTCCTACCTGCTGAGCGGAAAACCCTGTGGCCATTCTCCTGCCCTTCTCTGGAACACACCTTGGTTCCCTCTTTGCAAAGCTGGTGGTGTGAATTTTGCTGGTGCTAGTACGGAAGCCAGATGATTCAGTGGGAGGAAGTGTGAACAGAGACAGGGGCTGTACTAATGCTGAATCATCTCACCGATCCACTTCCTGAGATATTCACAGGCATATAAAAGCAGGGAAGCAGAAAGGACTTATTAACAATCGAATGCCCTGGAGGATTTCACTTGTCTGATCTATAGAAACAAAGATTTTATATGCACAGAACAAGTTCCAGCCACAGAGCTCTATAAATAAACTACAGCTTCTCTATGGGCGTGTCACAGTGCTCTCTGGGAACTGTAGTCCTTCCTAAGAGGGATTACTGTGTGGGAGTGTCACAGTGCACTCTGGGAGTTGTAGTCCTCCCTAGGAGGGATTACTGTGTGGCTGTGTACCAGAACACTCTGGGAGCTGCAGTCCTTCCTAGGAGAGATTACTGTGTGCAAGTTTCATAGTGCACTCTGGGAGTTGTGTTCATTCCTAGGAGGGATTACTGTGTGGGAGTGTTACAGTGCACTCTGGGAGCTCTATTCCTTCCTAGGGGATATTACTATGTGTGTGTCACAGTGCACTCTGGGAGCTGTAGTCCTTCCTAGGAGGGATTACTGTGTGGGAGTGTCACAGTGGGGGAGCTGTGGTCTTTTCTAGGGGGTATTACTCTGTGGGAGTGTCCAGTGCACTCTGGGAGTTGTAGTCCTTCCTAGGGGTTATTACTCTGTGGGAGTGTCAGTGCACTCTGGGAACTGTAGTCCTTCCTAGGAGGGATTCTCTGTTTGGGAGTGTCACAATGCTCTCTGGGAGCTGGAGTCCTTCCTAGGAGGGATTCTCTGTTTGGGAGTGTCACAATGCTCTCTGGGAGCTGGAGTCCTTCCTAGGAGGGATTGTCTGTTTGAGACTGTCACAGTGAACTCTGAGAGCTGTAGTCCTTCCTAGGGGGTATTACTGTATGGGAGTGTCACAGTGCACTTTGGGAGCTGTAGTCCTTCCTAGGAAGTATTACTCTGTGGGGGTGTTATAATGCACTCTGGGAACTGTAGTCCTTGCTAGGAGGGAATACTGGGTGGGAGTGTCATAGTGCACTCTCGGGTGCTGTAGAATTTCAAGCAGGTATTTATTTTTGGAACTGTTACTGTTACAGCTTGGAGGATCGCAAATCCAGCCTTTGTTCAGTTTCTGAGCATCTCCATGCATTCTTGGAATCAGCCCAGGGTAGGCGGAAAGGAGAGGAGAAAGCGAGGTTATTTACCTGTAACAGGGGTTCTCCATGGACAGTAGGATAAGTCAGCCACACTTGGTGACGTCATTCAATGACGCTGAGACGGAAGTACTCTCCATAGCTCAGAAGGCTTTTGCCCTTCTGAGCATGAGCCAACTGGCCCTATCCCCGGCTGGCCCCTAGCTAGCCAGTTTGTCACTAGCTGTGCCTTTGCCGCTAGGAGGCGGGTACCGGTCGGAGGCCAAATCCTTCCAGGGGAGGTGGGCAGGTATGTGTGGCTGACTTATCCTGCTGTCCACGGAGAACCCCTGTTACAGGTAAGTAACCTCGCTTTCTCCTAGGACAAGCAGGATGAGTCAGCCACACTTGGTGCCTCCCAAACTGCCATGTTATGAGTTGGAAAGGGGAGGCCGAGGGCCAGATCAGGTTCAGGGCGGCACTTTACGAGGGCTGAGTGTCTTATTGGGCCCTGAACATCACCGTTAGGTAGGGCAACACCAAAGTGCACTTGGTGGCGGTGCCAAACTTTGCATGCACGCAGTACAATGTGCAGTTTGTAGTGATAGTGGGCCTGCGCCCATGAGATGCAGCGTGTAATAATCAGGAACGTGTAACATGCACGCATGTGCCGCAGCAGTGATTGTGAGGGTATACAGTCTCAATGTGCAGCAGCTGAGATGCAGCAGCAGAGATGGAGTCCCATCAAACAATAGTAGTGAGGTAGTCACTGCGAGTAAGGAGATCACCAGCATCAATATCGGATGTGGTAGTCACTGCGAGTAAGGAGAGTCACAGCATCAATATTGGATGCGGTAGTCACTGCGAGTAAGGAGATCACCAGCATCAATATCGGATGCGGTAGTCACTGCGAGTAAGGAGAGCCACAGCATCAATATCGGATGCGGTAGTCACTGAGAGTAAGGAGATCACCAGCATCAATATCGGATGCGGTAGTCACTGCGAGTAAGGAGATCACCAGCATCAATATCGGATGCGGTAGTCACTGCGAGTAAGGAGAGCCACAGCATCAATATCGGATGCGGTAGTCACTGCAAGTAAGGAGAGCCACAGCATCAATATCGGATGCGGTAGTCACTGGGAGTAAGGAGAGCCACAGCATCAATATCGGATGCGGTAGTCACTGCGAGTAAGGAGAGCCACAGCATCAATATCGGATGCGGTAGTCACTGCGAGTAAGGAGAGCCACAGCATCAATATCGGATGCGGTAGTAACTGCGAGTAAGGAGATCACCAGCATCAATATCGGATGCGGTAGTCACTGCGAGTAAGGAGAGCCACAGCATCAATATCGGATGTGGTGGTCACTGTGAGTAAGGAGAGCAACAGCATAAATATCGGATTTGTTAAGTATTAACACAGCCACAGCAGAGAGGAGGACACTGCAAGCAAGAAACAGCAGCAATCGGCCATGAGTAGTTCATGGCCTGGTCGGGTGTGTCCATGACAGCTAGGCGATGTGTTTGTCCATGTTGTGATGCCTAGGTGGTGGTGTTTCTGGATAGGGTGTAGTGATAGCCAGGTGGTTCTGCCCCAAGTATGGCTGCTGGTCGGAGATGGACCTTTCGGCACGGTTAGAATTCCGTGCTCAGCTATAATTCTGTGATTGCCATAGGCGTGGCTGGAACCCCTGCTTGAGCCCCTGGCCAAGGTGGAGGGGTATGTGGAATCCTTGGTGGAGGAGTACACCAGGTATGTTGGGGGTCACATATGAAGAGTTGTGGCCCTTGTTGCTGGTGTGCTGTTTCGCATACGTCCTGGGTGTATAGCTGCATAGGGCTGTGAAGTTATGCAGTCTCTGCTCCTCCTGGGAGGGATCCCACAGTCTGACAGCCTGGTTGATGTGGTTTGGTCATAGCAGCATTGGCTGTGGTAGCATAGAGTGTGTGACAGGTGTGTCATCAGGACTAGTGGTTTGGAGCGCTATCCGAGATGGCATCAGGACTAGTTCTGTCCCCGGTGTGCTCACTATGTTAGCCAGATTATTTATTTATTTATTTTCATTCTCTTATATACCGCGCTATTCCACATCAGTGCAGTTTACATTGAACAAGGCATTATAACTTGGAGATAACTATTTTACAGGGAACATGGGCTATGGAGGGTTAAGTGGCTTGCCCAAGACCACAAGGAGCACCTGTGGGACTAGAAACCCCAGTCCTTCCGGCCCAAGATTGCTGTCCTCTAGTGGGATTTGAACCCCCGACCTTCCGGCCTAAAGTACCTTGCCCCAACCACTAGGCCACTCCTCCACTCCACAGTTGAGTAATGTGACAGCTCGGCTGCCGAGTGCAATCATCGGGGGCTGCAAAGCCAGGGGATTGGAAAACCTGTCTGGTCGCTGGTACTTGTTCAAGGTGCTGTAGGACTTGCATGGTGATGGTGCGAAGACATGAGTTTCATTCATATGGCATTGGTAAGTACAAGGCCAACAGGGTCAGGTCTGAATTACAACCTGATGAGGATGGTTTGGGCTCTGTCCATTTTTAGCAGTTGCCCTTCATGTTTTCCACGTGGTGGGCTGGTCGATCAGTGGTCAGCCCCACCTATGTAAGACGGAGCTGATGCCCAAGGTTGGTAGCTGTCCCTGGGAGGGCACCTTGCAGTCAGCCCTGCCTGGATGGGTGGGTACTGCCTGCAGTGGTAAGTCAGGGTTCAGAGTGGTAAGTCCTGTAAGGGAGTGGGAACCTGTTCCCTTTGTGTGCAGGTGTGGAACTATGGCCACCTGGTTGACTATTAGGCCTTAGAGACCAAAGCCATTGTGGCACCTTGGCGTGTGTTCTAATGCCCAACCGGGCCTGCAGCCAGGTCTTGAACCTGTGATGTTTGTGATATGCACCTGTTCTTGTGTGTATGTTACAGTGTTGCACTTGGGTAGATCATAAGGAGTATACCTAGACCGGTGATCCCCCGACTGGCATTGAGCCTGCCACCCTGCACTCATGTCCACAGTGGCTTAGGTTTTGGTGCCACTGTCCTGTGTCTTGTGTAGGAGTCACTCTGTAGGGGAATCATGGCGGTAGCCAGTAGCCCCTGTATCTGAAGGACAGGCGATAGCCTTATGCTCCCGTTCTGGAGGACTGAACGCAGCCCAGGGCTGTGGATCTTGGTTCTGCCATTGGCAGTTGTGAAGTTTCTCTGGGATGCAGGCTTTGCACGGCAGCTGTGTAGTTTGCCTGAGGTGCAGTCTTTGCACGGTAGGCCCTGGTATTCAGGTAAAGTAGAGACGTGTTCTGCAAGATCCTCAAAGAGACCTGTGGCTCTATTGGGGAGTCACCCCACGTCATGTTGACAGTGTGTCCCACCAGTGTTATGGGAGGATTGCCTTGGAAATGGTGGTGCTGATGTTAGCTTCAACAGCATCCAGTCAATGTGAGTCTTCTGGTGGTTCACCAGGGAGTCCAAGGAGGATAGGTATGGTTTGCTGGATCATTCCCTGTGTCTCCCATGAAGGCACGGTAGAGGTCAGCTCATTCTCGATGTGCGGGTAGACATCAGAATTTTTTTTTGAGTCCGCTGCCACCACACAGCACTGCCTCGGGGCGAGGGTGTTAGGTAGTCCTGGCAGAGGAGTATGAGGGCACAAGGCACAGGCCAGCATTTGGGAGCAGTTGTCCCTTGGCAGCAAGGGCAGCACTGCAGAGTTTGAGGTGCTGCTGGGTCCGAGGGACTGGAGGCAGATCTCCAACAGATGTTGGAGGCTAAGCTTGCCTCAGGAGCCCCAGCTTCAGAGGTGCTTTGTTAGTTTGGTTTTTTTATATACTTGCGGAATGGCCGACTCACTTTTTCCTTGGACAGCCTCAGTTGCCTTACTCCCGGGAGCAGAGGCTGGTTCTTGCCGGTGGAGGTACACAGTGCTGGGTGCACCATGTGCATCACCGCAATCAGCAAAAGTTTCTGGGCTATCTGGTCAATGACAGACTGTTCGCCTGTGAGAATGAACTTGTTTCCTGGTTTCTGAAGCTCATGCACTAACCAGTGGGCTATGAGGATCTGACTGCGTTCTAGGAGATGTGGATGTCATCTTCCAACTTCTTAGATATGGCTGGTGCATGGGAGACTCATCCAAGTCTGCCCAACCCTAGACTTTAGGCTGCTCTTCTAACCTGTCGGGCAGGCACTGATTGTGCTGCATTCATCAGAGGGGCTGTGCGTTTTCTTTTGAAGATTGAAGCAGATGTGCAGCCTCTGTACGGGTGTTTAATGTTCTGTGCAGGCTCTGTAATAGTACGTGGCCAAATTGGCCATTCTGGATCTGATCCTGGGCTCCTTCTGCCTTCGCTCTGCGGTCTAAGGCGGCTGTGTTGATGCCATGGGTTGTTAGTGGGAATCAAACCTTGGTCTCTTGGTTATCAAGGCAGTGCTCTAAGCATTAGGCTACTCCTCCACTCCAGCATGCAAGAGGCCTAGCAGGAGTGCGGTGAAGTAGCTATTTTGCCTCGCAAGGATTTCTCTTCTCTAGCTGCTGTACAGGGTACCACTGGCAGGTAGTCAGTCAGGCAATAGAGCACATGGTGTCATGATGGGCCCTAAAGCAATGCCTTGTTTGCAGGGGCAGAGTGATTTTAGGGGCGACAGCCCAACGCCATAAGGAACACTTTCCCTCCTCATCAGAACCTAGGCAATGCCTGGACAATGCTCTGATCTGCGAGATGGTGAGGGGAGGGGCTGCTGCCTCACTGCTGAGCTGGTACTGGGAAGCGTGACACCATTGTTGACATTGGCGCCGATGGGAGGAAAAGAGCACACAGCACTGATGCCATCGCTGAGATCGCAGTGCTGATCACGCACTCTGGGAGTGATGTCCCCATCGACACTGTGGACTCTTCTGAAGCTTCCCTGAGTGGGGCAAGCAGAGTTTGGGTATTCTGGTGCCACAAGGAAAGGGATCCTCTTCAGCAGCTGATTCCTCCTCATCAGAGTCTGGAAATGCTCTGCTCTGCGAGATGCAGACCTTCACGCTGAGGGTAGGGGCTGCCTATTCTAACAGCGTAGTGCAGCTCCAGATGACTGTCATGATATCGGCAGTGAAAGGAGGAATGCTGATCATGCATGCCGGAAGTGAAGTCCCCATAGACGCTGAACACTGCTGAAAGCTTTCCTGAGTGGGGTGAGGCCAGTGGTGAGCAGAGTCTGGAGCCTCTGGCCACACCACATTGTCTCAGGAGATCCCGGCACAGCGACTTGACCCTGATGAAGCAGAGTCCAGAGCATCTGGGCACACCACGCTGTCTCGGGAGATCCTGGCACCATGAGGAGGGGTGGAGGGAAATTCCTTTCAGTGATTCTAGCGCTGAGAAGGCGTTCCTACATCAGCATGGAAACCGTTGGCGGTGCATTTTCCAGATTGCTGGTTGCCGTGGTGCTGTCCATTGGTGCGGCTCCAGCCAATGGCACCGTGGGCCGGGTTGACGTGACACCAGCCAATGGAGCCGTGGGGGCGGGTTGACGTGGTGCCAGCCAATGGCACTGTGCCTGAGTACTTGAGTGGCTTGCGATGCTGTCCAATCCGGCGGAGGGAGCGGTAGCTTGCAGGGCAGCATGGCTGGAGCAAGATGGCTGTCCCCATGGTCCACACATGTGAGGATGGTCCCCAGAGTGTCAGAGGAAGCAGAGGAAGGAGAACGGGAAGGGGGGGCTGGCCGGGGATGGAGGTCTTCTTAGGCATGTCCTGGGCTGCCGCGAGGGCTTTTACATCCAAGCAGTGGCGGTGGAGTCCTGGAATGCCACGTCTTAGGAGTCGCATTGACCATTTAGAGCCTGCGGCTGGGGGTGGAGGCCCTTTGGCACATCCTGAGTGGTGGCAGAAGCTGGCGGTCGTGTCCCTCGAAGGTACGTGAGCCACGTTTGCCCCCATGTCACTGTGCCACGGCACCGGATAGGGAAAATTCTGCTGCCGGCTGGGAGCACATGGCTGGTAGGTCTACGAGCTAAAAGCTCAACCCCTTAGTCAGAGGAGTGCCGAACGCCACGGGAACAGATCTGACACAAAAAGTTTTGGACAAAGCATTAGTAGCAAGTTTAAAACTGATATATACATACGCAGTAAAGATGAGAATTTTTCTTAATTGTTTTAAAGAGGTTAGATTTCAGTTGTACAGTAGAGAAGTCCGTCTTGCTGGCTAGGCTGAAGAACTGAAACTCACTAGCTAGGGGCGGGCCGGGGGTAGGGCCAGTTGGCTCATGTTGGCTCATGTCGGATGATGTCACCAAGTGTGGCTGACTCATCCTGCTTGTCCTAGGAGAAAGCATGGTGAGCCTTTATTACTGAAGCTTGTGCTTTGTGAAAAGTACATCGGAGCGTGATACACTGAGGGAAAAAGAAACCTCTTAACATAGTAAGTGAGAGCAGATAATGACCTTCATGAGTCTTCTTGTCTGCTCAATGAGATTGCTGGGGTTATTCTCACCGCTCTGTGCAGGACAGACCCCCATTTTCTCCACGTCTATAATTAGTGTTGTTTACACTACTCTGTGCAGGTTACCCACGTCTACATTTTTTGTTGAAGTGCAAAAGTCATTTAAGTTTCCTTTGATTGCTTTCTCATGCCTTTTTGAATTTCTTCAGTGGTGTTGTTCTCACACCTGTGCCCCGTTAGGCACCAGTGGTGGGTCTGAAGTGCTCCATGAATAGGATGGTCTTGAGATTTCTCCAGGAAAAAATAGGAAGTCTGTCCTCACATATGGATGAAGTCGGGGCCAGGGAGCCCGCATGGAGCATTTCCCCAGCTTTCAAAGAAAGCCTTTGGGAATGCTACCATGCATGCGTGGTTCCCTTCCCGCCCAAGGGTGCCATCTTGCCCAGTCTCCTTTTTTCCTCAGAGCCCAATGGACGTCTGTCCTGTCTTCTCTGGAAAAGCTCCTTTAAAATTACCTCTAAGTGTTGATTTTCCCCGGTTTGCATATGTTAGAGGGAATATCATGTATATCACAAGTGACTATAAGTATTGTGATAAGGAAGCCGGTAGTGAGCCTATGGAAATAGGAGAAACTAATGATTTTGCTTTTAAGAAAAGTGACATCCCTGCAGTGCACAGGTTTCAGCTTCTGCCTAAAGAAAGCAAGCAGAGAGAAACTGAACCTAGGCTGCCACACCCAAGCTCTGCTGACGTAGTTGCAGGCTTGGAAGATAATTGCAAGCACCTGTCCAGAGAGGGAGAGACACTACCCGGGAAGCAGGGATATAAACCTTGGCTAGAGAGAAAACAAGGGGAGAAGAGAAGGAGGAGAGGTGAACTTGGAAGGTGGAGAGAGCCTGGGAGGAGAGAGTGGTGCCAACTGCCTGTGTACCCTGAGGTCGTCAGGTCTGTGACATGCTCAGTCTCCAGGCTGCTGGAATAAGTGCACTACCCTGTGATGCGGGACTGGACTGGAGTTCCTCAAGGAAAGCCAATTAGCAGGTAAAGCCTAATTTCACCTTTAAAGGTCTGAATCATATCTCCCCTGTCCCTCCTCTCCTTCAGAATGTACATATATAGGTCTTCAAGTCTCTTCTCATATGTCTTCTGATGCAGGCTCCAAATCATTTTGGTCGCCTTCCTCTGAACTGTTTCCAGTCTTGTTATATCCTTTGCGAGATATGGTCTCCAAAACTGAACACAATATTCCAAGTGAGGCCTCACCAGCGACTTGTACAGTGGCATTAGTACCTCTTCCTTTCTGCTGGTAATTCCTCTCTGTATGCAATCCAGCATCCTTCTGGCTTTTGCCACCGCCTTGTCACACTGTTTTGCCACCTTGAGATCCTCAGCAATAGTCAGCCCAAGGTCCTTCTCTTGGTCCATGCACACCAACAGCTTCTCCCTTATCACATGTAATTCCCTTGGATTTCTGCTTCCCAAGTGCATGACATTGCACTTCTTCATATTGGTCTAATGCTTGTCAGTTAAGATTTATTATTCCAGCTTTTGTAGATCTTTCCTCATGTTATCCATTCCCTCAGGGGCGTCCACACTGTTGCAAATTTTCGTGTCATCTGCGAAAAAACAGATTTTTTTCCATTTAGTCCTTCAACAATATCACTTACAAATACATTGAACAGTGCCGGGCCCAGGACCGAACCCTGTGGCACACTGCTAATCACCTTCCTTTCATCCGAGTGAGTTCTGTTTACCTTCACCTTCTGTCTGTCAATCAACCAATTTCTGATCCAGTTCACCACCTTGGGACCCACCCCCAAGCTGTTGGGTTTATTGATAAGCCTCCTATGAGGAACAGTATCAAAGGTTTTGCTGAAATCTAGGTATTTCACATCCATTGCATGCCCTTGATCTAGTTCTCTGGTCACCCAGTCAAATAATTCAAAAATATTTGTTTGGCAAGATTGTCCTTTGGTAAAACCATGTTGCCTCGGATTGTACAACCTGTTGGTTTCGAGGAAGTCCACTATTTGCTCTTTCAGGAGCGCCTCCATTACCTTTCCTGCCACTGAGGTTAGGCTTATTGGCCTGTAGTTTGTCACATCTTCCCTACTACCACTTTTGTGAAGAGGTACCACATCAGCCCTTCTCCAGTCCTGTGGAACTTCTCCTGTCTGCAAGGATCTGTTAAAACATCCTTTAACGGTCCTGCAAGAACCTCTCTGAGCTCTTTCAGTATTCTGGGATGTATCCCATGGCCTTGGCCACTTTCAGTTTTGCAAGCTGCCCTAACACATCATCTTCTGTGAATGGTGTGGTATCTACCCCATTCCCATTTGTATATTTGTCAACCTCAGGTGGTTCTTCTCCAGGATTTTTTCTAGTAAAAACAGAGCATTGTTTAGCATTTTTCGCTTTTTCAGTGTCACTTTCTACAAATCCATTCCCGGTACTTTTGAGTCCTGCAATTCCACCTCTGATTTTCCTCCTCTCCCGAATATACCTAAAAGGGTTTTGTTGCTACACTTCACATCTTTAGCCATCTTTTCTTCTGCCTTTGATTTTGCTATCCTTATTTCTTTTTGTCTCTTTTAATTTGATCCTGTATTCTTTCTGTGTTCCTCTGTTTGCAAACTTTTTGAATTTTTTGAAAGCTATGTTTTTGCCTTTATTTGTGCAGCCACTTCTTTGGAGAACCAAATAGGTTTCCTTTTTCTCTTGTTTTTATTTACTTACATACATATCTGTTGCCCCTTTTATTGCCTCCTTTAGTTTAGCCCATTGCAATTCCACTTCCCTTATCCCCTCCCATCCTGTCAACTCCTCCTTCAGGTACTTGGCCATTTTCCTGAAGTCAGTATTTTTGAAATCTAGGACTTTGAGCTTGCTGTGATTGGATTCTACCTTGGCTTTTATCTCACACCACACTGTGTGATGATCGCTGCTGCTCACATGGGCACCCACCCGAATATTCGACATGCTATCTCCTTTGATGAGCACTAAATCCAGTACCGAGCAGTCCCTGGTCGGTTCTGTCACCATTTGTCAAAGTAATGCATCTTGGAAGACATCCATAATTTTTTCTAGATTTGCAGAAGGAATACTCCAATTCACATCGGGTAGATTAAAGTCGTCCAATATGATCACTTCCCCCCCTTCATGGCTATCTTTTGCAGTATCAGCAGTCAATTCGCTATCTGTTTCTTCGGTTTAAGTTGGAGGCCTATAGACTACACCAGTATGGATGACAGTGCCATCTCCTCTTTCCAACACAATCCCACATCCCCTGCATTTCAGCAGCTTTAATATTGCTTTTGACATATAGGTCTACTCCTCCTCCTTTTCTACCCTTTCTATCTCTTCTGAATATATTATAGCCAGCTATGGCTATATCCCATTCGTTAAACCATGTTTCTCTAATGGCCACAATGTCCAAGTCCATTTCCACCATTAGGCCTTCCAGATCAGTAACTTTGTTGGCTAGGCTTCTAGCATTCATACTCATTGCTTTCCAGCATTCGTTGACTGGCTTGCCTGTGTTTTGCATGGATTTTGTTCTACATACCCCTTCCTACTTGCTATTGATGTGTGGTTTAAAAGTGTGGCTGTTTCCGATGTCATTTTTCTTTTGCTGGGAGTGATGTCCTGAACTTATCCTCCTCCATCCGTCACCCCCTTTCCCTAGTTTAAATGCCTGTCCACATGCTGCATGAATTTTTCACTTAAGATCCTTTCCCTGCAGTGGAGAGATGCAATCCATCAGCACAGTATAGTCTCTTGTTGATCCATCTGTTTCCCCAGTCGCCAATATATCTCAATATTTCTTGTTTGCACCAGGTTCGGAGCCATGTATTAAAGTCGTTAATGCGATGCAGCCTTTCTGCCCCCTTACCATGAACAGGTAGAACTTTTGAGAATGCTGTAGTGTTAATAGTGGGCTTGAGTTTCTTTCCCAGAGTCTGAAAGTCCCTTTGAATTGCAGAGGCACTGTTTCTAGCCAGGTCATTTGTGCCCAACTGGATGACAACATCAGTCTTGGAGTGCTCACTTTCTGTAGTAACTATACCAACAATTTTGCTTATATTCCTGCTGGCTTAAAAGCCTGGTAGGCATTTGACCATCTTCTCTCCTTTGAATTGTGTTCCAAGTTGGTGCCTCTGATGATGGAATCTCCAAGTAGTAGTAGTTTTCTGTTTTGTGATTTGTTTTTTCTTCATATTTGGTGCATTATCAGTAGATTGGCTCTTGACTCTCTCATTTAAGGGTACTTCAGTTTCCACGGATTGGGCACTCTTATTATTCAAGGCAGAGAAGGCATTATGCAGGGATATCTCTTGATGTATAGGGTGTCTCTGCCTTACAGGTCACAACCTACCAGAGTCCACTGTGATCTATTTGTTCCTGGACTGTTTGAGTCTTTGTGGGAGTGGTGGTGAATTTAGTTTAGTTTGTACCCTAGAACAGGTGTGTTTTAATTGCAGCTAATTCTTCCCTTAGAGTCTGTTATGCATAGCAGCTAGCTTGAGGCATATAGGGCAAGCTCTTAGGTTCCAAATGATTCTTCTCAGAATGAAAGCACCACATTTATTGCATTGAATACACAGCGTGCTGATTAAGCAGTCCTAGGAGAAGGAGAAAAGGGGGCTGTAACACCTAATTAAAAGGACAGACGTCGGGGGGCGGGGGCACTCGTGAGCCCAATCAAGATGGCCACGATCCCGTGAAGCTCCTCAGCTTCTTCTCCTAATTCCCTGCTTAGACTACTAATATAGCTGACTTGATCAGATCGAGAATGCTCCCAATAATAGAACTTAGACAGCCACACAGAAAGATGTAGCCAGATTTATTCTCCTCCGAACAGATGCTCCTGCTTTCCTTAATCCACCTGTGGGATTCCCTGAGGGGACTTGGAGTCCGCGAAAAGCCAAACACAGGCAAAATTCCTACATGATCGGGATCTGCTGGCTAAACCTAGTGAAGCTCTTTTTCACATGTTCCATCTACCTCCGATTGTCTGATCTACTAAGCAGCAATGATGAATTTCATTCGGCACAGTGAGGTAAATTAATGAATATGGACGCCGATAATAATGTCCTTAACAGAAGGAAGTGTTGATCCCTGAAGCGTGTGACTATCTGCATGTGTTCACTGAAGAGTTTTAGTCTCTCTGGGTGCTAGATGTAAATGTTTGATGAAACTTCTAAATTTACTGGCGCCGCCATTACAGACATACCTGTGAGGAAGCACAGTGGAACGCAGAAGGGGGCTCCGATTCTGGCGGGAAAATTGCTATGTGAATTCCCTGGAACGCATAGTGGGGCTGACAACTCCCGATGCTCTTCTGAAACGCACAGCGGCAGACTGCTCCACCTCCTAAGATGGCCGCCGATCCCTGGAATGCATCGTTGAAATGCATTGAGTGACAGGCAAGATGGCCACCATAATTTAAAGAGTCCAGCTGATCGCT
Organism: Ichthyophis bannanicus; assembly: GCA_033557465.1. NCBI lineage: Eukaryota > Metazoa > Chordata > Amphibia > Gymnophiona > Ichthyophiidae > Ichthyophis > Ichthyophis bannanicus. The sequence goes on along the minus strand of CM066031.1, from coordinate 25,563,104 downwards.
CCTGTTTCTTCGATGATTGGGGAAATGACTGAGATCTGAATCCAGGGTACGGATAGAGGCTAAAAAAAAGTAAAGAAGTTTAAATTTTATTATTATTTGAAGCTGCAGTCCGTCGGTGCTTGGTTTCTATGGGAGAAAGTTAGAATTTCAATTACTCTCCCTTTTGCACTGAGCTATGCCTTAGCTGGGAGCTCCCTCTTGTGGCACTTCAGAGTAAAGGAAAATAAAAGTCTTTTCTTCTTAACTTTCATCTATCAAAGTGAATCCTACACCAGTGTTTCCCAACCCAGTCCTCGGGGAACGCCAGGCCAGTCAGGTTTTCAGGATATCCCTAATGAATTTGCATGAGATATATATGCATTAGAGATAGCCTGCCAACCTGACTGGTTTGTGGCCCTCCAGGGCTGGATTTGGAGACCCCTGCCTTACACCTCTGTCATTTAAGATTGTGAGTGGGCAAGGTACAGATGTCCTAGACATCGAAAGGGTAGATAGAATGTGTCACATTCCTCCTCACTTCTCACCACCACCAAAATATTGTCTATTAGACAACATTTTGGTGGTGGTGAGAATCGAGTTTGTCATGTCTAATACAATGGGAAAGATTACCGTATCATTCTGCCACACTTTCTTGGTCTCTGACTGCACTTCCTGGTACTTCAGGATCTTCTTCCTCTCCACACAATTCAGAGAATAATTATTTGGAACAGACACCTCTATTATCAATATTGTTGATATATTATTCAAGACTACCAGAATGTCAGTTTATTTTCCCCAGTGTGAGTTCCATGATGCTCACTAGTCTTCATTTTGTGCAGAAATATCTCCCACACTCCATTGTGGGTTTTACGATGCATCACTAGCTCTGAGTTCCAGTGGAAACATATCCCACATTCAATACAACTATATGGTTTCTCCCCTATCTGGGTTCTATGATACAGCACTAATTGTGATTTTGTGACAAAATATTTCCAACATTCAGTACAACAAAAAGATTTCTCCCTGATGTGGATTCTATGATGCCGCACTAGATGTGTTTTCATGAGGAAACATTTTCCACAATCAGTTCAAGGAAAGGTTTCTCCCCTCGTGTGGGTTCTATAATGTCGCACTAGATATGATTTTGTGAAGAAACATTTCCCACAGTCAGTACAACTAAAAGGCTTTTCCCCTGTGTGGATTCTGTGATGCAGCACTAGTTGTGCTTTCGTGCGGAAACATTTCCCACAGTCAGTACAACTAAAAGGTTTTTCCCCTGTGTGGATTCGGTGATGCAGCACTAGTTCTGCTTTCGTGAGGAAACCTTTCCCACAGTCAGTACAACTAAAAGTTTTCTCCCCCGTGTGGGTTTTATGATGCCGTACTAGATATGCTTTCGTGAGGAAACATTTCCCACAGTCAGTACAACTAAGAGGTTTTTCCCCCGTGTGGGTTCTATGATGCCGTACTAGATATGTTTTCGTGAGGAAACATTTCCCACAATCAGTACAACTAAAAGGTTTCTCCCCTGTGTGGGTTCTATGATGCCTCACTAATGCTGCTTTTCTGTGGAAACATTTCCCACATTCAGTACAACCAAACGGTCTCTCCCCTGTGTGGGTTCTATGATGAATCACAAGTTGTGAGTTTTTGAGGAAAGATTTCTCACATTCAGTACAGTGAAATCTTTTCTCAGCCCTGTGGATTTTCTGGTGCATTGTTACGGAGTTGTTAAGAGCGAAATGTCTTCCACATTCAGGGCTTTTAAAAGATGTAGAAGGTCTCTCTGTTGGGGTTGTGCTCTCTGCTGTGTGGGTTTCCAGGTGGCTTCTTATGCAATTACTATGATTCAAATGGCTCTCACACTCAGTACGTGGAAAATGTCTCTCTTGCATGTGAGAGCTTAGGTGGAGTGCTGGGTTCACCTCGTGTGTGAAAGAGTTTCCCCATTCTTCTCTCTTCTCCCTTCTCTTTTTTTCCTGTGTGACCCCGTCACCTGCTGGACATAAAAAGAAGGCACTAATCACATGTTGGGACCACAGAGGTATTTCTGGGTCTCCTGATATCAAAATCCCTGCTCTAAGATTATCCCACATTTCTGACCAATCAGCTGTGATTAATGTGACAGAGGAAGAAAGTTAATCTCTTACATGATTTCATTTGATTTCATGATGTCCCACCTTTTATACAAAAGAGCAAAGCAATTTGCATTAAAATTAAATAATTACAAATTACTGGCTAATGTTCAAGGCACCTTCTATATGTAAACAAAGAAATATGACAGCAGTTAAAGACCATACGGCCTCTCCCTTCTGCCCTTCCATACCATCTTTGACTCAACTCTCTTTCTCTGCAGCATGGCTGAAACCTGTTGCTTCGTTCTCTATAACATCAGAAATATTTGTCCCTTCCTTTCTACACAAACTACTGAGAACCTCATCCACTACTACTGAACATTTGTATAGTGCTATAAGACATACGCAGTGCTGCACAGACACATATATAAAAGACAGACCCTGCTCGTCAGAGCTTAAAATCTAGTCAACCGGAACTCACGGTTGACTTATTCGTAGCAAAATGGCAGCTGATTGGTTGTACTAAACACGTGATGAGAGGAAGATAACACATTAACTGTAGACATGGGATACAGCTAGGGGGGGAATGATAAGGAAACACAAAGGAGATCAGGCAACTCAACTTACAAAAGTGGCATCGAAGAGGTGAGTTTTGAGCCTCAGTTTGAGAAGGGCTAGTGAAGGCGTCTTACGTATAGGCTCAGGTAGTTTATTCCAGGCATAAGGAGTAGCAAGGCGAAAGGAGTGAAGTCTGGAGTTAGCAATTGAAGAGAAGGGCACAGATAGAAGAGGTTTGCAAGAAGAGCGGAGTTCCCGAGGGGTGGAGGGTGGGTGTAGGGAGAGCAAAAGAGAGGAGAGAGGTAGTGAGGAGCTGCAGAGTGAATGCACTTATAGGTCAGCAGAAGTAATAGTTTGGCAATGAAGTGACTTGAAAAGAGGGGTAATATGAGCATGACGAGACTGGCGGAAGATTAGCCACGCAGCAGAGTGTTGAAGAGATTGAAGGAGAGAGAGATGATTCGGAGGGAGACCAGCAAGCAGCAGGATACAGTACTCTAGATGGCAGATGACAAGTGTTTTATTATCCTAAGACTGAGAAAAGAGATAGGGGAGACGAGGGTTAGAGGGAAAATATGAAACAATTTCAAGTGGCAGTGAGACATCCAAGCAGCAATGTCAGAAAGGCAGGCAGAGATCCTGGCCTGGATTGCCAGAGAGAATTCAGCTGTAGAGAGGAAGATCTGGGAGTCATAAGTGTAAAGATGGTACTGAAAGACTTGGGAAGAGATGAGTGCACCAAGGGACTGGCTATATAGAGAGGAAAGGAGTGTGTCCAAAACAGATCCTTGGGGTACAGCAACTGAGTGCGGGATAGCAGCAGAGGAGGATCCACCAGAACAAACACTGACAGATCAATCGGAGAGATAAGAGGAGAACCAGTACAGTACAAAGCCCTTAAAACCAAGCAAGGACAAGGTATTGATGAGTAGCAGTAGTAATACTTTGGAGGAAAGATGTGAGAGAGGAGATATGGCAGAGATGTTTAAATATCTCTGTGGCATAAGTGCTCAGGAGGAGAGCCTCTTTTAATTGAAAGCAAGCTCTGCAATGAGGGGACAATTTATTTTATTTATTCAACAAGTTTTTTATACTGCCTTCTCATACGATCAAAGCAGTTATGTTAAATAAACCTTACAGAGAACTCAATGTGTAAACTTAGGAAGGGGTGATATGCAAGGTTTGCAAAGAGGCAAAACATATACATTGCAACATATGTACAAGAGTTAGATATTGTTTTAGGCATGGGAGATAAGGGGGAACAACTAGGTATTGTTTCTGAAGTGATTGGTGAAAAGGAAGGTTTTGAGATGTTTTCTGAAGTCCTTTAAGTCCTTTGTTATCCTTACCTTCTCTAGGAGGGAATTCCAGATGGCGAGTGCCGCTCATGAAAGAGCCCTCTTTGTTGGTGTAAGAACTAGGAGTTGAAATGGTGTCTCTGTTGCTCTGTCTCTTAGGTCTGCTGTTTAGTTTTGAGCATATCAGTTCCTGTAGAATTGCGGCTGATGTGGTGTTTCTTATCTTGAAGATAGTCAAGGCAGTTTTGTATCTGGCACATGAGGTAATTGGTAGCCAGTAAAGCTGATATAAGAGCAGTGTTATGTGATCATGTTTGGCGGATTCTGTGATGATGTGGGCAGCCTTGTTCTGGGCTAGTTGCAAAGGGAGTTACAATAGTCCAGCATGGGGATTATAACTGCTTGACAGACCGTGCAGAAGTGGTATATCTATGTGCAGCAGCACATAGATATTTCAGCCCCACTTGATCCCTGCTAACACGGGTTCCGTGAGTCCCACGGTATAGAGACCTTACTCACATTACTTATCAACACCTTATCAAGAGGGATTGACAAAATTGAAAATGGGTTCATCCTTATCTTCCTTGATATCTCGGCAGCTTTCGACTCGGTTAACCATGTGCAACTTCTCCACCGCCTCCAAGAAAAGGGAGTTCAGGGATCGGCTTGGGAATGGTGTAGATCCTACCTAACTAACCACTGGCAACATCTGATCCTTTCCATCAACAGCAGGGTGTACCTCAAGGATCCTCTTTATCTGCTTTACTATTTAACATATACAGTATATGCAAACGATCTGTGAAATCATCAGAGCATTCAACATCTCCAGTTTGATCTATGCAGATGATGTCCTGATATTCACCCCAATAAACATCAAGGCCCCCAACTTCTCCCCCATAATCGATTGCTTCAACGCGATTACGGACTGGCTCTTATCCCAGAATCTGCGAATAAACTTCAAGAAAACCGAAGTCCTATTCGTAACCAGGAATAAGAAATTCTCTCCCACCACAACATTGAAGGTGAGAGATGCGGAACTACCATGTAAATCATCGATTTGCTACCTGGGAGTCACCATAGATCAAGAACTGACCTTCAAAGATCACATAAAGCAGACTGTCAAATCCATCTACAATAAAATAAGAACGCTGAAACACCTAAGACCTCTACTTGCCCCTAACGATTTCAGAACAATCTTCCAATCCCTTGTGACACCACATTTTGATTACTCCAATATCATCCTACATGGTCTGCCCAAGAGCACCCTCAACCCACTTCAATTGGCGATGAACTCAGCAGCCTGTATCCTCTGCTGTACTTCCAGAAGGGACCACATCACTCCTATACTAACATAGCTTCACTGGCTACCCCTTCAAGCCAGGATCACCTACAAAGCACTATTGCTTTCCTTTAAAGCAATCAATCAGATAGACCCACCTTCCCTCTCCTCACTTCTTATCAACACTCCCACAAACAGGCTAAGAAGATCAGCAGCCGCTAATACCCTCGCTATACCAAATGAGTACACTAAATGTAACCAAGCAACCAGAGATAGGGCCTTCACCCTATTCGCTCCAACATGCTGGAACAATCTCCCTCCGCATATCCGATCAATAAAGGACCTTTCCCAATTTAGAAAGGTCCTTAAACACTACCTATTCTGTCTTCACCTTTTAGGCACTAACCCTACACCCCCTCCCCCCATCTCTCAAATCACCCACACAGCCTCTGACACCCCAACAACATAGCCCTGATAGAATACGAATCAGACCCTCTGCACACCCAAAAGTCCATAGACCTCAAATTCTCTACACCATGATTTCAATATGTTATGTGAACTGTAAATTGTCCACAGGTGAAATATCTGTTTTGTATATAGTTTCCCCTGTTACTTCCAAGTTACTGACCCTGTTGTAATGTAAGCAAAAGATTGTTCTAATGCGAAAATTTGTTATCTGTAAACCGCGCTGATACCAAAGAGCGCAGTATATAAAAATTGTAAATAAATAAAATAAATAAATAAGTGATCCAGACTGAGGAGGGTTTTAGTCTTTGGATAATAGTGAGCTTTTGTAATGCGTTCCTGGAAGTTCTGTTGATGTGGGCTTGGAAGTTTAGAAAGTGATTAAGGGTGATACCAAGGTAGCATACTTCCTCTTTTACTGGGATTAGAGTGTCCGTGATGGAGACTGATGGGGGGGGGGGGGTAAAGGAAGAGTCCCATGTTATGAATAAGCACCTCAGATTTTTTGAAGTTGACTTGGAGGTTGTTGGAAGCCAGACAGTTGCTCATCTCCTGCAGGCATTTAGTGATAGCCATATAGTCTGGCATGTTGAGATGGATAGGGGAATAGACCATGATGTCATCTGCATAAATGGCATAGTTAATTTTGTGCTGCTTGAAAATGCTGCAAACTAGTTGTAAGTAGGAAGGGCAGGCAGGAGAGTGGAGGTGTTTGAACCAACTTTGACTTTTTGTTGTCTGTCAGTGAGATAGGATTGGAATCAGTTGAATGTTGTGCTGTGAAGTCCAATGTTAGTTGGTTTAAGAAGATGCTGTGTGATTCAATGTCAAATGCCAAGGAGATGTCAACAAAGACGATAAAGAATCCAGTTTTTATGTTGTCGATTCCTCTTAGGAGTATGTTGAACAGATGTATGAGGAGAGTCTCAACACTATGATTAGGATGAACTTCATTTTGGTGTTGTTCCAGAGAAGCATACAGGTCAATATGGTCTTGCAGTTGTCTCTGCAACACATTTTCAATTATTTTGGATAGAAAGGGCAGGCTGGGAATAGTAGAAAGTTGCAGGATCAGAGCTGTTGTGAGTTGTATTTTTGGATGTTTGAGAGTAGGGGGCATGTATCCTTGAGATAGAGATGAGCTTATGGTGTTTTGGATACAGTTGGCAACTTTGTCCTTGACTGATTTGATCCACATGACTGGGCAGGGGTCAGAAGGCACTGTACTGGTTTTTAAGGCAGTGATGGTGTGGAATATTTGCTTCGTAGTTCAGTATCATTTGTGTTTGATATTGGTTTCTGCAGTTGAGGTGTTGGATGTGTTTGGTATTGAAGTTCTTAAGGGTGGTTTCTTCTTGTTGATGAGGAAATCTTCAAAGATCTGGGGATGGATAGTGTCTTCTTTGTGGGATGGATTCTTCGTGAGTGTGCGGACAATTTCAAATTGTCGAAGCTTGTTGCTGACTTTTAAGATAAGGTTGGTATGGTATTCTCGATTGTGCTTGTTGATCAGATCATTGTAGTCTCTGCATTTTCTGGTATTGAAGAAGGGTGGCTTGTGACCAGTCATGTTTCCATTTATGCTCTAACTGGCTAAGTTTTTGTTTCTTTTCTGATATTGCGTCAGAATACCACAGGGCAGATTTGGATCTTTCTTGTCTATTTCCAAGATTTGGGTGCTAAGGAGACTTCACTGATGCATTGATGGTGCAGTTCCAAGTTTTAATTGCCTCTTCTGGATCTGCAAAGTCCTGGCGAAGGCTGGTCTTGGTTATATCCTTTAAATCTTATTTCAGAATGGGGTATTCTCTGTGATTTTCCTTGTTGAGGGTGGTGAACCTTGAAATGTATAGCATGGTAATCTGACCAGGATATTGGTAGGGCAAGAGGGGTCGTTATGCTGTCCTGTGAGTGAAGGTTCTTTGGGACAAAGATGAGGTCCAGAGTAGAGCCTGAGCGGTGACAGGAACCCTTGAGGATTTGGCAGAAGTTAAGTGATTCCATTGCCTTGTGAAAGTAGCTTCTTCTCTGCCAGGTGCGTAGCTCAGATTTAGGTTGCCTAGTAGTATAAGCAGCTTATGAGGAGAGCTGGCCAAACATATGGCTTTGAGGATGTCAGATGTCTCATCAGCGGGAGCGTTTGGGGCTCTGTAAATAAGACAAATGGCTAGGTCTGTTTTCTATCGTGATTAAGCCACAGTGTTTGTGGCTTAGAGATTGAGATATTTTAAATTTAAATTTAAGGGCCATTCGCACCTCTCTTGTGGATGCGTGGACGTTTGAAGCAGTAAGGATCGAGGCGTGATCTCAGATAGAATGACCTGGTCAGTGCTTTTTAGCCAGGATTTGGTGATGCAGAGGATGTCAGTCTGGGTGATATTGAATATAGTCTATGATGGTGTTTCTTGTTTCAGACGGAGCTAGCAATGATTAGTCCAATGTTAATTGGAGTGATTAGCGTGTGTTGGGTGAGTGTTGGTTTGAATTCTTATTAATCTGTGGGTTTGTCTGTAGGCATGCTTATGGGGATTCATCCATATGTGTGGGTGGCAAGGTATGTGTAGTAGGGGAGGTTGTAGGGCTGTTGTGGGTATGTTTATGGTATAGGTAGCTGTTGATGAGTGGCAGAGTAGGATCCAGATGAGAAAAAGGGCATACAATACTTGTTTTACTGGCAACATTGGATTCTGTGGCATTATAGCAGTTTTATGTTTTTTGGTAGAATCATAGAAGGGTAGGGGGTGGGGCTCTTTCAGCAGTGAGTTCCATTTCTGATGAGTGGTACTTACAGTTTGTTGTTTTCTTGCTGAAAGTGTGTCCTGATACAATCCGAAGTGTCTAGGAGATGTGTGGGGTGAGAGTTTTCTGCTTCTGATAGGGGTTAGGTCAGCAGCGAGGTCTTCAAGGTTGTTGAGGTTTTTTGAGGTTGTTGGGCTTAGTGTTGGCAGTTTTTTGTTTGGGTTGAGCTGCTTTTTGCATGTCTGCCTGCTTTCCCCACCTAAGGGTCTAAGCTGCAGCTGCGGCTGAAGGCATTTCTTTTCTAAGTTGCTGTGGTGGGCCCTGATTGGCCTTTAGATGGAGAGTGGAGGGGTTTCAGCCTCCCACTCTCTTTTCTGATACCGATTTGGGCTCTGTGTCTTGCAGCGCCTGATGGATGAGGGTGAAAGGGGATAGATTCAGGAGTAATATGTGGAAATATTTCTTTATGGAAAGAGTGGTAGATGCGTGGAATAGTCTCCCAGTGGAAGTAGTAGACATGAGGACTGTATCTGAATTCAAGAAAGCAGGGGACAAACATAAATGTGCTGCTGAGAAATATACATGAAGACAACAGGAAGCAATGTAGAAGAGAGACTGATTGAAGATATGATGGACTATATTATTTTTTAAGTACTGTACAAGGATATTCCTGAAGGGATGAAGTTAGAAGAACCATCTATATATGTATAGGGGAAGGTAGGCCAATCCTTGTGGGAGCCTTGAACCCAGTATCCCAGGTTTCACCGTACTCATCTCCCACTCAGCTCTGCAGGTTCTGTATCTAGAGCTGAATTATATATTGATGATTTATAAAATACTGCTTATTGTACCTGGTGGGTACTGGGTGTTAATATGGCTGAAAATTGATATGTGAGCACATTTTCTGGACGTGTCCTATCTCTGGAACCTGGAAGAATGGTAGATGTAGTATAATAGATCAGCCCCACCGTCTGCTGGAAATGCAGATTTAGACATACAGTCCTTAACCAGGGAGATCAGAGTCTCATAATTCTCCTTCATCACCTCCCTGTAAAGCTCCTTCTGCCCCTCATCTAAATACTCCCACTCCTCCTGGAAGAAAGAGACAGCGATGTCCTCAAACGTCACCCGCATCTGAAACACAAACCAGAAACACACTCAGGGACACGTGGAGGTGCTCAGAGTACATTAGATGTCAGCTGGCTTTTTCTCCTCCCCTAGAAATCCAAAAGAGCTCTGCATTTAAAACTTGTAGGAACAGACCCAGAAGCTATTACCGGTCTCCAGAGCACCGGGAGTGGAAGCACTTTGAGTGGATCTCTCTGTCTACGTTTTTATTCTTTTTCTTTTACTTGCTTTGAATAGTTTCTAGCTGCCTGTACCTTGTCTGTCTTTTTGGAGTTACTGTAATTGCACTGCTTTACTTACTGCCTGTGTTTAACATGGTAACATACTGTAGTATATGACGGCAGATAAAGATCAGTATGGTTCATCTAGTCTGCCCAGCAAGGTGGCAAGAGTCGGTGCACATGCCGCTCCGTGCAGGTCACACCTCCGCATGCCTTGGGTTTAGAGGTGTACTAACTGCTCTCTGTAAGTCACCCCTATTTTTTGAGATATAAGAGATAGTTATATTTATTTTTATTTTATCCTGTTGCTTTACAGGGATACACTGTGTCTGTCCCATGCCATTTGGATTCTGTCACTGTATTTGCCCCCATCACTTCCATCGGGAGGGCATTTCAAGCATCCACTATGTAGATTTCTTTAGCCCTTAGAAAATAGTGGATGCAATATAGGAATTACCTTGCTTTAATTTTTTTATTCTATTTTATATTTTATTAAATATCGAACTTATTCATACAAATAAGTAACAAAGAATATAGGAAAATACATAACATAAGAATCCAATATCAAGCACTTCACTATATAACAGTCCACATTATAGGGAGGAGTGGAATAATCTCACAACTATACCAAAAAAAAAAAAAAAAAGGAAACAAAACCATACCCAGGACCCCACAATTCAATCTATACCTTTAACTACTATCCCTTCATCGACGTGAGACTCATGATTTTTTAGGAAGACAGCCAAATGAACAGGATCCACAAACCCATATCGTTTCCCACGATGCTCCATGCTTTAATTTAAAAAAAAAAGAGTTAAAATTTTCAGCCTGTTCTTTAAAATAATATGTTTGACCTGTATTGCAGAGACAAGTCCGTGCTCTGATAGATAACAGCTGCCCTGCAAGGTCTTTGGCTTAGAAAGTCAAACTCGTAGCTTACTGCCATTTATTTCCCACCCTCCCTCCCCTCCCCAGGGCTGGATGTTCTTAGTCAGCCCAAGACACACATTCGCTTTCATAACTTTAGTAGAAAGCACTTCTATGTTGCTTTTTCATCTACCAACTGCCCCCCCCACACTACATAAGAACATAAGATATGCCATACTGGGTCAGACCAAGGTCCATCAAGCCCAGTTTCCTGTTTCCAACAGTGGCCAATTTAGATCATATGTACCTAGCAATTTCCCCAAAAGACACAGTGCAATAACTGTGGTGCTTCAATTCTCAGGAAAACAATTTGGAGCCTTTGAGCTTGTCCTATCCATCTTAAGCTATCTACTATGGAAAAATAATTGATTCAATTGAGGGAAGACTTAGCTGCAATAAAACAAATCTCCCCCATGATACATCTTGCAAACAATCCATGCAACTCCCTCAAAAAATCCAGCAATGGAAGAATAAATGGATGACAGTGGTTCTGGCCGGTTATGACGCATTACATGGAGACACCAACTCCACCTCGAGATACCCTTGCAGAATACCTTCTCTGCCTTGGTAAATAAGGATTTTCCATTAATGTAAACTGAGGTGGCCTTAAACAAGAAAGTCAACATCGATTTACAGATATCTAAACCATATAGACAAAAAGAAGGGCTTACCTCAATGATCATCTCTAGCAGCCCTTTTATTTAACATTTATCTCCAACCAATCTGTAGTAACTTCCATAAGTTTAAAGTAGAGTATCACATCTATGCAGACAATATATCATTATATCTCCCATTTCTAATCATCTCTCCAGTCCAGTCCCTTCTTCTGGGTTGTGCTCCTCTTCCAGCAGCTTGGAGACTGAGTATGTCATCCTTTTTATGACCTCAGGATATATACCACTGGCACCACCCACCAGCCTCAGTACACTCAGTCTTCAAGCAGCTGAAAGGAGCAGTAAGCCAGGGAGAAAGGCTTTCTGGAGGGACTTAGGGGTCTGTTTACTAAAAACCGCCAATGTGCGCAGCCGCACAATAGCGCACTAAAAGCGGATTTAAGCACGCTTAAGCACCCCGCACACGTGCGATGAAGCCACGCACCCGTGCGCGTCACACTAACGGGTGCCGCACAAGTACGGGCCCGCAAATGTCCGATAGAGGCGTGGAACGGCTAACGGAGGGCAGAGGAAGTCCCATGAGGGGCGGAGAGACGGGCAGAATGTGCGGGGAAGGGGAGGGGAGAGGCGCCCCGCACATTATCGGGGATGAATCTCAAAGGAAAAATAGCGCGAGTGAATCACTCGCGGTAGAATGCAGTTAAAGGGAAGAGAAACCATTTCCGTCAGCAATGTACAGCAAAACCGGGGAAACCTGAAAACGTGAGCAGTGTGATACATGTGCACAGCCCAAAAGTGGAATTAAAAATAGAAAAGGACCACAACAAAAATTGTAAAAATAGTAAGTCAGCTGGGGAACAGTTATAGTAATGGGAAAAAATAAAAAACACACCCAGGAAAGCTCCAGCAAAAAGAAATGAGTTTTGGAAAGGTGTACGGAGCGGAGACTCTTCCAAAAAACATTTCCTTTTTTGGAGCTTTCCTAGGAGTGTTTTCAATGGTTGCCCATTAATATCTCTGTTGCCCAGCGTGGTGATATTTTGTCCCCCATTTTCCATGGTCATTTCCGGGGTTTATGTGCACGTTTGTCACCAGACAGGGTGCATGTGCCCACAGTAAAAATGCGTAGAGCAGGGTTTGCGACTCCATCCTGCCAGGTTTACTACCTCCAGGGGCTGCAATGTCTCTGTGGCCATAGTGTGGTGCAGCAGACAAAGCCAGTACCTTTAGGACCAGAGGATCAGAGGTTCAAATCCCAGCTGGGGCACTTGCCAGCCCAGTCTCCATATTTTACCCACCACTAAACAAAGATAGCGCAGACACCCCTGTATTGCAGGGAACATAAGCATGGGGAAAACACCCATATTTAACCCAACACCGCACACACACCACAACAATGGGCATTACCTACAGCCAAGTCCCCCAAATGCAGTCCCGTACTGCCACATTGCAATCAGGTCATCTGCTTTTTCTGAGAGAAGCTCATGCCAGCATGTAGGCGGACGAGTACATGTGATGCAGGGGGCTGTGGCTGCTAGCCACAGAAGACAGAGGCCTAGCCATGTGCAGGCTGGCACAGTCCACTGCAACAGACAGGCCCTGCCGGATCCACAGTCATGGACGTTCCAGGGAATTCAGCCAATCTGTGGCTACATGGTGGTGCAGTGCACACAGACAGTGTATGCAAGAACAGAAGGTCACAGGTTCAAAGCCCAGCTGGGGCTACTGCCAATCCTGCCCACATATTTTTCCCACAACTAAACAGTGATAGTAAGGACACACCTTTCGTGGCGAGGACATATGCAATGGTAATACGTCTATCTTTTACCCCACTGAGCACAGACACCATGAACAGGGGCAGTACCTAGAGCAGAATCTCCCAAATGCAGTCCTGGTGGGCCATACACCAGTTAGGTTCCATGCTGCCACTCATACAAATGCCTGTGCTGTATATCTATGCACCACCCCCATGGCATGTAGATGTAGCTCATGCATATTCATGAGGGACAGCAGGAAAACCCAAATAGTGTGATGCAAACCTGGACTGGAGTTGGGAATCTCTGCCGTAAAGCAGCAGCCAACAGGGGCAGACACACCCACACCCACACCCACACCCACACCCACAGGCCCCATTGGCCAATGTCTCCTGGAGAGGCAGAACATTGGACCCTGCGTGCATCTCCCAATACTAGCACTTGCATACCTAGCAATGTCACCCTACACCTGAGGTATACGGTACACAGCTCTGAGACGTTTGCTAGGAGTACTGGCAGATAGATATCCATACGTTACGCACATACTGCTAGTTGACCCCATTCGAACAATCTGTTAGGTGTTTGCGGTGCGTGCTCCAGGCCTGGCCTCTGACGGTGTTTACCACCCTGGGGAGTGACCCCCAGCAGTACTGTGTACCATATGCATGCCTTGCCGTGCCCAGGACCGGTTTGGTGGGCAAGGCTAATTACCTCCTCAATAGTAGCACCATGATGGCATAGGTCAGTGTTTCCCAACCCAGTCCTTGGGGAATGCCAGGCCAGTCAGGTTTTCAGGATATCCCTAATGAATTTGCATGAGATATATATGCATTAGAGATAGCCTGCCACTAACATTTTGGTGGTGGTGAGAATCGAGGAGGAATGTGACACATTCTATCTACCCTTTCGATGTCTAGGACATCTGTACCTTGCCCACTCACAATCTTAAATGACAGAGGTGTAAGGCGGGGGTCTCCAAATCCAGCCCTGGAGGGCCACAAACCAGTCAGGTTGGCAGGCTATCTCTAATGCATATATATCTCATGCAAATTCATTAGGGATATCCTGAAAACCTGACTGGCCTGGCGTTCCCCGAGGACTGGGTTGGGAAACACTGGTCTATACAGTGGGTGTTGGCTGCAAGCCCCTTCCACAGCCCACACTACCAGCACTGTTGCCAGTATTGGCCTGCCAATGTGCATAATGAGTAGCAAGGGACCATGGGTATATCTCAGACAGGCTGGGCTGACCAGGATGCAGCTGCACAGGGCATAGGGCACTGGCAGGGACATGGTAGTGGCCGGCCACCACCTACACAGACAGGGTGACCTCTGTATGTGCTGCTGGGGGATCACTCTCACCCTGAGTGTGCAGTGACGGCAGCATGGCTAGGCACCCCCATAGTGCTGTATTGTGTTTCTCTCATGTGATATATATGGGTTTCCTGTTGGGGCCTCTTCACTGACTTTTCTGCTTGTGTGTGCTGCCACCCCAGTTTTGGGTGCATGCATTTCCATCAGGACCAACCAGCAGACTGTTCACAGCTGGTATGTGTCTTGATGGAGTGCCTTGCAGGGTGCAGAGGCTGATGGCTTGCTGCAGGAGAATATCAGATAGTGGTGGGGTGCATCTGTGAATATCCAGGCCTAATGTCTGTCTGATATTGTGTTGTGTTATGGATGTGTGTGGAGCTGCTTGGACTGCCCTGTAGGGTGTCTGCTCACCAGTAGGACTGGGGTTGATGGTCCACTCTACTGCCATCAGTGGGGGGGGGGGAAGGATGGGGATCTGTTGATGGGAAACCCTGTTTTATCCACCTAGGGGTCCATGGGGGGGGGGAGGGGGGTGTTCCACTAACTGAGACAGACAGAGATATCCAAGATGCTTATACAGCACCTATCTATCTCACAGGTTATTGCTGCTTTGGAGCTCTGGCATAGCTGCATTCAGCCATGGAAGGTGTTGTGGACCTGGTCCTGGGCGCAACATCACACACTCAGGGTGAGCACAGTAACCGCACAATGTGATGGTGTTTAGCTACTCTTTGCCGTTTGTCCACCCACTCAGGACACCCTACCAGGCCGAGGTGCTGTGTGGGTGCACACGGACACTTCCCCCTACCAGGCGGGGAGCTTTAGGGGTGCATTTCCCATCTTGTGTGCATCTGTGGACAGCTGATTTGCATGTGCAGTGCATCATGGGTACGGGTGGCCTAACCCTATCCTGTTTACAACAGCAGACTGTCTGTGAGGTGACGTGCAGGCTATCTGCAGCCAGCCAGGGGCTTGCTTACAGCTATAGAGCTGTAGCCCAATAATTACATCACTGCCTATGCAGCCAGAGGTCATGGGTTCAAACCCACGGTGGGGTTCTGTGATAGGGTTGTCCAAAGCATTTTTTTAATTTACTGTACATATGTTGATGCCAGCAATAACACCCTCAGCGTACTGTACCCATAAGGTGTCTCTGAGGGTGCTTTATAGGGCACCCTATAGGGCTCTTTATGGTTGCCATCCATATAGGGTGCACTATACATTATCCTGTGTCGCAACATACATGCTGCCCTATAGGGGACATTCTAGGGTGCCTTGGCGGACGGTGCACTGTAACATGTGCCTTATGGGCCGCCTTATGTTAACATGCTGTGAGAGTGCGTTTGCTAGTAGTTATCACAAAATAGAATTAAAAAGCCTCCTACAGCACTCCACAACATAATACATGCAGCCTCAGCTAGCCTTTTTCACTGGGCATTGTGAGGGATTGAACCCCTGGTCCCTGCACCATTGGTCAGTGTCTTAACCATTGTGCTGTGGCTGTGTTCCTGTGCTTTAGCATCAGCGTGCCGCCTTGTGCCCATCAGCGCACCGTCTTGTGCCGCCCAAAATTAACAGCCTTAAAGTACACTGCTTCCTAGAGCAATAATGCCCATAACAGGTCATGTTTCATCAAGCCGTGTTCATTGGGCATAGCGGGGGATTGAACCCATGATCCCTGCACGGGTGGTCGGTGTCTTAACCATTGTGCTATGGCTCTGTTCCTGTTCTTGCACATCAGCGCACCACTTCTGCCTCCTCACACATCAGCACGCAGCCTTATGCCCATCAGCGCGCCGCCTCCTGCTGCCCACAATTAACAGTGCACCGCCTTGTGCCGCCCAAAAAGAACAGTGCGCCGCCTTGTGCCGCCCAACAAGAGCAGTGCGCCGCCTTATGCCGTACATAATGAACAGTGCGCCGCCTTATTTATTTATTTATTTATAGTCTCTTATATACCGCACTATTCAGCATCAGCGCGGTTTACAATAAACAAGGAGTTACACAATTCAACGGTACTTTGTGTTTACAGAAAAAACAGGAAATACAACTCGGATAACAGGGTAATTAATTAATATAACAGACATGATCTCATCCTGGCTTCAGTATTGTGTATGGGAGGTCTGTGGGGTGTCTGTATTGAATTTGTATGTTTGGAAGGTCTGGATTGTTTAATGGATAAGACAAGAGGAAGAGGTAGTGTTTCAAAGCTTTTCGAAACTGCAAAAGGTCTGGTATTGATCGGATGTTTTGAGGAAGGCTGTTCCAACACCTTGGTGCACAGAAAAAGAAAGCCCTGTCAGTAGTAGTTTTGGTGTATTGTGTTATTGATTTAGGGACTAACAGAGAATTGAGTGATACTGACCTTCTATCCCTATTGAGGGGTGTTGTTTGGATCATATCTGATAATGATGCAGATGAGAGCTCTTTGATGGCTTTGAATGTGATTAGTAAAGTTTTGAAAGTGAGTCTATTTCGTATCGGGAGCCAATGAAGATGTTTTAGAATAGGTGAAATATGTTCTTTCCGGGATGCTCCATGAAGGACTCTTGCTGCAGCATTCATTGCCAATTGAAGTGGATGTAAGGTGACTTGAGGGAGACCTTGTAATATTGAGTTCGCATAATCAAAATGAGGTATGATTAGCGCCTGATAGATGGTTCTAAAATCGTCTGGCTCTAGCAAGGATCGTAGATGAATAAGGGAAATGTATTTTGTGGTATACTGCTCTTACAATATTTCCTATGTGTGCTTTCATATCCAAGTTCTGGTCTAAAGTGACACCAAGGTATCTGATGGTGGTCTTGGTCTGGAGGTTAGCATCCTTTACTTTCAAAAAGGACGGAGCAGTGAAATTTCGGTTCCGTGTAATGAATAACACCTCTGTTTTTTTGTGTTGGATCCTTAGATTTTGGGATTGTAGCCAGTTGGATACTTCATTTATGCAGTTTGTTAATGGAGTGAGGTCGGGGTTCTCTGTTGTAAAAGGAAAATATAATAGTACATCATCCGCGTATATCATGCAGTTGACTCTAAAGGATCGTATCAGGTTGCATATAGGCTGCATGTATATATTGAACATAAGGGCAGAGAGGGAGGAGCCTTGAGGGACACCTTGTTTTTGATGAAACTGATGAAACTTATGCTGTACATAATTTTATTTTATTTTATTTATTTTTATTTCTTATATACCGTGCTTATAATCAGTGCGGTTTACAATATGAACAAGTTTAAACACAATGAACAATCAGCATTGGTTTTTTACAGAGAACAGGGTATAAAAAACTTGGGGTAAACATGATAAACTATATACAAGTGCGCTGCCTTATGCTGTCCAAAATTACTTTGCCTCCTAAACCACTTTTACACATTCAAGGTGGTGCCTCAGCTGGCCTTTTTCATTGTGTACAATGGGGGATTGAACGCATGGCCCCTGCACCATTGGGTAGTGTGTTCACCATTGTGTTACAGCTCTGCTCCTATATGTATCCAGCAGCGCCCCACTTAGCCTTCCCACGCGCTAATGTGGGTCCCGCACATTAGCGCGATGCGCACACGTACGGTCGGGTTTTTTTCTTTTTTCTGCCTGAACCGCCCACTCCTTATATGGCACACGCACACTAACGGGGACCCGCACATTTTCGGAGTTTAGTAAACATTCCCCTTAGTTTAGAAGGGGTTTATTTTTTCTTAAGCCCATTTACTTTTCTTTTGTAAATGCCAGCTTTAGATGTGTTTTTCCTGCCCTGCACCCCACCCCCATCCTCCTCATTAGCTGAAGACTGGGGTTGGAGGAGGCTTATCACGGCTTGGATCAATGAAGTCTAAAATAAATAAATAAATAAATAAATAATATATACAATATTGGAAGGAGACTGGCAAAGATTTGAGGCTGCTGGACCCTCCATTTGAAGTAACGGGCCTTTGCGCTGCCTCCCGCCTCAATGCCAAAGCCCTAGAGAGGCGGCTGAGCATGAGGGCGGGAGGACAGACTCACGCGATTCCCGGCAGGAAGGAGCATCGGCGGTGAATCCACACACTGCAAGGTAAGAGGCAGCAAACAGGATGAGCCGCGAGGCCCCCGAGTGAGTCCTGCGGTCATTGTGAAGGCGCGCAGCTGAGCCGAAGCAGCTGTGGGAGGTGAAGATCTCTGTCCTCCGGTTAGTTCTGTGTGCCGGAGAGTAGGCTGGGGAGAATGGCATGGCGAGGAAGCAGACAGCCCTGCATGGAAGGGGGAACAGTATTAGGCTTGGCAGCACAAGGTTTAACCTTTTGTTCTGTAGTGAGACATTTTTAGTTTTTTTTCTGTGTATAGATTCATGTAGGAGAGTTTAGTTTATATATATATTTGTGTGTATATATATATATATATATATGGAGAGAGAGAGCTTTAGATCTTTATCTATATATACCATTTAAATAAAAGAAGGAAGTTTTGATTTTTAAAATTGATGGTCAAGATGCCTGCAAGACAGCAATGTCTAGTCTGTGGGTCTTGCTGGGGTGCAGTGTCAGACACCGGTGTGTGTAGGGGCTGCACCTTGAAGACAGTCTCAGTTGAGCAGGGTCTGCAGGACAGTGGGTCCAAGAATCCTCCAGTTTCTGAGTCTCAGGAGTTGGGAGAAGATTTAGAGGGAATTCTTGGGGAGGGCTCGCTCCAGTCCATAGCTTCGGAACAGCAGGCCTCCTTGCAACCCCAACCCGGGACCTCAGCGGGAGAGGGAAACCTCAGTGAAGGGTTCTCCCTGGAGTTTGTGTTAGTACTACACAAGGCTTTCTGTCTGCGTCAACAGGGAGGTCAGGGACGCGCACGAAAGCATGAGGCAGAGACCAAGTCCCTGGGGGAAATGGACACCCCTCCCAAGAGGGCCAGAACAGAGTTGGAAGAAGATCCTCTTTCTCCTATGTTGGAGGTGTTAGAAAAAGAGACCGCAGATCAAGAACTGGGGGAAGAGGAAGAGGAGCCCGAGGAGGGGGAGATCCCCGAGGCGCAAGCAAGAATTATGAGGGCTTTCCAGCGAGAAGTGTTGCCGGCTTTGATTGGTGAATCCTTGAAAGTTCTCAACATTACCACAGGGGTGCCTGCGGAGGAGGATGCCCTGGAAGATCCTTTGATTCAGGTAGTTAGGAAGTCTCAGAGGGTTTTTTCAGTCCACAGAGTGGTCCGGCAAATGATCCAAGAGGAGTGGGATCAGCCGGTATCCGGATTAAGGGGCGTGCGCTCAATGTTGCGTTTGTACCCATTGCCAGAAGCAGAAAAGGAGTTGCTAAAGTCGCCCAGAGTGGACACGGTGGTTTTGGCGGTGACCAAGAAGACTACCATCCCGGTGGAGCACAGTACAGTGCTTAAGGATATCCAGAACAGGAAATTAGACATCTTGCTGAAACAAGCCTTTGACATTAGTGCCCTGGCCCTGCAGGTGTCAGTATAAGGGGCTTGGGTAGCCCGGGCTTGAATGAGGTGGTCTCAACAGCTACAGATGGTGGAAAAGTCTCCGGCAGGACCACAGAGCAAAGCAGCAAGAATTGAGTTGGGAGTGGCCTACCTGGCGGATAGTCAATATGATCTTATTTGGATTTTGTCAAGGAACATGGCCTCGGTGGTGGCTGCTCGGCGGTACCTTTGTCTCCTCAATTGGGCGGCAGATGGTTCTTCCAAGTCCCATCTTAGCAGATTCCCCTTTAAGGGTAAGCTGCTTTTTGGAGAAGATTTGGACAAGTTGGTGAAGGACCTGGGTCAGTCTAAGGGTGGCAGGCTTCCGGAGGATAGATCCAAGCAGAGTCACTTTCCTGTCCAGGGACGGGCTCAGCAGAGGGAGGCCCGGAGCTCGTGTACAGCTCGTCAGAGCCCCTTTCAGAGGGGTCAGTTTCCCTCACGAGGTCAGGGATTCCGGGGGTTTCGAGGAGCGGGAGAGGCTTTGGGGCCTCTTTGACCACCTCTGCTCTGAGAAAGTCACAATGAGACAGCGGGGGCTCGGGTGGGTATTCTGCCAGTAGAGGGGCGTCTACGGCAGTTCATTCCCACCTGAGCCTGGGTCACGTCCGACCAATGGGTCTTGGAGGTAGTGCGGGATGGTTATGCCCTAGAGTTTGCAAGGCCGGTCCTTCCCTCCTTTGTCCACTCACCTTGCAAATCGCTGGCCAAGCAGGCAGCGGTGGAGGAAACATTGGCAAGACTTTTGGCCTTGGGGGCAGTCGTCCCAGTGCCAAAAGACCAGTGCAGCTGTGGTCGATACTCCATTTATTTTGTGGTACCAAAGAAGGACGGTTCCTTCCGACCAATACTGGACCTCAAGTGTGTCAATCAGGTCATATAAGAACATAAGAACATAAGATATGCCATACTGGGTCAGACCAAGGTCCATCAAGCCCAGTATCCTGTTTCCAACAGTGGCCAATTTAGGTCATACGTACCTAGCAGTTTCCCCAAAAGACACAGGTTCCACAATGCTTGTACTGGGTCAAGCATTGATATCCTGGGTCCCTTCTTAATAATGGTTTATGGACTTTTCCTCCAGGAACTTGTCCAAACGTTTTTTAAACCCAGCTACACTAACAGCCTTTACTACATCCTCCGGTAACAAATTCCAGAGTTTGATTACACGTTGAGTGAAAAAATATTTTATTTTATTAGTCTTAAATAGTTTACCCTGTAGCTTCATTGCATGTCCCCTAGTCTTTCTATATTCTGTTAACGTAAACAATCGATCTACGTTTACCAGTTCCACTCCGTTCATTAATTTATAGACTTCTATCATATCTCCCCTCAGCCGCCTCTTTTCCAGTTTAAAGAGCCCTAACCTTTTTAGCTTTTCTTCATAGGAGTATCCTTCCATCCCCTTTACCAATTTGGTGGCTCTTTTCTGAACCTTTTCTAATAACGCTATATCCTTTTTAAGATACGGCGACCAGAATTGCACACAATATTCAAGGTGCGGTCTCACCATGGAACGATATAGAGGCATTATAATATCTTTTGTTTTATTTTCCATTCCTTTCCTTATGATACCTAGCATTCTATTTGCTCTCTTGGCTGCCGCTGCACACTGGGCTGAGGGTTTTAACATGTTATCCACAATGACGCCTAAATCTTTTTCCTGTGTGGTGGTTCCTAAAGTGGAACCTTGCATCGTGTAACCATAGTTTGGGTTGTTCTTCCCTAGGTGCATAACTTTGCACTTGTCCACATTAAATTTCATCTGCCATTTTGATGCCCAGTCTTCCAATTTATCAAGATCCTCTTGCAATTTTCCACAATCCTCTTTGGTTTTAACAACTTTAAATAGTTTTGTGTCATCTGCAAATTTGATAACCTCACTCGTTAGTCCACTTTCCAGGTCATTTATGAATATGTCAAAAAGCAGAGGACCCAGCACAGATCCCTGGGGTACACCACTATTCACCTTTCTCCATTGGGAAAATTGGCCATTTAGCCCTACCCTCTGCTTTCTATCTTTTAACCAGTTCCTGATCCACAGTAGTACACTGCCTCCTATCCCATGACTCTTTAGTTTTGCCAAAGGTCTCTGATGAGGGACCTTGTCAAAGGCTTTCTGAAAGTCCAGATACACTATATCAACCGACTCACCTTTGTCCACCTGTTTATTCACACCTTCAAAAAAACATAACAGATTAGTAAGGCAAGATCTTCCTTGTCTAAAGCCATGTTGGCTGTCTCCCATTAGGCCATGACTATCTAAATGCTGAATAATTTTATTCTTTATGATGGTTTCTACCATTTTTCCCGGTACTGACGTCAAGCTCACCGGTCTGTAGTTTCCCGGATCACCCCTGGAATCCTTTTTAAAAATTGGTGTTACATTGGCTATCCTCCAATCTTCAGGAATTAGAGATGATTTTAATGATAGTTCACAGATTACTAATAGCAGGTCTGCAATCTCATAGTTCAGTTCTTTCAACACCCTTGGATGTATACCATCCGGCCCAGGTGATTTGCTACTCTTTAGTTTATCTAATAGTTGTAATACATCTTCCCGATGTATCGATATTTCCTTCAATTCTTCTGCACCTTGTGATAAGGAAGCTTATCATAGCTCAGGTAGGAGCTATAGAAAAGATGATGTGACTCTGAACAAGCAACCTGTCAGTTCTGGTAGAAGCAAGAAAACAGAGTTTTCACATAAAAGACTACCAGTCCCAGAATGCACCAGGTTTCCAGCAGCCATGAGAGGGGCTGAAGTGAGAGAATGTGTGTGCAATCAAGAGAGCTATGAGGTAATCCCTAAGCACTCATCTCAAAGGGCAGGGCTTGATTCAACACAGCTGCGCTGTGTTAGGGAGCAGCACACATTAGGAAAGAATAAGAATAGAGCTTATTCTTCAGATAACAGTTGCTACAAGCTCCAGCCCAGCTTCAGGAAAGGAGACAGCAAAAGCTACAAGAACAGCTTCAAGGAGAGTTTCAAGAAGAGCTTCAGGAAGAGATACAGAGGGGAGAGCTTCAGCAACGGCTACAAGCACCAGTATCACCTGGAGAAACAGAAGCCAAGCCAAGCAGATAGAGAGAGAAGGAAACTCTCTGGAAGGAAGAGAAGAAAGGCCATTGGAAGGTCTGGGAGATTCCAAGGCAGTACTCATACTGGGAGGTATTCCAAAAGCCAGCAGAGTCCATTGGACTGGATTCAGCCAGAGGAATGGAGTGGCAGAGATAGGAATCACCAGTGGCTACCTGGAAGAGAGAAGACTGCATGTGGAAGGGACTTTCAGACCAAGGCCAGAAGGTATGTGAGAGAAGATCCAGTGTCCAGGGATCAAGATTGGAAGGCTGGACATCAGAATTGGATTACATATTGGCCAGGCTACACAGAGAGGAATAATGATAGCAGGAGAGGCTCAGGTATGAACACTGATCCAGACCCTATCTATAATAGAGAATGGCAGCAAGGGAATAAGCATTCTCATGATAGTGCCTTAATGAAAGACTCATCTGTGCCAATGTATGATATTGACCCTATGATTGTTGATGCAGGGGGAAATACAGCAGATGAAGCTATTTACATGGACTGTTCTTTATCTAAATGCTATTGCTAGTTTTCTATGAGCAAACACATCAGCCATCACAAAGAAACCTAACTTTGTTCTTTATTTCCACTGCAAACAGCTCTTAAAGCAGGATTTGGGTTCACACAGTAGCAGCCAGCCAGCTAGGGGCTTGCAGCTGGTCCATTGATGGTGGTTGGGGCTGCACCTGATTGTGTGTGTGAGCAAGGGAGAATCACTGCTGAGATAGGCGTGGAAAATAAGCAGAAGTTAACCTAACCAGCAAAGTTTATTCTTTACTTTGTGCCTTTGTATTTGGTAATTATTTGCTAAGAAAACATTAGCTAATTGCCTGACAAGCTGAAGGTTGTTTTCTGGTTTACTTTGTGACTTTTTGTTATCCATTTTTAAATACTGCAAGCAAGTAACCTCATTTATAGTGCTATCAAGCATACATGTGCTGGGTGAATTAAACCCCATCAATAAAAGAAGTATTTTATTGATCTTACCACTTGGTTTCACAACTCAAATTATTGTCATCAGCTGTGTTTGGGAGTGAATGAACTACAATACCCACAATACCTTGCAAGAATCATATGAATATATGCATCGTCAAGATTGTGTAAGTTCTCACCCTAGGCAGCCGTCTGACAAATGGCGTAGTTTTTCGGATTGCTCTTGCACCAAGAGGATTTACTTGTTGTGGATTACAAATAAAAGTCAAGTTTAAAGCTGTAAGAAGATTTTTTTCCCTCGTCTGCACTTTGGAGGAAAAGTGGTTGTTCCAGGAAGCTGTCCCAGAGGAAAAGACCCTGTGCAAAGCTGGATTCATCACTGAGACAAGGTAATATGTACCTGGGCATGTCTAGTGGTGGATGTGTGTAAGCACAGGGGGTAATTGAAAAAAAAAAAAAAAGTTGAAAAAAAAACAAAACACACCTGGTTGGAAGGTGCTGCTCTTTGGTTTTTTTTTGTTTTTTTTCTCTTTTCTTACAGGGGTCAAGATGGATCCGACGGAGATGGCTCAGTGGATGGCAGCCCAATTCAGCAAGCAGCAGGAGCTATCACAGCAGGCCCAGGACACTGCTATGAAGGCCTTAATGGAACAGCAGAAACCAGTGCTTGATCTGGTGCAAGCTCTAGTTCAGCTGCAGAGCCAAAGTGGAACAGATGCAAGACCAGCAGTTAGTACTGGTACACCACATGTGAACACTGTGGGACTCAATCAAGGGATTGGGGCATTTAATTTTGGGAAATTAACTCCAGAAGATAATGTTGATGATTTTCTAGAGTCTTTTGAAAGAGTGGCACAGGCTTTAGCATGGCCAGAGACCCAGTGGGCAGTAAGGCTGGCAGCCTCATTAACTGGTGAGGCACTAGCAGCTTACAGAGCAATGCCAGCAGCCCAGGCTTTGATTTATAAGGATGTAAAGGCAGCTATTAGAGATCGCCTAGGGTTGTCTATTTCAGAGTATAGGCGAATGTTTAGAGCTGTTACATTGAAGGTGGGTGAGACACCCAGGGCTCTGAGTCAGAGAATCAGAAGTTTAGCTGTAAAATGGTTGGAGCCTGAGCAAAAGACAGTAGAAATGTTATTAGATATTATAATGCTGGAACAATTTATGCTTGGGGTACCTAAAGATTTGAATGTTTTTCTTATACAGCAAAATTGCCAAAATCTTGGAGAGGCAACCATGCTAGCAGAGAGATTCTTGGAAGCCACGCAGGCTTGCCATAGAATGGGTGGCCCTCTAAAGATGGATGCTGAGGCTAGATGTGCTGTATCAGAAAAGAGGATAATTAAGAATGTTTCTGAAAATGAATGTACTGTATCAAACCAGATGACACAGTGGAATAGAAAAAAATGTTTCAAGTGTGGAAAAGTGGGACACTCAGAGAAGAGATGCCAGACACACACTAGTTTAATGGGTCTGGATTTAAAACAACCCAAGGAAGGATTTCTTTTGATGGTTGATGTGCAAGGAATTACCACAAATGCATTATTAGACTCTGGGGCAGACCAGAGTATGATGTCAAAAAGGCTTTGGAAGAGGATAGAGGCCCAAGAAAGATTTGTGCCTAGAACCCCTGAAAGCCAAGTTCACATCAGATGCATTCATGGTGCTGCAACATCATATCCCACCTATAGGTTTAAGGTTAAGTGCCTGGGGGAACAAGAGGAAATCCTATTAGCAGTGGTGCCTAGGCTACCCTTTGATTTGGTCCTAGGAAAGGACTGGCCAAGATTTAAGCAGGAACTAGTGAAAAGGCTAGGAAAGAAGGAGGGAGAAGGTTTAATAATGGAAATAGCTCCCGGGCCTTTCTTTGGAAGTCCTCAGTCCCTAGCTAAAAAGATGGTTAAGCTTCCAGAAGGCCAAACTATGGGTAATAAGAGGGGCCTTGTATCCACCCGCTCGCAGGCTAAGTTAGAGAGCGAGCAGAAGGGGGAGGGGGAGCAGGCAGAGTTATTAGGAGATTTACCCTCTCATGATGATTTAATAACCCCATCATCTGGTAAAATAAGAAAGTTGAAAGCACAAAAGAGACGTGAGAGACTTTGCAGAGCACAGGGTAGGGCTAAGATGTTAGCTGGTCAAAGTTTACCCTGGGTGCCAGCTGAGTTGATGGCAAAGTTTCCTAACTTTCCACAAGAGCAGCGAGCTGATCAAGCTCTCACCCGAGCTTTTAAGTATGCACAGGAGGTCAGGGAGGAATTGCCCAGATTCAGACTAGATAATGACATATTATATAGAGAGAGTCAGGACCCCAGAAATGGTGCCATACGTAAACAATTGGTGGTACCCACAACTTTCAAAGGGCTAGTACTTAGACTAGCACATGATCATCCAGTGGGAGGTCATAAAGGTATGCAAGGAACGCTGGATCAAATTCTTGTGCGTTTTTACTGGCCAAGTATATTCAAAGAAACTGCCCAGTTTTGTGCTGCATGTCCAACATGTCAGCGAGTTACAGCGGCACACCCACCGGTGGTGCCATTGATCCCCATGCCAATCATCACAGACCCAATTGGTCGCATTGCCATGGATATTGTAGGCCCATTAGTTAAAACGCCCCGAGGTTTCCAATACATCCTAGTTATGGTAGATCAGGCAACAAGGTTTCCCTGGGCCATACCATTGAGGAATGTTTCTGCAAAAACAATAGCTTTAGAGCTAGTAAAATTGTTTTGTGAAGTGGGATTCCCAAGAGAGGTGTTGACTGACCGAGGGTCCAATTTTGTATCCAAATATTTGGCCCAGGTCTGGGATGCCTTTGGCATTCGTCACGTGAAAACCTCAGCCTACCATCCACAATCAAATGGTTTGGTGGAGAGATTCAACCAAACTCTCAAACAAATGTTGAGAAGGGGGTTAGCAGGAGAGGTAAAAGAATGGGATATGTTATTACCCTTTGCCTTATATGCCTGCAGGGAAAGAATTCAAGTGTCCCTAGGTGTAACTCCGTATGAGTTGATGTATGGTAGGGCTCCCCGGGGTTTGTTGGATATTTTGAGGGAACAATGGATTGATCCTGAACCAGGAAGTCAGGAGGTGCCACTGTTTCTACGTGACTTGAGAGCACGTTTGAAAAGGACGTCGCAGGTTGCTGAGAGGAACCTGCAGGACAGTCAAGTTCGCCATAAAGGGTGGTATGATAGAAAGGCCAAAAGCCGCCAATTAAGCATTGGTGAAAAGGTTTTGGTTCAAGTAGCAGGAACTGCTCCAAAATTTGAGGTACAGTGGAAAGGCCCATGGGAGGTTGTTAAACAAGTAAGCCCAGTGTCTTATATGGTAGAAAATGCCAGAGGGCGTAGGCAGACCTACCATATTAATGTACTTAAGTCTTGGAGGGAGAGGCCTGTAGATAATGACCTTGAACCCAGTCAGGAAGTAAGTGAGCTTCAAGAAGATGACACTCTCGTAGGTATTACGGACTGTAGAGAAGAAGTTTCACCAGTAAAACCAGTCCGTAATAACTTAAGCAGGGGGGTATGTGATAAGGAAGCTTATCATAGCTCAGGTAGGAGCTATAGAAAAGATGATGTGACTCTGAACAAGCAACCTGTCAGTTCTGGTAGAAGCAAGAAAACAGAGTTTTCACATAAAAGACTACCAGTCCCAGAATGCACCAGGTTTCCAGCAGCCATGAGAGGGGCTGAAGTGAGAGAATGTGTGTGCAATCAAGAGAGCTATGAGGTAATCCCTAAGCACTCATCTCAAAGGGCAGGGCTTGATTCAACACAGCTGCGCTGTGTTAGGGAGCAGCACACATTAGGAAAGAATAAGAATAGAGCTTATTCTTCAGATAACAGTTACTACAAGCTCCAGCCCAGCTTCAGGAAAGGAGACAGCAAAAGCTACAAGAACAGCTTCAAGGAGAGTTTCAAGAAGAGCTTCAGGAAGAGATACAGAGGGGAGAGCTTCAGCAACGGCTACAAGCACCAGTATCACCTGGAGAAACAGAAGCCAAGCCAAGCAGATAGAGAGAGAAGGAAACTCTCTGGAAGGAAGAGAAGAAAGGCCATTGGAAGGTCTGGGAGATTCCAAGGCAGTACTCATACTGGGAGGTATTCCAAAAGCCAGCAGAGTCCATTGGACTGGATTCAGCCAGAGGAATGGAGTGGCAGAGATAGGAATCACCAGTGGCTACCTGGAAGAGAGAAGACTGCATGTGGAAGGGACTTTCAGACCAAGGCCAGAAGGTATGTGAGAGAAGATCCAGTGTCCAGGGATCAAGATTGGAAGGCTGGACATCAGAATTGGATTACATATTGGCCAGGCTATACAGAGAGGAATAATGATAGCAGGAGAGGCTCAGGTATGAACACTGATCCAGACCCTATCTATAATAGAGAATGGCAGCAAGGGAATAAGCATTCTCATGATAGTGCCTTAATGAAAGACTCATCTGTGCCAATGTATGATATTGACCCTATGATTGTTGATGCAGGGGGAAATACAGCAGATGAAGCTATTTACATGGACTGTTCTTTATCTAAATGCTATTGCTAGTTTTCTATGAGCAAACACATCAGCCATCACAAAGAAACCTAACTTTGTTCTTTATTTCCACTGCAAACAGCTCTTAAAGCAGGATTTGGGTTCACACAGTAGCAGCCAGCCAGCTAGGGGCTTGCAGCTGGTCCATTGATGGTGGTTGGGGCTGCACCTGATTGTGTGTGTGAGCAAGGGAGAATCACTGCTGAGATAGGCGTGGAAAATAAGCAGAAGTTAACCTAACCAGCAAAGTTTATTCTTTACTTTGTGCCTTTGTATTTGGTAATTATTTGCTAAGAAAACATTAGCTAATTGCCTGACAAGCTGAAGGTTGTTTTCTGGTTTACTTTGTGACTTTTTGTTATCCATTTTTAAACACTGCAAGCAAGTAACCTCATTTATAGTGCTATCAAGCATACATGTGCTGGGTGAATTAAACCCCATCAATAAAAGAAGTATTTTATTGATCTTACCACTTGGTTTCACAACTCAAATTATTGTCATCAGCTGTGTTTGGGAGTGAATGAACTACAATACCCACAATACCTTGCAAGAATCATATGAATATATGCATCGTCAAGATTGTGTAAGTTCTCACCCTAGGCAGCCGTCTGACAACCTTTAAATACCACTTCAGTCATGGGTAACATCCCTATATCTTCCCTCACTTTCGTATGGAAACACTGAAGTCAGTGATTGTGGTGGTAAGGCAGGGAGAATTTCTAACCTCTCTTGACCTCATGGAGGCATATTTACATATTCCCATCAGAGAGTCACATCAGCAGTTCCTGCGCTTCATGGTCCCAGTGGGTCACTTTCAGTTTCAAGCTTTGCCGTTCGGTTTAGCAGCGGCACCATGTACTTTCACCAAAGAAATGGTGGTAGTGGCGACAGCTTTACGCAAAGAAAGGATTCTAGTCCATCCCTACCTGGATGATTGGTTGATCAGGGCCAAGTCCAAAGAGGAGTGTCTCAAAGCAACTGACAGAGTGGTCAGTTTCTTTTGATGTTTAGGGTGGGTGATCAATCTGGCAAATCTATCTTTTATCTTTATCTTTATTTAAACATTTGATAGACCGCTGTGGCCAAAGCATAAAGCGGTGTACAATAAAAAGGTCCACACTGCAAACTATAGAAAAGAACGCCATAAATAATAGGAAAGCAAAACAAGGCAGTACACAGAAGTAAAACCAAGTAACTAAAATAAGAATATTTAAAAGGCCAAAAACAAAACAGTCAGGGAGAGACAGGACACCAACAAACAGGCAGTAAAAAACAAAATCCAGTAACAATATCAAGGGGGGGGGGGTACTAGCAGGAAGGGGGGGTACGAGCAGATTGGTGCCCGCTCAGGAAATCAAATACTTGGGGGCTCCTTTTGACATGCTCTCGGGCAGAGTGTTCTTGCCAGTTCAGAGGGCAAGAGATCTCCGACGCTTGGAGCGCGAGTCTATGGCTCGGGAGGTGCCCTTGGCTTGGCACTATCTGCAGGTGTTGGGGATCATGGTGGCTACGCTAGACTTGGTTCCCTGGGCCAGGGCGCACATGCGTCCGCTCCAGCGGTCTCTTCTACAGTGCTGGTCCCATCAAAGACAGCCCTTGTCGATGTCGCTCCCCTGTGCCCTGGCGACCAAGGAGACCCTTCAGTGGTGGCTTGCTCCAGGAAATCTGGAGAGGGGAATGCCCCTCGAAGCTCCTCAGTGGATACAGGTAATGACGGACGCGAGTCTGTCGGGCTGGGGAGCCCACTGCGAGGGTCACTTTACCCAGGGACTCTGGAGGGTTCAGGAGTCCCAATGACCCATAAACAGATTGGAGTTGCGAGCAGTGATCCTGGCTCTCAGAGCATTCCTGTGTTGGGTTCACAGGAGGGTGGTCAGAGTTCTTTCGGTCACTGTGACAGCTGTGGCGTATATCAACCGGCAAGGAGGCACGAGCAGCCCTCTATTGGAAGAGGAAGCAGGAAGCTTATTTCTATGGGCCGAGGTTCATCTATTAGCACTGTCGGCGCAACACATGGCAGGGGGGAAGAACGTCATGGCTGATTACCTCAGCAGGTACAAGGTGGATCAGAGTGAGTGGGAGCTCAGCCAGGAAGGCTTCAAGCAGGTGAAGCGCCGTTGGGGTATGCCTATCGTGGACCTGATGGCACGCTGGGAGTAAGGCACTCTAGCAATGCTAAGATAAATAAATAATATACAAAGGCAGACCTTCCAAGCAAGTGTTTAGAAAAAGCCAGACCCTAGCCAGAAGCCCTGCAGCCATTCTCCTGCCCCTCTCCACAGCACCAGCTCTAGCCCTGGCTCCCTCCCACCCTGTCCAGCCCATGGGGGTAGCTTTGACTTTTGCCTGGTAAGTGCTGGAGCTCGGCTTCTCTTCTAATGGTGGAAGAAGGAGGAGGTTCTATCACCGAAGCCCATGAAGATTGTTTGAGTAAAAATGGTTGCCCATTCCAGCAAAGAGAGAGGAAATATTAACGACATTCAGAGCCTGGAACAAGAACCAGATGTTTCCAGGGCCTTGCACCTAATCCCCAAGTTTATTGTTCTTAAGTACTGTGGAGTCAGTGAAGGTGGTAGGTAGCTGCGTTAGTGAGCCGTGGGTGAGGTAGGTGGCACAGTTGGTGGGTGGTGGTGGTGGTGAGGTGGGTGGTACGGTTGGTGAGTGCTGGGGAGGCAGTTGGCAGGGGTGGTGTGTGGTGTGTGGTGGGTGAGGTAGGTGGCATGGTTGGTGGGGGGGAGGGGGGGGAGGTGGCAGGTGTGGTGTGTGGTGGGTGAGGTAGGTGGCACGGTTGGTGGGGAGAGGTGACCGGGGTGGTGGGTGGTGGGGGAGGTAGGTGGCACGGTTGGTGGGTGGTAAGGTTAGTGGTTGGTGGGCATGGTGTGTGGCTGGGTCGGTGTTTCGTGTCGGAGGAAAGTGGCAGGGATAGCATTCGGTGGGGAGGTGAGGGGGTAAGGTGTGTAGTGGCTGCTATGGTGGCCTTTGTGATTGCAGCAGGTACACTGGATGTGGATGGCTTGCGGTTGCCTGACAAGGGAGATGGTGTCGATGGGGCTGGGGCACAGGGCGGGGGTGCAGGCCCGCTCCAAAACCGACCTGCGACTGTGGGGGCAGGCCAGGCAGGTCCTGTGCAGGCATGGCGCAGGAGACGTGCCGAGTTGCAGGCTCACCAGCCTCACCTCTAAAGGCCCAAGGCCCGGCTCCAGGACATGCGTGAGGACCAGGTCATCTCCCTCTACCGCCTGAGCACAGGGGCTATTAGGGAGCTCTATGAGGATCTGAGACCTGACATCGAGCCCCTGACTGGTTGGTCACATGCCATACTGGGTTTAGTCAAGCTCCTTGGTGCCCTACATTTCTTTGCCTCCGGCTGTTTCCAGTCATCTGTGACCGCAGTGGGTGGCATGAGCCGCCCCACCTTCTCTCGCTGTCTCCACCAAGTACTGCGTGCCATGGTCAGCTGGGTTGGGAATTACATTTCATTTCCCAACACTAGGCAACAGTGGGGGGCCCTGAACCAGGCCTTTGAGGCATTTGCCGGGTTGCCACACGTGATGGGAGCAATTGAATGCACACATGTTGCCCTGGAACTGCCCAGAGACAGGGAGGCAGTGTTCCGCAACCGCAAACACTACCACTCCCTGAATGTTCAGGTTGTATGTGATGCAGGTATGCGTATTCTGAATGTGATCTCGCGGTTTTCAGGGTCCACCCATGACACCTATATCCTGTGTCACTCGGCACTGTTCC
Source organism: Ichthyophis bannanicus (assembly GCA_033557465.1). Classification (NCBI taxonomy): domain Eukaryota; kingdom Metazoa; phylum Chordata; class Amphibia; order Gymnophiona; family Ichthyophiidae; genus Ichthyophis; species Ichthyophis bannanicus. The sequence goes on along the minus strand of CM066031.1, from coordinate 25,531,007 downwards.
GTCATTTTGAGGCTGGAGAATTCGAGGACTGTGTCCTGCTGGGTGGGAATTTGTCATCACTGACATGCACACTGTATACCCCTGCTATCTGCCAGCACACATGTGTGACTTTGACGTGTGTCCCGGGGTGTGTGTGTGCGTACTGCCGGGGGAGGGGGGGGGTTGGCGCCAGGTCTTCTGTGTTGCGGTGCTGTGTGTTGGTGGCACACTGACATTTGATGTTTCAAACCCTTTGGCATTGTGTGTTTCTGTTGGCACTGTACCACACACATGTATGCTTCCTGTTAATCACCTGTGTGGTTCTGTCTATGCCATCCTGCCTATCATGGTGGGGTAAAGTTTCCCATTGCATGGTCTGTTTGTGGGGAAAAGCATGACTGTCACATACTTGCACATGTGTGTATCCCTGCCCTTGTACATGGTGTGTTGCATGTGTGTCTCTGATGTGCTGGGGCCTGGCGCCAACACCTTTCGGCCTCTGGTGTCTGCCCATGTGTCTTTTGCGGTTCAGGTTAATGTTGGTTGCACCCCGTCCACCTCCCCCTTGCTCTGTACCTCACACCTCCAGACACTGGCGCATAGTGGTTGTGTCCCATCATATGTTCCCTTATGTTTCTGTCTGACCTGTAGGTGCTGTGGGTCTGCACCTACATTCATGTGTGCATGGGTGTGGACATCAGCTACTGGTTTAACGTTCTATATCTCTTTCCGCAGGTGACACAGGATATGGGTGTTGGACTTGGTTGCTAATCCCTGTGCGTCTACCACGGACACATGCAGAGCGGAGGTACAATGAGGCCCATGCCTCCAGACGCTCTGTCATCAAGTGCACCTTTGCCATATTGAAAAATCGCTTCAGGTGTCTGGATAGGACTGGAGGGGCCTTACAATACCAGCCCATGACAGTGGCAGAGATAATTCTTGCCTGTTGCATCCTGCACAACATTGCTCTCAGGCACGGTATCGATGTCGACATTAATGAGGATCTTGACGACGATCCAACGTGCCCCCCTGTATGTGGCCGTGCTGACACACGAGAGGGCGCAGCACTCAGGTGCCAGCTGATTGGGGAGCTATTTTCATGCGAGTACTGGATGTGTCTGCATTTCACTTTTTACAGATACCTGTACTACTGCTACTACTGAGCATTGATATTGCACTACCGGTCATACACAGCACTGCACTGACATTGCTGACACAATGCCTGGCCATCTGAACTTGGACTGTGGTCAAAATGCTGACACAGACGGTGTGGGCGGGGGACGACCGCGGGTGGAGGTGATCAATATTGTCACGGTTAATAGGCTTAGTTGATGTGGTGGGCTAATACGCAGGACTTTGAGTTGTTTGTTCTGGTGGCTGCCCTGCAGCCACAGGTAGTTGGTTCCAGGCGTTGGGTGCTGCAAGGTGACACGTGTGTGGTCCCACATTCACAATGTGTGTGAGGCCCAGATATGGGACCAGTTGGTTTGACGTGTGGGGATGCCATTTGGGGGTTATGAGGGGATTGAATGGATTGTATGCGCTGATGAGCAGGGACTGTGTATTACGCGTCTCGGTATAGCGATGCATACAGGTGTCAGCAGTGTTTACATGCTCATTAGTGGTAGTCAATTTGTGATACCTGGGTTATGCGGATCACGGTACAGGCCAAACACAGTGTGCCTCCACATGTAGTTCCACAGGTGCGTCTTGGAGTTGTCTGGGGCCTGTGGGGTGTTGTGACAGGAGGGGTGTTACTGTCAGACGGATACTGTTGGTAGCTCGGCCATGCAGCACAGTGTTGCAGACCTTTATGCAGACATAGATGGTTTTGACCCAGACCGGACAGGTGTAGGTTTCAGTGACCAGGGTGGCGGGTGATGGAGGGGGCCATTAGTGCTTTATGTGTGTGTTCTGCAGTGACGGCTTGTATATTGCTGATGTTATCTAGGGGGACACCGCAGGCCTGCGCTACATGATAGGAATGTGTGGGGAAGGGTAGCGGGGAGTCATGGACACCTGCTACCTTGACAACCACATCGACAGAAGGTGTATCCAACCTAAGCACAGACAGTGTAAGGCTGGGGGGGGGGTCTAGGGGCAATGGGCCGATGTCATATTGTAGCCGTGCACAATTCATGCAGCAGGGGTACCTGCAGCTAGCAATATGAGGGAGGACACTGATGTCGTGGTGTGGTTTGCCAAACATAGCTCATGCTTGGTGAGATATCTTTGGAACACATCAACGTACAGCTGCTAGGGATAGACAGGGGATGTGCCTGCTGCACCAGGAAACCGGGTATGGACCCAGGGGAATATAGCAGCCCCTGCATATATCCCGTTCGTACAGCTCCTATGACAGGGTTAGCAGGGGAGGTGGGCTCACAGGAACACACACTGAGGGTGATATGGGAGACATGTGTAGATGGCAGGCTTGTACCAAGACCTTTGGGACGCACATGTACAGGTTAGCACAGTGACGGTTGTGGTCAATGGTCTGGAGGGCAGCAGACATGTCCCAGAGGGGAAGGACAGACTACAGGCCCTTGGACCTGGCCAGGGACATGTCTGTGGCGTGTGTGGGAGATGACAATTAGGTGCAGTGACATGGGGAACTGCCAGACTGTGACGGGTCTAGGGGGTTATGGGAGATGGGGACATGAGGCTGGTGTGTTTGTTGCACATCTCTGACATGACATATGTATGTTTGCCTTGTGTTTCTCAATACACAGGACATGCTTGGTGACGTTCCAGATGCTGTAGTGCAGTGTCAACTGTGTGTACCTCATTCAACATGCAGGACAATGGGGTAGGTGGACATACAGGTGATGTTTGTGTGCTGAGAGTCCTGAGCAGGACATTTATTTATTTATTTACATTTTTTATATACCGCACTATTCGACATTAGCGCGGTTTACATTGAACACAAATTCAGACAAAAAACATGTGTCTGAGTTTACAGTAAACAGGATCATAAAACTTGGATAACAAGGTAATTACAAATAACAGGACAGTAAACTTGGATTGCGAGGATAACTATTTACATCTTCGAGTTACAGAAAATATAAACACGTAATTAATGGTCAAAGGACACCTTACTACGTGAGGTATCTTGGCTCACTAGGTGATTTGGTGTCGCTATAACTAATGGGGAGGGGACGTGCTTCTGTGCTCGCTGGGAAGTATTTGAGGAATAAGTAATGTTTGAGGGCCTTTCTAAATTGAATTAGGTTTGTGATTGCTCTAATGTTTGTTGGCAATGCGTTCCAAAGTTTTGGTGCACGGAGACTGAAAACCCTGTTTGCTGCTGATGTGGTGCATCTTGTAAGTTCTAGAAGAATCATAGAAACATAGACATAGAAACATGACGACAGAAAAAGAACACATGGCCTATGTAGTCTGTCCTTCCATAACAACAACTACAACAGTCCACTTTTTACCTTTAGAGATCCTCTGTGTTGGTCCCATGCTTTTTTGAATTCAGTTACTAACCAGGGCTCCACACATCAAACAGGTAAGGAATTGAGGGTTTCTTTGTTTGTTTTTTAGTTTATTTCATTGCTAGCTCTCTGACTGGGAGCTCTTTAAAGGGTTTTGTGTATATTTTTTTTTAAAGCAAGGTTACTTTCATCTTTGCTGTTTTAAGGGAACTTTACTTGAGCACAGTAGGTTGCTGACTCCAGTGACCTCCTCAGGGTTAGAATCTGTTAACACCTAATCAGGAGTTAGTGGGCCTGTTTCCTGAGTGCAGTTGACGCCTGCATAAAAAGCTCCTGTGCCCTGCCCTTTTGAGGCTTTCCTAACCAGGGCTCCACACATCAAACAGGTAAGGAATTGAGGGTTTCTTTGTTTTTTAGTTTATTTCATTGCTAGCTCTCTGACTGGGAGCTCTTAAAAGGGTTTTGTGTATATATTTTTTAAAAGCAAGGTTACTTTCATCTTTGCTGTTTTAAGGGAACTTTACTTGAGCACAGTAGGTTGCTGACTCCAGTGACCTCCTCAGGGTTAGAATCTGCTAACACCTAATCAGGAGTTAGTGGGCTTGTTTCCTGAGTGCAGTTGAAGCCTGCATAAAAAGCTCCTGTGCCCTGCCCTTTTGAGGCTTTCCTAACCAGGGCTCCACACATCAAACAGGTAAGGAATTGAGGGTTTCTTTGTTTGTTTTTTTAGTTTATTTCAATGCTAGCTCTCTGACTGGGAGCTCTTAAAAGGGTTTTGTGTATATATATATTTTTTAAAGCAAGGTTACTTTCATCTTTGCTGTTTTAAGGGAACTTTACTTGAGCACAGTAGGTTGCTGACTCCAGTGACCTCCTCAGGGTTAGAAACTGCTAACACCTAATCAGGTGTTAGTTTCCTCCCTACTCACCCCAACTCCCACCCACCCCTAGTGAGCAGTCTTGCTTTATAGGGCACCTCCCCCTTTAACAAATCACAGTGAATTGGACCAGCACATTTGTATATAATTAAAGAGTTTTAACTGCTTTTTCTCTGAAAGGACAGCTGCGAAACCGGCTGGTACTTGGTAGATCTCTCTCTTTTGCTCTAACAGATACCTAAGCTCCACGAAAAGAACAATGGCTGGGAAAAATCGTATTGCTATAGCTGTTGCCCCCATTACAGCTTCTGCCTCGGTCCAGACAGAGGTCCTAATGCCAGTTGAAGGACCGGTTCCATGTGCAGGGTGCCTGCATGCTGAAGCTCTGAGGAAACAGGTGGAGGAACTCAGAGAGGAGGTGGCGAGACTGAGGAGCATTCAAGACAGTGAGAAGTACATTGATGAGATGCTTCTTGCAGCAACCAGGCTCTCCAGCACAGGAGAAGATGGGTGTCAACAGAATGTCGATGGTTGGACACAAGTCACCAGGGCCTGCAAAATCACTAATCCAACTTCTCCAGCCCTTGAATTGAAGAACCATTATGCAGCCCTGGAAGTGGAGGAGGTGAAAGCATCCCTGGAAAGGGAACAACCAGAGTTCAAGTACCCCAAAGTTGCGGAATCGGTGACCAGAAGGAAACGAAGGGTAGTGGTGGTTGGAGACTCTCTTCTGAGGGGTACTGAGGCGTCCATCTGCCGACCAGACTTGATGTCCAGAGAGGTATGCTGTCTGCCTGGTGCCAAAATCCAAGATGTTACGGAGAATTTGCCAAGACTCATCAAGCCCACTGACTATTACCCAATGTTGCTAATCCATGTTGGAACAAACGATACTGCCAGGTATACCTCGGAATGTATCAAAAGTGACTTCATGGCTCTGGGACAAGCAGTTAGGTGCACAGGTGGTGTTCTCTTCAATCCTCCCTGTTGAGGGTAAAGGCCAAGGCAGAGAGGCTCGCATCCTGGAGATGAATGCATGGCTGCGTGGAGCGTTTTGGTTTCCTAGACCATGGGATGCTGTTCCAAGGTTTGCAGAGCAGAGATGGCGTCCATCTTTCCAGGAGAGGTCGACGCGTCTTTGGTAGTAGACTGGCTAATCTACTGAAGAGGGCTTTAAACTAGATTCGTTGGGGATGGGTGAAGAAAGCCCCCAGGTAAGTGAAAGCCCCCAGGTAGGTGATATATTAAATACCTTTATGGAAATGGGTAACAGGGATAACATATGGAAAGCAGTGTGTATTAATGCCCGTAGTATGGGAAATAAGATCCCTGAAGTTGAAGCTTTGGTGGGAGTGGCGGACTTGGATTTAGTGGCAGTTACAGAAACATGGTTCACAGAAAACCATGACTGGGATGTAACTATACCTGGCTATACTTTATTCAGAAAGGACAGGGTAGGAAGAAGGGGAGGAGGAGTGGCACTATATGTAAAAACTACTATTAAAGCTTTGGAATTACAGAGCTTAAAAGGGAGAGAGGAGGCATTGTGGGTTAAACTAGAAAGAGGGAAAGAGAAATCTATTTGCATTGGAGTGATATACAGACCTCCCTCACAAGAGGAAGAGGTGGACAGAGAGTTAATTGAAGACATACGCAGCATTGCTAGGAAAGGGGAAGTGCTACTGATAGGAGATTTCAATATGCCAGATGTTAATTTAATGCTGTTGATCTTCTTGATCTATTCGGGGTTATGGGTTTGATGAGTTCAGTTAATGATGTGGAGGAGAGACTATTTACCGCTTTGAAGGTCAGTAGCAATGTCTTGAAGATGATCCTGGCCTGTATAGGAAGCCAGTGTAACTGCTTCAAAAGGGGCCTAGATGCCCCATGGAGAACCCTTGCTGCGCTATTCATTGCGAGCTGTAAGGGATTCAAAGTGGATTGAGGGAGGCCTAGTAAAATGACATTAGCATAATCAAAGTGAGGCATGATCAGAGCCTGGTAGATGGTACGGAAATCCTCTGGTTCAAGCAAGGGGCGAAGATGTCTGAGTGAACGGATCTTGTAGTATATAGCTCTTACAGTGTTAGCTATATGTGCCTTCATGTCAAGGTTTTGATCAAGTGTAACACCTAGGTACCGTATTGTGGGTTTTGTTTGTAGATCAGCTTCTTTCACTTTCAAGTATTGTGGAGGGCTAAAATTTGGGTTCTTCGACATGAAGAGCACCTCTTTCTTCTTATGTTGAATCCTGAGGTTTTGTGACATGAGCCATTCCGATATGGCATTGATGCAATTGGTCAGGGGGGATAGGTCCAATTTGTCTATGTCGAACGGCATATAGAGCAGGACATCATCCGCATATACCATGCAACTTACATTGAAAGACCGGATGATCTTACAAATGGGTTGCATGTATATATTGAACAACAAAGCAGAGAGGGAGGATCCCTGTGGAACCCCCTGACCTTGGTGAAATGGTTCTGACATCGCTCCACCGGATTGAACGTGTTGCCATCTTCTGGACAAGTATGATCTGCACCATTCAAGTGCAGTTCCACTGATGCCTTTCTCTTTTAGCCATATTAGGAGGAGCTCATGACTTACGGAATCGAAAGCTGCGGCAATGTCCAGGAACACGAGTGCAAATCCCTGCCGGATGTTGTCGATACCAGAAATTACATTATTGAGGAGGGTGGTAAGGAGTGTTTCTACACCGTGTGACTCTCTGAAACCATGTTGGCAAGGATCCAGCGGAGCAGCAGCATCGATGTGGTCTTGTAATTGATATTGTACCTCTTTTTCAATTAACTTTGTGAGAAAAGGAATACTTGAGATGGGTCTGTAGGAGTCTACCCTTTGAGGATCTAACTTACTATTTTTTAGAAGCGGTCTGATAGATGTTTGCTTGAGGGCAGAGGGGAACGTACCAGAGGTGAGAGACAGGTTTATTATTCTGGTTATTATTGAGCTGAATTCACTGCGCAGTTCCTTTTTCCAGAAAGCTGGGCAAGGATCTGTCTGTGCAGTGGTGGAATTGAGAGACATGATCAAATCTTCAATTCGCTTCTTGGCAGGCGTAGAAAAAATGGTTAGAGATATTGGGCAATCTTGGACCGTGGGGGCAAATTCTATCAAAGGTTTGTTTGTCTGTGTAAGCTTGGATTGTAGGTAAACTGCAAACTCCTGAGGATGGATCTCACAATGCTTTTCAGGAGCTGGTTCTTTAGAGAGGGTCTTGACTAAATTAAACAAATCATGAGGTTTGTTTAATGCACGTTTCAGGGTGTCTGTGTGGTACTGTTTCATTCTTTCTGTGATGGCCTTGCAGTGGACGGATAGCTGATAGATGTAAGCTGCCTGGTCTGCCATGGAGCGTGACCGACGCCAGCGTTTCTCAAGACTCCGTAGTCGGGAGAGTGATAGTCTCAGCTCCTCTGTGTACCTTGGTGCAGAAGCTCTTTTCCTAAGCGGCCTGCTGAGTGGTGGACGTAGCGCTATCGCGTTGAGACTACTGTTCCAGCAAGTGATTAGATCTTCCAGATTTAGGGAGGTCTCATTACGAAGCGAGCACGTTCTGGCAAGGATACGATCCCTGTTGAATGGAAAGAAGCTTCTAGCCAGAGATCTAGAGCTGTTGCTTGGAGCACTGTTGATCTTTGATTGCCTGTTGTGAGTAGGAATCTGGAAGGTAATAAGTTTGTGGTCTGACCACGGTACAGCAGATATAGACATCGCGGTGTTGTATGATTGGTCATAAACTGACTGTGGGGCAAAGACAAGGTCAAGAGTGTTTCCCTTCACATGAGTAGGTTTGTTCACTAATTGTTGGTATCCAAGGGTATTGAGAGCTTCGAGGAAGGCTGATGACTGGCTATCTTGGAGCGCTGGTGGGTTAAAATCACCTACAATCCAATTTGGGGTATTAGGATTCTGGATGTTGGATGCTAGGTTTATAATGGCTGGGAGATCGTCTGGGGAGGCTGAAGGCGCTCTATATAGAAGGTTTATAGAACATAGCTTGTTGGAGATAGAGACTAACTCTAGGTGGTCGGTGCTAGTGGCATCGACTAGCTGGAAATGTAGGTCTGACCTGGTGAGGATGAGCACGCCCCCTCCTCGCTTGTTATGTCTGTGACTAGTAAACACTGAGAAATTTGATGGAAGGAGCTGGTTGAGTAGGATATTGTCTTCCGAAGAAAGCCATGTTTCAGTAACCATGAGAATATCAAGGTTATGAAGGGAAATTGTGTCTGCAATCACCGGCCACTTCTTACGAATTGAGCGGGAGTTGATGAGGGCACATTTTAAACTCTGTGGGTAGAGGCTTTCGTCTTGTTTGGCTTTCGTCGAGTGTTGGAGTGGAATGTGTATTAGATGTGGGTGATGTGAGTGAGAGTCCCAATTATAGCTGTGCTTAGGTATACCTGTCCATCTTTTTCCATGGTTATGTAGTATAGGTATCTGGTTGAACTCAGGGGATAGAGCGCAAGAGATTCCGGAAGATTGCGACCTGTAACACAGAGACATCCTACACATCAAGAGATATCCCTGCAAAATGCCTTCTCTGCCTTGGCTAATGAGGATGCCCAATCCAAAGAAACTGAAGGGCCCTTAAATGAGTCAGACAATGCCCAATCTCCTGCTAAAGCACCAAATATGAAGAAAGCCTCACCAAACAGAAAACTATTACTACTTGGAGATTCCATCATCAGAGGCACCAACTTGGGAACACAGTTCAAAGGAGAGAAGATTGTCATGTGCCTACCAGGCTCTTCAGCCAGCAGGAATACAAACCAAGTTGTTGAAATACTTAGCGCAAAAAGTGAGCACTCCAAACCTGATGTTATTATCCACTTGAGCACAAATGACATGGCTAGAAAGAGTGCCTCTACAGCCAAAAAGGACTTCCAATCTCTGGGAGAGAAACTCAAGCCCATTGTTAACACTGTTGCATTCTCAGAAGTTCTACCTGTTCTTGGTAAGGGGACAAAAAGGCTGCATCGCATTAACAGCTTTAATACATGGCTCCAGACCTGGTGCAAACAAGAAGGATTCAGATGTATTGGCAACTGGGGCAACAAATGGACCAACAAGAGACTATACTGTGCTGATGGACTACATCTCTCTGTCGCAGGGAAAAGAAACCTAAGTGAAAAATTCAGGCAGTATGTGGATATGCATTTAAACTAGGAAAAGGGGGTGACGGATGTGGAAGGTCAACATCTGCATGCCACCCCCTGCAAAAGCAGAACAACATCAGAAACAGCCACACTCTTAAACCACACATCAAAAACTAGTGGGAAGAAGTGGGCAGAATAAAATCAATGCAAAATACACAAGCCAGGTAAATGCTGGAAAGCAATGAGCACAAATGCTCGAAGCTTAGCCAAAAAAATTCCAGACCTGGAAGCCCTAATGGTGGAAACGGATTTGGACATCGTGGCCATTACAGAAACATGGTTTAATGAATCGCATGATTGGGATATAGCCATAGCTGGCTATAATCTATTCAGAAGAGACAGAGAAAATGGAAAAGGAGGAGGAGTAGCCTTGTATGTCAAAAGCAGTATTAAAGCTACTGAAATGCAGGGAACATGGGGAAAAGAAGAAGCGCTCTGGATTGCGCTGGAAAGAGGAGATGGCACTGTCATCCATATTGCTGTAGTCTACAGACCTCCGACTCAAATTGAAGAGAGAGATAACAAATTGATTATAGATATTGCCAAGATAGCAACAAAGGGGGAAGCAATCATATTGGATGACTTTAATCTACCTGATGTGGATTGGATTACTCCTTCTGCAAATCTGGAAAGAAGCAAAAAAATTGTGGATGCTCTCCAAGATGTATTACTTAGACAAATGGTGATGGAACCAACCAGGGAAAGCTCAACGCTGGATGTAGTGCTCACCAACAGTGATAATGTGTCGAATGTCTGCGTGAGTGCCCCTGTGAGCAACAGTGACCATCACACTATGTGGTTTGAGATAAAAGCCATGGTACAGGCCAATCATAGCAAGCTCAAAGTCCTAAACTTCAAAAACACTGACTTCAATAAAATGGCCGAGTACTTAAAGGAGTAGATGACGGGGTGGAAGGAGATAAGGGAAGTGGAATTGCAATGGACTAAACTAAAGGCGGCAATAAAAGGGGCAACAGATAAATATGTAAGAAAAATAAATAAAAACAAGAGGAGAAGGAAACCTATTTGGTTTTCCAAAGAGGTGGCTGCTCAAATAAAGGCAAAAAAACACAGCTTTCACAAAATTCAAAAGCTTGCAAACAGAAGAACACAGAAATGAATACAGGATCAAGCTCAAAGAGTCAAAAAGAGAAATAAGGATAGCAAAATCAAAGGCAGAGGAAAAGATGGCTAAAGATGTTAAAGTTGGCGACAAAACTTTCTTCAGGTATATTCAGGAAAGGAAGAAGATCAGAGGTGGAATTGCAGGACTCAGAAGTGCTGGGAAAGGACTCGTGGAAAGCGACACTGAAAAAGCAAAATTGCTAAACAAATACTTCTGCTCTGTTTTTACTAAAGAAGATCCTGGAGATGGACCAGCTGTGACTCCCAAATATAAAAATAGGAATGAAGTAGATACCACGCCATTCACAGAAGATGAGGTGTTAGAACAACTTGCTAAACTGAAAGTGGACAAAGCCATGGGACCAGATGAGATACATCCCAGGATACTGAAAGAGCTCAGAGAGGTTCTTGCAGGACCGTTAAAGGATGTCTTCAACAGATCCTTGGAAACAGGAGTGGTTCCTCAGGACTGGAGAATGGCTAATGTTGTACCTCTACACAAAAGTGGTGACAGGGAAGAAGTGTCAAATTACAGGCCCGTAAGCCTTACCTCGGTGGCAGGAAAAGTAATGGAGGCGCTCCTGAAAAAGCGAATAGTGAACTTTCTCAAAACCAACAGGTTGCAAGATCCAAGGCAAAATGGTTTTACCGAAGGACGGTCTTGCCAAACAAATCTGATTGAGTTCTTTGATTTGGTGACCAAGGAACTAGATCTGGGGCATGCAATGGATGTCATCTGGGGCATGCAATGGATGGGTGCCAACAGAATGTCGATGGTTGGACACAAGTCACCAGGGCCTGCAAAATCACCAATCCAACTTCTCCATCCCTTGAATTGAAGAACCATTATGCAGCCCTGGAAGTGGAGGAGGTGAAAGCATCCCTGGAAAGGGAAGAACCAGAGTTCAAGTACCCCAAAGTTGCGGAATCAGTCACCAGAAGGAAACGAAGGGTGGTGGTGGTTGGAGACTCTCTTCTGAGGGGTACTAAGGCGTCCATCTGCCGACCAGACTTGATGTCCAGAGAGGTATGCTGTCTGCCTGGTGCCAAAATCCAAGATGTTACGGAGAGTTTGCCGAGACTCATCAAGCCCACATACTATTACCCAATGTTGCTAATCCATGTTGGAACAAATGATACTGCCAGGTATACCTCGGAACGTATCAAAAGTGACTTCATGGCTCTGGGACAGAGGGTGAAGCAGTTAGGTGCACAGGTGGTGTTCTCTTCAATCCTCCCTGTTGAGGGTAAAGGCCAAGGCAGAGATGCTTGCATCCTGGAGACGAATGCATGGCTGCGTGGATGGTGTCATCGAGAGCGTTTTGGTTTCCTAGACCATGGGATGCTTTTCCAAGGGTTGCAAAGCAGAGATGGCATCCATCTGTCCAAGAGAGGTCAACGCATCTTTGGTAGTAGACTGGCTAATCTACTGAAGAGGGCTCTAAACTAGATTCGTTGGGGATGGGTGAAGAAAGCCCCCAGGTAAGTGAAAGCCCCCAGGTAGGTGATACATTAAATACCTTTATGGAAATGGGTAACAGGGGTAACATATGGAAAGCAGTGTGTATTAATGCCCGTAGCATGGGAAATAAGATCCCTGAGGTTGAAGCTTTGGTGGGAGTGGCTGACTTGGATTTAGTGGCAGTTACAGAAACATGGTTCACAGAAAACAATGACTGAGATGTAACTATACCTGGCTATACTTTATTCAGGAAGGACAGGGTAGGAAGAAGAGGAGGAGGAGTGGCACTATATGTAAAAACTACTATTAAAGCTTTGGAATTACAGAGCTTAAAAGGGAGAGAGGAGGCATTGTGGGTTAAACTAGAAAGAGGGAAAGAGAAATCTATTTGCATTGGTGTGATATACAGACCTCCTTCACAAGAGGAAGAGGTGGACAGAGAGTTAATTGAAGACATACGCAGCATTGCTAGGAAAGGGGAAGTGCTACTGATAGGAGATTTCAATATGCCAGATGTTGATTGGCACATTCCTGCTGCAGTATCATCTAGAAGTAAGGAGATCCTGGATTCTCTACAGGGAGAACTATTCAGGCAATTGGTAACAGACCCCACACGTGACGGGGCCATACTGGACTTGGTGCTTACCAATGGTGAAAGTGTTTCTGATGTTGTAGTGGGAGATCATTTTGCATCCAGTGATCACCAGATGGTGTGGTTCAGTATTAGGACTAGGGCTGTTAGAATCCATTCCAAGGTGAGGATCTTAGACTTTAGGAAGACTAACTTTGCGAAGATGGGCCAATACCTCAGGGAGTCGTTAGTGGGATGGGAACAGCTGGGGGATGTAGAAAAACAGTGGGCAAAACTGAAAGGGGGTATTTTAAGGGCAACCAACCTTTTTGTTAAAACGGTAAATAAAGGCAAAAGGAACAGGAGACCGCTATGGTTTTCGAAGGAAGTAGCTGAAAAAGTGAAGAAAAAGAGGGAGGCCTTCATGAAATACAAGAGATCACAGAGAGAGGAAGACAGGCATCTGTATTTGGAAAAACTTAGAGAAGCTAGCAAAGTAGTCAAGAAGGCAAAGATTCAAAAGGAGGAGGAAATAGCCAATGCAATAAAATGGGGGGATAAGACATTTTTCAGATATATATAACTACTTTTTTCAGATATATATAACTACTTGTAAATCTTGTAAATAGATATATGTAATAGTCCAAAATATGTAAATAGTTCGTTTGTTATTTAACAAATTTTACCATATTTAGTCATTCATGTTTAATGTATTTAGCAAAATTGTACCTAGTTAACAAATGTTCCATGTAAAACAGCAAAATTGTACCTAGTTAACAAATGTTCCATGTAAAACAGACTTGTAAATCTGTTCATTCCTTGTTCAATGTAAACCGCACCTGATCTGTGGAAGGTAGCGGTATATAAGCAACCGTTAAATAAATAAAATAAATAAATATTAGTGAGAAGAGGAAGGGCAAAAGTGGTATTGTCAGACTCAAGGGTGCAGGGGGGGAATATGTAGAAGCTGATAAGGATAAAGCAGAATTGCTTAACAAATATTTTTGTTCTGTGTTCACAGATGAAGAACCAGGAGCAGGACCTCAGAAAACACCCACAAATAAGAACAGAAGCGAGGGACATCTTGAACAATTTTCAGAAGTCTGTGTTCGTGAGAAACTAGCTCAACTTAAAGTAGACAAAGCGATGGGACCGGATGGGATACACCCTAGAATACTGAGGGAACTTGGGGATGTTCTAGCAGCTCCACTGACTGACCTTTTCAATGCCTCGTTGGAGTCGGGAGTGGTGCCAAAGGACTGGAGAGAGGCTCATGTGGTGCCTTTACACAAAAGCGGAAGTAAGGATGTGGTTGAAAACTACAGGCCGGTTAGTTTAACTTCGGTGGTGAGTAAATTATTGGAAACGCTGCTGAAAGAGAAAATAGTGAGGTTTCTGGAGTCCAGCGGATTATAGGATCCGAGGCAGCATGGATTCACCAGAGGCAGGTCTTGTCAGACAAATCTGATTGATTTCTTTGACTGGGTGACCAGGGAGTTGGACCGAGGGAGAGCTCTAGATGTGGTGTATTTAGATTTCCGTAAAGCCTTTGACACTGTTCCTCACAGGCGACTTATAAACAAACTGAGCACCCTAGGGATGGACTCTAAAGTTACTGCTTGGGTTATAAATTGGTTGGGTGGGAGGCGACAAAGAGTACAAGTAAATGGAGCTCACTCTGAGGAGAAGGATGTTACCAGTGGTGTGCCCCAGGGATCTGTCCTTGGTCTGATTCTTTTTAACATCTTTGTTAGTGATATAGCGGAAGGGCTGTCGGGTAAGGTTTGCCTCTTTGCGGATGATACCAAAATCTGCAATAGAGTAGACACCCAGGAAGGGGTAGATAACATGAGGAGGGATCTAGCTAAGCTTGAAGAATGGTCTAGAATTTGGCAGCTGGGATTTAATGTTAAAAAATGTAAGGTCATGCATATGGGCTGCAGCAATCCAAGGGAGCAATACAGTATAGGAGGTGAAGTACTTTTGTCCACTAAAGAAGAGCGGGACCTAGGCGTGGTTGTGTCTGATGATCTTAAAGTAGCTAAACAGGTGGAAAAGGCGACGGCAAAAGCTAGAAGGATGCTTGGGTGCATGCGGAGAGGAATGGCTAGCAGAAAAAAGGAGGTGATAATGCCTCTGTATAAGTCTTTGGTGCGACCTCATTTGGAGTATGGTGTGCAATTCTGGAGACCGCACCTTCAAAAGGATGTGAACAGGATGGAGTCGGTGCAGAGGGTTGCTACCAAAATGATTAATGGGCTTCATTATAAAGCATATGAGGACAGACTTAAGGATCTTAATATGTACACCTTAGAGGAAAGGCGGGATAGAGGTGATATGATTGAGATGTTTAAATACCTCCGTGGCATAAATGTTCAGGGAGAGAGCCTCTTTCAATTGAAAGAAAGTTCTGCTACGAGGGGACATGGGATGAGGGTGAAGGGAGATAGATTCAGGAGTAATATGCGGAAATATTTCTTTACGGAAAGAGTAGTGGATCCGTGGAATAGTCTCCCAGTGGAGGTGGTAGAGATGAGGACAGTAACTGAATTCAAGAAAGCATGGGACCAACACAGAGGATCTCTAAAGGCAAAAAGTGGACTGTTGTAGTTGTTATGGAAGGACAGACTAGATAGGCCATGTGGTCTTTTTCTGTCGTCATATTTCTATGTTTATATGTTTCTATCTATCTGGATTTCAGCAAAGCCTTTGATACTGTTCCTCATAGGAGGCTTGTCAATAAACTCAGTAGCTTGGGAATGGGTCCCAAGATAGTAAACTGGATTAGAAATTGGTTGACTGACAGACAACAGAAGGTGATGGTACATGGAGCTCACTCAGATGAGAGGAAGGTGATTAGCAGGGTGCCTCAGGGTTCGGTCCTGGGCCTGGCACTGTTCAATATATTTGTGAGTGATATTACTGAAGGACTGAATGGAAAAGTCTGTCTTTTTGCAGATGACACAAACATTTGCAACAGAGTGGACTCCCCTGAGGGAGTGGTTAACATGAGGAAAGATCTAAAAAAGCTGGAAGACTGGTCTAATGCTTGGCAACTACGATTTAATGTGAAAAAGTGCAGTGTCATGCACTTGGGTAGCAGAAATCCAAGGGAAAAGTACACGATAGGGGGTGAGAGGTTGGTATGCACGGTTCAGGAGAAAGACCTTGGTGTGATTATCTCTGATGATCTCAAGGTGGCAAAACAGTGCGACAAGGCGGTGGCAAAAGCAAGGATGATGTTGGGCTGCATACAAAGAGGGATTACCAGCAGAAAGGAAGAGGTACTTATGCCACTGTACAAGTCACTGGTGAGGCCTCACTTGGAATACTGTGTTCAATTTTGGAGCCAATATCTTGCAAAAGATGTAAAAAGACTGGAAACTGTTCAGAGAAAGGCGCCCAAAATGATTTGGAGCCTGCGTCAGAAGCCTTATGAGAAGAGACTTGAAGACCTAAATATGTACACTTTGGAGGAGAGGAGGGACAAGGGAGATATGATTCAGATCTTTAAATACTTAAAGAGAAATGATGAACAAACAAACCTCTTCCAAAGACGGGGAAGCTGTAAAACTAGAGGGCATAACATGAAGCTGCAAGGTGGTAAATTGAAAGGCAATGTCAGGAAATATTTCTTCACTGAAAGGGTGGTGGATGCTTGGAATGCCCTCCCGATGGAAGTGGTGGGGGCAAACACGGTGATGGAATTCAAAACGGCATGGGACAAACACAGTGGATCCCTTCACAGCAACAGGATAAAAGCAAAATAAACGGTACCATCTAACTTCTGAACTATCTAGCGTCTCAACAAATAAGGGTGTCCTACATGGAGTGGTGGGTTCACCCCTAAACAAAAACATGGGGAGGGGTGGCCTGCACAGAGCGAAAGGTGCACCTACTCTTGCCATCTTGCTGGGCAGACTAGATGGACCATGCTGGTCTTTATCTGCCATCACTCACTCACTTACTATGAGAGATTGAGAGGCAGAAAGAGAAGAGGAAGTAGAAGCCAGTTAAGCTGATAGGGGATCCCATCTTACTAACTGTAGGCGCTATCACAGAGACAGTGAATTAGTTCTAGTGCGTGAGAGAGAACTGAAAGATTCTAGTGGGCTGTTTCTCGTTGAAGTTGCATACAGGCAAATCGTATTAATCTAGGTATAGATTGGTTCTGGAATGCAAATTTATTATCAAAAGTAGCACAGGTTAGACAGGCAAGTTGTAAACTAGCAGACTAGAATGTTCAAGATGGTCTACAAAGCTACTTACTAGCATATGAGGTGAAGTATTTACTCAGAGTAAAGACAATGTTACCAGTTCACTAAGTATAATAATACAATGTTACCATTGTCTCTGTATCTGTCTCTGTATCTCTCTGTGTGTATGTTATTTACATTTGAAACTGCTGACAAGACAAATCGCAGACAGAATGCTTTAACCATGACTACATATAAACCAGAAAAAGACAGGAATTGGGGGAGGTTAAAGATCAGACATAGAGATAAGACCCTGCAAAGAACCATACAACAAGAGAAAAAGAAAGGAATGTATTTCCAAGGCTGTTGTATGGAATAACCATATAAGGGAAAAGGTACAAATGGGTTAAAAGAGAAAAAACTGATGTGAATGTATAAAATAGTGCTTTGTAGAATATAAAGTGGGCAGACAGTAACTGGAGTTCTCTATCGAGTGATGTCATTTTCTGCCTCACAGGATAACAGTATGGTGTTAGATTTAAATTTGCTGCAGACCTGTGTATTCTAGTTCAATAAATTAGATTGATTTTACTTATAAGTTGTCCTGTCTTACAAATTTATACACAAAGTATAAGGATAAGATGTTGGGGTGCCACGCAGCACTAAGGCACAAAAGAAAATAGTCCCAATAGGCCATGAAAATTCCACCGTATATCATACAAATCCCCAATAGACCAAACAAATACCACCTCAATCTCAAAGAATCCCACAAGGCTCAACCCTCTCATCATTACTATTTAACATCTTCGTACAACCAATATGCTCTGTAATGAAGACTTGCAATATTCTATACCATATCTACGCTGATGATGTAATGATATACACATCTATCAACACATCAGATCCAGACATCATATCCATAACAACCTGATTCTCCACTGAGCAGCTGGCTCAAAATACACAATTTGAACATAGACCTCAAGACGACTGAGGCCATGTTCATCACAACAGACTTTGGCTTCAAACCACCATCTTCCATAGCTATTGATGGCACTCAAATCCAAGTGAAATAAGATATACGATACATCGGAGTCACACTGGACCAATGCCTCACTTTCTCAGCAGATGCACAAAATCGTACTCAGAGCATTTACTTCCATTCAAAATGATCAAGCATCTTAAACATTTACTGACCGATCCTGACTTCCTTCAATCCTTCAAGCAACCATCTTCCCCCACTTCGTCTACTGTAATATTATCTTTTAAGGCATACCAAACTCAACCATCCACCCTCTCCAACTTGCACTCAACACTGTTGCATGAATCCTACTCAATCCAAATAAAACCTCAGAACACATTACACCTCTTCTCAAACAACTGCATTGGCTTCCAATAAAGTAACACATTAAATTCAAATCCATCTTCACAACCTTCAAAGTCCTCAACAACTCCTCATCACCACACCTCCAAAGGGGAGAGGGAATCCAGCAAGGAGGAGGTTGCAATATTCTAGATGGGGGGTAAAGCAAGGTTACTTACCTGTAACAGGGGTTCTCTGTGGACAGCAGAATAAGTCAGCTATACCTGGTGATGTCATCCAATGGCACTGAGATGGATATCTCTCCAATAGTCCTGAAGGGCTTTGCCCTTCTGAGCATTAGTCACTAGCCCAACCCCCTGATCCCACCCTTAGCTGGCCAGTGGTTCACTAGCCGAGGATCTTCAGCCAGGAGCGGGAGAGTTCAACCACTGGATAGGGGAGGAGAGTGGGATGGTGTGGCTGATTTATCCTGTTATCCATGGAGAACCCCTGTTACAGGTAAGTACCTCACTTTCTCCTAGGACAAGCAGGATGAGTCAGCCACACCTGGTGCCTTCCAAGCTTAGGTTTGTTGTGGAAGGGGGAGAACCACCGCTTTCAAAGTTTCTAATGAAATGATAGACGTAACACTGACTAAGTACTGACAAGTGACTTTATTGGGAGTCAAGTCATCCTGATAGGGAGGGCTGTGTAAACAGAACACAGGGTAGTGCAAACCATAGTGCAAGCGAATAGTGTAACAACAAACTTTGTGAGAGTGCAAACAATGCGACAGTGCAAATGCATGAAAACAATGACAAGTCACTTATGTGCAACAGAAAGCAAAATCAGTGCAGTGATTCCCGTAATGCTGTGGCTAGGACAGCCTGACCAAAAGCAGAGTCCTGGGCAATGTCCATGTCCAGACAATAGTGTCTCTGGAAGGTGTGGATCGAGGACCAACTTGCGGCTTTACAGATGTCAGCTGCCGACACCGCACGCAGGTTCGCAATGGATGTGGACAGTGCTCTGAGATGATGAGCGTTGACCCTCGGGGTTGTCTGCTCTCCTGCCTTCTGCAGGCAGAAGGCGATGCAGGCTGAGATCCACAGGGAAAGTGTCCTTTTGCTGACTGGTTGGCCGTGTTTGTTGGGGTTGTAAGAGACAAACAGTTGAGAGACTTTCCGCAGAGTCGCTGTGCGTTGGAGGTAGGAGCACAGCACCCTTACACAGTCAATGGTGTGCAGGTGTTCCTCTCCCTCAGGTCGGAAAGAGGGGAGTTTGATGACCTGATTGATGTGGAAGGCAGATACCACTTTGGGAATGAACCTTGGGTGCATCCTTAGAGAAGCACAGTCCTGCGAGAGTACCGTGCATGGTGGGTATGCCACCAGAGCTTGCAGCTCGCTTTTCCTTCTGGCTGAGGTGATAGCTATTAGGAATAGTGTCTTCCAGGAAACATACTTGAGTTCTGCAGTGTGTAAGGGTTCAAACGGCGGTGGCATGAGCTCATTCAGGACCATGTTGAAGTCCCAGTGGGGTTCAGGGGCCCGGGTGGGTGGGCATATGTTGTTTAGCCCTCTCATAAACTTTGCAAGTAGTGGGAGCTTGGTAATGGTGTCACCCTGTTCGTAGGCATGGAAGGCAGCAATAGCTTATAGGTGCACCCTAATGGATTGAGTCTTCAGGCCACTGTGAACAAGTGAGGTGAGGTATTGCAGGATCCTTGGTACTGGGCAGGAGAAAGGATCGAGATGCTGGACTGAGCACCATGAGGTGAAGCGCTTCCATTTCAATCCATACAATTTCTGAGTGGATGGTCACCGGGAAGTGAGGATCACCTCTTGGACCTCTGCGGGGAGATCGAATGAGGATAGTGCTACCCTTTCAGTTTCCAGGCAGTGAGCAATAGAGTCCAGAGGTACTGGAGAGGAGGTCTTCACACAGGTGAAGCTTCACTGGTGCTTCGAGGGCCAGGCATCAGAGATAAGGGAACCATATCTGGCGTGGCCAGTAGGGTACAATGAGAATGGCTTCTGCCTTGTCCGATATGATCCATTGGATGGTCATCGGGCTGAGAGGTAGGGGTGGGAATGCATACACTGGTGACCACTCTCCACATGACACAACGAAGGCATCTGAAGCGACGCTGAGGCTGGATGGACGTTTGGAGCAGAAGTGGTCAAATTTTGGTCTCTGAGGCAAACAGGTCAATTTGCGGTTGTCCCTACCTCTTGAAGAGTGACCTTGTGATGCGGTGGTTCAAGGACCATTCCTGTGGGTCTATTTGTCGGCTGAGTTTTTCTGCCAACTGATTCTGTGTTCCCAGGAGGTAGGAGGCCTGAGGGAGACAGTGTCTGGCCTGTGCAAATTTCCAGAGCTGTAGGGCTTCCATGCACAGTTTACTGGAGCCGGTCCCTCCTTGTTTGTTTATGTAGAACATGGCGACCTGATTGTCTGTCTGTAAGAGGACTGTCTTTCCCCGGATCAGGGTCTGGATGGTCCTGAGGGCGAGGCTTAATGCTCTGAGTTCTAGTAGGTTGATGTGCAAACTGTGCTTCTTCTGGCTCCAGGTTCCTTCAGCACAGAGCTGACCACAGTGGGCCCCCCACCCTAATAGGGAGGCATCCGAGGTGATGACTATCTAATGTGGGGATAGATGTAAGTGCCGGCCGCCCATAAGGTTCAGCGGGTTGGACCATCAGGCTAGGGGTTTTTGCACAGCTGCATCCAGATAAATTACCGCTGATGAAGATCACGTGATGTGGTAAGCCCGGGTGGACGCTGATCGCCTGGGCTCCGGACCCCCAACCCCTGTACCGGTACTTTAGAGCCGTTTGCTGGGGACGAGAGGAATAAAAATCGCTTCCCGGAGTGTGGTGAACAGGGGAGGTCACTTTTATACCGCGATTGGCAGCGGCGCCAATGGCATCGGCAGTGAAATCGAGCCGGCGGGAGAAGGAACGGGCGAGGGGCCCGCAAAAGATGGCGGATCCGCCCTCGCTGAGTGCACCTTCCACAACCTTGGCCTCTGTCGAGGAGATTTCAGCGGCGGTATCAGGGGCCTTATCGGTGCAGTTTGATGCCCTCCATGGTAAAATGGATACCTTGCAGAGCTCCGTGGATGGCCTGGGCACACGGATGCAGGCTGCGGAGGACAGAATCTCACACACTGAGGAGGAGGTACAAACTTTAACGCGGGAGCTGGGGAAGGTGCAGGCTGTGCTCAAGGCGCACGAGGCTAAAATGGACGATATGGAGAACCGCTCCAGACGTAACAATTTGAGATTTCTGGGGGTTGCTGAGCGGATACTCGACAAGGATTTAAAATCGTTTGTGGAAACCCTCTCTATGTCTCTGATTGACGATGCGGAGGAGGGAAGATGGATCCAGCTTGAGCGAGTTCACCGAGTCGGAGCTAGGCCGGTGGATGGTCGTCGGCCCTGGATAGTCCTTGCTAAATTTCTACAATACCCACAGAAGGAGGCTGTCTTGAACGCAGCCAAAAAATCAGGTGCGGTTGAACATGATGGCATGAAAATACGGATTGCACAGGACTATTCCATCGCCCTGAGCCAGCGCCGGAAGGCCTATGTGCCCCTGTGCCAGATATTGATCGAGGCCAAGGTCCGATTCTCTATGCAATACCTTGCTCGGCTGCACATTGTGCACAATGGAGTGCACAAGGTTTTTGAGTCGGCGAGCGAAACAGCCCCCTATATAGAAAATCTGCGAAGCGGGGACAAAGGATCTGGGCCAGAGTGATGTGGTGGACTTGCTCAGCAGCGTGGTGGAGCCCAGTTATACCCCCTGTTTGACGGGGCCCACTGGATCAAGTCGGGTCTTTTTGCTGGGGGCCCTCGGAGGATTGCTGATGGGATATCCCCCATACCTGCCGAAGGGACCCGGCTATGGCCGGGGAGCAGGGGGGTGACAAGTTGTGTCCCTATGGGGCTCCCCTTCTCTGCTTCCTGAACTTGGCCGGAGCGTTTTTTTTTTTTTCTTTCTATGGCGTTAGACGAGAGCCTGCTCCCCATAATGTGCAGTGCATGCAGGGATGGCAACACAGCGGCTTGTTGGAACTGTCTGCTTTGTGTGGGACTAATACTATCGCTGTGAGTGCGCTGGTGGTACCGCTCCCGCCTTCAAGTTGGAGAGCTACACAGGAGGTGCGAACTTGGGTCAGCTTGGCCATTAGGCCCCCCTCCTTCCTGCACTATTGTGTCAAGTTGGGGAGAGGCGAGAAATGAAGAGGACGTCTCCCTCCTGCTGACAATAACTGCAGTTGCTCAGGACTCCTGGGAGGGATGTTAATTGCTCCCGGGGTTGTATTATTTTGTATTATGTTCTGTGGTAAGGCATGCTGTTGTTGCAACTGTTTTGTTTCGCTGGGGATTGAGAGGGTGGGGGGGGGGGGTGGTGTAAGCAAGTTGAGGGGTGGATGACGGCGGGAGGCGGGAGGTTGGGGCATGAAAGGCTGGGGGTAGAATGTGGATGGGAAGCGGGGTTGGGTATGAGTGTGGCTGTGGGACAGGAGAGTTACGCATGTTTACAACAGAGAGAGGGGGTGGGGGTCTGGAGCACATCAAGCATGATCCCTGTGAGAGGGAAGCTGGGGGAGCGGAAGAGTAGGATAGGGGTTCTGAAGAAGGGGGGGGGTTGGAGGGGGAGGAGGGGTGGAGGGGGGAGGGGGAGTGGCAGGGGGGGAGGGAGGGGAGGGGGAAAGGCTGGGTGGAGGCGGGGAGATGGAGGGGGGGGGGTGTGGGGTGGGGGATCCAGAATACCTAGAGTAACTCTCGCTGGTTTCTAGCAATGGAAGTGGGGAGCGCTTCATTGATTGGAGGGGGACTTCAGGCTGGGGAGGTTCCGCCCTATTTTCACTACACGATGGATAACTATAACCTGTTTCAATATAGTCCAACCTGAGGGTTGTCTCTTGGAATGTGTGTGGCATAGGTAACCCCATTAAGAGATATAAAGTGTTGCAGGCTTTAGCCCGGCTGAAATGTGATGTTGCTATGTTACAGGAGACCCACCAGACAGCCGAAAAGCATGCTAAATTGCGGAAAACATGGGTGGGGCAGAGTTGGGGTGCCCCAGCTAAAGGGAAAAAGGGTGGAGTGGTCATTTTGATTAGTACTCAGGTTCGTTTTGAGTTGGAAAAGCAATACTTGGACCCAGAGGGTAGGTATATTTTGCTATATGGCTGCCTTGAGGACCGGCCCATTGTGCTGGGCAACCTGTATGGACCCAATGTGTTGGATCGGGAGCTGTATGCCCGATTAGCCTCCCGGGTGGAGCAGCTGCCGGATGTTCCATTGATTTTGGCGGGAGATTTGAATGGGGTGCTGGATATAGAGCTCGATACCTGTGGAGGTGGGAGTGAAAGAGTGCGAGCCCCGACCACTAAGGTGCTGCGGGGGTTGTGTCATCGCCTGGGGATGGTGGATCCCTGGCGCCTGTTGCATCCGCTTGAGAAAGATTTTACACATCAGTCGAGAGCCCATGGCTCTAGTGCTTGCATCGACTATGTTTTGGTTTCTGAGAGGCTCTTTGCGCAGGTAGGCGACGCACAAATAGGCCCCACGGCGGTGTCTGACCATGCTCCGGTTTGGGTGGATTTTTCATGGGGGGGGGCTCTGGCCACTTTGCTGCGTGTTTAGCGCTTTCCCATGGGGCTGTATCATGATGCTAATTTCCGTAAGCATCTGGCACAATGTTGGAAGGACTTTATGGCCCATCATGAGCAGCATAAAGACGAACCGGAGTTGCTCTGGGAAACGGCTAAGGTAGTGCTGCGGGGAAATATCATGGAATATGCTGCAAGAAAGCGTAAATTGCTGGCAGCGCAAATTGTTCAGCTGGAGAAACAGGTAGTATGAGC
Organism: Ichthyophis bannanicus; assembly: GCA_033557465.1. Lineage (NCBI taxonomy): Eukaryota > Metazoa > Chordata > Amphibia > Gymnophiona > Ichthyophiidae > Ichthyophis > Ichthyophis bannanicus. Next base: position 25,506,986 of record CM066031.1, on the reverse strand, counting down.
TCGGCGGCGCTGTGTGGGGGACCCTAGCAGGGTTCATAAGCGCAGCCTTTGGGAGCTGCAAACCTCTCTTAATGAGCTGCTACATCAGAGAGCGAAGAAATCTCACATGTACTACTGATATTAATTATACCGCTTTGGGGATAGGCCTGGGAAACTCTTGGCGCGCTGCCTTCAAGGCAGCCGGGGGGCTCGGTTGATCGCCGCGCTTTGGGATGAGCAGGGTTGCTTGCAGAAGGCTAATACGGCCATAGCTCGTTCATTTCGCTCCTTTTTTCAGCAGTTATATGCACGGCGGGAGGGGTCCCTTACTGAAATGCAGAACTATTTACGGGGAGTACATTTGCCCACAGTGACGGCTGACCAACGGGCGTATTTGGACACCCCGGTCACGGTGGAGGAAGTTGGTGGAGTCATTCAGAGAGCTGCTTGCTGTAAAACGCCCGGCCCTGATGGGTTTGGGACAGAGTTTTATAAACTGTTGGGGGATCTTGTGCCCCCTACGCTAGTGGCGATGTATCATCGTAGAGTGGCACAGGGGACTTTTGAATGGGGCACTAATCATGCGTACATCACTTTAATACCTAAACCCAGCAAGGATCCCACTCAAGCGTCGTCCTATAGGCCCATCTCTCTGTTGAATTTTGACTTAAAAGTACTGGCTAAGGTTTTGGCGAATAGATTGGCCTCTGTTTTAGGGGACTTGGTGCATAAATCACAAGTTGGCTTTGTTAAGGGGAGATATGCCATGCGGAATCTGTGGAAAATCTTTGCTTCTCTTGAGTGGGTGCGTGAAAAGGATTTGTCATGGTTGTTAGTTAGTTTTGACGCGGAGAGAAAGCATTTGACCAGGTGCATTGGATATTATTTGAACTGCCTTTTGCCATACTATGGACTGGGGGACTCCTTTTGAAGATGGTGGAATTGCTCTATGCGGACCCTACAGCTGGAATTCTCTGTAATGGGGTGATATCGGATAACTTTAGACTGGAAAGGGGCACGCGCCAGGGATGCCCACTCTCCCCCTTGCTCTTTGTGTTGACTTTAGATCCGCTCATATAGAGAATAGAGGAGTCCTCGGGTATTTGTGGCGTACGTATTGGGTTACATGAGTTCAAAGTGGCGGCCTTTGCCGATGACATTCTGGTTCACCTTACGAGGCCCCAACAATCGCTGCCCCGGTTGCTGAAGGAGTTTTCCCTCTATGGCAGATTTGCAGGCTTACGTCTTAATTTGGACACGTCGTAGGCTTTGGATGTGGGTGGGAGGTTGAAAGAGAGCTGGCAGGGGAGTTTCCCGCTTCGCTAGGCCGCAGAGTCCTTTGTTTACCTAGGTATTTTGCTGACCAGGACGCCTTCTTTGCTTTATAAAGTTAATTTTGAGTGAGTTCTTTTCAGGCTCCGAGCGCAATTCTGGCTTGGGCACCCCTTCCGTTGTCCCTATTGGGTAGAGTAGCTGCTTTGGGGATGGTAGTTCTCCCTAGAGTGCTTTATTGGATGCAAACATTACCGGTGTGGTTATTGAGACGTGACTTGTGGCGTCTGGAGCGGGAAATCCACGGGTTTCTTTGGAAGGGAGCCAGAGCACGCATACCATTGGTTAGCATGAGAGGGGGGTGGCACTCGGGAGGTGTTGGGGTTCCGGATCTTTGGAAGTATGCGTTGGCCTGTCAGGCCCGCCACCTCGCCGACTGGCTGGGGGATACCGAGGTTTATACACCCCGAGCCTTTGAGGAGGCCTTTGTGGCCCCGCACACTCTGGATGCGGTGTTGCATTTGAAACGCATAGCTCTGCCGGTTCACCTGACAGGTAGTGTCTTGATACAGGCAACATGGCGTACGTGGCAACAGATCAATAAATATTGGGGATGCAACCCTGAGGTTTCCAGTTGGCTGCCTCTATGGGGCAACGCTTCTTTCACCCCGGGCTCCGACTCAGTTTCCTTTCGACATTGGGAACAGTCGGGGATACAGCGCATTGGACATGTGGTGGATCAGGATGGGAGGTGTAAGGATTTGGGGGTGCTTTGTGGGGAGTATGGCTTGGACCCTGGGAAGTCGGTTTTCGCATACGCGCAACTGTCTCACTATGTTAGATCGCTGTCGGGGCGCGTACTGCATGTGGAGCACTCGGCAAGGATTCTTGAATTTTTTGCCCTAGGAGCAGAGTCTCCCCCGAATATAGCTATGTTAAAGAAGCGGTTGGACTTACTCGATCCGCCTCCTGACTATTCGGCGGTGGAGCATTCCTGGGCGAGAGAATTGGGTCAGGAGATACCCCCAGGCTCTGTTCAGGACGCGTTGGGTCGGATTACGCAATTGGTCGAGGGGGCCCGGTGGCGTGAGATTCAGTTTAAATGCATTATTCGAGCCCACTTTTCTCCGCGGCGAGCGCTGAGAACTTGTATTGCAACTTATGGGGGGTGTCCCAAATGCTCCTGTTCTTTAGCGGACCTGGGTCATATGTGGTGGGGTTGCCCCCTTGTTCACCGATACTGGTTGCGCATTGGGGAATATCTTAGTGGCCTGTTGCAGCAGCGGGTCTGCTGGACGGGACCGTTGGTAATCCTGGATCAGATGGGACCACTCCACCCTAAGGGACGCTGGGAGAGAATATTGGTGCGGAAGGCCTGTCTGGTGGGTAAGGGCCCTATTCTTCACCGGTGGAGGGAACCTACGGGCCCCACGTTTTACGAATGGCGCAACAGCCTGCATCAGCTTATGCTTATGGAACGGAGGAGTGCTCAGCGGCACCCCCGGAGATAGGCCACCTTTTTGCTAGTCTGGATGCCTTATATTCAGCGGCTGGGGCCTAGAACCCGTAGTGAAGTGCTCAAAGTGGGGAAGTACTGGGTTGGGAGGAGTGTTGCTCCTTGGTATGGTACTCTTGTGGGGTTCTGGTTCCTGGGGGGGGGGGTTTGGGGGGATTTGGGTTTATTTGGTGTGGGTCTGTGCTGTTTAATTTTCGCTGTCGTTATACTCCCCGGGCGGTGGACAAGACACAGCCCTGCCCGGGAGGTGCTGTTGTATAATGATGGATGCTATTGTGTAATAATGGACACTGTTTGAATGTTTGTTGTCATTGTCCTATATGATATTAATAAACAGATTTGGAAAAAAAAATTACCGCTGATAGCAGTTGTGAGTGTCGGTTCCAGTGGACACGCAGGTGCCATTGTATCCTGTGCATGTGTAGTCTCGCCAGAGGGATTACCTACATGTTCACCGCCATGTGACCCTGGAGGTGGAAAAGGGTTCGTACTGATGTCGATTTGAGCGACAAAATGTGTCGAGAGAGGTAGATGATAGTTTCCCTCCGGGGTGGGCGAAGGAAGGCTTTCATGACAGTCTTGTCTATTGATGCTCCGATGAACCCCAGTTGTTGAGAGGGGGGAAGTTTTGACTTCAGAGGTTTACTAGGAAACCCAGCAGTGAGAGAGTGTGGATGGTCAGCTTCTGTGCCTTGAGGTGACTGGCCGGAAATCAGCCTGTCATCCAGGTATGGAAAAACACAGATCTCCTGCTTCCTCAGGTGTGCAGCGATGACAGCCACGCATTTTGTGAAGACCAGCAGGGCAGAGGAAAGTCCAAATGGCAGTACCCTGTACTGATAATGCTTGTCCTGGATCTGGAAGTGGAGGAACCTCCGGTAAGACACATGGATGGGAATGTGAGTGTAAGCGTCAAGCGGGTCCAGGGACACGAGCCATTCTCCCAGCTGGATGAGGTGGAGGATGGAACCCAGGGAGTACATTCTGATTTTCTCTTTGAGGATGAGTTTGTTGAGATATTGGAGGTCCAGAATGAGGCAGAACCCACCCAATTTCTTGGGAACCAGAAAACATCTGGAGTAGAAATCCATAAAGTGCTCCTGGGAGGGTACTGGTTCCATAGCTCTGGCTGCTAGCAGGGAGTGTATGGCCTTGCTGAAATCAAGGAGCAAAGCCTCTTAGAAGTTGTTCCGTGGCAGCTTGTGTTGGAAGGAGGTCGAGGTGACCCTTAAGCTGTAGCCTTCCTCGATGATGCATAGGACACATCTGTCCATGGTGATGGATTCCCATGCCTTTCTGAAGGTGGATATGCGTCCTCTGGTGGGTGGTGGAGAAGGCGAACTGGCATGAAAAGGAGGGGTTCGCCTTCCCTGTGCCTGCCGGTGTAGACTTAAGTTGTTTCTGATCTCGCTGGCGAGGCTTGTTGCAGTATGGATTTTGATGGGTCTGTTGTTTGTACCGAGGCACTTGCCACTTTCGGTAGAAGATGTAGGAGGGGTAGCGCTTAGCTGTTGAGTAGGATTTATGGTAAGATCCTTTTCAGTTGGTAACCAAGGAATGTTCAAGGCCCTGGCATCTTTCACTTTATCGCTGAACAAGGAGTCTTCCAGATAGGGTGCATCCACGATGCTGTCCTAGAGGCTGGAGGTGCGTAGCCATGCTAAATCAGCGAGCTGAGATTTTATTTTATTTATTTATTTAAGAGGATTTATATACTGCCTTCCCCTGTAATCAAAGCGGTTTACACAGCAAACAATCATATTGGGGAGTCATATTGTGGGCATGTAGTGGCATCAAATAGATTGTATGTGCATGTGTAGTGATGATTAGTGGTGAACTATTTACAGGTTGAGCTTTTTACATGGAGATAAGTACATTAGGAAGGGTAGGGGGATTTTGGCTGTCATGCGCTGAAGGGGGACCATGTCACGTCACTGTAGTGCACAACGAAGAGCGTCGTCTTGAGCTTTTTCCTGAAGTTGTTGATATCTTTTTTTGATCGTAGTTCATCCGGGAGAGAGTTCCAGAGTGCTGGTGCTGCCAGTGATAGTGCTCGTCTCGAGGTATCTTGGCATACCTTGGTGAAGTCTTTTGGGGTTCTGATGAAATCGGATGTGCCTCTCCTCCTTGGTCTGTTTTTGTGTCTGGTGTTATGAGTTGTTGGAGGCTGATGGCTGAGATCCTGTGTTTGATTCTGAAGATGTTTAGGATTGTTTTGTATTTGATGAAGGAGCTGATTGGGAGCCAGTGGAAGTATTTGAGAGTGGGGGTGATGTGGTCCTGCTTTGTTGATCCGTCTATTATGTGGGCTGGTATGGTTTCGGCCATCTGTAGAGGCCGGAGAGCATGTTTTGTTAGGCCAAGGTAGACTGGGTTGCAGAAGTCTAGGATTGGCATGACTAATGCTTGACAAACAGTGCGGAAATGATTCTGAGAGAGGAGGGGTTTTAGTCATCGGATGGTTCTCATTTTGATGTATGCATTCTTGGTGGTTTTATTGATGTGTGACTGTAAGTTTAGTTCCTTGTTGAGGGTCACTCCAAGGTACTTTACTTCAGTCTTTATTGGTATTGTAATGTTGATCATCGTGATGGTGTGTGGTGAGATGAAGGTTGTGTTTCTGGTGATAACTAGAGCTTCAGTCTTGTTGTAATTGATGGTCAGGTTGTTGTCTTTAAACCAGCTTGTCATTTGTTGAAGACAGTCTATTATTCTGTTGTATTCTGGGCTGTCCAAGTTGATTGGTGTGTATATCATGATGTTGTGTGCGTAGATTGTGTACTGTATATTGTGTTCTTTAATGATGTTGCAGATCGGTTGTATGTAGAGATTAAATAGTAGGCTTGACCCCTGTCCCCTGTCCAGCCTGTTGTATGTAGAGATCCAGGAGGCTTGACCCCTGTCCAGCCTCCTGGATCAAGGCAACCAAAGAGGAAATAGCACAGCACATCTCCCACATAGTGAACCTCTCACTACTGCAAGGTCTCATGCCATCACTTCTCAAGAAGTCTCTCATACGCCCCATTTTGAAAAACAAAGCACTCAGCAAAGATGACCCTACCTCTTACCGCCCAATTGCAAGCATTTCCTTCCTCGCCAAGATCATCGAAAAGGCAGTGCAACAGCAGCTACAGGACCACATTGATGACGCAAATGCCCTTGATGTGCATCAATACGGATTTCGACAACATCACGGCGTAGAAACCCTCCTCTTAGCCCTAAAGGACAACCTACTCAAGGGTCTGGAAAACAAGAGCAAGATGTACATGCTTATATTCATTGATATCTCAGCAGCTTTAGACTCGGTACATCACCCAACACTGCTAGAACGACTCAAGTCCATAGGCATTTCAGGAACCCCACTAAAATGGTTCTCCTCCTATATAACAAACAGAATGCAGCAAGTCAATTTCAACAATGTCAAAGCAACCCCCTTCCCTCAAACCCAAGGCATTCCACAAGGCTCCGCCCTCTCCTCCCTCCTATTCAACTTATACCTACAACTAGTATGCAAGATCTTCCAGGGCCATGACATCAACTACCATATCTACGCAGATGACCTAATGCTCTATATGCAACTAGACGTAAATAACCTGAACCTCAGCAAACTTGAAAAATGCCTACACAAGCTTCAACTCTGGCTCCAACACAATAATATGTTCATTAACCACAAGAAAACAGAAGTAATGTGTATCTCCAGGAAACCGGGATTCGAGCCCCCTGCAACTGTCACCATGAACAATAATAATTACAACATCATGACAGAGATAAAATACCTAGGAGTGATGCTTGACAGCAACCTAAATATGGACAGGCACCTTCGAAATACCAATCGGGCTATTTTCCACAAATTAAAAGTCCTTCAGCCCTTACGTAGCATCCTCGATCATTCTGACTTTAGATCTGTCGCTCAAGCCCTCATCATTCCACACCTAGACTACTGCAATGCCATACTGCAAGGACTGCCAAGGAAAACTACAAATATTCTGCAATTGGCGCAAAATGTTGCTGCCAGAATCATCATGCAAAAAAGACTCTCGGACCACATTACACCCACCCTAATTGAGCTTCATTGGCTCCCCATTACGGCCCGCATTCAATACAAAATTTTAGTCACTACTTTCAAACTCATCCATAATGTAGCGCCCTCTCATCTCAACAGCTTGATATCCAATCTACCCAACAACAGAAGTAGAAGAACAGCGAACCTCAATACCCTCAGCCTCCCGAAGTCCTTCACAAAGGTTAATGCATGTACCAGTAACAGAGCTTTCTCATTTATAGCTCCTGCACTCTGGAACCGGTTGCCAAGTGAACTGCGTGAAATCTGTGATCTGAAAGATTTCAGAAAAAATCTTAAGACACACCTCTTCCAAGCACACTACAACTTAACCTCGTGAATTTCACTCAGCTGTGTGTAAATATGTATATAAGGATCCTGTGTAAAGTCCTAACAAGCAGTCACTTGTGAATATGTATAAAAGTACACTGTGTGAACCCTCAACATAATCAACTGTAACCCTGTAACCACGTGTTTTTGATGTGCTCTACCTCCCCTCCCTAATCTCATTGTATGCATCCATAATTCTGGGGTGGTACAGCCAACCTTACCATGTGTAACAACCGCTGCTGATCACTGGAAGCAGCAGGATACAAATATACGCTAAATAAATAAATAAATAGTACTGATAGGGCTGATCCTTGAGGAACGCCCTGCTTGATTTTAAGAGGTCGGGAGGTGATAGGGCCGCTCTTGACCTGGATCTGTCTGTCCATGAGGTATGATGAGAACCATTTCAAGGTGTTGCCATTTAGGCCAATATCCTGTAGTCTTGTCAGTAGAGTATTGTGGTCCACTGTGTCAAAAGCTGATGATATGTCTATGAACATCATTAGGATGCCTTTCTTGATGTTGTCGATAGTTTGGATAATTTATGTAGACAGTTTTGTATACCACCTTATCCTTCAATCAAAGTGGTCACAACACAATTGGGGGATACGTTTAACATGAGGGGATATGAGACATATACGCTAATACTTGCAGGAAACATGGGCAATGGAGGGTTAAGGGGCTTGCCCAAGATCACAAGGAGCTCCTGTGGGACTAGAAACCCCAGTCCTTCTGGCCCAAGGTTGCTGTCCTCTAGTGGGATTTGAACCCCAACCTTCCAGCCTAAGGCAACTTGTCCCAAGCACTAGGCCATTCTGAAGAGGTGTAACAAGAGAGTTTCAATGCCATGGCTTGAGAGGAATCCATGTTGGCTGATGTCGAGCGGTGCATAGTTGTCAATGTGGTCTTGTAGCTGGTGTTGTACCACTTTTTCTATGATTTTTACTAGCAGCGGTATGCTTGATATGGGCCTGTAAGCAGCTGGGTTGCTCTTGTTGAGTGTGGATTTCTTTGGGATAGGTTGTATTGTAGCTATCTCTAGGAGGTTTGGCATGTCACCTCGGGACAAAGAGCTGTGCACCATTTTGTGTATGGTGTGGATGAAGTCTCCATTCGCTGCTTTAATCCATGCCACTGGGCATGGGTCTGTTGGTGCAGTGCTGGGGTTGAACGACGAGATAATGTATGCGAGCTGCTCTGTGGATGGGGTGCTGAATTTGTCCCAGGTTTTCTTAGGAGTGGTTGGGTTTAGTGGAAAGGCTTGTTCTTGGTTGGTGAGGGGTAGCGAGTTTTTCCTGGGAGGTGATCTGTGAAGGTTTGAGGATCTATTTGCACAGCTCTTTCGGTATTGGGCTCATTGGTAAGGTCTTTCACAATTTCAAATAGCTCTCTCGGTTTGTTGGCGGATTTGAATATGAGGTTTGTGTGGTATTCTTTTTTCTTTTGGTTGATGAGGTTGTTGTAGGCCTTTTGTTTCACTAGGTATAAGTCTTGCGTGGTGGCTGCTTTGGTGCGTCTCCAGCGTCTTTCTATCTTTCTTAGGTCCTTCTTTGCATTTCTCATTTTGTTTGAATACCATGGATTATGTTGTTGTTTAGTGCGGTAGGTTTTCTCGGTTTTGATTTCTGTAGCCTTGGCAGCCGAATTGATGATACTGTTCCAATTGTTGATTTGATCATCTATGTCTTCTGCTTCAGAGGTCAGGTGGGGTAGAGTGTCCCGTAGGAATTGTTCTTTGTCGAAGCTTTTAAATCTTCTTTGCGTAGGTTGTTTTTCTTGAGGATTATAGTGTCCTTTGCCTTTTGGCATGATTTCTATCTTATGTGGTGGTCGGACCATGATACTGGTATGATGGTAGGTCTTGAGATGCTGTCTCTGTCGAGCATGTAGTTGGGGGCAAATATGAGATCTGGTGTGGACCCGTGCCTGTGGGTGGGATACAGCGTGCCTGAGCCGCGAGTAGAAAAAAGAAAATCATCCAAGGCATAACCACGAGCTCTTCTGGCCCTCGGGGACATGTGGGCACAGTCGGCACAGTCCTGAACCAGGGGTCCTTACCGGATGCATTCGTGGTGGTTGTCCGAGTTGCTCATCTTTCTGCAGCAGGACGCACACTTCTTAAAAACAGACATGGTGAGTGATGCTTGTTCTATTTTCCTTTCTTCTTCTTATCGTCTTTGTATATTCCTTTTTTTTTGTTGTTTAAGTAGACTCGAAGTAAGGAAGAGAGAAGAAGTCCGCCTTGTGGGCAAGGCGGAAGAAGTGAAACTGGCCAGCTAGGGGCGGGACCGGAGGTTTGGGCTAGTGACTCATGCTCAGAAGGGCAAAGCCCTTCTGGGCTATTGGAGAGATATCCGTCTCGGAGGAAGGGACAAATTTTGCCAATGTTATAGAGAAAGAAGAGACAGGATTTTGCTGTCTGTTGGATGTGTGCAGAGAATGAAGTGTAAAGGTCTGAATCTCCACCTGTGTGCATGTGTATCTGGGTCTTATTTTCTGCAAACTGACACAAAAGAAATTGTGCAAAAGAAAGAGCGAGAGAGGAAAAGAGAATCCAAAGACATAAGAACATAACATAAGAACATAAGATATGCCATACTGGGTCAGACCAAGGTCCATCAAGCCCAGTATCCTATTTCCAACAGTGGCCAATCTAGGTCATACGTACTGTAACACAGCAGATCTGTCCCCTGCCTTAGAGAGACAAAAACCTGATAAAAACAGGCTGGGTTTTGACAGGCAGACAGATCAAAAACATCCCTGTTGCCATAAGCAACCTAGGCAGGCACGAGATCTGCAGCCGTGCCTAGTTAAGAAACAGCTCTCACTAGAAAGAGAAAGCAACTTTCACGTGAGGGAAGACACACCCCAAAAGCAGTATAAAAAATGCTTAGGGAAAACAGGAAGGGGGGCTGGAGAGCCTGATAGGTCCGGTGGAACAGGAAACTCTAGAGGAAGTTACACGGGAGACTTCAGAGGAGGTTACAGAGGGAGCTGTAACGTGAGGAGCTGCCATGAGGAAAGAAAGCTGACTGACTCTGAAGCAAGCTCTGATTTCTCAGACACGGAGTTTGAACCACCTGAAGTTCCAGTCAGGAAACCACAAAGGAGTTCTACACGAGGAACTAGAAAAGGTTTTACCTGGGAGGTTAGTCAAAAGAAATACTCAGCTTTGATACAAAGAGAAATTCCCCAGCACCAGGCTGAGTATGGGAGACGTGAGCCAGTGAGAAAGACGTATGTACCTGAGAGGCAGGCTTATGAAAAACAGTCCCCAAACTTTGAAAGAGACTGGGTTATTGAAGATGTTTGTATGGATGAGTCTGACAACTGTATGCTAGAGAAGCCAAGACACAGATTGATGAAAGGGAAATCTGTTTGCTATAAGGATCAGTGCTGTGAGCTACCAGTGAATGGGAGGAGCAGAGAGCTTAAAGCTGACAAAGGGAAACGTTATTCCAGGAAGTGTGTTTCTCTGCCTTGCCACTATAAAACGAATGGTAGTTACTTGCCTTGTTGTGATGAAGACTGTTTGAGAAACTCTGGAGAAGACACAGAGTTAAAGTATACACAGACTTTCTATCCACAGGATAATGATGTAGAGCCAATGATTACAGAAGATAGCTGTTTGAATCTAGGCTTGGAAGACATGGAATGCTCTCTAATGATAGCTGATGAGAATCCTTCTTTATTGTGAAACTTTCAAACCAGTGGGTTTATAACTGGGATAGAAGATAAGAAGAGATTATCAACTGCCTGGGATAACTATTTACTGTGACTGTTATAGTTAAAAGCAAGTCTGCTACCTTCAAGTTTCATCAGTTTTTGTATCCTAAGTTTTCCTCTGTTGCTGTTTTGAAAATCCGAAAACCCCGGGAGGAGAATTAAAATCCTTTAAACCTTGACCACTTGGACTCACAACTACACTTATTTCCAATATAAAGGTCAGGTGCCCTAATAGCTCGGCTAGCTGCCCACGCCACAGCCCTGCTGGGACTATAGGGGTTACAGTACCTAGCAGTTTCCCCAAAAGACACAGGTTCCACAATGCTTGTATTGGGTCAAACATTGATATCCTGGTTCCCTTTTTAATAATAGTTTTCTATATTCTGATAAGGTAAACAATCGATCTACGTTTACCCGTTCCACTCCGTTCATTAATTTATAGACCTCTATCATATCTCCCCTCAGCCGTCTCTTTTCCAGGTTAAAGAGCCCTAACCTTTTTAGCCTTTCTTCATAGGGGTATCCTTCCATCCCCTTTACCATTTTGGTGGCTCTTCTCTGAACCTTTTCTAATAACGCTATATCCTTTTTAAGATACAGAGACCAGAATTGCACACAATATTCAAGGTGCGGTCTCACCATGGAACGATATAGAGGCAGGAAACAGAAACTGAGAGCATCATGGGAGGAGAATGAGGAGGAAGAGTTTCAGAGGCTTGCAAGGAATAAAAGAGCAGAAGTTTCTTTCCTGGACTGAGCAGTGCCAGCCTCATTTCCCCTTCTGCTTGCCCCATGCAGCGTGTGTGTCTCAGAGGCTGGATCTTGGCACTGCCTCCCCTGCTGCCCGCCTCCTGCCAGTCTCCTGCCTGCTGAGCAGAAAACCCTGCGGCCATTCTCCTGCCCTTCTCCGGAACACGCCTTGGTTCTCCTAGGACAAGCAGGATGAGTCAGCCACAATTGGTGACGTCATCCGACGGCGCCGAGACGGAAGTACTCTCCATAGCTCAGAAGGGCTTTCGCCCTTCCGAGCATGTGCCAACTGGCCCCACCCCCCAGCCCGCCCCTAGCTAGCCAGTTTTTACTTCTTCCACCTTGCCAGCAAGACGGACCTTGATACTCTCCACCAAAAATCCGTTCTTATCATCTACAATGTATGTATTATCCTTTTAAAATTTCTTCTCTTGTTTCTTTAGATACCTATCTATCTAGACCAGCGTGAGCATGTGGTTCATGCTCGAGCAGTCAGCGGGGTAGACCCCCCCCCCCCGGACAATGGGCTTGAGAGCGCGGCAGTCTTGTGAGGAAGCCCAACCTGCACGGCAGCCCTGGACATGCCGAACAGGCCTCCGTCCACGGCTAGCCTTTTTAACATACCTCCATTCTCCGGATCGGCAGCGGGGCTCCCACTTCTTTCAGCTATACACGGCCGCTGCTCTGCCATTGTGATGTGTCTCCGGGACTTCCCCCGGCTATGCCGCACGCATCTCGCCTCCTGAAGCCTTCTCTATCCAGACTAAGAAGCTCTCCCTCGCATGACACTGCGGCTGCAGCATCGGACCCACCATTCTGCCTGCCTGAATTCCAACTACTGACCGGCCACGAGGTGCCCAGGACGGCCACGAGGGTCAGAATGGCAGCCATCTTGCCGGTTACATTACGGCTCCGGACTCCTCTGATCGCCATTGGCTTTGTTTCCGGCGCGGAGGCATCCCCCAGGACGGAGGAGCCTTTCCTTCGTCTGCGCCGATGGTTCTCTCGGCGCTGAGGCAGCCATCTTGCCGGTGACATCATGGCTCTGGGCTCCTCCCCCTGCGGCGCCATTGGCCGGCGCCAACCAACCAAATGGCTTAATTCAACGGCTCCTTCCCCGACAGTGGTCAGCACTGTTCCCAGCAGGAAGGAGGGGCCGATCACCATCTTCGGCACGGAGGCGTGCCCCACAAAGGATGAGAAACCCCTCCGTCGGCGTCGATGGTTCTTAGGTAATGAGCCCGACAGTGGTCAGCACCGTTCCCAGCAGGAAGGAGGGGCCGATCACCATCTTCAGCATTGAGGCGTGCCCCACAAAGGATGAGAAACCCCTCCGTCGGCGCCGATGGTTCTTAGGTAATGAGCCCGACAGTGGTCAGCACCATTCCCAGCAGGAAGGAGGGGCCGATCACCATCTTTGGCATGGAGGCGTGCCCCACAAAGGATGGGAAACCCCTCCGTCGGCGCCGATGGTTCTTAGGTAATGAGCCTCAAATTACAGCTCGGATCACGGCTCCTCCTGCAGCGCCGTCGGTCGGTGCGGATACCAGCAGAGGTGAAGGGGGCATTGGTTCTACACTGTTTTCTGCCACGGAGCCTACGCGATTCTGCCGGCACCAATTTACTTCCATCTGCGGACATATGGTGCTGCGCTGGAAGCGCATTCCCCCAATGCGCTCTGGCGCGATGCATTTGGTATGGTTGTGCTGTTGGTTAGCACACAGCATTTCAAGAGCGATTAGCAGAGCACCGAGATCCTCTCCTTGGGGTAAGTGTGCTTCCTGACCACCGGCGGATCGACGCTAATTGCCTGCCCAGTTACAGCTCTAGGACCCGAGGGGAGGCAGCCCTTGATCCGGAGGCGCAGTCCTGCGAGGTGCTGTGGCCAATCCATGCTCTATCTACTCAGCACATAGCACCAATGCAGGTCATCAAAAAAAAAAAAAAAAAAGAGGTGGGCCATGGTGCCGGTGACCTCTGGGGCGTAGCCCCCACAGACCTCTTGCCCTCCCCAGACGTTGGGGCTAAGAACAGATGGTCCCTTAACCCTTAAGACACTATGTCCTCCACAATTATGGCAGCAGGGGGATCCATACTAGTTACGGATGGGTGCCCTGGCAACGATCAGGTCGGCCTCCTAGAAGCTGACCCTTGGGTATATGGTAGCGTATGTTTTGCGATGCCACTCACCCATACAGTAGCGCCACAGGGCTACAAAGGAAGATCTCTCACACCGCACTCCCCACCCAAAGCCATAAGATGGGCAATGAAGAGGAACTGTACACCATAGTACCACCCCAAACCCCTCCTCCTTTTGTGGGGGGGTCGAAGGAAATGAGGAGGCTGCAGGACCTTCAGCAACTCTGGGTCTCCTATCCAATGACAACAGTGTGGTGCAGTGCACACAGTTAGTGTGTCCAGGGGCAGAATGTCACAGGACCGAGACACAGCGGTGGCTTCCGCAAGCCATGTCCATATATATATACTTCATTTTATGTCCCAGGGACAAAGTGCCAACCCAGCTGCACCACCTCAGACCCAGAACAGCAAGGACTCTAGTGCAGGTTCAATCATCGGCCCTGAGGACCCTTATAGTCGCTGCTCAGCCTTCAGACTCTGCAGCGCAACAAGGTGAATACCTCTAGATTCATATTCTGCCTCACTCCTCTACTGAGTACCCGCACACCTGGATGGCCATAACTCCTACTTCTCAACAATTGATACTGGCCTTCACAGCCAGTCTCTGGGTTTCAACAGTAACAGCACTGTAGCACAATGGTTAAGACACTGACTGATGGTGCTGGGGTCATGGGTTCAATCCCCCATTGTGCCCAAGGAATAAGGCTGGCTGAGGCATCACCTGTTATGGGTAATTGCTCCCCCAGTGGGCCTGATTAGTAAGTCTGTCTGAGACATTACCCCCTTCTTTAAGGAAACGTGTGCACTGTAGGGTGAGCAACCTGATTTTAGCTCAATCACCTACTGCCTAAGAGATACCCAAACAGGCACTCTTGCCTGGAAGAAAGGCCTGGAAAGCTGCTTCTGGTACTCACTATCACAGGACCGCCATGTCTAAGGGACCCCTCTACAGGGCATGCCAGGAGATCCAGTCCAATCACGCCAATCCAGATGGAAACTCCACGGGACCTCTCGAACAAGATCCTACCCCGGGGCACAGCACAGGAGGTGCCACCAAGCATCTACCCTGCCGATGTCACCATTCTGCGCAAAGAGGCACCGTAGCAAGCGTAGTCCAGTGATAGGATCGGACTCTGAATCCCTGGAATCCATTCATTCACTGAAAATCTGTCAGAGCAAAGACCCACATCACCTGACTGCCCTTCACCATCACAGCATACCATACTCCTTGCCCACAGCATGTGGCAGCAGCAGAATTCTGTGACATTACTATCATCATCATCGTGACTCGGGGCGGTACAGTACGCTACACACACAACCACAGTG
Organism: Ichthyophis bannanicus; assembly: GCA_033557465.1. Classification (NCBI taxonomy): domain Eukaryota; kingdom Metazoa; phylum Chordata; class Amphibia; order Gymnophiona; family Ichthyophiidae; genus Ichthyophis; species Ichthyophis bannanicus. The sequence continues at coordinate 25,491,888 of CM066031.1, read as the reverse complement.
TCAGTCGCGTATCTGGGCCCCTATCTCAGAGAACAGGTTTCTGCACTTACCTTGATACCAGGGCCTACTCTGGATATCATGGCCTACCATGCAAAGCACAGCACAGCCACGGCACAATGGTTAGGGCACTTGCCAATGGTTCAATCCCCCACCGTGCCCAATGAAGACAGCTGGTTGAGCCAGTATTTTGGCATCCCAGGCCTACCAGGGGGAGCCCGCATCTCCTTCATCTCTGACCTACCGGGTGAGGCCTGCCTCTCTGTCGAAATTAGACAAGGCCAATGGCAGTCCTAAGATGAGACAGTATTTCAGCATCCCTGGCCTACCAGGTGGAGCCCACATCTCCTACATCTCTGACCTACCGGGTGAGGCCTGCCTCTCTGTTGAAATTAGACAAGGCCGATGGCAGTCCTAAGATCCGCAGTCCCTAGCTGCGCTCAACCCTCCAGAAACAGCTGGCTTCATCTGTTCACACACAAAAAAAAAAATGAAATAATAAAAAAAAAATCAGGAACAGCAGGCCTCACCTGTTCCCCCCCCCAAAACAGAGACAACAGGCTACCTTCATGGAGACAATAGGCTACCTCCATGGCATCCTTGCAGAGAGAATCCCAGTGAGACCTGTGACTGTAAACCTAAGAGTCCTCCACCACTAACCCCAGGTCTCATGGGCATGAGTTCAAGGTTGCTGAGTCAATGCCAGTCAAGGAACCACCAATCTAGGGATGCTCCTCCAAGAACAACCATGAACAACATGGTAACCCACATCCAATGCAGATACACTGTACAACTTCACAACAGCAGATACCTTACAGATTCAAGCACACCCCAGAACGCTGCAATGACTCCGCATCCTAGGGTCTGCCCACTCGGTCAACAAGGTGGCCATAATCCCACACCTGTGCTTAAGGGCAACAGGTAAAACAGTCACAGCTCAGGCCATCTCCATCATGTCCTGGCCAACACCAGCATGTTTCACTAATCTTATGGCTCTAGGGAAGGAGAGAGGAGTTACTAACAACCGAATGCCCTGGAGGATTTCATCTGTCTGATCTATAGAAACAAAGACATTATATGCACAGAACAAGTTCCAGCCACAAAGCCCTATAAATAAACTACAGTTTCTCGATGGTGTGGGAGTGTCACAGTGCGCTCTGGGAGCTGTAGTCCTTCATAGGGGGTATTAGAAACATAGAAACATGACGACAGAAAAAGACCACATGGCCTATCTAGTCTGTCCTTCCATAAAAACAACTACAACAGTCCACTTTTTACCTTTAGAGATCCTCTGTGTTGGTACCATGCTTTTTTGAATTCAGTTACTGTCCTCATCTCTACCACCTCCACTGGGAGACTATTCCACGGATCCACTATTCTTTCCGTAAAGAAATATTTCCGCATATCACTCCTGAATCTATCTCCCTTCACCCTCATCCCATGTCCCCTCGTAGCAGAACTTGCTTTCAATTGAAAGAGGCTCTCTCCCTGAACATTTATGCCACGGAGGTATTTAAACATCTCAATCATATCACCTCTATCCCGCCTTTCCTCTAAGGTGTACATATTAAGATCCTTCAGTCTGTCCTCATATGCTTTATAATGAAGCCCATTAATCATTTTAGTAGCCACCCTCTGCACCGACTCCATCCTGTTCACATCCTTTTGAAGGTGCGGTCTCCAGAACTGCACACCATACTCCAAATGAGGTCGCACCAAAGACTTATACAGAGGCATTATCACCTCCTTTTTTCTGCTAGCCATTCCTCTCCGTGCTGTTGGAGTGTCCAAAGCACTCTGTGAGCTGTAGTTCTACCTAGGAGGGATTATTGTGTGGGCGTGTCACAGTGCACTCTGGGAGCTGAAGTCCTTCCTAGGGGATATTACAGTGTGGGAGTGTCACAGTGCACTCTGGGAGCTGTAGTCTTTCCTAGGGAGTATCACTGTGTGGGAGTGTCACAGTGCACTCTCAGTGTTGTAGACATTTCTAACAGGTATTTATTTTTGGCACTCTTACTGTTACAGCTTGGAGGATTGCAGATCCAGCCTTTCTTCAGCTTCTGGGCATCTCCTTGCACTTTTGGAATCAGCCCAGGGTAGGGGGGTAGGAGAGGAGAAAGCATGGTGAGCCTTTATTACCGAAGCTTGTGCTTTGTGGAAAGTTCATCGGAGTGTGATACATTGAGGGAAAAAGAAACCTCATAAGATAGTGAGAGCAGATAAAGAGTAGTTACTCACCTGTAACAGGTGTTCTCCAGGAGCAGTAGGAATCAGTCCTCACATATGGGTGACGTCGGCGTCGACGGAGCCCCCATGCGGAGCATTTCCCCAGTTTTCAAAGAAAGCCTTTGGGAATGCAGGCACGCATGCGCAGTCCCCTTCCCGCCCAAAGGTGCCATCTTGCCCTGTCAAATGACATACCATATTTTCCGGCATATAAGATGACTGGGCGTATAAGACGACCCCCTACTTTTCCTGTTAAAATATAGGGTTTGGCCTATACTCGCCGTATAAGACTACCCCTCTTCAGCGATCCTGAGCCCTTAGCTGCTTCTCGCGGCCTGAGTGCTGCTGCTTTAAATACCGGTGATACCGGCGCTGATCCCTGTACCTGGAGCAGCGTTTTGGCAGCCATAGTGAGGTTGAAAAGTCCCGCAGACCTAAGGTATGTGAGGATCAGCAACAGGAGGGGGGGGGGGGGGGGAGACCTATCAGTGAGTTGAGCCAGAGGAGAGAGAAGTAAACTTATAGAAAGGTCCCACTCCTGAGCAGCAGATGGCGCTCCAAGTGCACTAAAGATAGCAAGATCCACCAGGCATAAAGAGGAACTGCTCCCAGTTCAGTTAGTACAGTTCAGATCAATCTGATCAGCAAATGTAGGCAAAAGATAAGCTGTACTCTCTATAATTATCCCGGGGCCAGTTGAACATAGCAGGAGACTCACCAATCCAGGAAGAGAGACTGGGCAGGAAAGGAACCAGCATTCACAGTGGTAAACTCCGAGAACGTAGAGATATAGGGAGCCAGAGTCTGATTTGCTGACTGCAGCTCATGTGATTCCTTCCCGGTAAAGCTGACTGGAAACGCAGACAAGGCCCTGCGTTCCAGGACCATGTGGTGATGGCCGCTGATGCACGCGACCAGGCTGCCGGACTCACACTGTCCCACCGCACCAGCGATTGCAGTGCTCTCGGTGCTTCAGAACACGGATGATGCCAGCGATGCAGGGAGACTCAAACAGCCATAGCATTGGTTTCACGTGGGAGCCAATCCGTCTCGCCGCTCCAGGCTTCTGCCATATGAGAGCCCTCCTCGCAGCTGCAGGCACTCTCCTCAGTCTCTCCGGACAGGGGGCCTCAAGTCGGGAACACCGATGGACCGGCCCACGGTGAGCAGTGGGAAAGGAGCGCCCCGCTGAAAAGCCTCGTCAGCCGGCAGGGTGATAGCGGCTCCAGCCGCGATATCCCAGGCCTCCGAGCTCAAAAGTCACCACACACCTCTGATCGCTTCACTCGGGAACAGGATGAACCGGCAGGCTCTCAGCAAGCGGAATCCGGTAAGCACGGGGGATTACGCTAATGGAATGCGAGTGTTAGCCATAGAAAAGGGGAGTCCGGAGTGGAGCTGGACTAAAATGTGGCCATTCCTTCATGGGCTCACTAGCGCCCCCCCCCCCCCCGCTTCTCTGTACTTTTAAGTCCTCTCAAACATGTACCAGCGTATAAGACGACCCCCGACTTTTGAGCATATTTTCATGGGTTAGAAAGTCGTCTTATACGCCGGAAAATACGGTAGCTAAAAGACAGCACAAAAAAGAAAATGAACTATATACAACTGCAACTCCAAGGGGAGGAGGGAGGGTCGTGAGGACTGATTCCTGCTGCTCCTGGAGAACACCTGTTACAGGTGAGAACTACTCTTTCTCCAGGACAAAGCAGGAAGTCAGTCCTCACATATGGGTGACTCCCTAGCTCTGGGCTACCAGGAACCCAGGCTGAAAAATAGAGCTCCCTCTAGAGCCCCAGCAACAGTGAGAGAATCTTCTCTGAGACCACACCTGAACGGTAGCCCAACACCAGGGCCGGAGGGTAGGAGATGCCTAAACCTCAAAGAGATTACGGAGTACCGCTTGCCCGAAAGCATTGTCCCTACGGGACTCCCTCTCGAGGCAGTAGTGGTCCGCAAAAGTCTGTCTTGAAGACCAAGTAGCGGCCCAGCAGATGTCTGCCAACGGAACAGAGTGGAAGTGAGCTACTGATGTGGCCTTCGCCCTCACCCGGTGGGCCGTGACTCGACCCTCCAGGGAAAGTCTGGCTGCCCTGTACGCCCAGGCGATACAGTTTACCACCCAGATGGACAACGTACGCTTAGTGACAGGCAACCCCAATTTATTAGGGTCCAAGGAAATGAAGAGCTGAGAAGCCTTTCTATGCCCCTGCGTACGTTCTAGGTAAAAGGACAATGCCCTTCTACAATCCAGGGTATGCAAGACAGTCTCTGACCTACTGGCGTGCGGCCTGGGAAAGAACGTTGGAAGTACCACCTCCTGGTTGAGGTGGAAGGAGGACACTACCTTGGGAAGGAACTTAGGATGAGTCCTCAAAACTACCCTGTTCTTATAGAACCTGGTATACGGCCTATCCAAGACCAGGGCCTGAAGCTCATTTACACGCCTAGCCGAGGTGAGTGCCACAAGAAACAACACCTTCCAGGATAGGAAACGTAAGTGGCAGGTAGCCATCGGCTCAAAAGGTGGGCGAGTCAGTTGCTGCAAGACCACATTGAGATCCCACTCAGGGGCAGGTGGACGAATAGGAGGCTTAAGTAGAAGCAGGCCTCTTAGGAAACGGGACACCAGAGGGTGGCCTGAGAGAGATTGTCCATCCACCTGCAAGTGGTGAGCTGAGAGGACACTGAGGTGAACCCGGACAGAGTTGGACTGAAGTCCTAGGTTGGAAAGGTGAAGCAGGTATTGAAGCACCACCTGGACAAAGCAGGAGAAAGGGTCCTCTTGCTGTTGAGAACACCAAGTAGAGAACCTACGCCACTTTAGAGCATAGGCCTTCCTAGTGTAATGCTTCCTGGAGGCCAACACCACCTCTTCAATTTCCTTTGGTAGGAGCAAGGGAGCAAGGACTAGCCTTTCAGCAGCCAGGCCATCAAATTGAGGGATTTGAGGTTGGGATACAAGAGGGACCCCTGGTCTTGAGTCAGAAGGTCGGGTTGCAACCCCAGAGGAAGTGGAGTATCCACTGCCAACTGCAGAAGAAGAGGGAACCACGGCTGCCTGGGCCACCTGGGGGCTATCCGGATCACCGTGGCTCGGTCCTGCTGGATTTTGAATAAAGTCCGGGCCACCAGAGGTGTGGGAGGAAAGGCGTACAGCAGGCCTTCTGACCAGGGGAACAGGAATGCATCTGGCGCTGTCCTCAAGGGATGCAGTTGCCTGGAACAGAACCTGGGTAGTTGCCTGTTTAGCGGACTGGCAAAAAGATCCATGGTCGGAAGACCCCACTTCAGAAAGATCTGTTGAACTACCAGAGGATCCAACTGCCACTCGTGAGGCTGCAGGAGTCTGCTGAGTCTGTCCGCCAGGTAGTTTTCCTGGCCTGGGAGGTAGACTGCTCTGAGGGTCATGCCCTGAGTGACAGCCCAGGAGCAGAGAGCTTGTGCTTCCAGGCACAGACGTCTGGATCCTATCCCTCCCTGCTTGTTGACGTAGAACATAGCCACCTGGTTTTTCTTCTGAACTAGGACAGACTGGTGAGACAGGATCTGGGAGAAAGTCCGTAGGGCCAGTCGAATGGCCCTCAATTCCAACAGGTTGATCTGCTGGGAGGCCTTCCATGGAGACCACAGGCCTTGGGTGCAGGCTCCCTGGCAGTGTGCCCCCCAGCTCTGCAGGGAAGCATCGGTTGTCAGTAACTGAGTGTGTGGGGAGGCCTGAAAAGGAACACCCCTGACGAGATTGGGGAGTTGCCTCCACCAGCGTAAGGAGTCCACCAAGAGTTTGGACACCTTTATTCTGTCTGACAATTTCCCTGTGGCCTGCAGCCACTGCGCCCTGAGGTGCCACTGAGCCGGCCTCATGTGCAGCCGGGCATGTGGGGTGACATGCACTGTGGAAGCCATGTGACCTAAGAGCCGGAGGAAGTGTCTGGCCGAGACCAGGGAGTTCGCCCGAAACTGTCCAGCCAACCTTATCAGCCTGTAAGCTCTGTCCACAGGCAAATAGGCCTTTGCATGAATGGTATCCAACCTTGCCCTTATGAATTCCACATCCTGTGAGGGGACCAAAGTGGACTTTGGGAAGTTTATAACGAACCCCAGGTGCTGAAGCAGGGATATGGTTCTGCAGGTGGCCTGCCTGGCCTCTTGTGGAGACTGGCCTCTAATTAGCCAGTCGTCCATGTAAGGGAACACAAAAATCCCCTGGTTGCTGAGGTAGGCCGCAACCACCGCCAGGCATTTTGTAAAAACCCTGGGGGCGGAGGTGAGGCCAAAAGGAAGCACCCTGTACTGGAAGTGCTTTCCTCCCACCACAAATCTGAGGAATTGTCTATGACTTGGATGGATGAGGATGTGAATATAAGCATCCTTCAGGTCTAAGGAGCATAGCCAATCTCCCTGCTGGAGGTAGGGCAGTAAGATCCCAAGGGTAAGCATCTTGAACTTTTCCCTCTCCAGAAACTTGTTCAGATTTCTCAGGTCGAGGATGGGTCTGAGGCCTCCTGTTCCTTTTTGGTACTAGGAATACCTGGAGTAGAAGCCTTGCCCTTCCAGGTGGTGAGGCATCGGTTCCACCGCCTGGTCCCTTAGTAGACCTTCCAACTCCTGAAGGAGTAAGTTTCTGTGCAGAGGGGGTCTTGGAGGCTCCCCTGGAAAGTAGGAGGGGGGTATCTGGGTGAAATGGAGCAGATAGCCCCTTTCGATGATACTTAACACCCAAGTATCCCCTGTGATGGCTGGCCACCTGTCTGCATACAGGGTCAGCCGACCTCCTGTGCCCTGGAGAGGAGAGGCTATGCTGGCATAGTCAAAAAACCCCTCTCTGCTGAGCAGGAGCCAGACTAGGAGGCTTGGGGGCCTTTTGCCTACGGGGCCCATGACCCTGCCCCTTGGCCTGCTGGCCCTGTTGGGGAGCTGCAGAGGCCTGGTAGTGAGGGTAGGTTTTGTAGGCAGTGGTCTTCCTCGGGTAAAATATCTTTTTCCCAGAGCCCTTCTTCTTCTGAGAAGGGGCAGAGGTTTTCCTGGACAGCCTTGTCCGGGTAAAAGTCTCGGTCTTGAGTTCTGCAGCCTTTTCGGCCATGGGCTTGCCAAAGAGGTTTTCACTTCGGCAAGGGACATTGACCAACTTGTCCTGTAATCACGGCTCGAGGTCCGAGGATTGTAGCCAGGCCTGACGGCGTGCACCGATGACGGCCCCTGCTACCCGGGCTGAAGCCTCAAATCCATCGTAGGCTGCTTGAGAAATAAACTTCGAGCACTCTTGAATACCAGAAGACAAAGCCTTGAACCTCTGCAAAGGTTCCTCGGACAGACCAGCAGAGAACCCGGCAATCTCCTTTGCCAGGTCTCGAAGGTACATGCCCATGTACAGCTGGTAGGTCTGGACACGGCAAGCAAGCATAGAGCCCTGGAAGCACTTTCTACCCAGAGCATCCAGGTTCCGGGCTTCCCTGCCGGGAGGCACCGAGGAGTGCATCTTCTGACTCTTCAGGCGATGCATGGCCGGTTCCACAACCATGGAATGGTGCGGTAGCTGTGCCTTCTGAAACCCGGGGCTCTTGCAGACTCGATAGATGGAATCAACCCGCTTGCTTAGAACCAGCATCGAGGCCGGCGCCTCCCACATGTGGAAGAGCAACTGCTCCAGCATCGGAGGAACCGGGACAGTAAAGACCTCCTTGGGAAGAGAGTCATACTGCAGAGCCTCGAGCTCCTCGGCTCGAGGCTCCTCCTCAGGGTCCGCAGGGAATGCCAGAGCCTTGGCCATGTCCCTCACGAAATCTGAGAACCTAGTATCCTCCGGAGGGGACCTTGTCCGAGGCTCGGAACCCGGTGAGTCCGAAGGGACGCACCGAGTCCGGAAGGTGTCAGAGGACTCCTCCTCCTCTGTTTCCCATGCCGATTACTCCGAGGAGGAATCGAGCGACTCCGAGTGGGCAGGCACCGATGCCATCCGCCCCGACGCTGAGGGAACCGGTGTCGACGACCTCAGTCCCGAACAGGAGGCCGAGGTTGACTGCGGCCGAGGATCGACTCAAGTTCACGTGGTCTCGAGGATCGGCTCGGCCTCAGGGGTCGACTTCGACGTCGATGTCCCAGTGGTCGGGGCAGATGCGCCGGTGAGACCGGCGATCAGCACCCCCTGCTGCTCTATGAAGGCAGACAATCTGCTCTCCAAGGCTGTCAACCTGAGTCCGAGCTTAGGAGACCCAGCAGCCTCCGACTCGAGCCCCGATGGCACTGGGTCTGACGTTGGCTCCCCCAGAGGAGAGTCCATGAGGACTACAGTACTCACGTGACTCAGGGCCTCCGACTCTACACGAGGATGCTTTGCAGGCCTCTCCGACTCCGAAGACCCGGGATGGCGATCGGGGCTATGCGACCTGGCCCTTGAGGAGCCAAGAGCGACCACCGATGCCGCCCTCATGGGTTTCTTCTTCCTTCGGTGATCCCTCGAGGGGAACTCCCTTTCAGAGGAGCCCCGACGATGCTCTGGGTCAGACTCCCGAGACGTCGAGACCTCTGATGAAGTCCGGACCCATCCAGAGACAGACTCAGAGAAGATCCTCTCATGCTGGTGCTGACGGCTCCGCAATGCCTTGGAAGACATTTTGCCACAGGGACTACAGACCGTAGAATCATGGTCTGGACCCAGGCACCGGAGGCAGCAGTTGTGTGTGTCGGTGAGAGACATCAGTTTCTTGCACCGATCACACTTCTTAAAGCCACTGGCAACCATCGGGGGAAAAAGGGCCCCTGCCAGATCAAAAAATTGGGCTGCCAGGGAAAAGAAAAAAGGCGCGAACGCAGTCTCTAAGGACAAAAACTGAAAAAAGAGATCCGGGCTCGGCACCGGTGTACCGAGTCCAGGCAGGAAAGGAACCGACATCGAACTGAAGAAAAAACTTGACCCAACGCAGAAAAATCAACTTTTTTCATGGGTGACAAGGACAGGCGTCCGTAGGGCTCTGGAAAAAAGAAGACTGGGCAAGATGGCACCTTTGGGCAGGAAGGGGACCGCGCATGTGTGCCTGCATTCCCAAAGGCTTTCTTTGAAAGCTGGGGAAATGCTCCGCATGGGGGCTCCGTCGACGCCGACGTCACCCATATGTGAGGACTGACTTTCTGCTTGGTCCTGGAGAATGACAGACATGGGCCTTCTCATCTTCTCAGTGAGATTGCCGAGGTGGTTCACGCCGCTCCATGCAGGACACACCCTAATCTACTCCATGCCATTAGGTACCAGTGATCCAGCTGTGGGTCCTGCTCTATTAAGATTTTATTTATTCTTTTATTGATTTGTTTAGCTTTTCTTTTATACCACACTGTACATTTAATGATGGCTACAAAGTTGTTACAAGAAACAATGAGAACTTATGTACTGCAACAAAACGTATATTCATTTTACATGAGATAAACTATAATACAGTGGAACACCTTGTGTGTACAGCAAACAGCAGCAGAATGGATGTGTGGATATCTGAGCGAGGGATAGGCCTGGAGTGGGTGGGAGGGATGTTAAAAGGGTAGTCTTTGTGGGGAGGGGGAGAGGAAGAGTTCATGTGGTGGGTCCAAAGTGCTCCTTGAATAGGATGGTCTTGAGGTTTCTCCAGGAACAAGCAGGAAGTCAGTCCTCACACAGGGGTGCAGTCAGGGCTAGGTAGCCCACATGGAGCATTTCCCCAGCTTTCAAAGAAAGCCTTTGCGAATGCTACTGTGCATGCGTGGTCCCCTTCCCACCCAAGGGTGCCATCTTGCTCAGTCTCCTTTCTTCCACAGAGCCCAATGGACATCTGTCCCGTCTTCCCTGGAAAAACTCCTTTAAAATTACCTCTAACTGTTGATTTTTCCCGGTTTGCATATGTTAGAGGGAATATCATGTATATCATGTATATCACAAGTGACTATAAGTATGGAATAAAATCAGTGTGACGGGATGCAGAGGAAGGGTCACTTGCAAAACTTGCAAAAAAGCTCTAGCTTAACGTTGCAAAGAATGTACAACACACTGTATGGGGAAATAGACGAGAAAGAACAAGTGTGGGAAGACAGGCTAGTTCCCCTTTTCTGGGAGCTCTACAAATGCAACTTTCCAGCTCTGCTAATGGAACTTTCCATGATGTATATTGTACAACTTTTATGCTATATACGAGGTGTGACAAAAAAGAAATAAGACTGTCCCATAAATGTTTCATTACAAACTCTACAGAGAAATTACACATTGTCCCCTTCAAAGTAATCCCCCCCCCCCTGAGTTAATGCACTTCTGCCACATATGGAAGCACTCAGTAAAGTCCTCCTCCTTGAGGTCCCTCAGCTCCCTTGTCACAGTGGCCTTGATCTCTTCTACAGAGGCAAAATGCTGGACAATGGCGGAGGAGGGGGTGGGGGGGGGAAGGAAGACAAATTTATTTATTTTAACCTTTCTTATATACCGCCTTTCATGATATCAAGGCGGTTTAAATTGAACAAACTGAAATTACATTGAACAGGGCATTATAACTTGGAGATAACTATTTTACAGGGAACAAATGCTTGGCAGAGGGTGGGGGACAGAAAGACAAATGCAGGGTGATCACCATCGGAAGGGGCAGGAACAGCAGAACACACAAGTGCGTGCTTTACAGACTGCCAAAGAGGTGAGAGGCTGAATTCAGGGGTGATGCGGCAATGGCACGTGGTGAGATGGGGCCGGCACATCGTTATCTCATGAGTGCTGAGGAAGGTTATAAGGTTTTTGCATGCACACTGCCTCTCAACATCTCCCAAACGAACTCACCCTTTCACTTCTGACTGCTCCTCACACATATTGTAGAGCTAGCAAACATCCCAGTGCATTATTTGGTAGTTGGAGTGGTGCCAGCAGGAGAGATGTCAAGATTCTCCGGTCAGCAATGATCAAGCTTCAAATCATCTTGAATGATAAAGCGCTACTTCTGGAATGGGGATGGTGGCAAAGGGGATGGGAGAGGATAGCCCTTGAAAGAGCGAATGGGGTGCAGTCATATCTCTGCCTCCCAACTCCCCCCCCCCCCCACCCCCACCTCTGCTACCCTTTCTTCATTTTCTATGATCTCTGAGGAGGAAACCACTCACCTTCTTCCCTCACCCAAAATTATTACCTGCTCCTCTGATCCTAGTCCCACCCATCTCCTTAGCTCCACCTCCTCCACTGTAGTCACTTTCTTCTCTCCTATTCTCAACCTATTGCTCTCCACTGTTACTTTCCCTGCAGCCTTCAAGCATGCTGTGGTCACTCCTCTCCTCAGAAAACCCTAACTAGACTCTACCTGTCCTTTTCACTATTGACCGATCTCTCTCCCCCCATTCATTTCTAAACTACTTGAATGTGCAGTTCACCACTATTGCCTCGACTTTCTCTCCTCTCAAACCCTTCTGGATCCTCTACAATCCAGCTTTTGTCCTTTATATTCTACCGAAACGGCTCTTGCCAAAGTCTCCAGTGACCTGTTCCTGGCAGAATCCAAGGACCTTTATTGAATCCTCATCCTTCTTGACCTTTCTGCAAGTGACTCCCTCATGAAACCACCCTTCCGTTCTTTATATTACTATGACTCTATTCTGTTCTATGTAAATATCTCATGTATATAGTTTAACCCGGTTCTCCAAGTTGGTACTCCTGTTCGATGTAAACCAAACAGCTTGTTGTTATGGTCTTTATGTTATAATGTAAACCGCGCTGATGCCGAATAGTGCGGTATATAAGAACTTGTAATAAATAAATAAATAAATAAATAAATAAACGTCTGACACTGTTGACCACAACCTTCTCCGTGACATCTTATACTTACTAGGTTTTAAGGGCTTTTTACTATCCTGGTTCTCTTCTTATCTCTCCCATCGCTCTGTCAGTGTTTGTTCTGGTTGATCCTCCTCTGCTACTATCCCGCTCTCACTTGCTATACCTCAAGGATCTGTCTTGAGCACACTCCTTTTCCTTCTCTATACCCATTCCTTTGGTGCACTCATCTCTTCCCATGCATTTCAGTACTATCTTTATGTTGATGACTCCCAGATCCACCTCTCTACACCTGAAATCTCTCTGGCAATTCAGGCCAGGATCTCTGCCTGCCTTTCTGATATTGCTGCTTGGATGTCTCACCGCTGCTTGAAATTGAACATGGCCAAAACTGAGCTTCTTCCTGTCTCCTCAGCTCACAGTCTTGGGGTCATCTTTGACTCCTCTTTCTCCACACACATCCAACTGATAGCTAAAATCTGCCATTTCTTTCTCCATAACATCAACCAAGTTTGCCCATTCTTTTCTGAACACACTACTAAGACATTTATACACTCTGGTCACCTATTCCTTGCTTCACTGGCTCCCTATCCATTTCCACATCCAGTTCAAACTTCTCCTGCTGACCTATAAGTGCATTCACTCTGCAGCTCCTCACTACCTTTCCTCTCTTATCCCTCCCTACAACCCTCTTCAGGAATTCTGCTCTTCTGACATATCACTTCTATCTGTGCCCTTCTCTTCTATTACTAACTCCAGACTTCACTCCTTTCACTGCTGTTCCTTATGCTTGGAACAAACTACCTGAGTCTGTATGTCAGGCACCTTTTCTGACCCTTTTCAAATCCAGCTGAAAATTAGCTTCTTCTCTGCACGTTCAGATTTTGACTCACCTGAGCTCCTTTGTGTTTTCTTACCATCCTCCTAGATGTCTACAGCTACTATGTTGTCTGTCTTGACTAGATTGTGAGCTCTGATGAGCAGGGACTGTCTTTTACATGTGTCTGTGCAGCGCTGCGTATGTCTTGTAGCACTATACAAATGTTCAGTAGTAGTATTAGTACTTATGTTATTTTCTTTCAGTTGGATTCATTTACTTATTTAGCTGTCAAGACGGTTTACATGTTAACAAGTAGAAACGCTAACGTACATGGAACACTGAAATAAAATTCAGAAGATTAACAGGACATATGCTTGGGGAAGCTAGATGAACATATATTGTTAGGACGTCCAGTCACAAGTACAGCGCTTAACCGTCGCCACCATCCACTAACCCCAGATTCAGTGCCACGGTCATATGTGGCCCCGGCCTTGAATATCCAGGGCCACCACACAAGCACAGAAGCTACAGAGACTAACTCCGTAGCAGCGATATTGCACCGATGCATGATTAGCTTCTATGGGTAAAGACAGGCCAGCTTTTGCTTCCCGGCTAGCCTCTGTTGCCACCCATGACACGCCCACAACACACCCTGTGTAAGCGAGAATGCCACTGAGTGGAGGGGGAAATTGCTTGGGTGGGAGGGAGAAGGGATGTGTAAGGAGAAGGAGAGGGAGGAGTCAAAGATAACCCCAAAACTGCCAGCCGAGGAAATGGGGAGGAGTAGAGTGTTATCCATGGAATCAGAGAAAGGAGAAATGGGGGTGTTTGGATAAGGGGGAAAGATAAGCAGCTCAGTTTTGGCCATGTTCAATTCCAGATAACAATGAGAGATCCAGGCACTAATGTCAGATAAGCAGGCAGAGATCTGGACCTCGATTCTTGGAGAGATTTCAGGTGCAGAGAGGTAGATCTATGAGTCATCAGTGTAGAGATGGTTCTGAAAACAAGGGAGGTAATGAGTGCATAAAGGAACTGAGTGTAGAGAAAGAAAAAGAGAGATTCTAGGACAGATCCCTGAGGTAAACCAACGGAAAGTGGGATAGCATTAGAGAAGAATCCACCAGAGCAGTCACAAAAAGTGCAGTGGGATCGATAACAACAAAGCCCCTAAATCCAAGCAAAGACAGGATATCGAGGAGAAGATAGTGGTCAACAATGTCAAAAGCAACAGAAACGTCAAGAAGGATGATGACAGAGTAAAGGCCCTTGAATTTATAGAGGAAAAAGCCCCTGAAGACTATGGTAAGAGCCGTCTCAGTAGAATGTAGACGGCGAAAGCCAGATTGCAATGGATCCAGAAGTGACTGAGAGGAGAGAACGTCAAGACAGCGACGGTGAACTGCACAATCAAGTAATTTAGAAATAAAAGGGAGGAGGCAAATGGGTCAATAATTAGAAGAACAATCAGAAAAAAAGCGCTTTTCCAATTGTTTTTTTTGGCTCTGCCGGCTGCCGGCCTGGACATACAAAAACCAGCCAGTTGACAACCCTACTCAGGAAGTCAAACTCATAGTTTACTGCCACTTTTTTGCAAGAGAATTTGCCACTTATTTCTCCCCTCCCACCCAAGCCAGAGCTGGATTTCCTTAGATATCCTAAGACACATAGGGTCCGATATTGATTTGGGCAGGCTATGCACCGCTACGGCTCATAGACCTGCCCACTGACCCCTAACCCTGGATAACAATGCCACACTCCATGGTTTATGGACCTTTCCTCCAGGAACTGGTCCAAACCATTTTTAAACCCAGCTACAATAACAGCTTTTACTACATCCTCTTGTAACAAATTCCAGAGTTTGATTACACTTTGAGTAAAAAAAATATTTTCTCTTATTAGTCTTAAATGGTTTACACTGTAGCTTCATTGCATGTCCCCTAATCTTTCTATATTTTGATGGTGTAAACAATCAATGTACGTTTACCCGTTCCACTCCGTTCATTAATTTATAGACCTCTATCATATCTCCCATCAGCCATCTCTTTTCCTGTTTGAAAAACCATAATCTTTTAATGGTTTAAGAGCCACTGCTGCTCTCCTCATAGGGATATCTTTCCATTCCCTTTACCATTTTGGTGGCTCTTCTCTGTACCTTTTCTAATAACGCTATATCCTTTTTAAGATACAGCGACCAGAATTGCACACAATATTCACACAATGGAATGATACAGAGGCATTATAATATCCTTTGTTTTATTCTCCATTCCTTTCCTTATGATACCTAGCATTCTATTTGCTCTCTTGGCCGCTGCTGCACACTGGGTGGAGGGTTTTAACATGTTATCCACAATAATGCCTAAATATTTTTCCTGGGTGGTGATTTCTAATGTGGAACCTTGCATTGTGTAACCGTAGTTTGGGTTCTTCTTTCCTAGGTGCATAACTTTGCACTTGTCCACATTAAATTTCATCTGCCATTTAGATGCCCAGTCTTCCAATTTATCAAGGTTCTCTTGCAATTTTCCACAATCCTCTTGAATAATTTGAATAATTTTGTGTCATCTGCGAATTTGACTACCTTACTTGTTATTCCCAGATACACTATATCAACTGGCTCACCTTTGTCTATCTGTTATTCACACCTTCAAAAAAATATAACAGATTAGTAAGACAAGACCTTCCTCAGCTAAAGCCATGACTATCTACATGTTCAGTAATTTTGTTCTTTATACTGGTTTCTACAATTTTGCCCAGTACTGATGTCAGGCTCACCAGCCTGTAGTTTCCAGGATCACCCCTGGAACCCTTTTTAAAAATTGACGTTGCATTGGCCATTCGCCAGTCTTCAAGTACTACAGATGATTTTAATGATCGTTCACAGATTACTAATAGTAGATCTTCAATCTTATTATTAAAGAGGACCCCGGTAATCCACTGCTTGCCCCAATAACCTACGTCAGTCTTATTTTTTTCCTCTTTGTCCTCTAGCATTTTAAGCAGATGAGCAGACAAGTTCCAGTCCCCTCATCCATTTTTTTTACCCAGCCTCCAAACTTGCATCTGTCCGAAGCATCCTTATGTTTCGGTGCAAGTGTTTCTGGTAGGTTAGGACTTTCCAAATCTATTCTGGAGACACTATTAATAATACCGATGACCCCTCCTTGCAGGCGGCTGTGCAGCAGATTGCTGGATACGGCAGTGGGACTCAGCTCCCACACAGTCACTTCTGTGCGGCATGAAGGGGACCAGCAGCAAAGACCTAATAACTGAATAATCCCTGCCCCCCTCTCCCCCAGCATACAGCATTGCCCCACCTCTCACCCAGGACATAAGAACATAAGAGATGCCATACTGGGTCAGACCAAGGTCCATCAAGCCCAGTATCCTGTTTACAACAGTGGCCAATCTAGGTCATACGTACATAGCAGTTTCCCCAAAAGACACAGGTTTCACAAAGCCCCACAATGGTCCTGTATATACATACATACAGAAAGACAGATGTGCAGACACATAGTATACAGAGAGCAGCTGCTGGGTTTGTTCCTTCAGTTGTTACCTTTTAATTTTGCCTGGTACTGCAGGATGAAGTCTGAGTTTCTTGTGGGTCACCCACCGCTTCAGCGCATATTCCAGTAATACTTAAAAAGGAAGTCACCAAAGGCATCTAATCTCCGAGATGGGATGCCCAGTTTGGTGAACCACACACACAAGATCTACGGACTCAAAGACCCCAAGCTCCAGGAAACCATGTCCTAGGATCCCAAGCCAGGTGAAAAGAGTGAGAGTACCCTGGGACCAGGGTCCCCCAAACCCCCTATTCACTAAACAACCCCTCACCCTACCCAAAGACATACATCCACTCACAAACCAACCCTCAACTACTAAGTATCCCTATCCATTTACTTCACAAACCCCATCCAAGTGCATCCACCACAAACTCACCTACCTAACTATATTTGTAAAAAGAGATCAGTTCAACTAAAGTCAGCGACTTTGCTTAAATCCCCTGCTATTTTTCAGTAGGTGGAGATTGGGTGTGTGTGTGTGTGTGTGTGTGTGTGCGTACACAAGTAAGTATGTACAGGGTGGTGGTGCTGCTGATAGGGGTGGGGTGTGAACTCTCTGGTATCAGGGTTCCCCTGGCTCAGACCTCCAGGGGCATTTGGAACTGAAACACAGAACCTCTGAAGTTTAAAATGGATGGAAAGTTTAACTTCAGGTCCATTTTAATGTATTTTCTGCTTTACTTCTGTTTTACCACAGATTTCTTTACTTTAGTGATTTCTGCATATCATTAGTTTATTACACTGTAAATAATTAATGTGGCAGTAAACAAAGCTGTGATAAAAGTCTAACACAGATTTTTACAGCAGTGTTATTATATCAGCCTGAGAGTGAGTCTCATCTGATGCTTGGTGCAGCTCCTCCCCTCACTCAGCAGGAGGTGCTGGGTACAATGTGTCTGTGCTGCACAAAGCTGAGCCCAGGAATCCCACACCCTGCAAGCAGCCCATTAATCCCCTCACACTAGGGCTCACACTGCAGGCAGGAAGGAGAGGCATGCCCAGTATACATGTGCTCGAAAAGGAGCTCCTGCAGGTTTAAGAGCCACTGCTGGGGTCTCTTATTGCTATAAAGAGGTGCTGAGAGCAGAGCCCAGGTGCTGGTGTGAACTTCAACCTCAGGCAGCGGTGACTGTTCCCAGATCAGCTCTGAGGGCACAGTGGGTGGGAAACGCTGGCTAGTATTCGGTAAATATGACTGGATGGTAGACCTGGGAGAAATATGCTCCATCCGCCTTTGTTTCTGCCTGTTGTGAACTACTTGTGTATGTGAACACTGTTGGATCCCCACTGGCTGCCTGAACTCATGGTCTCATGGGAAGGAAGGTGAGAGAGACCCATTCTACCCAGATCCAGAACAATCTCCTCCTGTAAGTTGCTGACGAAATGCCCCAGTCCTGGAGTGAAAGCTGCCCTACCTGTGAAGGCTCTGCCTCAGCCATTCTCTCTCCTGCTTTTCTGGGAAGGATTCGCTCTTCCCTCTCTCTCATCTCTCTCTTTTAGGGTTGCCAACTGGCTCCAGATGCGCCCGACAGGTTCGATCCAGCCCTGGGTTTACCTTTTGCATGCAGGGATATGTAGTTCTGATGTCTCCATTGCACGCCATAAGAAAAGGAAAACTACAAGTAACTGCATGCAGTGCGGTAAACCCAGGACTGGAGCAAGTCTCTTTCCAGGGATAAGGCTTCTACCTCTGCTTCTCTCTCAATGGCGGATGATTGGCATTGCAGAGAATCTGCAGGGGGGGGGGGGAGGAAATGTTCAGGGTCAAGAGAGAGGAAGGGGAGGAGGGATCTAGACTGAGAAACTGAAAGACCAGAAGAGAAAACGGAGTTACTTACCTGTAACTGAGTTCTCCGGGGACAGCAGGATAAGTCAGCCACACTTGGTGACGTCATCCGACGGCGCCGAGACGGAAGTACTCTCTATAGCTCAGAAGGGCTTTTGCCCTTCTGAGCATGGGCCAACAGGCCCCACCCCCCTGCCCGCCCCTAGCCGGCCAGTTCGTCACTAGCTGAGCCTTTTTCCCGCTAGGAGGCGGGCACTAGGAAGAGGCGGACCCCATCCCAGGGGAGGTGGGCGGGTATGTGTGGCTGACTTATCCTGCTGTCCCCGGAGAACTCAGTTACAGGTAAGTAACTCCGTTTTCTCCTAGGACAAGCAGGATGAGTCAGCCACACTTGGTGCCTCCCAAGCTGCCACGTGCTGTGGTGGATGGGGGAAGGCCGAGACACTACTTCAGGGCTGGTATGAGCCTTTGTGAAGCAGGATGCTGCAACGGAACTGCCGTACTGCAGTGGCGAAACACGCATGTGAAGTAGCAGCGTTGTGAGAGGGTGCAGTAGGAAGGCCCTTTCCGTGTGAGCTTGTGATTGTGATGCACGCATGTGCAGGAGGTGAAGTTACCCGCATGCTGGTTGCGGATGCGAACACACATATGCAGAGGGTGAAAATAGAGGTACACCTGGAGATGAGTCATATCGATCAGTAGTAGTGCGATATTCAGTAGTAGTGCGATATTCAGCCATCGAGCAATAGTAGGGTGCGGGATTCACCGCTGTCGTGAAGCATGCCATCTAGCAGTAGTCATAGTTGTCATCGCGTAGCAGTAGTATTGCAGGGTCACCGCTGTCGCGATGCACGCATGTGCAGAGGTTGCGAGGACGAGGCACACCTGCACCATAAGAGATGTAGGTACTTCGCAGTAGTAGTTGCCATGAAGACGAAGCAGGGCATCGGTAACACTGAGCATTCACATCATCTAACACCTCACTAATAAGAGAGGCTCCTCCCTCTTTTTTTTTTTTTTTTTTTTGAGAACAATAGAATGGCAGGATATCAGAGGGAACGGAAGACGTGACCTGGATTGGCCACTGTTGGGGACAGAATACTGCACTGCCAGTGGTACCCTGCCTTCAGGGTGCATGTCCCACTCCCTGCATGCTTACGCATTGCTGCTGGCATCTGCGCCATGGCCAGAACTGCCCTGCCTATGGGGCAATCTGAGATAAGGTGTTGTCAGAAGACCGGGTGTTGGTTTCACCCACGTTGGACCCCGGCACGGAATGCATGTATGGGAGGTATTGAGTCTGGAGCCAGTGTAAGAATATCCCTGCCTGGCTGAGGCTCCTGTCTGGTCTAGGCAGGAATTAGTTATTGACAGGTCCTCCTTGGAGAATGCAAGTACTGTGTAGGAGGGAACAGGGTTGAGTCCCTTGACGCTGGTGCGTGATCACCCGACCGTGTGCCATCCTGTCTCCGTGGGGCTCTGTACCTCCCAGGGAGCGTGGTGCGTAGCCGATCCGGGGAGTGGCTCATATCTGGAGAACTGCGTGTTGGGTGAGTGCCGGGCCTCTTGGTGGGTGAGCGTCCCGCAAAGATCGGTTAACGTAAAAGTGGGTCCAGATAATCTCAGCAGCAGGGGTTGCCCATTTGCCACCGTGAGCAGCCCTACAGGAGACAGTAATTGGATTTGGACAACTATCCAGAGGGTCGTCAAGGAGAGACTGCGACTCGACGGCACTTAACCACTAAGCTTCATTTCAGCATTAACATGAGCACGGCACTTAACCACTAAGCTTCATTTCAGCATTAACATGAGCAGGCAAGGGCTCAGGCATTGGTTAATTGAGGATGGTGCTAAGCTACCTGAAGTTGAGGCTGGTTAGTTCTTGTTAGGTCCCTCCTGAGACGTGTAGCTCTCCCTGATGGGCTCTCCTTGACGTGGTGGTGGAGAGTTGTAGCGGTAGGTGCTTACAGCAGCGGTGAGGCACCGGAGGGCTCGTGGAGGGTTACGTTTGGAGTAACCTGGGAAGGAGAAGACATCCAATTGCTGCCATGTGCTTTGGGAGCCGAAGCGTTGCTATGTCAAGTGCCAGGCCTCCTGTCGGTAGGCGCTAGGCTGTCAGAACACGGCGCTAGGCTGTCAGAACACGATGGTGGGAAGATAGAAGAAGGCAGGATGGCTTCTGAGTGCAATTGCTGGTGCACTTTCTGATGCATGTAGCAAAGAGACTGCCCACTTACAGGCACAAAGCAGTGATCTTATCCGCTTGGTACGTGCCTCATGGTCCTAACCACTAGGCACGTGCCCCCATTGGGAATGTCCCAAGCGTTGTCCAGAGCGATATTAAGGAGTGGTCAAAGCTTTGTCCATAGGCAATGCCGGGAAAAACAGGGATGCATTGTATTTCCCCTTGTGGCCATAGCCGACAACACCAGAGAGACCGGGTGGTGACAAGAGCCCCATCTGGGACCCGAGCACTTAGTCAGAGGGAGGCGGCTGTTCAGTTGACAGTGGTGAGAGCCTCTATAGATGAGCGCCTTTGTGGGAGCCTTTGACTTGCTTGAACACCCCGGCCTGTATGAGTTGTACCACGCTGTAGCCACTCTAGAGGCGGCCCTTGGTGAAACGGGGCTCCAAGAGCTCTGTATCAGATGGCACCGTTTGTGCCCTATCACCTTATTATTTGTTAAGTGGTAGCTTGTCGTGTAATAAGGAAGGTGCGGCAGTTGCTGGCCAGCGAGGAGCAGAGCCACGCTTAGGCCAGTGAGTCGTGACATAGTTCACAGGTGGGAATATGTGGACTGGATTGGCAGTAGCCCCAGCTGGGCTTTGAACCTGTGACCTTCCGTTCTTGCACACACTGTCTGTGTGCAGTGTACCACCGTGTTGTCACTGTCCTAAGTAGCTTTATGCCTCGTGAAGCAATAATGCCGTAGGTGTGGGCCTGATGGAAGTGGGCCTATATAGGAGTGGAGGAGTAGCCGAGTGGCTGGAGCACCGGCCCGGCAAACAAGCAACCAGGGTTCGATTCCCACTAGTCCTCGTTGTGGCCTTGGGCAAGTCAGTCAACCCTCCATTGCCTCGGAGAAAGGCCTGGCAATCTACCTCCGGTGACACTGCCAGGAAAAACCCAGGAGCTTCTGGGTCACCAGGAGTCAGGACTGACTCTAAGGCACACATTGCATAGCATTTTTGTATGTATATATATATATAATAATTTTAAAATTTTATTTTAATGCAGGCTGTGTTTAGGCCCCGATTGTGCCTGACACCAGCACTTATAAGGGGCAAGACCGCTCATAAGGGCGAGATCCAAGATCCAAGGAATTCCACGTGGAGGAAGGGCCTGTGGACCTGCCGACAGCGGATTGCTGCTTTAGTTTTACAATGTATGAGGAGAATGGCGGCTAGATCATTGCCACAGGCCTGTTCTCTGATAACAGGGCTGACCGCACTGATGCCGAGGGTCTCACCCAGGGACCTGGTGGTGCGTGAGCTCTTCCTCTCATGGCCGTTAGGCGCGGTGATGGTCTTAATGGAGAGTGGTGGAATCCAAGCTTGGTTTCAGTTGCCAAGGCAGGGTTCGAAACCTTAGGCTATTCCTCCACTCCATCTGGCCCAGCAGGAATGTGGTAGCTATTGCACCATGCAAGGCTACCCCTTCAGCAAGAGCTTCCCTTCGGTAGTAAATAATTGTTAGTCATCAGATCCACTCGGGAATCAACTCATGACCTTGTATCACAGGTCAGTGTATTAACCATTGGGCTGCAGCTCTGTTAGGGATTCCTTTCACTAATTGTTGTCCAGGGCAGGCAGTCCATCGCCATGACATATGCAGGACAGGGGGTTCGGGCAATAGTCCTGCACCAGAGGGAGAATTTGAACGTATGGCCGCTGCTGCTGCCGCCGTCCTCCTTCACCATGTTCGGCAACAGGCAATGCCAGGCGGATTCTCCTAGTAAGAGCGGCTGGTCCTTGATCTCTAGTCAGGAGTATGCTCGCCCCCGTCCTGCAGAAGGTATCCTGGTGCCAAACACGACATCCTGGCACTGCGACTCACTGTCTCCAACCCCTCAGCTGACTCGAGGGCGCTCCCATGCTGGCCAGGACAACATCAGACTGCAGCCTTGCTGTCACTTGCAGACTAAACAGGGGTTGACCACCTGTAAGGTTTTCCTTTTAGATAACGGCCCAAGCTGCCACACCTGCATGGAATGTCTCCTAGGCCGCAACGGCAAGGGATTGCAGCGAAGCATTAAATCGTGTGTGTGTAGGGGGGGGGTGCTGGAATCGTCGGCGCTGACAGGGGTGATCTGTTGCCGGCGCGGGCTCATGGCGCCGCTTGGAGCAAGGCGCTGAGAACTCCTTCCCCCGATGCTACACCGCTCCGATTGGCCAGATGCGGAGGCTCTGACGCAGGGAACGGGTTTCTTTAGTGCAGCCTAGTACAGAGCTCTCAGAGTAGAAGGCTTGGTGCATCCCACCTACCCGCGCCATCCGGAGAGGGAAGCGGACCCTCCTACAGCTTGGGCGGAGCTGATGCTCGGAAGGAGCCGAAGTTGCAGGGCAGATGCCGAGCAATCAGGCGAACTCCCTGCTCGGAGCGGCGCCGATGCTGCAGGAAGGAGACGGCAATCAGGCCAATGGCGCCGCAGGGGAAGACGGAGGCCGTGATGTCATAGGCCAGATGACTGCCGTGCAGGAAACCTCGCGGCCGCAGAAGGGTGGGCGGAGACTTGCCGGTCTGGGCAAGATGGCCGCCTCCATGGTCCCCCACGTGAGGTGGACCTGAGCAGAGGAGGGGGGCGCCGAGCTACAGCTGGCCGGGGACGGAGGCCCGCAGGCACGTCCTGGGCTGCCGAGTCTCCCTGAACTGCGACGGCAACCGGGAGTTTGCGGCTGAGGAGGCGGCTCACGAAGGGCAGCTGTTTAACATACCTAGAAGGTGAGACTCACTCTTTTAGTTGTTTAGATCTATAGTGCAATTTCGTTGCGCTGTGAGGTGGGGAGGATCGCTGACCTCGCCTCTGGCTGGTCAAGATGGCTGCCCCCATGGTCCACACGTGAGATGGGGAATCCCAGAGCGAGCCGAGTAGAGGAGGCTGGCCGGGGACGGAGGCCTTCTCAGGCACGTCCCGGCTGCTGCGAGGGCTGCTTTCCGCGAGTTTCCTTCTCCGGTGTGATGGCAGAGCAGAGGAGGCTGGCCGGGGACGGAGGCCTTCTCAGGCACGTCCCGGGCTGCCGCGAGGGCTGCTTTCCGCGAGTTTCCTTCTCCGGTGTGATGGCAGAGCAGAGGAGGCTGGCCGGGGACGGAGGCCTTCTCAGGCACGTCCCGGGCTGCCGCGAGGGCTGCTTTCCGCGAGTTTCCTTCTCCGGTGTGATGGCAGAGCAGAGGAGGCTGGCCGAGGACGGAGGCCTTTTCAGGCACGTCCCGGGCTGCCACGAGGGCTATCTTCCCACCAGTCCGTAGTCTGGTATTCTTCTGCCCTACGGAAGGAGAGAGGAGAAGGCTAGCCGGGAACGGAGGCCAATTTGGCACGTCCTGGGCTGCCGAGGACTACTCCCGTCTGGGAGCTTCCTGCTTCTTCCTGGAGCACGAGTAGTTCAAGAAATCTGCTTCCAATGATAGAAAATCATCTTTCTGTAGAAATGTAGACAGACGCGTCAGTATTAATTGAAGTGGATAAGAGGGATTTTCCTCTTTCTTTAGATGGTAATCTTTGTAGAGAGTAGAGAGGTCCGTCTTGCTGGCAAGGCGGAAGAAGTGAAACTGGCCGGCTAGGGGCGGGCAGGGGGGGTGGGGCCTGTTGGCCCATGCTCAGAAGGGCAAAAGCCCTTCTGAGCTATAGAGAGTACTTCCGTCTCGGCGCCGTCGGATGACGTCACCAAGTGTGGCTGACTCATCCTGCTTGTCCTAGGAGAAACCCCTGTGCTCTCAGGATCTCATGCAGGCAGCCATCTTCAGAATGGCAGCAAACTGCTGAGCTGCAGGATGTCCAGCTTTATGCTTCTCTTCCCAGATACTTTCAAGGTCCTCTAATAGCCCTGCTAAATGAAAGCATAAAATAACAAATTGCTCATAGATGTTTCATTCAAATGCAAACATGAAGGGCTTTCTTGTTCCACTGACAAAGAAAGGTGCTTGCCCGTTAGCTGGAGCCCTTGCAGCTAGCAGTATAGTGGTAAGCATAGCTGCTTCCAAGCAGTAGATCCAGCTTCCATTCCTACCAATGCAGCTTTCCATCCTCCTGCCTTTCTTTGCCATTCCCTTCCACTCCCTTTGTTAGCATCCTCTCCTTCCCTTGTCAGAGGGTGTAAACTGTTTCAAATGGCAGCGACTAGAGACCGTGACACAGAAGATGATGATTCGTAAGAGAGAGACACACTGGTGGATATAGATGGGAATCTTATTCACTTAAGAGCTCTAGGCATTAGCAGTTTTCTGCCTTCACCATCTCTCCTCCTCACCCTTATTTATTTATTTATGTATTTAAGAGTTTTTCTATACCACCTTTTCATTCAATCAAGGCGATTTACAATAAACTTCAACTTATACAGAGAGCTTGCAGGACGTTAACTTATACAAAGAACTTGCAAATATCAACAGTAACATTATAACTTCAACAACCTGAGTAGTCTCTTGTATTATTATCTAAACTATATACATCTTAATGAGAGTAATGGGGTGTTTGATTGGTTTGTGTGTCATGTCTTAGGTCTGTTTGTGTAGAGATTAGGATGATTGGTGGTCGTCTTTGAATTGTTCCATGAATAGGGTGGTTTTGAGAAGTTTCACCTTCTTCTTAAGAGGTAGTTAATGTATTTCTCACTTGGTTTGCAGCTTGTCGTGCTGTGAGGGCTTGCGTGCATCAGTGATGCTGAGAGCTAAACTATCGGTAGTTTAACTACTGGCAGGGTCTCCCAAGATGGACAGGTCTCAGCTGAGGTGCCAGACGAAGACAAACCACCCATCTGGGCAGCAGCAGAATGGGATAGTGTTGACGGCAGAGGATCACATTTCTGTGACAACGGCAACAACACCAAACTTAAACTGCGGGGAAGGAAGGCCCGGCAATCTACTTCTGTATCTTGCCATGAAAACCCAATGGATAGTTACAACAAAACAAATTGTGCTATGGTGCTGGAAGATGAGACTCCCAGGTCGGAAGGCACTCAACTAGCTACTGGGGAAGAGCTGAAGACTTTTCAGAGTAAAGCCAGCATTTATGATGTGGTTGGATCAAAGCCCTCGGGAAGTCTGACTGCTGATGTAGCTGCGCATGAAATGAGAGTCAGAAGCTGTAAAGATGTCTTACACATTGGAACATGGAACGTACGAAGCATGAACCAAGGGAAGTTGGAGGTGGTCAAGAATGAAATGGAACGTGTACAACTTGATCTGTTGGGTGTCAGCGAACTGAAATGGACTGGCATCGGGCACTTTGCATCAGATGATCACATGGTCTACTATGCTGGAAATGAAAGACAAAGAAGAAATGGTGTTACATTTATAATAAAGAAGAAACTTGCAAGAACTGTAATGAAATACAATGCAGTCAGCGAACGCTTAATCTCTATTCGTCTACAAGGATTGCCTATCAACACAACTATAATTCAATTATATGCCCCAACAACAGCTGCAGAAGAGAATGAAACTGAAGAGTTCTATGAACAAGTACAAGCTGAAACTGACAGAACATGCAAACAGGATATCCTGATAGTCATGGGTGACTGGAACGCAAAAGTTGGCAACAAAGAAGAAGGCAAAGTAGTTGGAAAATATGGACTTGGCAACAGAAATGAAGCTGGAGAAAGATTGATAGAATTCTGCAAGACCAATGATCTATTCATCTCAAACACCTTCTTCCAGCAACACAAGCGACGACTGTACACATGGACTTCACCCAATGGATTGTATAAAAATCAAATTGACTACATCTGTGGAAGTCAACGATGGAAAAGCTCTGTAACATCAACAAAGACAAAACCTGGAGCTGACTGTGGTACAGATCATCAACTACTAGTATGCAAACTCAAGCTAAAGTTGAAAAAGAGCAAACCACTCATGAATGCACCAAAATATGACCTTGAGAATATACCACTGGAATTTAAAGACTGCCTGCAAAATCGATTTGCTGCTTTAGATACAAATGACAGAGCTCCGGAAGAGTTATGGAATGACATCAAGAAGGTTGTGCTGGAAGAAAGCGAGAAGTCTCTACAAAATGTGAAAAAGCAAAAACGGCCAAAATGGATGACGGAAGAAACTCTGAAAATTGCCCAGAAACGCAGAAAAGCTAAAGCCAAAGGAGAAAGAAAGACAATCGCAGAACTCAACAGAGATTTCCAACGTGCAGCAAGACAGGACAAGGAAAAGTACTACAATGACACTTGCAAGGAAATAGAAGCAGAAACTATTAGAGGAAGAACAAGATCGGCTTTCCTAAAGCTGCGAGAGTTAAAGAAAAAGTTCCAGCCTCGAATTGGAATGTTACAAGATGCTCAAGGTTCTATGTTGAATGATGCTGAGAAGATCAAGAAAAGGTGGAAGGAATATACAGAGTTTTTATATGATAAAGATCAAGTGGACCAACAGCCGTTTCAACCTATACCTTATGATCAGGAACCATTGGTGATGAAAGAAGAAGTTGAAGCAGCATTGAAAGCCTTATCAAAGAACAAAGCACCAGGCATTGATAGCATTCCCATAGAAGTATTGCAGCAATCTGATGCAGCTGTTACCGTACTTACAAGGCTCTGCCAAGAAATATGGAAGACAACATCATGGCCAACTGACTGGAAAAGATCTGTGTTTATACCAATACTAAAGAAAGGTGATCCAACTGACTGTGGAAATTATCGCACAATCGCTCTGATCCCACATGCCAGCAAGATTCTACTGAAGATTATTCAAAAGAGACTACAGCCATACCTAGAACAAGAACTACCTGAAGTGCAAGCAGGGTTCAGGAAAGGGCGAGGAACGAGAGACATCATTGCGGATGTGAGATGGATCCTTGAAAAGACTAAAGAATACCAAAAGGATATCTATTTGTGCTTTATCGACTATAGCAAGGCTTTTGACTGTGTAAACCATGAGAAACTCTGGGCCACATTAAGAAGCATGGGTATACCAGAACACCTGATCGTTCTCTTGCGTAATCTGTACATTGATCAAGAAGCAACAGTTCGAACAGAACAAGGAGAAACAGAATGGTTTAAAATAAGCAAAGGTGTAAGACAAGGCTGCATACTTTCCCCTTACCTGTTTAATTTATATGCAGAACAAATCATCAGAGAAGCAGGACTGTATGAAGACAACAGAGGTGTGAAGATTGGTAGAAGACTCATCAACAACCTTCGCTATGCTGATGATACCACATTACTGGCTGAAAGCGAAGATGATCTGAAACATTTGCTTCTCACAATCAAAGAACATAGTCTCAAAATGGGGCTGCACCTTAATGTAAAGAAGACAAAGATCATGACAACTGGCATAATCAACAGGTTCATCGTTGAAGGAGAAGAAATTGAAATCGTGAACAACTTTAACCTACTTGGATCAACTATCAATAAAGAAGCAACAAGCAGTCAAGAAATCAGACGACGAATTGCTCTTGGCAGAATGGCTATGAAAGACCTAGATAAGATTCTCAAGAGCAGAGATGTCTCTCTCCATACAAAGATTCGACTTGTTCAAGCCATGGTATTTTCAATAATATCATATGGATGTGAAAGCTGGACAGTGAAAAAGACAGACAGGAAGAAAATTGATGCCTTTGAATTATGGTGCTGGCGGCGAATACTGCGTATACCATGGACTGCCCGAAGAACAAACCAGTCGGTACTAGAGGAGATCAAACCTAAGCTTTCTTTAGAAGCTCAGATGACAAGACTTCGACTTTCATACTTCGGACACATCATGCGAAGAGAGAGATCATTAGAGAAAGACATCATGCTTGGCAAGATAGAAGGTCAACGCAAAAGAGGAAGGCCAGCATTGAGATGGATCGCTACAATAACAGCAGCTACGGGTACCAGTCTGTCGTCAATGAGCCGCCTGACTGAAGACCGAACACAATTTAGGATAGCTATCCAGAGGGTCGCCATGAGTCGACTCTGACTCGACGGCACTTAACAACAACAACAACAATGTATTTCTAATTGCTATAATCCCCTTTGTACATTTTGTCAAACAGAAAAGATGGAAGATGCATCTGTTATACAAATTTAAAAACACCTAAATTTATAATTATAACCACCTAAGAAAAGAAACCCTAGTTATACACCACCTGATATTCAAATGGGCTGACACTTAAAAGCTGCAGCGGTCAGCCTCACTGCTGAAATATAATAATCTTTTTTATTTTTTTATTTTATTTTTTATTGAATTATACAAGTTATACATACAACAACAATATGCATATCAAAGAAATAGTGACGTTTGGGGACAAACTTCATACACAAAAGAATTAACAAGCAACAAACTATTAAATTAAATCATCCCTCCAATCGTCACTCCACTGAGCCCACAAATCAACCAAGAGGCCACAGGAAATAAACATTGTCAAGTCCCATCAAGTCAATCAAGCATGATAGTACACCTAACAATATAACAATAGTAAGAAAACAAAAAGCCAATGCTAGCGGTTTAAGACTTAAGCGTCAGCCAATGCAGGTAAACCCCCAGCTCCAACCTCTTCCCTCCCACTAAGAAAACCAGAAAGCTGTGAAGGATCAAAAAAAAGATAAAACTTATTTTGATAGGAAATAACACATCTAGATGGATATTTCAATTTAAAGGAAGCCCCCAGCGCAAGAGCTCTAGGCCTAAGGGCCAAGAACTCTCGTCTCCTCAACTGGGTGGACCTAGACAGATCAGGAAATATTTTAACTTTTGAACCAAAAAACAGCTCATTCATATTCTTAAAGAAAAATCTGAGAATAAAGGATTTATCCGTCTCCAACGCTACCGTAACCAACAGAGTTCTCCTCTCTGTGATGACTTCCAACGAACTCTCCAAAAAGCCCGTCAAGTCTCCAAATCCAGACCCTTGGGCTACAGAAGCCCCCACCGTCTCCCTCTTCGACTTCATGGTGTCAGCAAGATAGTAAACCCTTGTTAACGGAGGAAGCTGATCAACAGGAATCTTAAGAACCTCCAAGAGATATTTCCGAAACATCTCTGAAGGAGATAAAAGTGGGGATTTTGGAAAGTTCAAAACACGCAGGTTGTTCCGTCTAGTTTGATTTTCTATATATTCCACTTTCCGGGTCAACACATTCCGCTCTTTAATAAGAGCCGAATGTTCCTCTTTAACCACTGAAAGTTCCTCTTTAAGCTGCGACAAGGAGTTCATCTGTTGCTCCCGATGTTTAGAGACTTCCACTTTTAACACAGTCACTTCTGTACTCACAGTACTAGCAAGCGAAGAGAAGGAATTAGTCAGTGCAGCAAGGGCGTCCCACAGCGCATCTAAAGTTATAATAGCAGGCTTTACCAGCAGTAGTGTCCCTTGTTCTCCTCTGGGCTCCAACCGAAGATCAGGATCATAGCCCTCAACCGGTTTCCCCTCTCCAGAGTCCTCGAACAGCCGCTGTCGTTGCCCTGCTCTTTCCTGGTGCCCCAAACTCACGACACAGCCCGGGAGAGCTGGGGAGCATGCCCCAATTGGTGAAACCTCACCTCCCGGCTGCGTTGGGGGCAACCGCAAATCAGGGGACAAAGAAACCCCTGAAGCGCCCAGCACACTCTCTAGATCACCTGAGCATGCCGTTGAAGACGCTGCCTGAGTTCCGAGCGGCACGAATCCACAGCGCTCGAGAGTTCGCTGAGCCGAGGGCAGAGCAGGCTGCGGAACCGCAGGGGAGCTTGCCTGCTTCCTCTTCCTGCGCCCCATGACACCGGGGCAACAGGTATTATCGGCCCGGTACCTCTCGAGCAAACACAGACCGCTGCCTTCCCGGATCAGCTAACCGCCGCCATCTTGCCTCTGGTCCTCCCTTTCTGCTCTCCAGAACCGCCTGAAATATAATAATCTTGATCCTCAGCAGCAGTATCCTAATACAGGCTGCCTCTGAATATATCCAAGACTGAGTGGTTGCTATCCGGATAAGTGGTTATTTTCATTTGGCGCTTATCCAGATAACAATTTAAGTCTACTTTTAAGTGTACTAAATGTACTCCTAGGGGAATTTTGCACGAGCATTAAAAATTATGTGCAGAAATTTTGAAAATTCTGAGCATGGTATTTTGTTGTCTGATCATTTTATTTTTCTAAGCAGGTTATTCCTGATCTCCTTTCCACTTCCTTTTGTTGGTCTTTTCTTAAATCCTTCTCCAGGACCTCGTCTCCTATTTTCTGTTTCTTCTCTCTCCCTTTCTTCACTTCTTTCTCAATATCTATCACTGATATTAAACTTTGATTCATCTTGTTTCTCTCCAATGTTCTCATCTATCTTTCTGTTTACCTAAAGTCAGATTTTACTCCTCCTTCTCCCCTCCTCCAGTTCAATATCTTCATCTCTCACTTATGAGCTTTCCATCTCCCACTCTCACTTTCCTAGTCCTCACATTTCCCACTCTCATTTCTCCCCTATCATCACCCCCATCTCCCAGCCCCAGCATCTGCCCCCTTCTTCCATCCCAAGAATCTACTGGCATGAACCTCCAGCACACTTCTCCTAGTCTCAGCATCCATCAGCATGAGCTCTCTTCTCCCTCCCTTCTGTTAACATGATGCCCCCTTTTCCAATCCCACCGTCCACCTGCTGAGGCCTCCTTGTCTCTATATTTTCCCCTCCCACATTCAATATTTCCTCCTCCTCTCTCCTTCTCCCTCTCCACCTATATGGTCCAGCATCTGTCTCACTGTGTCTTTACCACCTCCCATCCAGCATCTCCCCCTCACCCCACCATGATCCAGCATCTCCTCCTCTCCCTCCCCTATACCCATCTCACCCAGCATATCTGTTTCTCTCTCCCCGGTCCTGCCCCCCTCCCCCAGATACAGAAAGTCTTCTATGCTGTCCTCCAGCATTTTGCATCCCCCCCCCCCCCCTTATTTCCCTCTTGGCCAGTACTGCTCATCAAACCTTTCTTTTTCCCATGGTAGTGAGATGACTGTAATAATTAAAAAAAACCCTCAAAAAAACAGTGATAATGCATGCCTGCAACTTGCATCATCTGAGGAGACTCCCACCCCTGTGATCTTCAAAGATCTTCTGCATCCCACTTCTGTGGCAACAGGAAGCGTATGTTGGGGGTGGGCCATGGAAGAGCTTTGAAGATCTCAGAGAATGGGAGGTTTTGTAGATTGCACAGGTTACAGGCATGCAATATTGTTGGGTTTTTTAATTGTTGAGGTCACCTCGCCATCACGTGAGAAAAAAAAGCTTTGTGGGGAGATGCCAGCCAAGGGGGCAATAGGAAAGAGAGAGAGAGAGAGATGCTGGTTGGCAGGTGGCAGAACCAGACAGTACAGTGTATGGTTGTAAACAGATACTATACACACGGCTTAAAAACCAGACTGTCCAGTTGAAAGCCAGGTGGTTGGTCACCCTAACAAAACCCTTCCTGCCTAGCCACCACCCTCTCTATTGTACTTAATTCAATGCTGGTTATTCTAAGAATTTCCTAGTTCTTTGTCTGTTTTTTATAATTCTTTCTTCCTTTCTCTAAGTTAAACTCCTTTTTCCATGTACTAACTTGAAACTAACTGTAAACCACCTTAACTATTAGATAAAGCAGTATATAAAAACAGCTAAATAAAATAAAATAAATAAATCCATCAATCCAAAAACTTACTGAATGCTTTGCAGAGATATGGCTCACAAACCACAACCTCAAGATCAACCTCACGAAAACCAAAGCTATGTATGTAACAAAAACCAGAGCTTTACCCACCCACCATCAATTAAGATACAAGACACAAATATAACAGTTAAAAACAAAATAAAATACCTCTGAGTTCTTATTGACGTACCCTCAACATGACATCCCATATAAAATACATATCAAAAAGATCTTCTATAAACTCAAAATGCTGAAACAACTTCGCCCACTACTCTACCTCAACGACGTCAAATCTGTAGTTCAAGCAATCATCACATCCCATTTTGACTTTACCAACACCACCCTACAGGGCATAACAAAACTAACCTTAAGACAACTCCAATTAGCGCAACACACTGCAGCCAGGATAATGATGAACATCAGTCCAACAGAACACATAACCCCCATACTATACGACCTCCACTGGCTCCCCATACAAAGCCACATAAACTACAAAATACTTGTCACTACCTTCAAATTAATCAATAATATCACCCCTCACACCTTTCCATGCTCATTCAAAAAGAAACCAACTGCCGCTCTCAACAAAATTGCAACAAAAACAGAATCTCTATACCACCAGACTTCAGGAAATCAACGAAGTCAACCAATAATAAAGCATTTTCCCACAATAACCCCATCCTCTGGAATGAGCTCCCAGATCACATAAGAGAGAGAAAAGATCTCAAAATGTTCTGAAAATAACAAAAACCCATCTATTTTCCCTCCACTTTGGAACCCAAACCAAAAACAACTGTTCAAATCCCCCACACATCAACTCCACCCAGCTCACCACCCCACCACACACTAAATCATAAAAGGAAATGTTATACACTATATGAATGAAGTAAAGCCTTTAGTACAAACCCAACAATTAGGAGAACACAAACCGTCCCTTCTAACTCACAAAAGAAAACCTCATGAACACCATCACTAAACTAAATACCACAACTTCCCACCTTGACCCCTGCCCAGTCCATTGACTGAAAACTGCTTTACCAGTACTTTCATCATTCGTCCTCCCAATGATCAACCTCTCCCTCAAGCAAGGATACTTGCCACCAGCACTCAAAAACACACATATTCACCCAATATTAAAAAATAATAGCCTTGACAAAACCTCCCCCAACTCATAAAGACCCATATCTAGTATACCATTTTTGGCAAAACTTACTGAAAAAGTGGTCCAAACGCAACTCCAGGACCACATCAAAACATTAGCCCCTCTTGATGACCAGCAATACAGTTTCTGACTGCACCATGGTGTGGAAACACTTCTCACGGTACTAATGGATACCTTAACACAAGGAATAGATGATACAAAACAAGCATTTATCCTCCTATTCTTAGACATCACGGCTGCATTTGATAGTGTAAATCACCTTTTAATGTTATCAAGGCTCCAGCAGATAGGCTTAACAGCAACAGTCTTTAAATGGTTTGATTCATACCTAAACGATAGAACTCAAACTGTACAAATCAACCAGCAGACCTCGAAAACTTACAAGCAGGTGCAAAGACTCCCCCAGGGGTCTGCCCTCCTCTTTAATATTTATCTGCAGCCCATCTGTTCAATCTTCACAAAACATTGCGCAAATTACATTTACACGGATGACATAATGATATACATCCCATTCAAATTACCAAACCTGCCCACTCAACGGCTCACAGACTGTGTTAATGAAGTTTCACGATGACTTATGTCCCATAACCTACACATCAATCAATCAAAACCCAAAGTTTTATTTGTTACCAGAAACCAAAACTTCATACCACCGTCAACAAGCTGGCTCCAGGACTCCGACATTTTAGTAAAGAAGGAAGTGAAATACCTAGGAGTCACCATAGACCAAACCCTAAGCATGCAAATACACATCAAGAATACAGTCACTAAAATACACTACAAACTCAAACTCCTAAAGCAGCTCCGACCCCTCATCCACCTACAGGACTTTATACCTGTAATACACGTGCTTATCATGTCTCACCTTGACTTCGCCAATACAATTCTTCAGGGAACATCCAAACACTCAATCAGAAGGCTCCAACTAGTGCAAAACGTTGCAGCCAGAACCATCATGAACATCAGCGCCATCGAGCACATCACGCCTACCCTCTACGAGCTACACTGGCTACCCATTCAAAGTAGAATAAAATATAAAATACTAGTAACAACCTTTAAAATTATCAACAACTCAGCACCCTCATTCCTTCATACACTCATCAACATGGAAAAACTCAGCAGAAGCCAAAGGAGTAAAAATAATAACAAACTCGCATTTCCAAGGGATTTTAGATAAAGCAAGAAAATGATACTCGCACTTTGCACCGAACCTCTGGAATGAGCTACCTGCCGAGCTCAGAGAGGTCAAGGAACTTAAAACATTCCACAAAAACCTTAAAACGCATCTATTTATGCTACATTTTAGCCCACAAACTCCCTCACACAAAAGAACAGAAAACAATTCATCGCAATCTCACATCAGTCAGTCTCAGCAGACAATTTCCTCTTCAGCCTGATTGCCTCTCGCATTGCACGTATAGCTATATCCCCTGTACATAGTCGTTCTAAATGATCTTGTGGATCATGCATTGTAAATAGTTCCAACAGCATTAAAATAAGTGATTGGGTACTTACAGTACAACTCTCATTTTTGTTCCATGTAAACAGTGCCGGACACTTGGTAAACTGTTCTTATTGATGTTGTACAATGGTTATTGATGTTCCATGTAAACCGAACTAGGCACTCGGTAAACTGTTCCAAAAGTTTTAATGTAAATAGTTCCAACAATTTTTAATGTAAATGAATGAGTACATGTTTGTACAATTCATATTGTTGTTCCTTGTAAACCGTGCTTGATACTTGGGAAAACACAGTATATAAATATATGCTAAATAAAATATAAATAAATAAATAAAAACTGAAACCTGGCTATGTCATACCAAAACGAGCAAGCAGAATACAGAAAACTACTCATAATTCTAAATAGTTCAATACAGAGATGCTCAAAGAGAGATATCAAGCACTCTCTATCATGCTACATGTTAATGTAAATAAAGAAGAAAATGTCCCATGTAATTGTATATAGTTAAGAAAAAATCGTTCTATGTGATTGAATATTTACTTGTTCTGTGAAATTCAAATTGTTGTTCAATGTAAACCACTTTTGATCCACCAGAAAAATGTGGTATAAAAATGTACAATAAATAAATAAATAAATAAAATAAAATAAAAATAAATAATGAGAGCAATTTCCAGAAACCATTTGTCCTGGTAAATGCCCACCCCACTGTGGTTAAAAGTGCATGCTAATCTTTCTTCTCATTTGTGGGGCTGTCAGCATCTATTGTTTTGCTTTGAATGAAGCTGCCCTTTACTGCCCACGGAATCTACCACTCTAGGCAACCGGCTAATTCACCTAATGGTTAAGTAGGCCCTGGGGGTAGGATACGAGTTATTGTAACTCAAGGTTGCTTTTAAATTGTAAAACACTCTGACACCCAAAGGGAAGAATGAAATGTCACAACAACTAATTCAAACTTTTATTACACTCAGTGCATGTAAAAGGTTTCTTTCCGCTGTGTATCATTTCATGTGTTTTCAGATGTGATGACTGATTAAAACTTTTATTACACTCAGCGCATGTAAAAGGTTTCTTTCTGCTGTGTATCATTTGATGACTTTTGAGAACCGATGACCAACTGAAACTTTTATTACACAGAGAACATGTAAAAGGTTTCTTTCCGTTATGTATCATTTGATGTCTTTTCAGTTCTGATGAACAATTAAAACTTTTATTACACTCAGTGCATGTAAAAGGTTTCTTTCCGTTATGTATCATTTGATGTATTTTCAGATGTGATGACCGATTAAAACTTTTATTACACTCAGTGCATGTAAAAGGTTTCTTTCCGTTATGTATCATTTGATGTCTTTTCAGATTTGATGACTGATTGAAACTTTTATTACACTCAGTGCATGTAAAAGGTTTCTTTCTGTTATGTATCATTTGATGTCTTTTCAGATGTGATGACCGAGTAAAACGTTTATTACACTCAGTACATTTAAAGGGTTTCTTTCTGCTGTGTATTATCTGATGCCTTTTCAGCTGTGATGACCAATTGAGACTTTTATTATACTCAGAACATGTAAAATGTTTCTTTCTGCTGTGGATAAGTTGGTGGATTTTTAATTGTGTCAGAGAGCATGAAAAGCATCTCTCCCTAATGAAGGTTTTCTGGTGCAATAGTAACTGATATTTCCTTTTAAAGCTTTTTCCACAGGCATCACACAGAAAGAATTTCTTCCCTTTCCTCTCTCCTTGGTGGAGTTCAGAAATGATTTGGTCACTGTTACTATTCTGAAAAGTTCTCTCTACTCTCAGGTGTCTCTGGGGCTCAGGGATGTCTATGAGCTCCCTGTCACTTCTCTCACACTCAGTGACTCCGTCTGGTGAGTCTCCTACAGGATCTCTCCGTTCCGTCTGCAATTCCAGCTGCTGATTCCTTGTGTTGCTCCTTTCAGTCCTCCAAGAGATGTCCCTGAAAATATTTCCTGAATTTCTTGGGATTTCTACTCTTTCTTCAAGATGTTCTTTTTTATTTTCTTCTTTCTTCTCTTCCTGGATGGTCTCAGTAACTGCTGGATATAAACAAAAGATATTAACAATAACATTCAGCCCCACAGAATCAGGCCCATACTGAACATACATAAAAATATCAAATATCATCAATTTTTTGTGCTTGCTTCATGCACTACTGAAGTCAGTATTCTATTGAGTTTTCTTATGGTTACTGATTAACATTTAGGTTCTATAGATGATTCTCAGAACTTGATTTGAGAATACTTTATAGCCGATTTATAATTTGCTTGCTTATTTATTTATTTAAACGTGTTTTTATACCGCCTTTCTACCGTTCAAGGTGGTTTACATTTAACAGAGATTTAGCAGGGCTGTGGTGGATCTTAGCTGTACATACAACTAAACATTGCAACAGTAGAACAACATAACATAGAACAAATCATAGTAACAGTAGAACAGTATATAAACAGTAGATATTTTTCTCAACTATTTACAGTATATTATGAGTCAATAATAGTATTCATAGTTCTTGGCTATTCACATTGAGGTCATTCTGAGGCACAGATAGCAGGGATCCATCCCCACTATTCGTGCTGGCTCCTGCCCCTGTATAACTTCCCTGCCGGTTGTGTGGGGAAGTTAGATGGGGCGGGGAAGAGGCAGCACAGGGGCAGAGAGTGGGCGGTCGCCAGTCCTGGACCTACAGGGCCGATTCTGATGTCGGCCTTATATGTACAGGGCTGGCGAATTGGCCGGGGAAGTTATTCTAATTAGTCCAGGAGCTAAAATACCACATAGAAAGACAGCTAAGCTGAACCAACCATTCCTCCCCATAAAACGTAGACCATCTCTACATGTAAATAGTTCACTCCCCTCACATAATGTATCTCGTATAATCCCTGTTTAATGTAAAACAATTCCTCTGTAATTGTTATGTTGTTTGATGTAAACCGCTTTGGATAAAGGTGGTATAGAAAAACTGCTAAATAAATAAAATAAATAAATATTCCACCTCTGAGGTGGAATAACTCCCCTGGGCATTTTTTTTTGTGGTATCAGTGAGCGGAAGGGGTTGGGGAGGTAAAGTTAATGTCCTGCAGCCTGACCCAGGCCTTAGGAGGCTGGTTTGGGGATCGGGCTGCAGGGAATTAACTTTGTTGGGCCGTGGCTGGCATTGCGGCTTTTAAATGGAGCCGCAGTGCCATGGCAACAGGATGCCATGGTGCCACGGCTCAATTAAAAAGCCCTGGCTGAGTTAGCCCGACTATCGCTGCACGTACAGGCCTGTTTGCATTTCTGATCCCACGGGGTTAGATGTGCCCGGCAGGATCAGAATCGTGAACTTCTTTGTACGTCCGGGTCTGCTCAGATGTAGAAAGGAGTCGTACGTTGTGATCACAATCTGGCCCATTGTGATAGGTTGATATAATAGCATTGGATTGTGTTAACAGTTCCGCATATGGTTTGTATTCTTCTAAGAAGATGAGCATCTTAAGTTTTTTAAGAATTCTTTTGTTTCAGTGCGTGCTCATAGCTTTGATGGTACAGAATGTGGGTGCAAATAATGATAGTGCATGGCTGCATATAGATTGCTTACTCTTTAGCTTCCGGGGGGCGGGGAATTGCGAGTAGGTTGATGGAATTATTTCTTCTTTAACTTTTGAGAGCAGGTTCTGGAGGCTGTTGGTTGAGTCATTTTGTACGATTTTGAAAATTGTGGTAAGTGCCTTGAACTTGATTCTGTGCAGTTTCTCGAAATGGGTTAGTTTTGCACATACTATGGCAGTTGTGAACCTCACTTCTGAGCCAGAATATGTGGAATATGATCTTAGTTTCTCAAATTTACTACTAATGCTCGGCATAATACTTGCAACGTGCCAAACAGAGCCTCTTGCTGGAGTTCATAAGATGTAACATGTATGGGTAGTTTGTCAAGATGTGCTTGGAAATTCTTCTTTATCAGGTCTGTGGCTCCCAGGACAAAGGGAAATATTTCTGTATCTTTCTGCCACATTTTCATGGATTCTGACTGCATTTTTTGGTACTTCAGGATCTTCTGCCTCTCCACGCGATTCACAGACTAATCACTCGGTACCGACACTTCTATTATCAATGCCATTCTGATATTCTTCTCCCTTACCACTATGTCAGGTCTCCTGCAATTCAGTTTCTTATCCATCGGAATGGGAATATTCCAGGTGATCATAACCTCTTCATTCTCTGTATTCACTCAGAGTCATGATCCCAGTGCTTTTCAGGGACAGTGATGTTGTAGTGTTTATAGAGTTTCCAGTGGAGGAGGCATGCTACTTTGTTGTGCCTTTCTGTATTGAAATTTTCCACCATCAGAACTTCACAGCCTGCTATTAGGTGAGCCACCGTTTCCAGCTCTCTCTGTGATGGGAAGCCGTGCAGCTGGATCAGTATAGGAGTTATATGGGCTCAGCGAGGGGCTCCATAGATTATTCATGTAGTTGTGTTCTGTGCCATCTATAAAGGGTGGAGAGTAGTTTTTTGGAGACCATGGTAAATGATGTTAGAGTAATCTAATACTGGAGTGATCATGGCTTGGCAGACTGTCTGAAATAATTCTGTGGAGAGGAGGGGGCGGAAGTGTTTTAGAGTTCTTAGTTTGTATTAGACAGCAGAGGTTGTTCTTTTTATGTGTGACTGGAAACTCAGTTGGTCAATAGTGACTCCTAGGTATTTTGTTTCTGTTTTAACTCTGTTTGTTATATTGTTAAGTTTCAGTATTGATGGGGGATGAAGGCTGGGTCAGTGGTCATGTATAGTGCTTCAGTTTTGTCTGTATTTTTTATTTTTATTTATTTATTTGTTACATTTCTATACCACCCCTTCCAGAGATCAGGGGTGGTTTACAAGGAACTTAAGAAACAGGTACATGGAACAAGAATACAACTTTTTACAGGTAACTTGATTTGCAGGTAGGGTCAGTGGGTTGGAGGTTACAATTTTTTAGGAACTATGTACAACTTGGCAATATACAGGAATTTTCATGCTCACGTTTGCTTTGCACTGCCCTTATCTTGGTTGGGTGAGCTGCCTCTGTGGTGCGTGTGTGTTTTTTGTTCCATAGTGCATGGTAAAGAGGTGGGGTTTTAGGTGTTTTCTGAAATCTTTGAGGTCTTTTGTTGTGCGTATGTGTAATGGGAGGGAGTTCCAGATGCTGGGTGCAGCATAGGAGAATGCTCTGGAGCTGGTGGTTTGTTTTGTTTTGCGGAGGGAGGGTGGGATTGTTAAAGAGTGGGTGGCATTCTCCCTGCGTGTTCTGTTGTTTGTTGGGGTGTGGAGGAGGGTTGAGAGAAAAGAGGGAGCAACATTGTTATGAGTTTGAATGATGTTACAAGTAGTTTGTATCTGATCTGGCTTTCTATTGGGAGCCAATGTAGGGTATATAAGAGGGGTGTGACATGGTCAGTTAGTCTGGCTTTGCAGGTGATCTTGGCTGTGATATTTTGCATTCATTGGAGTATGTGTAGACTCTTTGTCGGAGGACCCTGCAACAGGCTGTTGCAGTAGTTGAAGTGGGGGGTGATGATGGATTGAATGACCACTCTGAAGTCGTTATCTTCAAGGAGAGGTCTTAGTTGTTGTATGGATTTTAATTTGTATAGGATTGTTCTGGCTGTTCGTTTCAGGTGAGGTAACATGCTGAGAGAGGTATCTAGGATTACACCGAGATATTTAATGTCTTGCTTGGCTGGGATTGTGGTATTGTAGATGGTGATGGCCTGGGGTAGGGTTGAGTCTTGGTTTCTTGATGGTCAGGTTGTGTGCGTTGAACCATTTGCTTCCATCAAACATTTCTGCAGGTATGAGAGGTCTGGAAGGAGGAGGGTGATGGGGTGAAGAGCATTACATCTTCAGTGTAGATTCTGTATTGTATCTTGTGGGACTTAAATATTTGACATAGTGGTTGGATAAATATATTAAAGAGGAGGAATGAGAGGCTTGAGCCCTGAGGTACTCCAGTTTGTTGGGTGAAGGGGTTAGATGATTTGGTCCCACATCTTACTTGCTGTTTACGGGATTCAAGATAGGATTGGAACCAGATGAACATGATATCTTGGATGCCAATTTCTGAGAATTTCTTCAGCAGTTGGTGGTGTGGTATACAGTTAAATGCAAAGGTGAGATCAAGGAATATAAGGATAAAGCTGTTGTTGGTGTCTTGTGAGGAGAGTATCTGGTAGAGAGGTAAGGATGATTTCGACCCCATGTTATTGTCTGAACCCATGTTGATAGAGGTCAAGGGGCACATGGTTTTGAAGTTGTGTGAGAACAATCCTTCAATTAGCTTCATTATTAAATGGGATGCTTGAAAATAGGTCTGTATGAACTTGGGGATGTAGGGTCCAGATCTGGTATTGATTTGCAACATTGTTGAAGGTAAACTTTATTCACACACATTTCACACATATTCAGCTTGGGTATGATGTTTGCTTATAACAACTTGCTATAATATTTATTTATACTTTTTTCCAAGGGGTTAGGATTGAGGATCCTTTTATCAAAGTATGCTACACAGTTAGTGCGGGTTTTGGAGTGTGAAAAGTGTACGCTGAAGCCTGCAGTAACTGATAGTGAGGTCCCAACACAGTGCAAACAGATTTCCGTGTTGTGAATTGCATGTTAGGTGGTAAAGGGAAGTTTAGGGACAGTTCATGTGCAAACAAAACTATAGAAGTCAAGGATGAAGTGCGGTACCTGGATAGAGCTCTGAACCTAAAATCTCACATTACCAAAACTGCGGCAAAAGCCTACCACCGATTGAGGATCATCAGAAAACTCAAACCAATCCTTAACCAAGACCACTTTCGCACAGTTTGCCAAGCAGTCATCACCCCACTGCTAGACTATGGAAACTCGTTATATCAAGGCCTCCCCCAACAGACTATTCACCCAC
This sequence comes from Ichthyophis bannanicus, assembly GCA_033557465.1. Classification (NCBI taxonomy): domain Eukaryota; kingdom Metazoa; phylum Chordata; class Amphibia; order Gymnophiona; family Ichthyophiidae; genus Ichthyophis; species Ichthyophis bannanicus. The sequence continues at coordinate 25,450,385 of CM066031.1, read as the reverse complement.
TTCGAATGGTGCAGAACACTGCAGCACGAATCATCACGGTCACTGCAAGATCTGAACACATCACACAACAGCTACACTGGCTCCCGATAATTGCAAGGACAAAATTCAAAACAATCCTAGCATCTTAAAAATCTTCCACCATTGCTCAGCAGATGCGCTCCAGGATATAATAACCAGAGATGTCGGTAATAGACCAAGAAGAAACAACAATGGTAACAGGATCAGCACACCCGCAGGCTATCACAAGACTAAGCAAGCAACATCTAAGAGAGCTCCCTCGCTACTGGCACCTGCATTATGGACATAGGGACCCTAAACGACACCAAAGACTTCCGCAAGGCACTCAAGACCCTTCTCTTTACTGAGGCCTAGGAGCAACCACCTTAACTGCCAACCACTAGATACCACCAATTGGCCCAACAGCTACCTACACCACTTGCCCTCAACGACCCATTCCCATTTAGACCTACAAGCACATAATATTTAAATGTATCCCTGTTAAATGTATCCCTCCAATTGTGTTATGACCACTTTGATTGAAGGATAAGGTGGTATACAAAACTGTCTAAATAAATAAACACTGTATGCTAACTGCGACTATTAAAATTTGTATGGGATTCTCCTCACTTCACCTCAATAAGCGGAGTTAAGTGCACCTGCAGTAATAGTGCATGCTGCTGCAGTATGTTAGGGGACCTCTCTGTGCGATAATTGCTGGGAAGACGCTGGACACACCCCCAGCAGTTTGCGCACAGCAGTTGCAACTACCACGCTTTAGCGCTAAATGCTCATTGGTTGCAAAACCCTAGCACGTTTTAGTAAAACGGCCCCTGGGTTTTTTTGCATGGCCATTCATCTAATATATTTTAAATATACTTCTTCGTTCATATTTTATTTGAAACATGCTTACTTAGGGACCCTTTTACTAATGCTACTACCTGGTTAACGCACATGTAGCATGCAGTAATTGGCTGAATTGAACACTAACGCATGGGCATGCCAGTTACTGGCCACAAAAATGCACGTTAACTGACAATCACATGCTACTGCAGCAGGGCCAACTCAAGGGGTTGTAGCACCCTGACCCAACTTTTGCTTTTGTGCCCCCAAGGGGTGATCTTGCAATAGAGGCTGTGCAAACAGGGGTAAATTTCAGCCAGCAGAGTCACTGTCTTACATTAAATGCCAGTCCCACCATTTAATCGTATATTCCATGCCACCGTCCATATAGGCAGCAGCACTGAATATACAGAGTGCCATCGTGGTCACTGTACTAGCTGTTTAGGATAGGCCTGCTATTCGTCAGAAGAAAAACAAGAAGAGGGGAGCAAAATAAGCAGCGATAAACTTCTAGTCCTATAGGCACTCCTTGTGGTCTTGGGCAAGCCACTTAACCCTCCATTGCCCATGTTCCCTGTATGTATTAGTGTGTGTGTCTCATATCCCCTCGTGTTAAATGTATCCCCCAATTGACTGCTTTGACCCACTGAAAAACGGGATATCAATACAGCTAAATAAATAAAATAAGCAGCGATAAACTTTATTGAGCTCGACATTGTCATGTTTCAGCATTTTGTACCTGCATCAGGGGCAACTTACAAATAAAATACGTGGAGGCACATTCCGACCTGGCCGTCCAGCTCCTTGTGCTGTCGACCAGAAATGGGACGCCCAAAGGTAGACCCGATTCTGATCCCACGGGGGCTAGACGTGCCTGCGGGATCAGAATCGGATCTATGGCCTGAACGTGCAGGCTGGGCCCCGATTCTGGTCGGCCTGCACACCCAGTAGATCCACGGCTACCAGAGTCAGGCTACCTGAGTCAGGCTGAATGGAACTGTAGAGCCATGGTATCCGTTGCCATGGCACCACGGCTCCATTCAGAAACCGCAAATGCCAGCCGCTGCAGATTTTCTTCTTTTACCATAGCCAGACCCAGGGTCCAGCTAGACTCCCCTACCTTTTTGTCCTGGCCCGGCTGGTAACATGATCCCCTGATATTCAGGGGGACTTGTTCCACGTCTGTGATGGAAGAAGTCCCCCATTCATGTTTACGGTCCCGGACATACATTGCCGACCTCAGAATTGGCCCTGTATGTCCGGGGTTGCGGCCCGCCCATGCCCCACCTTCGCTCCACCTCAGTAACGCCCACTCCATTCATTAATTTATAGATCCCTATCGTATCCCCTCTCAGCCATCTCTTTTCCAAGTTGAAGATCTTCTAACTTTTTAAGCCTCTGCAGCTGGGTAGCCAAATGTTTTGCCTTGGCATCCAGGTTGATGAAGGAGATCAGCCTAAATGAGCCACAAATACTCTTATCTTTCCCCTACTTTGGCAGCACCATTAACCCTGCCATCGCCATAGACTCAGGCATCTGGCATCCTTCCAGTACCCCATTAAACACCTCTGCTAAGAGTGAGGTCAACAGATTTTAGAATCGCCTGTAGAACTTGTCCATCAAGCCATCGAGGCCAGGGGCCTTACCCTGCTTTAGAGACCCAATCACCAGCCTCACTCCCCCTCACTAATGCCCTATCCAATACTGCAGCCTCCTCAGTCTCCAGCCTTGCCAATACACACTCCCGCAGAAAACCCTCACTCTTGGCTTCCCCCCTCTACCTCTACCAGTATAATTTTTTATAATATTCTTGAAAGACCTCCCGTATTTTCACTAACCCAGATTTCCCTTGGCATTCCTGATATTCACTATCTGTCCCTGTCGATGCCTCTCTTTCAATTTTAATGCTAGCACTCTGATCACACGATTCCCCACCTAAAAATACGTTTGTTTTAAAATATTCAACTCGTGCATAAGTTGAGTAGCTCTTAAGCATCCCAATTCAGCTCTCAACATCTCCAGTTCTTCCAGGTCCCTAGGGTCTGGATCGCTCTGGTGCCAGGCCTCTAACAGGCGCACTCGGTCGCATAGGGTCTGTTCCGCAACCTCCTTCAGCTTCTGCATCCTTGACACAATGCAAAGTAGGTGTCCCTTAACTACCACTTTCAATCCATCCAGGACCACCCCCCTAGGGGGACCCCAACTCCTCTATTAAATTGGAGGTACTTCCCTATCACTTCCCGCACCTTGTCTTCTAATATGGAATCATTTAAGTGCTAAAATTTCACTCCCCCTTCCTTCGCCCCCAAAACAAAAATCACACTCATTGGGGCATGATCTGTCCATGGGATTGATCCCATCTCTGCCTCCATCACCCTCTGTACCAAGCCCCCACTCACCCAAATCATATTGAATCAGCTATAGGAGTCATGTGGCATGAAGTAAAAGATGTACTGGCTCGCTGCAGGGTGCCAGACTCTTCGCACTTCTACTAGTCCCAACTGGTCTTTCATCCAAACCATTTTCCTGTGTTCCCTCCATGGATGCCCCCGCACCCCCCCCCCACCCACCCACCCCAATTATTATCTGTCCATGGCTTCAGCATTAAATTATAATCCCCTCCCAAGATAGAGGGCACTGTCCCAAACTCTCCCAGCTTATCCAAAAGCTTCTCAAACAACTCCCTCTGTCCTTCATTTGGTCCATATATACACACCACTGTTGCCTCCAACCCTTCCAAAAGCACCCTTAACCCCAAATTCCTAACCCCTTTTCCTCTTACCACATGTTTACTTCAATCTGCTTCTTATCACTCAGGCGAATCTCCCCCCTTTTTTTGGGTTCTTCTGATTTGCAACCAAATAAATCTGAGTGTATCTTCTAGAGCAAAACATCCTCTCTTGCCCTACTCTCAAGGGAATTTCTTGGACACAAAATATCCACCCTTAGTCGTCCTCCCGCCTTCTCTAGTAGGTTGTGCTTGTTCCAGCAGTTCAACCCCTTGGCATTTATGGTAGCTACAATGATTCTCTTGTCTCCTGTTTCCTTTCTTCCTTCCCCCTTTCCCCACACCCTCCAGCTCCCCCCTCCACGCCCTTTCCCCCAGTCTCCACCGCTAGAGGTTCCATAACAGAGTAGTGACACCCCCCTTTCCTGACCGCCCACCAGTCACATCCCTTCCTGTCCTCCCACCTTCCTCTCCCCCACTCACTCACCATACATTCTATCCCCCCTTGCGTTCTCTCATTCGCTCCCTTCACTCCCAAATATCCTTCTCTAGTAAGGCAGCTCACATTGGCATTGGTGACAGTAGCTATACTAAACTTCCATAGGAATGTCTCTTTTTCCCCATATCGGTGTTTCCTTCACCAGTCCTTTCCTCCTTTGCCTGGATCCTTCCTTGGACACCCGGGTCCAATCACTGTTTTTTGGTCTATCTGTCCTCCTTACCGCAGGTCCTACCAAGCCCTCCACTTGCAGCCCTGCTTCTGCAATGGCTCTCAATGCCTCCTCCACTGTGGAGTCCTACCATGTGCGGCCATCTTTTGTAAAGGCGAGCACAAATGGATATAGCCATCTATATTTCAACGTTTCTGTTGCAATTTCAGAATAATTGCACCCATCTCTTTTCGCCTTTGTAAAGTTCCTTTGGCCAGATCGGCGATAATAGCTATCTGATATCCTTGCCAGTCAAACTGATTTATGGCCCGCATTTTCGCAGGGATCCATTCTTTGATAGTAAAGTCATGTACACAAATTACTATTTCTCTTGAAACATTACTCTTGGGTTAATCCATTGCCCGGTGAGTTCTATTGAGTTGAATAGATGGCGGCACCTCTGCACCGGCTACCTTCTTACAGTCAAGGTATTCAGGATCCTCCGGGACCTCCTTATGCACAAATTACTTAGTGGTGAACGGTTTTCCATGTCCTCAATCTTAAACATTATTGTTTCTTTCCACTCCTCGTTCTTTTGTACCTGGGTCATTAGAGCTGCCTGCTCATCTGCCAGCTTGTCCAGGCGCTCCTAGTTTTCTCCGACTATATGACCCATTTCCATTAGTTCCTCTTTGACTTTGCCAAACAAATTATATTCTCACAGCAGTGAGCTCCTTCTTCAGCTCCTTGAACCATTCTTTTAATTCAGCCCTTGAAACCTGTGATGCCTTCACCGCACTACTCTCCACACTGTCATCTCTCATCCTCCTTCTCTATGTCCAGGCCCCGCGGTCCACTGGCCGCCATCTTGCCATCCCCGCTTGGCTTGCGCTTTGCCTCTGAATACACGAACGCCTTCAGCTCTGCGGCTTTTTGTTTTGTCGTCATATCGCTACCTCCATACCCTGCGGCGCTATCTGCTGCCAGGTTTTCAAGTGTTTTCAAGTGGTGGAGGCAGAATGTGCTGCTTTTTATTAGGGGTCGCTGCTGAAGCTCATTGTTCAAACCGCATCGAGTTGGGTGACATCACTTCCTCCATTTCTATGTTTTCTGGCCCATGTGCCGCTTCTTAAAATCACTGCTCCCGCTGGATGTAGAGTGACCTACACAAGCAGAGGATCTATGTCTGGCAGAACCTCTTGTAAAACCCCTATGGGAATTCTCTTGGTCCTGATTCCCCTGGGCTCCGTTCAATGGCATCACCTACCTGTGAAGAATTATATTGTCCATATTTGAGAACACAGGGTACAGGTAAGTAAATTAGGATTACTCAGCTGGACTCTGTAACATTTCCTATTACTCAGCATAGTATTTATTATTACTCACCTGGGTATGAATCAGTAACTGCACGTTCTCCTGACTCCTGGAGATCCCAGACATTCGACTCTTCTTCTTGTTTAATCCTTGATAATATATCAGGACTGATCCTTTCGTAGCCTGTTTTCAGGAACCAAAAACATGAAAAATGAGTTATAATTACCCTTATATTCACTGAAAAATATACAGCAGTAGCTCTCAGGGAGCAGCACATAATGTGGGAGGGGAGGGAGGGTCTACGACTGCTGTCCATGGAATAAGTCATACATTTTTATAATAAATAACATGAATTGCTTAAGAAAGGGGGTTGTGATTGTTTGGTATAGACTACACAGATTTTCAAGAAGCTGCAAATTATGAGGACTCTGAGTATTAAGGTTGATTTAGGAGGCTCGAGTGACTGTTTTGTAGGATGACTACTGAACCCTTCAGCACCTTCTCCCCTCAGAATCATATCCAAGATTTCACACACTATCCCTGCAAGGGTATGAAAATGAGAATTAAAGAGGAGAAGCACTTACTGATGAAAGGGAAGATGTGGCCTAATAAGGGCAGCGTTTAAATCTTATCCCCACCCCCAACAACTTTTTGGGAGTAATTTTATAACTTCTGACATTAGTGAGAATGTGTGCTGTGCTTTTCAAAAGCATCACTTAAGCGCAAACTCCTTCCTCATAAACCCCTCCTCAAACAGCGGGTAAACTTATATATATACAAGCCATAAACACTTAACTTCACTCATACAGAAAGGGCACAATTATATAATAGCTCATTTTCAGAGGGAAAGCACCAGTTTATACAAGGAAATGGCTTGGAAAATTACTTTCTCTATCTTCCCTCACCTCAAGTGCCCAATTGGATTGTAAGCTCACTGAGGACAGGGACAGATTGTACCTCAATTATAAAAATGCTGTATACCCCCTTGGAGCTAAAATTGGAAGGTGATCCATAAATGGAAAAACAGACATTGCAATGAAATTCTTAACAGCTGAAATACTGAAATAAACTTCTAGAATATAAGCAATCTGATCACATGGTGGAAAGAATAAGGCCCTCCAGTCTCATTAAAAGTACAGACTATCCACACATGCAGTACAAAGAAGCACGTTCCATGGGCAGACAGGTCCACCAGTGCCCAGACTGTAGCTGAAGGCAAGTTACATTCAGGTAAGTGCAAAGAAGCACGTTCCATGGCCAGACAGGTCCACCAGTGCCCAGACTGTAGCTGAAGGTAAGTTACATTCAGGTAAGTGCAAAGAAGCACGTTCCACGGCCAGACAGGTCCACCAGTGCCCAGACTGTAGCTGAAGGTAAGTTACATTCAGGTAAGTGCAAAGAAGCACGTTCCATGGCCAGACAGGTCCACCAGTGCCCAGACTGTAGCTGAAGGCAAGTTACATTCAGGTAACTACAAAGACGCACGTTCCATAGTCAGACAGGTCCACCAGTGCCCAGACTGTAGCTGAAGTCAAGTTACATTCAGGTACAGTAGGTATTTTTTGTATCCCTTGAAGGACTTACAATCTAAGTTTGTATTTGAGGTAATGGAGGGTTAAGTAACTTGTACAATGTAAATAAGTGATAGTCAGCTCCTGCTCTATTAGACAAGGAGCCCCCAGGAGGATCTTTGTAAGATCTCAGCAGATGACCGATATTTATCTATTTATTTATTTAATGTCTCTTTTATACCGCGATCTTTGGAATCAGCGCGGTTTACAGTCAACAAAATTTGTACAGTGCAAGCGGGTCCTACACTGGACTTACAATGAGCAGGTGTTACAACTTGGGACTAACGAGGGTAACTATGTGCAGGCTGAATGATGGGTCACAGGTGACTGGGTCAGCTGGCAACTATTTACAGGGTGACTAACTATATACATAGAAACATAGAAAGATGATGGCAGAAAAAGACCACATGGCCTATCTAGTCTGTCCTTCCATAACAACTACAACAGTCCCCTTTTTACCTTTAGAGATCCTCTGTGTTGGTCCCATGCTTGATCACATAGCTTGCGGATGTGCAGTATTGCTCGGCGACTATATGCGATATTAGATGGCTATATACACATTGGCATCGTCCATAGTGTTAGATCACTATATACATGTTCAACATACTGGGTGCATCGTTAAACTATGTGTGCTCGTGCTGGGCCTGCTCAATCCAAAGATATTTTCCATCCATGGTTCCTGGAATTCATAATATAAACCTTCATTATAATGCTGGTTTCAAAAAGGCCGATATTTAAATACCACAGTGGTCCACCATGGCACTTAAATCTCAATGGGGTATTCTCCGGGAACAAGCAAGAAGTCAGTTCTCACTTATGGAGACGTCAGCATCAATGGAGCCCGTGCGGCATCCACTCCCCAGCTTTCAAAGAAAGCCTTTGGGAGTTGTACCATGAATGCGCGGTCACCTTCCCACCCAATGCTGCCATCTTACCTCAGTTTCCTTTTTTCCGTAGAGCTCATCGGACGTATATCTGTTTTGCCCGGAAAAAGTGTATTTATTTATTTATTTCAAATGTTATTCCGCATTTCCAAAGATCAACACTGTTTACAGGTAACAGAAACAGAACCTTACATGAAAAAGATAATGTTACAAGGAACAGGGAACAATACAAGAAACCCATTAACATTAAAATACAAAAACTGGAATAATAATTCAAAGGATTATTTGCATATAGTGAACTAGTAGATAATTATATGGGAACCAATAATGTTAGTGATATAGTTACCATTACTTAATACCACTGGGGTATAGCAGTCACGTGAAGGAGGGGTCAAGTGGACCTGAGTCTTCTGGTATAATAACCACTCTTAACCACTGTTAGAATCATGGCTAACAGTGGTTAAGAGCCGAATGTCTGGGATCTCCAGGAGTCAGGAGAAAGTGCAGTTACTGATTCATACCCAGTGGTTAATTTTGACTACTGCAACAGTCTGCTGCAGGGTCTCCCAGTCAAAAACATAAATATCCTTCAGAGAGCACAAAATATCACTGCAAGAATTGTATGCAAGGCCCAACTAACTGTACATATAACTCCCATCTTATATGACCTCCACTGGCTCCCAGTTCAGAGTTGGATAAAATACAAGATGCTGATGACAACTTTCAAATTGCTCAACAACATTTCCCCATCATATCTATCCACGATTATCCAAACGCTACCAGATTCCAGATCCCGTAGGCAAAATGCAAACCATTCTCTTGTAATCCCTCATTCCATCCATAGAACGAAACACACGACGAGCTCCAAAGCCTTCACATTCACTGCCCCTAGTCTCTGGAACTTATTGCCATTACCAATCCGCAAAATCAAAGACCTCCAATTATTTAGAAGGGAACTAAAAACATACCTATTCAATGAACACTTCGGAAATGCAAATGATAGGAGGCAGTGTACTATTGTGGATCGGGAACTGGTTAAAAGATAGAAAGCAGAGAGTAGGGCTAAATGGCCAATATTCCCAATGGAAAAAGGTGAATAGTGGAGTACCCCAGGGATCTGTACTGGGTCCGCTGCTTTTTGACATATTCATAAATGACCTGGAAAAGGGAATAACGAGTGAGGTTATCAAATTTGCAGATGACACAAAACTGTTTAAAGCTGTTAAAACCCAAGAGGAAAGTGGAAAACTGCAGGAGGACCTGGATAAATTGGAAGACTGGGCATCCAAATGGCAAATGAAATTTAATGTGGACAAGTGCAAAGTCATGCACCTAGGAAAGAACAACCCACACTATAGTTACTCGATGCAAGGCTCCACATTAGAAGCCACCACCCAGGAAAAAGATTTAGGAGTCATCGTGGATAACATGTTAAAACCCTCCACCCAGTGTGCAGCGGCGGCCAAGAAAGCAAACAGAATGCTAGGTATCATAAGGAAAGGGATGGAGAATAAAACAAAGGATATTATAATGCCTCTGTATCGCTCCATGGTACGACCGCACCTTGAATATTGTGTGCAATTCTGGTCACCGTATCTTAAAAAGGACATAGCGTTATTAGAAAAAGTACAGAGAAGAGCCACCAAATTGGTGAAGGGGATGGAAGGCTACTCCTATGAAGAGAGGCTAAAAAGGTTAGGGCTCTTTAGCCTGGAAAAGAGACGGCTGAGGGGAGATATGATAGAGGTCTATAAATTAATGAATGGAGTGGAACAGATAAACGTGGATCAATTGTTTACGCTATCAGAATATAGAAAGACTAGGGGACATGTAATGAAGCTACAGGGTAAACTATTTAAGACAAATAAGAGAAAATATTTTTTCACTCAACGTGTAATCAAACTCTGGAATCTGTTACCGGAGGATGTGGTAAGGGCTGATAGTATAGCTGGGTTTAAAAAAGGTTTGGACAAGTTCCTGGAGGAAAGGTCCATAAACCACTATTAAAAAGGGACCCAGGATATCAATGCTTGACCCAGTACAAGCATTGTGGAACTTGTGTCTTTTGGGGAAACTGCTAGGTACGTATGACCTAGATTGGCCACTGTTGGAAACAGGATACTGGGCTTGATGGACCTCGGTCTGACCCAGTATGGCATGTCTTATGTTCTTATGTTCTTATGTTCTTAAAAACCTTCCTCACAAATGGATGAACAGCACACCCAATACCTCCCTCCCTGACTCCTTTACCTCACACCCTCCTTTTCATTTCCTTTAACGTACATAGAAACATAGAAACATGACGACAGAAAAAGACCACATGGCCTATCTAGTCTGTCCTTCCATAACAACAACTACAACAGTCCACTTTTTACCTTTAGAGATCCTCTGTGTTGGTCCCATGCTTTTTTTTGAATTCCGTTACTGTCCTCATCTCTACCACCTCCACTGGGAGACTATTCCACGGATCCACTACTCTTTCTGTAAAGAAATATTTCCACATATCACTCCTGAATCTATCTCCCTTCACCCTCATCCCATGTCCCCTCATAGCAGAACTTGCTTTCAATTGAAAGAGGCTCTCTCCCTGAACATTTATGCCACAGAGGTATTTAAACATCTCAATCATATCACCTCTATCCCGCCTTTCCTCTAAGGTGTACATATTAAGATCCTTAAGTCTGGGGGGCGGAGCCTGATGTCCAGCGGGTTAGACGCTTCGCGCTGAAGCTCCCGAGGGGCCTACTCAGAATCCTGACTTAATATCTGCATAAACCTAATATTTTACTCCGAACTTACCGGGGTGCCTTGGGGGGAATGGCGACCCACAAACCAGTGCGCTTGGACTTCGGGTCTCCCTCTTCTTCACATGGAAAACGCTCCAAAACAGAGTTGTCTTCCCCACCAAAGATGGTTCCACTTCGGGTAAGCCCTGAAATGCAACAGGAGATCTTGGAGGAAATACGTGGTGTGAAGGAACTGGTACAGTCCAACGGAGAAGCGCTCCGAGCCATGCGAGAAGATTTCGGTATGCTTCAGGACCGGCTTGAAGGTCTTTCACTACGGCTGGACAACATGGCGGGGGTCCTCGATTCGCACGCGGTGCGCTTGGTGAACCTGGACAAGGCTGAGCGTCAGATACAGAATCTTCAAAAAGAGTTAGAGGATTGCAATAATCGTGCTCGTCGCAACAATGTAAGGCTCATAGGAGTTCCAGAGGGGGCGGAAGCAGGAGATATCAGAGAATTTCTGGTCAAAACTCTCCCCTCCTTGCTGAAGATTACCTTTTGCAGAGATCTGGAAATTGACCGAGCATATCGTGCTCCTACCAACATCGCACTCAATCGGACGACCCCCCCGGCCCATTATCTTCCGTTTACTGAGGTATCAGCAAGTTGAGCAAATTCTCAAAGCCGCCCGGGTGATGCAACATCTGCAGTTTGACGATCATAAAGTCTCTTTCTTCCCCGACTTGGCAAAGCCCACAGCTGACCGGCGGAAGGGACTCCTTGCTTTTCGTCCTAGACTTCAACAGTTACAGGCTCGCTTTGGCCTCTTATATCCAGCGAAGCTCAGAGTGACTCTCCATAACCAAACTAGAACCTTCGAAGATCCTGCTCTGCTAGCAACATTTTTAGATTCCAAAGAGGCAGACCAGATGCGCTAAGTCAACAACTCGGATGGACTCCGCTGGAACTGCCCGCCATTTTGAATGGCCCGACGCGGTGATCATTGCCTGGAATAGAGACTGCCTGGACCTTCCTTTCTTTTATATCTACCTCTCTTGGTCTCCTTTTCCTCCATGATGTGCGCCTCGGTTGGATTCGGAGTACGCACAGCTATACCGGTTATATGTTTCAATTTAGGCCTTCTCTGGGGTTTCACCCCGCAGACATCAGGTCGCCTGTAATTTCTGGGGTTTTGCTTCTTCTCTAAGGCACTTCGGTGCTTCTACTGTTATATAGGGCGCTTCATGATTTTCCAATGGCTTATTTTCTATCATATCGTGTGTACAGTTATTTATAGTTGAAATGAGGGACATTGCGCAACTCGGTGCGCCATCATGTTCCTTTCTCAGAATGTTTGACTTTGTTGTATGGCCTTATGTATGCTCTTATTACTGAACGTAAGAGGCATCAATAGTCCAATCAACAGAACGACCATCCTTAGTTATTTTAATCATGACCATACTGATTTAGTGTTTCTTCAGGAAATCCATTTCACCTCTGTCGAACCACTGAAACTTGCTGCCAAACCTTATATGGTGGCTGCCTATTCTCCCGCCGTTTCTGAGCGGGGCGAGGTAGCCATCTTAGTTGAGAAATTTTTGCCAACCACTGTAATGGATACTAGCTCTGATGGGGAGGGTAGCTGGGCCTGTGTATATTTTAAGGTTGGAGATAGTGCATTTGCGTGTATTGGTATTTATGCTCCGAATGTGGATGACCCTGTTATTGTTACTCGGCGGTGACTTCTACCAAGTATTTGCTCCTTTGATAGATAGACTGCCGCCTAGAACGAGTGGTCCGCCCAAGAGTCTCCACACCCTGCCAGCCCTGATGAAAGATTTTGCGTGAGTTGATATATGGAAGTTGCTTCACCCCTCAGACTTAGAGCTCACCTTTTCTCAGCCCCCCCCATCACTCACAATCTAGATCAGATTTTTTCTTATCTCCTCAGTACTGCTATCCCAAGTAGACAAATACTCCTGATAGGTTAGCCAATTGGAATGCCATCCAGTGCGCTTGATGCTGGACATGCCATGTGGCCTTTGGTCTACTAAACTCCTGTTAAGTATGATTGTCCCGCATTACAGTATTACTGGAGTCGGGTCTGGGGTCGTCTTCATTCTATTTTATATTTTCCGGATCCCCTCTTTTGGAAGTTTGTGGGGCTCCGCTTAGCTGCGGGTATCCCCCCTCTCTTCCTAAATTGGCTTACTTCTTTTTAGCCTTTATGCTGGGTATTGCTATTTCCTATTTCCTTAATCACGAAATAGTGGGAAAATAGCTCTTTTTTGAGTTCTAATGAATGGTGAAGCATATCTGTCTTTATTGTAAATATGCGCAAATACCTGGTATGTCAGCCTCTTCCGTTCAAACCATTCACTATTGGTCTAGCTAGAAGACGCTCAACGATTATGTTCAAAATATTCAATGCTCTCAGTTGACTGTTTGATTCTGTATTAATCTTTGTCACACGCTCATCCGGTATCATAGATTCTACTTCTGTTTGTTTGATGTACAATAACTGTTGTATGTAAGCGCTTATATGATGATTCTTATTAGCTTAGAGAAGAAGCATTGGGGTGGGGGGTAATTGGGGTTGCCTTCTTTATTGTATGTGTGTATTTGTTTCTTTTGGTGTGTTGTTACTTTGTTGTAAAATGAAAATAAACGTTTAAAAAAAAAAAAGATCCTTAAGTCTGTCCTCATATGCTTTATAATGAAGCCCATTAATCATTTTAGTAGCAACCCTCTGCACCGACTCCATCCTGTTCACATCCTTTTGAAGGTGCGGTCTCCAGAATTGCACACCATACTCCAAATGAGGTCGCACCAAAGACTTATACAGAGGCATTATCACCTCCTTTTTTCTGCTAGCCATTCCTCTCCGTATGCACCCAAGCATCCTTCTAGCTTTTGCCTTCGCCTTTTCTACCTGTTTAGCTACTTTAAGATCATCAGACACAACCACGCCTCGGTCCCGCTCTTCTTTAGTGGACAAAAGTATTTCACCTCCTATACTGTATTGCTCCCCTGGATTGCTGCAGCCCAAATGCATGACCTTACATTTTTTAGCATTAAATCCCAGCTGCCAATTTCTAGACCATTCTTCAAGCTTAGCTAGATCCCTCCTCATGTTATCTACACCTTCCTGGGTGTCTACTCTATTGCAGATTTTGGTATCATCCGCAAAGAGGCAAACCTTACCCGACAGCCCTTCCGCCATATCACTAACAAAGATGTTAAATCTTACCTAACGCAAAGAACCATGCCTGGTTAGTAAATTTGGATATAGTTTGTAGCCCCCCTGTTAAAGGTTACAGTGTTCATGTAGGAGTTCATCTACTTGTTATATGTAATGTAACATGTATCTATGTACATAGTTTAAATCCTGTTTATTGTAACTTTGTTGTGTTAATTGTAAACCGCCCCTGATCGCTGGAAGGGGCAGTATAGAAGAACCAAATAAATAAATAAATAAAATTGATAAGTCTGTATTTATGTGAAATACTCGAAGTACATTCGGAACAGGTGCGTTATTAATAACTTCCTGAAGTCCTTCATGTCGGAGGTAGCCCTTATTTTTACTGGTAAAGAGTTCCATATTGCTGGAGAATATGAGAAGAATGCTAGTCCATATGCTGATTGGCTGAATTTGACGAAGTCTGGGTGGGATGCAAGGAGATGTTCTGCAGTGCTTCTTCTCTGGCGATTGTTACGCAGTTTTCCAATTATCATATGCAGGTAGTCTGAGGATTGTTCATGAGGGATTTTTTTTTTGTCTTTCTGTCTCAATTCGTTTTCTCTTCCCTGTTTGCATACCTTTACCTTCCCGGTTCTCAGACTGTCGCCTTGGCATTGTGTTTTCTTTGGGTTCCTTTTTTTTCTCTTCCATTTTTTGGTGCACAAGAATTTTTCTCAAGCCTTCCTGACCAAGGAATTGGAGTTTGATCTCGCGGGCATTGTGTTTCTCGCTATGTCCTCAGTCAGTGGCTTAAAGCACTGTGATTGGTGTGACCAGAATATGTCTCTCACTGATGGCCATGACTGTTGCTTATGGCGTCTCGGAGCCGACCACGATGACTCTTCCTACCCTCTCTGTCTCCAGATGATGAGTAAAGGCCGGATGAATCGTGAAAGGCAATGGAGTCACTGTCCCTAAGACCTCCCGTTCGGTCGCAGCGTTGTCTGTAGTATCGGTGCCCTTGGGGTTCATGCCTGAGGCCTCAGCCTTACGTGTGAACCATGCTCGCTCTGACCCCTGAGGTCATGGAGCATTGGACCACAGATCTTCTGCCAATGTAAAACCAATTTTTAAAAAGGGTTCCGGGGTGATCCGGGAAACTACAGACCGGTGAGCCTGACGTCAGTATCGGGAAAAATGGTAGAAACCATCATAAAGAATAAAATTACTCAGCATGTAGATAGTCATGGCCTAATGGGAGACAGTCAACATGGCTTTAGACAAGGAAGATCTTGTCTTACTAATCTGTTATGTTTTTTTTGAAGGAGTGAATAAACAGGTGGACAAAGGTGAGTCGGTTGATATAGTTTATCTGGACTTTCAGAAAGCCTTTGACAAGGTCCCTCATCAGAGACTTTTGGCAAAACTAAAGAGTCATGGGATAGGAGGCAGTGTACTACTGTGGATCAGGAACTGGTTAAAAGATAAAAAACAGAGGGTTGGGCTAAATGACCAATTTTCCCAATGGAGAAAGGTGAATAGTGGTGTACCCCAGGGATCTGTGCTGGGTCCGCTGCTTTTTGACATATTCATAAATGACCTGGAAAGTGGAACAACAAGTGAGGTTATCAAATTTGCAGATGATACAAAACTATTTAAAGTTGTTAAAACCCAAGAGGATTGTGGAAAATTGCAAGAGGATCTTGATAAATTGGAAGACTGGGCATCAAAATGGCATATGAAATTTAATGTGGACAAGTGCAAAGTTATGCACCTAGGGAAGAATAACCCAAACTATGGTTACACGATGCAAGGTTCCACTTTAGGAACCACCACCCAGGAAAAAGATTTAGGCGTCATTGTGGATAACATGTTAAAACCCTCGGCCCAGTGTGCAGCGGCGGCCAAGAGAGCAAATAGAATGCTAGGTATCATAAGGAAAGGAATGGAAAATAAAACAAAAGATATTATAATGCCTCTATATCGTTCCATAGTGAGACCACACCTTGAATATTGTGTGCAATTCTGGTCACCGTATCTTAAAAAGGATATAGCGTTATTAGAAAAGGTTCAGAGAAGAGCCACCAAAATGGTAAAGGGGATGGAAGGATACTCCTATGAAGAAAGGCTAAAAAGTTAGGGCTCTTTAACCTGGAAAAGAGACGGCTGAGGGGAGATATGATAGAAGTCTATAAATTAATGAACAGAGTGGAACGGGTAAACGTTGATCGATTGTTTACGTTATCAGAATATAGAAAGACTAGGGGGCATGCAATGAAGCTACAGGGTAAACTATTTAAGACTAATAAAAGAAAATATTTTTTCACAAAACGTGTAATCAAACTCTGGAATTTGTTACCGGAGGATGTAGTAAAGGCTGTTAGTGTAGCTGGGTTTAAAAAAGGTTTGGACAAGTTCCTGGAGGAAAGGTACATAAACCATTATTAAGAAGGGACCCAGTATATCAATGCTTGACCCAGTACAAGCATTGCAGAACCTGTTTCTTTTGGGGAAACTGCTAGGTACGTATGACCTAGATTGGCCACTGTTGGAAACAGGATACTGGGCTTGATGGACCTTGTAGAACCGTGGGTAAGTCCCATGACCACCGGTATTGGAGTCCTTGTGCTGATGCCGAGGGCTGACAGCAGCCTCCTAAGCTTCCCTGGTGAGAGGGATCAGACAAGGCTTCGGAGTCCCCCTTGATGGAGCCAGCATCAGGCCTGTCACCCTCGGTGCCTGTGCCGAGGCTGGTAGAGCCTTCTGGCCTTGAGGTCAGGTTGTCCACCACAGAATGCAGCATCGCTGCTCTCTTGGCATTCCAGCAGCATCTGAATCATGTTACCTCTAGTACTTTGGTGCCGGGATTGCACCCTCCACCTCGGGAGCGTCCCTCAGGGAAGTCCAGCTGGTGCTGGAGTAGTTCCAACCCCATTCTGGTAACAGGCATCGGTCTGTCTCCTGCGAGGCCCCATGCATCCCATCACAGTCCCAGTGCCTCAGACCCAGACCATCGGGGACTATGGTCCTTGATGATTCCCTCGACCTGCCCTCAGGCCAACGTCTGCCAAGTCCTGGAGGTCTCCACCGACAATGATTCCAGGTGAGAGACCAATGATGAGTCTCCCGATACTCAACGCCACCAGGAAAGTCCCCTCAAACCCATCCCCTCCTCAGGAATGCTGGAGGTTTCCACCCAAGAACTTGTCCTTTCAGGGCTTTATTAGGGACATGGCAACGGCTTTGGCCTTTGCCACCAAGACTGAGGACGAGTCTTATGCAGAGGATCTGGAGATTTTCCAGTACAAGGCTCCTCCTCAGACTGTGCTCACGGTGCCCATTCTTCCTATCCTAGAAAGGCTCCTCTTCAGGATGTGGGAGATGCCTACCATGGTGCCCATTGTGAGCAAGCGGCTCGATTCCATGTATCGAGTCTGCAAGAACCCTGGCTTTCAGAATACATAGCTGCCACACAATTCTAAGGTGGTGTGGTCAACCATACATCAGAATGAGAGCCAAAAGACGTACTCTTTGGTGACCCTGCGTAGGGAGGCCTGCTCCATGGATGCCTATGGTAGAAAGTGTTTCCAGGGCTCGATGCTCATGGCCTGTATCCAGGCATACCAGCTGTACATGGGCATGTACCTGAGGAACCTGGCAAAGGAACTTGTCAGGTTCTTGGCTGGTCTCGCTGATGAACCTCTTCAGCGTTTCCAGACTCTGGTGTCCTTGGTCAAGGAGTGCTCCAAGTATATCAGTCGACCAGCTTATTGAGAATTCTAGTCTGTGGCTCATGTGGCTGTGGTGGGCATTGGTGCCTGATGCCTTGCATGGCTACAGTCCTCAGACTTGGAGCAATGCGTCCAGGACAAGCTGGCCAATGTCCCTTGCCAAGGGAGAACCTCTTTGGCATGCCCATAATGGACAAGGCTGCCGAGTTGGAGTCCATACTCATGACCAGAACCAGAATGTCCAGGAAAACTGATGACCTTTCCTGGCAGAAGGCTTCGGAGATAAAAGCCCTTTTGCCTGAAGGCTTACAGAAGCTACCCCCACCTACCCAACTCCCCCACAGGGACATCAGATCAAGGGACAGGGGCATGGCCCTCATAAGCCCAAAACTCCCAAACCCCAGCTGGCTTCTCAGCCACAGCCTGGGTGGGGGACATTTGACTCCTTGAGCATGGCCACTCCTCACCTGGCAGGGCAGGAGCCTCAGTTCACCAGAGGGCATCAGACCTTCTTCACCCACCGGTGGCCTGCCATCACCACTGAAACTTGGGCTCTGCAAGTGGTCTGGGAGGGGTACCTTCTCTACTTCCTCCACACGATTCACCCCTTCTGTCCCAGGAAACTTCACGTGGACTCTTGTCACCAGTAACTTCTGGAGCAGGAGCTGACAGGCCTTCTGTCACAACAGGCGGTAGAACTCATGTCATAAGAACATAAGATATTCCATATTGGGTCAGACCAAGGCCCAACAAGCCCAGTATCCTGTTTCTAATAGTGGCCAATCTAGGTCACAAGTACCTAGCAGTTTCCCCAAAAGACACAGGTTCTGTAATGTTTGTATTGCGACAAGCAGTGGATATCCTGGGTCCCCTTTAATAATGGTTTATGAACTTTTCCTCCAGGAACTTGTCCAAACCTTTATTAAACCCAGCTACACTAACAGCTTTTACTACATCCTCCGGTTCTACTCTACTCCGGGGTTCTACTCCCACTACTTACTGGTACCTAAGAAAATGGGAGACGTATGGCCCATCTTGGACTTCAGAGACCTAAACAGGTTCTTGATGAGCGAGAAGTTCAAGATAGTTTCCCTTGGAATGTTACTGCCTTACCTCCAGTGGGGAGCTTAGCTATGCTCTTTGGATCTCAAAGATGCTTATACCCACATCCTTATCCACCTACAACACAGCAGGCAGTACCTCCGCTTTGTCATAGGGAGTCAACACCCAGAGAGGTGCGGGGTTCTATTCTCACTACTTCCTGGTTCTCAAGAAAATGGGAGACGTATAGTCCATCCTGGACCTCAGAGACCTAAACAGGTTCATGGTGAACAAGAAGTTCAAGATTGTTTCCATTGGAACATTATTGCCTTACCTCCAGTGGGGAGATTGGCTATGCTCTTGGATCTCAAAGATGCTTATACCCACATCCTGATCCACCCACGATACCCACAGTACCTCTGCTTCGTTATAGGTGATCAACATTACAAGTATCGCATCCTTCCATTCGGAATGGCAACCACCCCAGGGTCTTCACAAAATGCCTGCCGTTCAATGCAGTAAACCTGTGCCTTCAGGTGTCCGTCTTCTCTTACCTGAACAACTGTCTCATAAAAGGTGGCTTGGCAGACAAAGTGTGGAAGGCAAATGACTGCACCATTCTCGCCCTGGAAAACTTGGGGTTTGTTGCCAACTACCCAAAGTCCCATCTGTTTCCTATCCAACATCTGCAGTTCACGAGGGCCCTTCTTTACACAACTCGGGCCCAAGCTTTTCTGCCTCCGGACAGGGTTTGTCACCTGGCAGACCTCACCACGGATATCCAGAGTCACTGAAGGGTTCTCACCAAGCTCATGCTCTGCCTTCTGGGTCATATGGCCTTGATGGTGCATGTCATGCCAGATTCCCACTTGCACATATGTTAGGCTCAATGGACTCTGAGTGTTCAGTGGACCTAGGTGTCAGGTCACCTTAGCAACCTCATAAATGTGACCCTGGCCCTGGTCATCTCTCTTGACTGGTGGCGGCAGCCCAGGCACCTCCAGATGGGCATGCCCTTCCGAGTCCCCTCCCCTCAGGCCACAGTAATGATGGATGCCTCCAAGTTGGGCTGGGGTGTCCACTGTGGTGAGCTCTGGACCCAGGGTGTCTGGTCTCCTGAGGAGAGCTACCTTCAGATCAACTTCCTTGAACTCTGGGCAATAGTGCTTACTCTGCGTGCCTTCCAACACCACCTATCCAACCAGGCGATTCTGGTCCAAACAATCAGGTGGCAATGTCTTATCTCAGCTAGTAGGGGGGTACGGGATCATACTTCCTCTTCTGAGAGGTGGTTCACCTGTGGAAGTTCACCAGAGTCCGGGGCATGCTCCTTCAAGCTGTATACCTTCCGGCTCACTTGCATGTCCTCGCGACAATCTCATTCAGATCCTTCAGCCCCATGAGTGGCGGCTAATCCCGCAGGTGGCAAGTCAACTGTTCCAGACATAAGGTTTGCCTGCCCTAGATCTCTTTGGAAGCCCCACCAACGCTCAGATTCTGCGTTTCTGCTCTCGGATCCTGACCCCGCACCAAGTGGTGGCTGATGCCGTTTTCCTGTCTTGGGGCAAGTCTCAGCTCTATGCATTCCCACTGATGCCCCTGGCTCCCAGAATGTTTCTCAAGATTCAGACGGATCAGGCCTTTGTGATTCTCATTTCTCTGAGATGGCCTAGGCATCCTTGGTTGCCCCTGCTGCTCCGTCTCTTTCTGGTACCCCCGATTGCCCTGGGGTGTGTCCCGGATCTCCTCACACAGGAGGATGGTGCCCTCCTACACCCTAATCTCGGGTCACTCACCTTGATGGCTTGGCTGCTGAAAAGCTAACCTTGGCTAGTTTTTGTCTGTCCAGGGAGGTTAAGGACGTACCTCTAGCATTTTGTAAGGACTCCACGAGGCAGGCTTATGCCTTCAAGAGGCATCGTTTTTCCTTCTGGTGCACAGACCGAGGTATCAACTTCTTCTCGTTGCCTGTCGGCTTTGTCTTACAGTATTTGTTGCACCTTTCCCAACTGGGCTTAAAATCCAACTTGGTGCATGTACATCTTAGTGCGCTGGCTGCGCACCATCATCTGACTGATGGACAGCCCTTATCTCTCCAACCTCTCGTAGGCTGTTTCATGAGGGGGCTCCTCCTTACATAGCTTCCTGTGTGCCCCATGGCAATAGCTTGGGACCTTAACATGGTCCTTGCGAAACTCATGGCTCCTCCCTTTGAGCCTCTGTCCTCCAGCCATCTCAACTATCTGACTTAGAAAGTGGTCTTTTTGGTGGTGCTTACCTCTGTTCACTGCATTAACAAGCTTCAGGCCCTGGCAGTGCACGCCCCCTGCACCAAGTTTCATTGGAATAGGATGGTCCTCCGCACCCATCCATAGTTCCTTCCCTTTTCATCTGAATCAAGAACTGGTGCTTCCCATGTTTTTCCCCAGCCTCACAGTAGCCAGATGGAAGCTGTACTCCACATTTTAGACAGTAAAAGTGTCCTAGCCTTTTACCTGGAGCGCACCAGTTCACTTCGCTGTTCTTTGTAGGTTTTCGTTTCCCTTGACCCCAACAGGCTCGGTGTTGCAGTCTCAAAGTGCGCCCTTTCCTCCTGGGTGGAGGACTGCATTTCCTTCGCCTATGCTTAGACTGGTCTCTCCTTGGAGGGGCACGTTACTGCCCTAAATGTGTGGGTGAGAGTGGCTTTGGTGGCAAACTTGCATTCTGTCTGCTTGCTGAAGATCTGCAGGGCGGCCACCTGCTCCTCGTTCCATATCTTCACTGCGCATTTCTGCTGGACGAGGATTCATGGAGTGATAGAGCTTTCAGTCAGACAGTACTCCGTCATGTGTTTCAGGATTAAGGCAACACCTCCCTCTGACCCTTCTGTCTGTCCAGGCTACTGGAGAGCTGACTCTTTAGTCGACTCTTGGATAGTTTGGAGGTCTTGAGGTCATTCTGCGTTCTTCGCTGGCATTCGTGGTTCGACTTTTCGGTCATCCGTGGCCTTTTTGCAGGTTTTTTCAGTAGCCAGTAGGTTGGGAGTCCCCTAAATGTGGACTGACTTCCTGCTTGTTCCCAGAGAAAGCATAGTTACTCACCTGTAGCAGGTGTTCTCCGGGAGCAGCAGGAATAAGTCTTCACTATACTCCCTCCTCCCTGTGGAGTTGTTTTGGTTTTTTTCTGCTTATTAGCTATGTCATCATACTGAGGTAAGATGGCACCTTTGGGCGGGAAGGTGAGCGTGCATGCGCAACTCCCAAAGGCTTTCTTTGAAAGTTGGGGAATGGATGCCACGTGGACTCTGTTGGTGCCGTCTGCATAAGTGAGGACTGATTCCTGCTGTTCCCAGAGAATACCTGCTATAGGTGAGTAACTACGCTGTCAGCAGTTATATCCAGTCAGGAGCTCCTGCTGAATAACTGCATTCAGTGCTGACACCTGGTTTGCAGGATTTTCAGCCAGCCCTTGCTCAGATTGTATTGTAGGCCTGCTTTTTATGCAGCCTAAGTTATTCAGAGAGCGGACACTGAAAATCTCACTAACCAGGTAAGTGCCAGTAGTACCCAGTTAGTGTCGGTACCGCTCCTGCTACACCTACAGACTACCCCTGCACTAATGGGACAGTGCCAGGACAGTCTGTGGAGATATGCAATGGCAGTATCTGTGGCCAGCTAAGGACTTTCAATATTGGCCCGTCTAAGTCTAGAAGGTCTTTATTATGAAGCTAATTAACTCCTATTTAACAGACGTACCAGGGTGCTGTAAGGGGAAGGAAGTAGTTATTTAAGTCTGTGGGGTAGGGGTATTATTTCTTTCAGCTCTCCTGATAACAGCCCATCTGTTACCCAAAAAATTGAACATTATTTATTTACAAATCTAGCTACATTACAACTAACATACAAATCCATATTATGTTCTTGTTGTTGTTAAGTGCCGTCGAGTCGGAGTCGACTCATGGCGACCCTCTGGATAGCTATCCTAAATTGTGTTCGGTCTTCAGTCAGGCGGCTCATTGTTGACAGACTGGTACCCGTAGCTGCTGTTATTGTAGCGATCCATCTCATTGCTGGCCTTCCTCTTTTGCGTTGACCTTCTATCTTGCCAAGCATGATGTCTTTCTCTAATGATCTCTCTCTTCGCATGATGTGTCCGAAGTATGAAAGTCGAAGTCTTGTCATCTGAGCTTCTAAAGAAAGCTTAGGTTTGATCTCCTCTAGTACCGACTGGTTTGTTCTTCGGGCAGTCCATGATATACACAGTATTCGCCGCCAGCACCATAATTCAAAGGCATCAATTTTCTTCCTGTCTGTCTTTTTCACTGTCCAGCTTTCACATCCATATGATGTTATTGAAAATACCATGGCTTGAGCAAGTCGAATCTTTGTATGGAGAGAGACATCTCTGCTCTTGAGAATCTTATCTAGGTCTTTCATAGCCATTCTGCCAAGAGCAATGCGTCGTCTGATTTCTTGACTGCTTGTTGCTTCTTTATTGATAGTTGATCCAAGTAGGTTAAAGTTGTTCACGATTTCAATTTCTTCTCCTTCAACGATGAACTTGTTGATTATGCCAGTTGTCATGATCTTTGTCTTCTTTACATTAAGGTGCAGGCCCATTTTGAGACTATGTTCTTTGATTGTGAGAAGCAAATGTTTCAGATCATCTTCACTTTCAGCCAGTAATGTGGTATCATCATAGCGAAGGTTGTTGATGAGTCTTCCACCAATCTTCACACCTCTGTGGTCTTCATACAGTCCTGCTTCTCTGATGATTTGTTCTGCATATAAATTAAACAGGTAGGGGGAAAGTATGCAGCCTTGTCTTACACCTTTGCTTATTTTAAACCATTCTGTTTCTCCTTGTTCCGTTCAAACTATTGCTTCTTGATCAATGTACAGATTGCGCAAGAGAACGATCAGGTGTTCTGGTATACCCATGCTTCTTAATGTGGCCCAGAGTTTCTCATGGTTTACACAGTCAAAAGCCTTGCTATAGTCGATAAAGCACAAATAGATATCCTTTTGGTATTCTTTAGTCTTTTCAAGGATCCATCTCACATCCGCAATGATGTCTCTCGTTCCTCGCCCTTTCCTGAACCCTGCTTGCACTTCATGTAGTTCTTGTTCTAGGTATGGCTGTAGTCTCTTTTGAATAATCTTCAGTAGAATCTTGCTGGCATGTGGGATCAGAGCGATTGTGCGATAATTTCCACAGTCAGTTGGATCACCTTTCTTTAGTATTGGTATAAACACAGATCTTTTCCAGTCAGTTGGCCATGATGTTGTCTTCCATATTTCTTGGCAGAGCCTTGTAAGTACGGTAACAGCTGCATCAGATTGCTGCAATACTTCTATGGGAATGCTATCAATGCCTGGTGCTTTGTTCTTTGATAAGGCTTTCAATGCTGCTTCAACTTCTTCTTTCATCACCAATGGTTCCTGATCATAAGGTATAGGTTGAAATGGCTGTTGGTCCACTTGATCTTTATCATATAAAAACTCTGTATATTCCTTCCACCTTTTCTTGATCTTCTCAGCATCATTCAACATAGAACCTTGAGCATCTTGTAACATTCCAATTCGAGGCTGGAACTTTTTCTTTAACTCTCGCAGCTTTAGGAAAGCCGATCTTGTTCTTCCTCTAATAGTTTCTGCTTCTATTTCCTTGCAAGTGTCATTGTAGTACTTTTCCTTGTCCTGTCTTGCTGCACGTTGGAAATCTCTGTTGAGTTCTGCGATTGTCTTTCTTTCTCCTTTGGCTTTAGCTTCTCTGCGTTTCTGGGCAATTTTCAGAGTTTCTTCCGTCATCCATTTTGGCTGTTTTTGCTTTTTCACCTTTTGTAGAGACTTCTCGCTTTCTTCCAGCACAACCTTCTTGATGGCATTCCATAACTCTTCCGGAGCTCTGTCATTTGTATCTAAAGCAGCAAATCGATTTTGCAGGCGGTCTTTAAATTCCAGTGGTATATTCTCAAGGTCATATTTTGCTGCATTCATGAGTGGTTTGCTCTTTTTCAACTTTAGCTTGAGTTTGCATACTAGTAGTTGATGATCTGTACCACAGTCAGCTCCAGGTTTTGTCTTTGTTGATGTTACAGAGCTTTTCCATCGTTGACTTCCACAGATGTAGTCAATTTGATTTTTATACAATCCATTGGGTGAAGTCCATGTGTACAGTCGCTGCTTGTGTTGCTGGAAGAAGGTGTTTGAGATGAATAGATCATTGGTCTTGCAGAATTCTATCAATCTTTCTCCAGCTTCATTTCTGTTGCCAAGTCCATATTTTCCAACTACTTTGCCTTCTTCTTTGTTGCCAACTTTTGCGTTCCAGTCACCCATGACTATCAGGATATCCTGTTTGCATGTTCTGTCAATTTCAGCTTGTACTTGTTCATAGAACTCTTCAATTTCATTCTCTTCTGCAGCTGTTGTTGGGGCATATACTTGAATTATAGTTGTGTTGAAAGGCAATCCTCGTAGACGAATAGAGATTAAGCGTTCGCTGACTGCATTGTATTTCATTACAGTTCTTGCAAGTTTCTTCTTTATTATAAATGCAACACCATTTCTTCTTTGTCTTTCATTTCCAGCATAGTAGACCATGTGATCATCTGATGCAAAGTGCTCGATGCCAGTCCATTTCAGTTCGTTGACACCCAACAGATCAAGTTGTACACGTTCCATTTCATTCTTGACCACCTCCAACTTCCCTTGGTTCATGCTTCGTACGTTCCATGTTCCAATGTGTAAGACATCTTTACAGCTTCTGACTCTCATTTCATGCGCAGCTACATCAGGGCTTCCCAAGGGCTTTGATCCAACCACATCATAAATGCTGGCTTTACTCTGAAAAGTCTTCAGCTCTTCCCCAGTAGCTAGTTGAGTGCCTTCCGACCTGGGAGTCTCATCTTCCAGCACCATAGCACAATTTGTTTTGTTGTAACTATCCATTGGGTTTTCATGGCAAGATACAGAAGTAGATTGCCGGGCCTTCCTTCCGCGCAGTTTAAGTTTGGTGTTGTTGCCGTTGTCACAGAAATGTGATCCTCCGCCGTCAACACTATCCCATTCTGCTGCTGCCCAGATGGGTGGTTTGTCTTCATCTGGCACCTCAGCTGAGACCTGTCCATCTTGGGAGACCGTGCCAGTAGTTAAACTACCGATAGTTTAGCTCTCAGCATCACTGATGCACGCAAGCCCTCACAGCACGACAAGCTGCAAACCAAGCTACATTACAACTAACATACAAATCCATATTATAGAACGCTTAAAACATAACATAAAATAATAAAACATAAAACACACTATTAATGCTCTTAAAGTTTTGAAGGTGAGAATTGATGTACAAAGATTCCATCTGTACATAAAGGAGTCAAAATGCCCATTGCCAGCAGGCAAATGATTTACATGACACCAGTCCTTACATGGTCTGCTGAAGCCTAGAGGGTTAAAGGAGACAAGCAACAATTGCCTCAACCTGCCACAGCATTATTCTTTTCTCTACTCACTCATGGTCCATTAACTCTGACTCTAGCAATTATATGACTGAATGAAAGCCCAAGAAAAGAATGAAAGCCTGAAGAAAGGTTTGTGGCTCTTAAGGCTTTGTGTTGACAAAGTCTCAGGTATCTTGTCATGGAAGGAGTCTGTTGGAGTTTTAGCCTTTTTAAATGTTGCCACCCTAGTTGCATCAACTGTTTCAGATGAGGTGGATGATTTAGCAAAACGTGCAGTCCATGAACTGATGTTGGCCACAGGCAAACATTTATCATATGAAAGACAGAATTTGGATGTTGGCAGAGGAATCCATTGAGTCTCATGGGCAGAATTTCACTTCATTGTTGTTGAGGTGGAAGATTGAAGACTTGGTCTTCTGAGTATTAAGACGGAGCTGCTACTGATGGTTACACAGATATACAGAGCCTTAAGCACAGCCACAGCTCACAGGGGGAGATTCTGTGCCAGTTTCTGAAATTTTGTACCAAGTCTGTGCCCTATTTGCATACACTGGAATTATGTATATTTAAGAGAGTAAATTTATTCTACATTCTTTGTGTTTCAGTAATTTATTTTTCTTCTTTTTCAGATGGAGAGATGATAGGGAGGATTGTGGATGGGGAAAGGAAAGGAGAATGATCTGTTTAAGCTCCAGCCAATTCCATGAGAAGGGAAAATTAGACTTACCTGCTAATTGTTGTTCCTTAAGGAACTCTAGTCCAGTCCCGGAACCATAGAGTTGTGAACCTCCACCAGCAGCTTTGGAGACTGAAAGATGTCATTGCTTTGATGTCACTGGTATATCTAGGCAAACACCGCCCCTTTCCACCAGTACCTATTGACAAAGCAGACTCAGCAGAGCAACCAATAAGTAGCTACCGAATTAAGCATAACGGAACAGAAGTAGTTAAAACTGCCCAGGAACAATACGTCCCCGTAACTCAGCCAAAAACGTCTAGCTCCTAAAGATGGAATAACCACGCTCCAGAGCCTACAGGGCACTGCTGCGCAAAAAAGGGTCACCTGGTGACTTTCCCGTGTACCTCCAGAACAGGACAAATTCTCTTCGAAAACCTGTCTCTCAATCCATCTCCCTGTCGTCCATATTTCTGTAGTCCTTTTCCTTTCCTTTTTTTTAAACTTCAGTCTGCACGCCGCGTAATATACCGGGAGGGATCCGGGACTGGACTAGAGTTCCTTAAGGAACAACAATTAGCAGGTAAGTCTAATTTTCCCTTCCTTTGCGTTCCTCTAGTCCAGTCCCGGAACCATAGAGGATGTAACAGAGCAGTGAATATCAACGGGAGGGACCTTGAAGCCCAGCCTGAAGTACTGCTGAACCCAAAACGTCCATCCATTCGTGCCTGCACATCAAACTGAAAGTGCCGCGCAAAGGAATGCAGCGAGTACCATGTCGCCGTCCAACAACCTACAAATCTCTTCGACCGGCACTAAACGGAACTCCGCCCAAGACGCCGCCTGCACCCTGGTGGAATGCGCACACAAACCAACCGGAACCACCTTACCCTTCTACCGGTAAGGCCGATGCAATAGACTCCTTTAGCCACCGCGAAAACAATGCGCACACAAACCAACCAGAACCACCTTACCCTTCTACCGGTAGGCCGATGCAATAGACTCCTTTAGCCACCGCGAAAACAAGGGCTTCGTCGCCGCCTCTCCCTTCCGCGGGCCTCCAAAGGCGACAAACAACCTGTCGGACTTCCTGAAAGACGCCATTCTATAGAGATACTTCTTAAGCACCCGTCGAACGTCCAAAAGATGTAACCGAAAACCCCGGAAGAGACACCATCTGGAGACGTGAAAAACCAAAACCACCTTTGCCCAAAAAGCTGGGATCGTGCGCAACACTACCTTGCGACTGAAAAAGGACAAATACGGCTCCTTACCAGACAGCGCCTGCAACTCCGAACTCCGACAGCGCCTGCAACTCCGAACTCCTCCAAGCGGAGCAAAAGGCTACCAGCGGGGGAAAGGACAAGATAAAGACTACTAACTGGGAGCTTACTGAGCCTTGACTTGGACGAACCGTCAGCCGCCCCATTCCCCCACTAGAGAGACCTCCGGGAGAACCCCAAAGAAGCCAATTATATTCGCCAGCACTCGAATCACACCATAATGCACATTTCCCACATAAAGCAAATCAGACTCTAGTCACTACAACTCCCTGATCCTTTCCTGTTCCAGGCGAGTAGACTGCCGTAAATACTGCGACCACCGGAAGCATGCTCTCATCCTCCCAGACTCCCCCAATGGGAGCCTGTAAGGACCGAGCAGTGCCCCCAACGATCGATTCAGTGAACCACCTACTCTCCTATCGCGCGCTAAAGAAGATCGCTAGGGCTCTCTTCCAGTCAGTGAGTCCACACCTCCTGGAAGTGCAAGGTGTGCACCCACCCACGTAGTACCGAGGCCTGCGCCTGCCTAGTCTCAAAATGTCAATCAAGAACAGGCCAATTCAGGACAGCTGAATACTTTTTTTTTTTTTTGCAAAGACATCTCTTAACCAAAAATTCCTTCAGCCGATGTTGAGAAGCTATTTCCGCGCCAACACAATGCAGCAGAAAGAACTCCCTATGACAGGCATAGAAATCCACAGCCTTCCCGCTAGAGGAACGCCCCATTCCGTCTGCCTGCACCAAGCTGGACATTCCATTTTTTTTTTTAAGGTCAACTAGCCCCTGGTGTTAGAAAATACAGCTTTCCCATTCCGCAGTGGCAATTGAGTCAGCAAAGAAGAAGCCGAGAACCTGCAGCGAAGTTCCCATTATACCACCTGGTAAAGACTACACTTCTAGACCAATGAAGCAAAAAAGCATGCAAGAGTGCATTGTGTCCTGCCAGTAGCTGATCGAACTTATGTATGTCAGTACGGTTTCTTTCGGGATTTAAGGAATGCTCCGGGAGAATTCCTTGGGCAGACACCGATTCACCCTTTTAAAATTCAGAATGGGGGGAAACGAGCCTTCCTTCTTTGGAACCACAAAGTAGAGGGAGTATCAACCGTATTGGGCTGCCGGCACCGGCACCACCGCTTTAAGTTGAAGCAGCCACTGCAGCGTTCCTGCGACCGCCTGAAACTTTTGCGGAGCTCTGCAGGAGGACTGGACAAAGGAATCTAATATGGGCCGATGGAGCTCCAAGGCTGATGCCAAGCAGCGTGCAAGCCATCCCGCAAACACAGCATATGATGTATGCCTTCCAGAATCTGAGCTGCTGCTAGTGCTGCGAGAGAACTAGCCTGGCTGCACGCTTCTGGCCCCCATTAAGACAGGCGCTGAACACTAGCAGATACTCTCCGTACTGGAGAACCTCTGATAAATGGAATGGGAGTCAAAATAGCCTCAAAGGCCAGAGTCCTATTCAGCGACCTCTCTCCGCTGAGCCGCCTTTTACAGAAGGAAAAGAAACCACATATAACCAAAATGAAGACATTACAAATCTATCGCCAAACCATATAAATCAGACAAAGCCAAACTAAACGGGAATATTGTCCCTCAAGAAACCACAGAACTATAAAACCCTCTTATAACATAATGCGTATGGCAGAGCATTCCACACCTGGGGCCTGGCCAAGGCGCTCACCCAAGCACCTTTTAGAACTGTCCAAGAGAGCTACCACCATAATTCCTTTTGACTTGAATATGTGTACAGTGGATCATGGCGCTATATCACAGCAGCTAAGCCCAAATATTACCCTGCCATATCAACCGACTAACGCCTTATAGGACCTGCTATGGACAGTGGAAGGAAATTCATGTAAACCAACATAGCTAGGCCCCTCTTTTTTTTTTTTTAACAACCTTTGAAGGCCTACTGAAAAAGTTTAATCCATACTCTGCAGCTGGGTTAATTATTTTTTTTTTGTGCACATTTCAGGAAATTGCACCCATCCTATGCACTCTGTTCTAATAGTGATTTTCCGTCTGCTATGTTCACTTACTAACTACAATTTGATAGGAATATGTAGTCAGAAGTTGGGATCCCGAGAGTTTTGGGCACGGCCGGGAAAGGATGTATAGGACTCCAAAAATCAAGCTCTGGCCACCGCCAATGAAATCAAAGCAGATCAGCTAAAATTACCCGAACTGCTGTTATAGCTTTGCAAAAGCTACCAGGCCCCGCTGTACCCTGCTTTCCTTCCCCCCTTATCCTGAGGGATTCACCATTGCAGGAGGCGTTGCTCACCCCCTGCCAGCCTGCTACATCTGCCAGGAAGCTGAAGAGCGAACTAGAGAGCAGAACTCCTGGAAGTAAACAAATAGCGTCCAGCTCGTGGGGTTCAGGGCACCAAAAGCCCCCGAATAAATCAACCGTGTTCGCTCAAAATGAACAAAGCTCTCTCTCACTAGAGAGTTTCTTTTTCCTTTTGAAATCCTGCTCTAGAAATAGATGAGAACTTCCGGGGAAGGGCACGATAAGTGATCCCCCCCTTAAGCTAGGAAACACCCAGGCACCTTGCAAATGGAGGTCTTAGAGGTTGCTGCCTGTGTGAATCTGAGGAGTAACACAATTTCGTATTTTACCACCCCCCCCCACCCCCCAGGGATGGGGGCCCTGAATACTATATGTGAATCATGAGCAGCTGTGGCTGTTAGGGCAACAGAGACCAACAAATGATACAGAAGTTAAGAGCTGCAATCTTGGTTATATAAACAGGAGTTGCAGCATTACAGAGAATAAGCAATCTGAAACTGCTGCATACATAGTCAGAGAAAGGCCCCATTGAGTGCATCTGCTGCCCTCTGGTGGCCATAGACCTTAGCCCAGGCACTCCTTGATTGACAGGTAACTGCTATATTCTTCTTTATATCCTAAGGATTCCTAAACCTGTCCCTGTGAAACACAGGCCTTTGGGCAACTGTCAGTATAGAATACACACAAATGCCCACTTCCAGCCTGTCCCTCCTTACAAATACCTGCTCTGGAACCTAAAACTGGCAATTTGCCTAACATCCTGGGACTTAACAGATGCTCCTCAGAGACATGATTAGAAGGGAAAGAACATGTGGAATCAATGCCACAACTGCTGTCCTATAAACTAAGAACAAACTCAAAAATAAAGAAACAACAGGCCCAAAAAACTAGCTATTCTGCCTGTTGTCTTCCTCACACAGGCATCTCACTGCAACTCTCGCCATGCGGTCCAAACACCCAGAGAGAAAATGGCCCCAAAAAAGGAGGCCTCAGCAGACCGACAGAGCCCAAAGGCCTTACCTGCAGGGCAGAAAGCCACACTGCCTGCTCCTACCACCTTGAAGTGCTCCGATCCTCAAACCGCGCTGATGCGCCTGGCAGCTGCAGCGAGGACTGCTCAGCCGGTTCCACAGTGTAAAATTAAATCCCGCAGCAACGGACAGGCTCCGTCTCACACAGCTGCAGTGCAGATGTACGGGTCCCGGAGCTCTCTCCCGTAGTCAAGGGAGAGAGATCCGCACCAGCAAATGCCTGCAGCAAGCAAAAATAATTGAGGAGGGAAGGCGAGAGCTGCTACAAACTTAAAGAGGCCGGCTCAGGAGAGACCTGCTTTGCTGTGGGAGCTGCCGCGGTTTTTTCTGCACCACGGAGCAAGTGGCTGGTTGGAGCCCGGTGCCTGCTGAATCACCCGCAGGCAGAGAGTGGCCGCCTTCGGGAGTGGAGGACCCCCCACGAGCCCTACAAAGCCCAGCTGATTCACACGCGGCTGCGTGTTCACGGCCTGCGGGGTCGCGTTCTAAGGGGCGTGTTACAAGGGGCATCTTCTGCTCCTTATGTGCTCCTTTGGTGCTTCTTGGTGATCTAGAAGTACCAGCAGTTTGGCTTGCCCATGGGGAAACGGAAGGCTAAAGCATCAGCCAAGACATCGTCAGGAGAGGGAGGTAAGGTGTCTGGTCCCATGGACAGGCATGTAACTGCTCTGCCGCTTGCTAGCCAGTCTCTGGATGGGGCGTCTTTGAGCCCTGATATCCGGACACCACCTCCTTTCCCTCTGCCTACCTCTTCGTCTACTCCTTTGAAGGTACTTTCATCGGTTATACCTCCGGTGTTAGTTCCAGTGAGCCCTGCTGCATCTACTATTGATTCCTTACCAATTAAGAGTGAGGTGACTCTCTCAAATATTTGGTCAATGCTTTTGAATATTGAGACACGTCTTTCTACCACTGTTACCTCTCTATGTAATTTTTCACATGATGTTGTTAACAAAGTTAAAGTAATTGATGATCAAATGACCAATATTGCAGGCTCCTTAACCCTGGTGGATTCCCAACTCCAATTGTACAAAGATTGTTATTTAGGCTATCTGAAAGATATTTCCTCAATTTCCTATCGATTGGAATTGTTGGAAAATCACCAGCGTGCCAGGAACCTTTGTTTCCTAAATTTTCCATCCACTCACTTGCTCTCTCCTGAGATTCTATTAAAGAAGTATTTGTCTGAAATTTTGCACTTAGATGACTCTGTAGATATTGTGCAAATGTATTCCTTTTTTCCTAAGGCTGGGGCCTCGGGCCAAGCCAAGGATGTTTCTCCCTTGGTTGACTCGGTAGGTCCTAACCTTACAGAGTTTTTGCAGGATTCACTTGACACCATACCAAAGAAGTGTACTTTGGTGGTGACTTTCGGGTCAGAATCACTTAAATTGAGAATTATTCGTGCTTATTTCAAGTGCAAAGATATGTTGTTCTGCGGATATAAACTGCAGGTTTTTCCAGATGTGGGCAAGGTCACCCAGGCCCGCCGGAAGCAGTTCCTCGAGCTTAGAGCTAGAGTGATCGCCTTGGGAGCTTCCTTTTTTTTGAAGTTCCCTTGTCGCTGCTTGGTAACTTATGAAGGTCATGATTATGTTTATATTGATGTGGCTTCATTATGTCAGTTTATTGTTGATAAGGAGGGCGTCGGTAGACAGGAGGGTGTTTAGGTGGGATGGCTTGTGTACATTGCTCCCTGATTTGGAGTTTTAATTAACTCTTACTTTCTTCTATTATATGCTTGTCTCCCTTGCGGGAGTAAATGTAGTTTTCTCTCCTTGATGTGAACTGTATATGGATATGGTATTTGTTCTTGAATGTATTATTTCATTGAGTGGACGTTTTCTTTGTATATTTTCTTGCATTTGAGAAAATCTAAATAAACAATTAAAAAAAAAAAAAAAAAAAAAAGAGGCCAGCTCAAATTTAAAATCACTGTAAATAAGGATATTTGCTCCTAACTAAAAGGAACTAATCCCCGGTTTTGCCAATTAATCAAAGGCAACTGAATCAAAAATAAAGTTAAAGTAAATTAAAGGCAAAAATCAAAATCAGACTAGAATTTGCACACGAAATGCTCCTTATCTGTTCCCCCCCAAGTGAGCCCAGGAGCAAGGCTGTCTCCCAAACCAAATAAATCCTGCCGTTGAAAATGCAGCCCTCAAAATGGCCGCTGCCAGCATTCCCGCTCAAAAAAGCACACTCTCTCACCCCCTGCGGCAAGGCCCAGAGCACCCTGCAACCCCGGGAGCCGCCGCAAAGCCTCCCCTCCCAGTTTAAACCAGCTCCCCAAAGCAGATCTGCGTGGGTACTTACCACCGCCGCCGATCCCTGGGGGGAGAGGGAGGGGAGTGAGGGAAAGGAGCCAACAGGACACCGGAGCACAGCCTTTTTAACGGCTTCAGCTCCAGCGGCTCTCTGCTCTGATTGATCTGGGCACAACCTTCACAGGCTTCTCAGCCCCTGCATCGCTGCTGCTGCAACTGCCCGCCTTCCACCTGCTCCTCACCCCTTCAACGCGGGTTCGGGAGCAGGGAGGCCACGGATCAGCACTGTCTCCCCTGTGCTCGTTTAGACGGTGGGGCAATGCAGAGAGGGAGGGGGAAGAACTCCCTGATCCTTTAGAAACAAAAAATAAAGGTCCACAGACACAGGAACCCTTACAGCAGCAGCAGATCTGACATAAAAGAAAACGAAGTAACCAAATCAAACAGGGAAAATAAACCAAAAGGAGTAAATTTCAAAAACCCAAGCTCTGCTTATTTGTTCTCACTGAGCCCAGCCCTGGGCTCAGAACCTCCAAGCTGCTTGGAGACTGAAAGTACAGGTGGGGCGGTGTTTGCCTAGATATACCAGTGACATCAGAGCGATGACATCTTTCAGTCTCCAAAGCTGCTGGTGGAGGTTCACAACTCTATGGTTCCGGGACTGGACTAGAGGGACGCAAAGGAACTAGGAGTTGAAATGGTGTCTCTGGTGCTCTGTCTCTTAGGTCTGCTGTTTAGTTTTGTGCATATCAGTTCCTATAGAATTCCGGCTGATGTGGTGTTTCTTATCTTGAAGATAGTCAAGGCAGTTTTGTATCTGGCACATGAGGTAATCGGTAGTCAGTGAGGCTGATATAAGAGCGGTGTTATTTGATCATGTTTGGCGGATCTTGTGATGATGTGGGCAGCCTTGTTCTGGGCTAGTTGCAAGGGACGAGTGGTTTGATTTGGAAGACCTACAAAAAGGGAGTTACAATAGTCAAGAATGGGGATTATAACTGCTTGACAGACCCTGCAGAAGTGATCCAGACTGAGGAGGGGTTTTAGTCTTCGTATAATAGTGAGCTTTTGGAATGTGTTCCTGGAAGTTCTGTTGATGTGGGCTTGTAAGTTTAGAAAATGAGCAAGGGTGATACCAAGGTAGCATACGTCCGATTTTACTGGGATTAAAGTGTCCGTGATGGAGACTGATGATGGGGGGTAAAGGAAGAGTCCGGGGTTATGAAAAGCACCTCCGATTTTTTAAATTTGACTTGGAGGTTGTTGCAAGCCAGCCAGTTGCTCTTCTCCTGCAGGCATTTAGTGATAGCTGTATAGTCTGGCATGTCGAGATGGATAGGGGAATAGACCATGATGTCATCTGCATAAATGGCATAGTTAATTTTGTGCTTCTTGAAGATGCTGCAAACTGGTTGTAAGTAGAAAGGGCAGGCAGGGAAGACCCTTGCAGGACTCTCTGTGTTGTGTTGAATGGAGTGAAGGTGTTAGACAACAAAAGGTCAAAGTTTGTTCAATCACTGAGGTAGGATTGGAACCATTTGAATGTTGTGCTGTGAAGTCCAATGTTAGTTAGTTGGTTTAAGAAGATGCTGTGTGATAGTGTCGAAGGCCAAGGAGATGTCAACAAAGACAAGTAGGAATCCAGTTTTAATGTTGCCAATTCCTCTTAGGAGTATGTTGAACAGATGTATGAGGAGGGTCTCAACACTATGGTTAGGACGAAATTCATATTGGTGTGGATCAAGAGGAGCATACAGGTCAATATGGTCTTGCAGTTGTCTCTGCACCACCTTTTCAATTATTTTGGATAGAAAGGGAAGGCTGGAAATAGGGCAGAAAGTTGCAGGATCAGAGGACCTGTTGTTTTTTTGGATGACTCGGATGTTAACTTGTTTGAGATCAGGGGGCATATATTCTTGAGACAGGGATGAGCTTATGGTGTTGTGGATACAGTTGACAACTTTGTCCTTGACTGATTTGATCCACATGACCGGGCAGGGGTCAGAGGGTGTTGTACTGATGTTTTAGACAGCGATGGTGCGGAATATTGTTAGTTAGTTATTTTATTTTATTTAATTTATTTAACGGGTTCTATATACCACTTTCTTGTCATTTAAATTATGAACTATATACTATTATTTATAGAGATATGGGAGAATGATCTTATGTTGATGAGGAGTGATATGATTCAATGAGAGATCCTGGTACCATTAGCAATTGAAGGCAGTATGGTATTGTGGAGTGATCTGAGATAGAATGACCTGGTCAGTGCTTTTTAGCCAAGATTCGGTGATGCAGAGGATGTCACTTTGGGTGATATTGAATATAGTCTATGATGCAAGTCTGCTCACAGGGTGGAGCTAATTAAATTACCTTACAGCCTGTCCACAAGTACCTGATCAACTCTAGTCTTCATAGCTACCAGAGAATCCACACAGCTAAGCTTTCAGCCTTTCTATCTATTGCCTGTTTTGTTTGCTAATATAGAATTTAACTGTTGGATATACATTCATTTTTGGGAATATTCTGACTGCCTACATTCCTTGCCTAGCCTTTAAATCAGATATCTAAGTGTGCCCTCAGTTCAAGTAAGTCCTACTGGCCAGGGACACTTAGGTTTCTGCCCACCCTACCCCTCACCCCACCCACCCCAGGGCTGCATTGCCTATATAGTGGTCACATACGTTGACTACTATCCTTTTAATTAGCTGTTGAACCCACTTTTTCTTCTCTTCTAGCACCACTTAATCAGCATGTTCTGTATTCAGTGTAATAACTGTGGTGCTTTCATTCTGAGAAGAATATTTGGAACCTAAGAGCTTGCCCTATATGCCTCAAGTTAGCTGCCATGCATAAAGAATTGACTCTATTAAGGGAAGAACTAGCTGCAATGAAACAAACCTCTTCTAGAATACAAACCAAACAAATTCCACCACCGCTCCCACAAGTATCAAACATACAGCACCCCACACAACCAAACAAGGACCCTCATTCAACTTACCACTGCAACACAAGATCACCCTGTATATAGTTAACAAAGTTAATTTTACTGTTTACTGTACATAATTATTCCTGTTCCATGTAAACTGAATTTGTACTATCTGTACTGATTATTCTGTTCAATGTAAACCGCAATTGAAATGTAGAAAATCCTGGTATAAAAATGCTAATAAAATAAAATAAATAAATAAATAAAATAAACAAATGGATCACAGTGGGCTCTGGTAGGTTGCGACCTGTAACGCAGAGACACCCTGTACATCAAGAGATATCCCTGCATAATGCCTTCTCTGCCTTGGTTAATGAGGATGCCCAATCCATGGAAACTGAAGGGCCCTTAAATGAGAGTCAAGGCCCAATCTACTGATAAAGCACCAAATGTGAAGAAAAAAATCACAAAACAGAAAACTACTACTACTTGGAGATTCCATCATCAGAGGCACCAACTTGGGAACACAGTTCAAAGGAGAGAAGATAGTCAAATGCCTCCCAGGCTCTTCGGCCAGCAGGAATAGAAACCAAATTGTTGATGTACTTAGCGCAGAAAGTGAGCTTTCCAAAATTGATGTTGTCATCCACTTGAGTACAATGACCTGGCTAGAAACAGTGCCTCTGCAGTTCAAAGGGACTTCCAGACTCTGGGAGAGAAACTCAAGCCCATTGCTACCGAATAGGTGACGGATGGGGAAGGACAAGTTCAGGACGTCAGTCCCGGCAAAAGCAGAGCAACATCAGAAACAGCCACACTTCTAAACCACACACCAAGGACAAGTGGGAAGAAGTGGGCAGAACAAAATCAATGCAAAATACATGCAAGCCAGTTAAATGCTGGAAAGCAATGAGCACAAATACTCGAAGCTTAGTCAACAAAGTTCCGGACCTGGAAGCCCAAATGGTAGAAATGGACTTGGACATTGTGGCCATTACAGAAACATGGTTTAATGAATCGCATGAATGGGATATAGCCATAACTGGCTATAATCTATTCAGAAGAGACAGAGACAGACTAGGGGACATGAAATGAAGCTACAGGGTAAACTATTTAAGACTAATAAGAGAAAATATTTTTTCACTCAACGTGTAATCAAACTCTGGAATTTGTTACCGGAGAATGTAGTAAAAGCTGTTAGTGTAGCTGGGTTTAAAAAAGGTTTGGCCAAGTTCCTGGAGGAAAAGTCCATTAACTATTATTAAAAGGAATCTAGGATATCACTGCTTTACCCAATACAAGCATTGTGGAACCTGTGTCTTTTGGGGAAACTGCTAGGTACTTAGACCTAGATTGGCCAATGTTGGAAACAAGATACTGGGCCTGATGGACCTTGGTCTGACCCAGTAGGGTATATCTTATGTTCTTAGAAAGTGGAAAAGGAGGAGGAGTAGCCTAATATGACAAAAGCAATATTAAAGCTATTAAAATGCAGGGGGCATGGGGAAAAAAAGAAGTGCACTGGATTGTGTTGGAAAGAGGAGATGGCACTGTTATCCACACCGGTGACGTATACAGACCTCCGATTCATATCAAAGAAATAGATAATGAATTGATTATAGATATTGTAAAGATAGCCGCAAAGGGGGAAGTGATCATATTGGGTGACTTTAATCTAACCAATGTGGATAGGTGGTGATGAAACCGACCAGGGAAAGCTCAATGCTGGATTTAGTGCTCACAAATGGAGATAGCGTGTCGAATGTCCGGGTGCGTGCCCCTGTGAGCAGCAGCGATCATCACGGGCACCCACCCAGACATTCGACACGCTATCTCCGTTTGTGAGCACTAAATCCAGCATTGAGCTTTCCCTGGTCGGTTTCATCACCATTTGTCTAACACATCCTGGAAAGCATCTACAATTGTTTTAATTATTTCCAGATTTGCAAAAGGAGTAGTCCAATCTACATTGGTTAGATTAAAGTCACCCAATATGATCACTTCCCCCTTTGCGGCTTTCTTTGCAATATCTATAATCAATTCATTGGCTTTTAAGGTGCAGTCCAATCATAGCAAGCTCAAAGTCCTAGTCTTCAAAAACAAAGACTTCAGTAAAATGACCAAGTACTTGAAAGAGGAGTTGGCATGGTGGGAGGGATAGGGTAAGTGGAATTGCAATGGGCTAAACTAAATGTGGCAATAAAACGGCAACAGACAAATATGTAAGGAAAGTAAATAAAAACAAGAGGAGAAGGAAACCTATTTGGTTCTCCAAAGAAGTGTCTGCTCAAAAAGTAAAAAACCACAGCTTTCACAAAATTGAATTAAGAAATTTAACTTTAGTGTACGATCAGCGTAAGGAATGAATGATAGGTATTGGAAAAGTGATAGGAGAAATGTCCTGAATTGTCAAAGTGGCTTAACTCCCATAATCTGCCGATTAATTTCAAGAAAACTGAGATACTATAGGTAACCAGGAACCATGACTTTAAACCTCCCTCAACTTTACACCTAAAAGAAGCTGTTTTACAGGCAAAGAATGAGGTGAAATTCCTTGGGATTACTCTAGATCAATTCCTTAGCATGACCACCCATATAAAATTAACCCCTGGTAAGATCTATTACAAACTAAAGATGATTTAGCACTTGAGACCACTACTATCAAGCTATGACTTTCGGTCTGTCATTCAGGCAATGATCACCCCACATTTTGATTATTGTAACAGCATTTTCTATAGGCTCTCCAAACAGGCAATAAGCCAGTTACAGATGGCCCAACATGTGGCTGCACTAATTATTTGGTAAGTTAATAGAACTGAATATTTCACACCCATATTATATGAATTACACTTGCTGGCAATTTATAGCTGTATAAAATACAAGTTACTCATGATCACATCCAAACTTCTAAAGAATATACTGTAGCTCCATCATACTCAACTCTCAACACCTTCATAGTCCCCACAGACTTCCGCAAGGCTAACTGCTTGATAAGCAACACAGCCTTTACATACACTGCACCCATGAACTGGAACTCCCTCCCTGATAAGCTCAGATCCACTAATGATCTCTCCATATTTTGTAAGGCCCTTAAAACCACTCTTTGCTGAGCACTTTGCAACCCACAGGACCAAGTCAAGGTCTACCCAACCTAGCCTTCCCGTCCATGCATTCCAATACAGTAGACAACCCTTGAACTTAGTAAATATGATGGGAATGGAATTATCTTTGTAAATGAATCTGCTTTGATTACTGGAAAAAGCGGCATAAAAAACCTTTAAAGAAAATAAATAAATAATTAAAAAAAAATCCAGCAATTCAAGAATAAATGGATCACAGTGGGTTCTAGCAGGTTACAACCCATTACACGGAGAAACCCACTCCACCTCGAGATATCCTTTCCTAATACCTTCTCTGCCTTGGTAAATAAGGATTCTCCATTAATGGAAAGTGAGGTGAGGTCTTAGACAAGAAGATTGACATACAGTGTAAGAGAAATGTCCCGGGTGTTGTCAAGGTATTTTGAAACAGAAAACTGATAATACTAGGCAATTCCATTATCAGAGGCATTAATTTCAGGAACTCCATTCCAGAATCAGAAGGTGAGAAAATGCCTTCCAGAGTCTTCAGCCAGGAAGAATAAAAACCAGCTTGCTAGGGAAGTCCCAGAGGAAAGTAAGTGGTTTAAAACTGATGTTATAATCCATCTTACATGATATGTCCAGAACAGTATCCCTACAATGCAAAGATACTTCCAAATTTAGTGAAAATAATAGAAAAGGCAGTACAATTACAGCTACAGAACTTCATAACACTTTCACCCCCTTGAACATGCAACAACATGAGTTTAGACCAAAATGCAATGTGCAAACACAGCTCACCTCACTCGTAAACACTCTGGGGGACATTCTGTCCCGTGAATAGCAGGAACATCGATCCCTGCTATTTGCTCCCCTGCCGGTCCTGGCAAAAGCATTTCCATACCAACAACATGTTTTACAGGGGAGGCTTTGATGTGGGTGTGAAGGGGCATCGCTGAGGTGGAGCAAGGGCGGACAGTGGGTGGTCCGCAACCCTGAAGATAGGCTGACAGAAATAGGAATAAACAGCATCCTCCTCTCCTGGTTCCAGTTTTACTTGACAGCATACATGCAGCGAGTAAACGTAAGGGAAAAAACTTCCAAACCAATTAAACATCTAAGTGACATACCCCAAGGTTCCTCCATGTACATACAACCAATTTGCAAACTTCTTCAGAGCCACAACATAAATTACTACTTATACACCAATGACTGAATGCTATACGCCCCCTTCAAAACCAAGAACTCAGAATATTCACATATAAAATCATGTTGCAAGGCTGTCGTAGGTGGGATAAAAGACTACAACCTAATAATCAACTGCAACAAGATCAAGGTCCTGATCATCACCAGAGAGACATCCTACTCACCCCCAGAAACGTTCAAGGTCAACGACATCACCCTGTCTGTAAAACAGGAAGTGAAATGCCTTGGAGTCACATTAGTCTAGTCACAACTGAATCTGGAAGTGAATATTAAGAAAATGCACAACCTCCATCCGCTACTGGACCACAACCACTTTAGGATAGTATGCCAAGCCATTATCACCTCACTCTTGGATTACTGCAATTCGATTTTACAAGAGATCCACCAGAACAAACACTGAAAGAACAATGGGAGAAATAAGAAGAGAACCAAGATTGCACAGAGCCCTTAAAAGCAAGTGAAGACAAGGTATCAAGGAGAAGGTTGTGGTCAATAGTTTCAAAAGCATCAGAAAGGTCAAGAAGGATGAGGACTGATTAAAGGCCCTTGGATTTTGACAAGAACAGGTCACTGGAGACTTTGGCAAGAGCCGTTTCGGTAGAATGTGCAGTAAAGGGCGAAAGCCAGATTGTAGAGGATTCAGAAGAGCTTGAGAGAAAATTGAGGCAATGATGGTGAACTGCACATTCAATCAGCTTATAAATAAAGGGAAGGAGGGAGATGGGTCAATAGTGAGGAAAGGTAGGTTCTAGTGAGGGTATCTTGAGAAGAGGAGTGACCACAGCATACTTGAAAGCTACAGAGAAAGTTGCAGTGGAGAGGGATAGGTTGAGAATATGAGAGATGGAAGGGACTATAGTGGAGGAGGAGATGGAGCTATGGAGATGGGTGGGAATAGGATCAGAGGGGCAGGTAGTGAATTTGGATGAGGAAATGAGGAGAATGGTTTCCTCCTCAGAGGTCATAAAAAAGGAAGAAAGGGTAGCAGAGGTAGGGAGGAAAGTTCTTAGTGAAGAAGGGGAGGAGGGGAAAGTAGCTGACCTCCTGGGGAACTGGAATGTGAGTTGAGGATTTTGGAAGTAGTCAGCTAGGGGTCGTGCAGAAAGGGAAGGAGAGGTCGGAGGTGGAGGCACTTTCAGGAGAGAGTTGTGAATTGTAAAGAGTCAGTGAGGGTCAGAGGCAAGAGAGTTAGTCAGATGGACATAATAGCCTTGTTTGGCAAGTGCTATGGGTGAATGCTGAATTTCAGCCAAGCACACTCAGCTGAGTGGATACAATAACCTAGGTACTGGGTAGTGGAAGACAGCCAAGGTTGGGGTACAGTACACTTCATAGGGTGGAGCAAGAGCATACAGAGCAGAGGAGAGTGCAGTGTAATAGGAAGCCATTGCCTCATTAACAGACTCAGATGACATAGTGGAGGAAAGAGGCAATGAGACAGTGGAAGAGAGGTCCAACAGGTCAATAGCATGTAGATCTCTAAAGAGGTTGGAGGAGACAGGGTGAGGTTGAGGTGGCAGATGATGAAGAGTGAAGCTTAGCAGGTGATGGACTGATAAGGGAAGAATGGTGCAAGGATGAGGGTTTTTGGATTTGTTAGGAACTGGGGAACATTCTCGGGAAAGAAGGGGCTCTTCCGAAGGGATGGGCTTCACCTTAACCGTGATGGAACCAGGCTACTGGCATTAACCTTTAAAAAGGAGATAGAGCAGCTTTTAAACTAGATAATAGGGGAAAGCCGACAGTCGCCCAAGAGCTCATGGTTCAGAACAATGTATCCTTGAAGGATACTACCAAAAAAATAAAGTTCGGGCACACACACTATCAGATCTAAAATTCTGTGTTATCAAAAAGGTTAAACAGAATTGGAGGGGAGGAGACATAGATAGAACATTGCTTCAAATGGAACAAAAATATATTTTTGATCTCAATACCCTTGCTCCACAGGGTTTGAATGCAGAACGTGACTTCTCAGTTTTTTTATGAGCATGGTATATTGCCTACACCATTTATAGTTTAGAACATAATGTTTTCTAAGGTTTAGTAACTTTTAAACACTCTATGTAGTTCTTTTTTCACCCCCTTCTGTAGTGCACCCTTTTTACACAATGCTACTTATGGTCGAGCTTGCCATCAATTATTTTAGAGCTTCTCTTGTGCTTATACATACTAATGTTTGTTAATATTCACTTTGATTTATTATCAATCTTCTTAAGATGAATTTAGATAAGTCATGCACATTATTGTCCCTTAAAGTGTGGTACATTTGTTTTTTAAAAAAAAATTTTTTTAAAGTTTTTATAAGATTTATTTTTTATTTTATTTATACATCTTTTCTATACCGCCACTTCCAGAGATCAGTGGCGGTTTACAGGTAACAAACATTAATAATAGAGCACTATTATTTTACATAGAACAGATTTAGAACAAAGAACTATTTTACATAGAACAGATTTAGAACAAAGAACATTCAACTATTAAGTGTAACTTAAAAATACAATGAGATAACAGGAGGGGTAGGAACATTTGAACTGGGTATTAATTAGATAATGTTTCAAAACATAGTACCAACAGTATATCAACAGTAAAGTCAAATATTTACATTAAATTACAGTTATTCACATTAGCGACAAGCAAATTGCTTTCTAAGGGTGATAAAGATAGATCAAATAGCATGGCTATGGTTTTTTATGTGACTATGGTTTTTTAAAAACATTGACACGTAGGTTTCATTAGTAAAAATAACTAATAAAGAATGTATACCTTGAGTTTTATTTTTTGTTTCAAAATAAACTCAGTTTGTAAATATTAACATAATCAGCAAGGTTATATAATCCAGGAGCACCTGTGGGTATTTATAGCTGATACGCATGCGCCAGCGTTTTTTACCACTTGATACCGCGAGCGATAGTAGCCGATCTAATCTCTTTGATACAGACACGAAAGAGAGATGTAAGTAAACTGTGATTCACATATAATATCTAAAATCTTGTTCTCGGTTGAATATGAGATTACCACGGTGAATATAAATAGATTAATTGTAGATTTTATGGTACTTTACTTATTAACAGCATACAGTTATCACAGTTACAAAAAGGATACTTTGTAAATATTAACATAATCAGCAAGGTTATGTAATCCAGGAGCTCTCGTAGGTATTTAAGCTGACACGCAAGCGCCAGCGTCTTTTATCAGCGATAGAAGCCGGTTTAATCTCTTTGATACAGACACGAGAAAGAGAGATATAAGTAAACTGCAATTCACACATCATGTCTAAAATCTGGCTCTCGGTTGAATATTAGATTACCACGGTGAATGTAAATAGATTATTTGTATATTTTATGGTATTTCACTCATTAACAACATACAATCAGCACAGTTACAAGAAAGATACTTTGTATTAGTTAGTTTCACTTTCACTTCATTTACAAGACATGAGTATCGGCAATTGTTGCGGCTCATAGATGGA
Source organism: Ichthyophis bannanicus (assembly GCA_033557465.1). Taxonomy (NCBI): domain Eukaryota; kingdom Metazoa; phylum Chordata; class Amphibia; order Gymnophiona; family Ichthyophiidae; genus Ichthyophis; species Ichthyophis bannanicus. Next base: position 25,406,035 of record CM066031.1, on the reverse strand, counting down.
GTCCCACAGCTTGTTCACTTACAAATAAGGAGTGTGATTATACAACCCTTTTTCTACAATAGTGGTAGACCCCATTTTGATTTTTGAATTTTTTTAAACATCTAGAAACTACACTATCGTGGTTAATGTATTAGAGATTATTTAAACATTCCCACTATGGTTTCTTTGCCTTCAGAATTAAAAAGAGGTTCGTCACTACTAAAGCTTATGCACAATCCTTTGATTTTTAATTTAGTTTAGTCAATGATGGACTTTAAATTTTAAATAGTATTTCAATTAATATTTAAAAAATTCTTCTCACCCTCTTACACCCTTCAGCCAAAAAAGAGGCATCAACTTTAGCACCAATCGGTGTGCTACTATCCTCCCGTACAGTTTATTCAGGTAAATTAGTTCACTCCTGCTCCTTCTCTTTCTCCTCTCCCTTTGGGTTTATATGTTTGGAAGTTTTTCTAGTCATTTAACCTTTAATTTTTATCGTTTTTAACACATTTATGTAATAAGATTAGTTACCAATAGCAATAAATATTTGTCATTGTGGTGGTTTAGCCATGGTCCATCCTGCTTTTGTTGTTTTTTTATGTGGCAAGATTATTATTATTATTTTCTACATTTTTATAGTTTGGAAGTTAAATATGTACCGATATCACTGTCTTTTTTTACAAATGCATTTTATTATTTATTATTCATGATTTATCATTTATTTATTTATGGAAACTGAGGTGGCCTTAGACAAGAAAGTCAATATCAGTTTACAGACATCTAAACCATATAGACAAAGAGAGGGGCTTAGCTAAATGATCATCTTTATCAACCCTTTTATTTAAAATTTATCTCCAACCAATCTGTAGTATCTTCTATAAGTTTAAAGTGGAGTATCACATCTACGCAGATGATATAGCATTATATCTCTCATTTGAAACTGCAAGCCCTAACCTCCATCTGATCATGTATTTATTTAATTGAACTTATATACCGCCTTTCAAGAATCAAAGCAGTTTACAGTAAAACTTGAATAAGAAAAAAATACAATTAACAAATAATAAATTAATTAAAATAAAATACAGAGTAAGTTGAAACAAATGTTAAAAAGTTCTACAAACTAATACATGATGAGTAATACAACTCTCTAAATTAAATTTATTATAATTATATTTAAGAAATTAAATCGCCAAAATAGTCCTTAAATAGAAATGTTTTTAAAAGTTTTCGTAAGCACTTTGGATCATCTGAAGATCTAATTAAAAGAGAAAGTGAATTCCATAAAGAGGGGACAAAAAGAGTAAAAGCTTCTTTGAAGTAGATACACTGCAAGATTTAGATTCAGAGGGAGTAAGCAGCAGGTTCTTAGAGATACTTCTCTGTGTTCTATTATCAGGAATAATTTGGATAACTTCTTTCCAGCACGAGGAGGATTCTGAATGAATTGATTTAAATATTGTATGAATGGCTTTGAATTTCATCCTACTCTCTATAGGAAGCCAATGTAGAAGTTTTAAGATTGGCGTAATAGGCTCTTTAATTGGTACTTGTAGAATAATTCTTGCTACCGTGTTGTGAACTAGTTGGAGCCTATTAATAATTTGCTAAGGAAGTCCCATAAACAAAGTGTTACAGAAATCCAAATGAGGAGATATCATTGTCAGAATTACTGTTCTAAAGTCACTTGGAGATAGGAGTGGTCTTAAATGTTGGAACATTTTTAATTTTGAAAAAATAGCTTTTGTTACATTGCGCGCATGTTTGAAAAAATTGAGTTGTTGATCGAGTATAACACCCAAGTATCTAACTTCTTTTTTAACTTGTATGTTTGCTTCCTTTAAAATTAGTACATCCGGAGGAACAAAAAATTATCTTTTGAAATAAAAAGACTTTCTGTATTGTCAAAATTTAAATACATGTTCTGATCTGCTAGCCAAGTGGTGATATTGCTGAAACTTTCATTTATTGTATTTAATTGTAGCTGCTTGGTATTGAAATGAGTATATAACATAATGTCATCAGCATAAAGGTGATAATAAATGCCATGACTCTTGATTATATTACAAATAGGTCAGTCAGTCTCACTCTACATTGCTTCCTGTTGTGCTCATGTATATTTTTCTCAGCAGCACATCTGTTTGTGTCCCCTGCTTTCTGGAATTCAGATACTGTCCTCATCTCTACTACGTCCACTGTGAATTTATTCCATGTATCTACCACTCTTTCCGTAAAGAAATATTTCCGCATATTACTCCTGAGTCTATCCCCTTTCACCCTCATCCATCAGGTGCTGCAGGACTGCACCCTCGGACCCAGAGCCCCGATCGGCATCACGAAAGAGAGCAGGAGGCTGAAACCCTTCCCGCTGTCCATCTCTAGGCCAATCAGGGCCCACCACAACAACTTAAAAAAAGCAGTGCCATCAGCCACGCCCACACCTGGTGGGCCCTTTGGCATGGCCCTTAGGTGGGGAACGCAGGCAGTTATGCAAAAATCATCTCAACCCAAACAAAAAGCTGACAACACTAAGCCCAACAACCTCGAAAAACCTCAACAACCTCAAAGACCTCACTGCTGACCTCACCCCTATCACAAGCAGACAACCCTCGCCCCACACATCTCATAGACACTTCGGATTGTATTAGGTCACACTTTCATCAAGAAAACAACAAACTGTAAGTACCACTCATCAGAAATGAAACTCACTGCTGAAAGAGCCCCACCCCTACCCTCCTATGATACTACCAAAAAACATAAAACTGCTATAATGCCACACTCATCAACTGCTAAAACTGCCATAAACATACCCTCAACAGCCCTACAATCTCTCCTACTACACATACCTTGCCACCCACACATATGGATGAATCCTCATGAGCATGCCAACAGACGAACCCCTATTTTAATAAGAATTGAAACCAACATTCACACAACTGGCTACCACACCTTACACACACTAATCACTCCTATTAGCATTGGGCTAATCAATGCTAGGTCCATCAGAAACAAGACAAACACCATCATAGACTATATTCAATATCACCCAAACTGACATCCTCTGCATCACCAAATCCTGGCTATAAAGCCCTGACCAGGTCATTCTATCTGAGATCACTCCACGATCCCATACTGCCTTCAACTGCCCACTCACCCACAAGAGAGGTGTGAATAGACCTTAAATTTAAATTTAAAATATCCTGATCTGTAAGCCACAAACCCTGTGACTTAATCATGATAGAAAACAGACACCTAGCCATTTGTCTTACCTACAGAGCCCAAACGCTCCTCCTGATGAGACATCCAACATCCTGAAAGCCATATGTTTCGCCAGCTCTCCTCATAAGTCGCTTATACTACTAGGTGACCTAAACCTGAGCTTTACACCTAGCTGAGAAGAAGCTACTTTCACAAGGCAATGGAATCATTTAACTTCTGCCAAATCCTCAAGGGTTCCTCTCACCGTTCAGGCTCTACTCTGGACCTCATCTTTGTCCCAAAGAATCTTCGCTCACAGCACAGCATAATGACCCCTCTTGCCATACCAATACCCTGTTCAGATCACCATGCTATACACTTCAAGATTCACCTCCCCCAACAAGGAAAATCACAGAGAATACCCCACTCTGAAAGAAGATTTAAAGGATATAACCAAGACTAATTCCTCAAAGATATCCATCCCAGCCTCCCCCAGGACATTGCAGATCCAGATGAGGCAATTAAAACCTGGAACTCCACCATCAATGCAGCAGTGAAGGCTCCTTACCGCCCAAATCTTGGAAAAAGAGAAGAAAGATCTGAATCTGCCCCGTGGTACTCTGATGTAATAAGAGAAAAGAAACAAAAATTTTGCCAGCTAGGGCATAAATGGAAACACAACTGGTCATAAGCTACCCTTCTTCAATACCAGAAAATGCAAAGAGACTACAATGATCTGATCAATAAGCACAAACGAGAATACCACACCAACCTTATCTTTAAAGCCAGCAACAAGCCTTGAAAGCTATTTGAAATTGTCCGCACCCTCATGAAGAATCCATCTCACAAAGAAGACACTATCCATTCCCTAATCTTTGCAGATTTCCTCATCAACAAGAACAAACCACCCTTAAGAACTTCACTGCCAAACACCTCCAACAACTCAACTGCAGAACCCAATGTCAAACACAATGGTACTGATCTGACCCCTGCCCGGTCATGTGGATCAAATCAGTCAAGGACAAAGTTGTTAACTGTATCCATTCCACCATAGGGAGGAGTGGTGTAGTGGTTAGGACAAGGTACTTCAGGCCAGAGGGCCGGGGGTTCAAATCCCTGTGACACCTTGCTGTGAGTTCTAGTTGTTTATTTAATTATTTATTGTTTGTCTAACTGTTTATTTAATTATTTATTGTTTGTCTTAGTGGTGTGCTAGTTCAGCCTTCTCAGCTGTAACTTACCTTGCCTCTCTCAACTAACTGGGCTTTGTGTGGTAGCCAGGTTAACTGTTCATTTTAAATTAAATCTCTCTCCCCAGAACCTGCTGTGTGTTAAACTTTTTTCCTGTCCTAGCCTGCCTGAGTGAATCCTCCCACTCCCCCCCCCCCCCTGCTGAGGTATTGTGTAGCCTTCTTCCTGTTTCCTCCACGTGTACATAGTCTGTTTTAGTTTGCTTTTCTCTGAGCAGAGAAGAGCAGTGCTTTTACAGTGCTCTGCTAGAGAGTGGATATTTGCCTCCTGTGACACCTTGCTGTGAGTTCTAGCTGTTTATTTAATTATTTATTGTTTGTCTAACTGTTTATTTAATTATTTATTGTTTGTCTTAGTGGTGTGCTAGTTCAGCCTTCTCAGCTGTAACTTACCTTGCCTCTCTCAACTAACTGGGCTTTGTGTGGTACCCCCCTCCCCCCTGCTGAGGGTTCAGGACAGGGTACCTTGTAACTGCCCTCTTTAATAAGACTTATCTCCCTCCCTCCCTCCCTCCTCAGCACCCACCCACCCCTGGGGTAATTGTAGTTTTATAGGTACTTGCACATCTTTGAGGAAAGGGGCTGCTCTCAGGTGCAGCTCTTTATCCAAATCAGTCATACACGGAGGACCTGAGATTAATTAATTAAGCTTCAGGTACACAAGGTGTATTAGGGGTATTAGATACACTTTTATTAGTATAAGCATCTACACAAATCCTTACTATATACAGAATTTAAAAGACCTAAACACAAGCTTTAAACTAAGATGCAGACAGAAGTCCAGCAACAAGATGGGGGTTCTCCGGTCTTTTGCATTGAGTGTCACATGTATGATTTTCTCCCAGTTGGTGAGAGGTCTTACGTATGCACTAAGTGCAAGGAGCTCTTTGCTCTCAGGGAACGAGTCCGTTCTCTAGAGGCTAGAGTAGCAGATCTGGAAGACATAAGAAAGACAGAGAAGTAAATGGACGAGACCTACAGGGATATAGTCCTGAAGTCCCACCTCCAGTCTGGCAGCATCCCTGTTGCCATGGAGGAGAGAGGTCACGTGACAGGAGAGCATCACCCTGGTGTGGCAGGAAGTGATCCTGTAACTAGGACCTGTCCTCCAGGTGATGTAAAGCCCTCTCGCACCGAGGACGTTTCTCCAGGGCCATGTCCCCATGAAGGGAGGGTCAGGACAGCTGTTATAGTTGGTGATTCAATAATTAGGAATGTAGATAGCTGGGTGGCTGGTGGACGTGAGGATTGCCTGGTAACATGCCTGCCTGGTGCGAAGGTAGCAGACCTCACGCACCACCTATATAGGATCATAGATAGTGCTGGGGAGGAGTCTGCTGTCTTGGTACATGTTGGTACCAATGACATAGGAAAATGTGGTAGGGAAGTTCTGGAAGCTAAATTTAAGCTTTTAGGTAGGAGGTTGAAATCCAGAACTTCCAGGATAGCATTCTCCGAAATGCTTCCTGTTCCACGTGCAGGACCCAAAAGACAGCAGAGCTCTGGAGTCTCAATGCATGGATGAGACAATGGTGCAAGGATGAGGGTTTTGGATTTGTTAGGAACTGGGGAACATTCTGGGGAAAGGAGGGGCTCTTCCGAAGGGATGGGCTTCACCTTAATCAGGATGGGACCAGACTGCTGGCATTAACCTTTAAAAAAGAGATAGAGAAGCTCTTAAACTAGAAAATAGGGGAAAGCCGACAGTCACCCAGGAGCGCATGGTTCAGACAAAGGTATCCTTGAAGGATACTACCAAAAGCAGTGAGGTTCCAAAAGGGAGTATAATAGCCCAAATGCCTTTGAGTAAGGAGCAGACAGAGCATAAAGATTCCAAATTACCCATGCCTACCAAAAGCCAGATTAATATTAATAAAATACAGTCTCTAAAATGCTTGTATGCCAATGCTAGAAGTCTAAATAATAAGATGGGAGAGTTAGAATGTATAGCACTAAATGAGAGGTTAGATATGATTGCACTCTCAGAGACATGGTGGAAGGAGGATAACCAGTGGGACACTGTGTTACCTGGATACAAACTATATCGTAATGATAGAACTGATCAAATTGGTGGAGGGGTTGCGCTCTATGTTAGAGAGGGCATTGAGTCAGAAAGGATTAAAGTTTTGCAGGGAACATAATTTGCTGTAGAATCTCTATGGATTGAAATTCCATTTATGAAGGGGAAGGTGATGGCAGTGGGAGTATACTATCGACCGCCTGGCCAGAATGAACAAATGGATGATGAAATGCTCAAAGAAATCAAGGAAGCTAACAAAAGTCACAACAGAGTAGTAATAATGGGTGATTTCAATTACCCCAGTATCGACTGGGTCAGTGTCACAGCAGGACAAGCTAAAGAGATAAAGTTTCTAGATGGAACAAATGACTGCTTTTTGGAGCAGCTGGTTCATGAACCGACCAGAGGGGAAGCCATACTGGACCTAGTCCTTAGTGGAACGCCAGATCTGGTGCAAGAAATAAGGGTGTTCGGACCACTTGGCAATAGTGATCATAGTATGATCATGTTTGATTTAATTAGTGGAGGACAGATAGTAAAGGAATCCACAGAACTACCTTTTAACTTTCAAAAGGGAGACTATGATAGAATGAGGAATATAGTTAGGAAAAAACTAAAAGGAGCGGTTCCAAAGGTTAAAGACTTACAGCAAGCTTGGGTGTTATTTAAAAATACTATCCTCGAAGCCCAGACCAGCTGTATTCCACGCATTAAGAAAAGTGGAAGAAAGACCAAAAAACTGCCAGCATGGTTTAAAGGTGAGGTCAGAGAGGCTGTTGCTGCCAAAAAAGCAACCTTCAGGAAATGGAAAAAAGAGCCAAATGATGAAAACTGGAAATAGCACAAGCACTGGCAAGTTAAGTGCAAAGCATTGATAAGGCAGGCAAAGGAATTTGAGAAGAAACTTGCTACGGAAGCAAAAACACGAAATAAAGACTTTTTCAAGTACATTCATAGCAAAAGGCCTGTGAGAGAGTCAATTGGACCATTAGATGATAGAGGGGTAAAAGGGGCAGTAAGAGGAGACAAGGCTATAGCAGAGAGACTGAATGAATTCTTTGCTTCGGTCTTTACTGAGGAAGATGTAGGGATGTTACCCAAGACTGAAGTGGTATTTAAAGGTGATACTGCAGAGGAATTGAGAGAAATATCGCTACACCGGGAAGATATATTACAACTATTTGATAAACTGAATAGTAGCAAATCACCTGGACTGGATGGTATACATCCCAGAGTGTTGAAAGAACTGAAATATGAGATTGCAGACCTGATATTGGTAAGCTGTGAACTTTCATTAAAATCATCTGTAATACCTGAAGATTGGAGGGTTGCCAAAGTAACACCAATTTTTAAAAAGGGTTACAGGGGTGACCCGGGAAATTACAGACCGCTGAGCCTGACGTCAGTACCAGGGAAAATGGTAGAAACCATCATAAAGAACAAAATTACACAGCATGTAGATAGTCATGGCCTAATGGGAGACAGCCAACATGGCTTTAGACAAGGAAGATCTTGTCTTACTAATCTGATATGTTTTTTTGAAGGTGTGCATAAACAGGTAGACAAAGGTGAGTCGGTTGATATAGTGTATCTGGACTTTCAGAAAGCTTTTGACAAGGTCCCCCATCAGAGACTTTTGGCGAAGCTAAAAAGTCATGGGATAGGAGGCAGTGTACTATTGTGGATCGGGAACTGGTTAAAAGATAGAAAGCAGAGGGTAGGGCTAAATGGCCAATATTCCCAATGGAAAAAGGTGAATAGTGGAGTACCCCAGGGATCTGTACTGGGTCCGCTACTTTTTGGCATATTCATAAATGACCTGGAAAAGGGAATAACTAGTGAGGTTATCAAATTTGCAGATGACACAAAACTGTTTAAAGTTGTTAAAACCCAAGAGGATTGTGGAAAACTGCAGGAGGATCTGGATAAATTGGAAGATTGGGCATCCAAATGGCAGATGGATGTGGACAAGTGCAAAGTTATGCACCTAGGAAAGAACAACCCACACTATAGTTACACGATGCAAGGCTCCACAAGAGAAACCACCACCCAGGAAAAAGATTTAGGAGTCATCGTGGATAACATGTTAAAACCCTCCGCCCAGTGTGCAGCGCCGGCCAAGAAAGCAAATAGAATGCTAGGTATCATAAGGAAAGGGATGGAGAATAAAACAAAGGATATTATAATGCCTCTGTATCGCTCCATGGTACGACCGCACCTTGAATATTGTGTGCAATTCTGGTCACCGTATCTTAAAAAGGACATAGCGTTATTAGAAAAAGTACAGTGAAGAGCCACCAAATTGGTGAAGGGGATGGAAGGCTACTCCTATGAAGAGAGGCTAAAAAGGTTAGGGCTCTTTAACCTGGAAAAGAGACGGCTGAGGGGAGATATGATAGAGGTCTATAAATTAATGAATGGAGTGGAACGGATAAATGTGGATCAATTGTTTACGCTATCAGAATATAGAAAGACTAGGGGACATGTAATGAAGCTACAGGGTAAACTATTTAAGACAAATAAGAGAAAATATTTTTTCACTCAACGTGTAATCAAACTCTGGAATCTGTTACCGGAGGATGTAGTAAGGGCTGTTAGTATAGCTGGGTTTAAAAAAAGTTTGGACAAGTTCCTGGAGGAAAGGTCCATAAACCACTATTAAAAAGGGACCCAGGATATCAATGCTTGACCCAGTACAAGCATTGTGGAACCTGTGTCTTTTGGGGATATTGCTAGGTACGTATGACCTAGATTGGCCACTGTTGGAAACAGGATACTGGGCTTGATGGACCTCGGTTTGACCCAGTATGGCATGTCTTATGTTCTTATCCCACTTGGGGACAGCAATCTCAGGCTGGAGGGTCTGGGATTTCTAGTCCTATAGGCACTCCTTGTGGTCTTGGGCAAGCCACTTAACCCTCCATTGCCCATGTTCCCTGTAAGTATTAGCGTATGTGTCTCATATCCCCTCTTGTTAAATGTATCCCCCAATTGACCGGTTTGACCCGGTGAAAAGCGGGATATAAATACAGCTAAATAAAATAAATAAATAAATAAATAATAAGCTCATCCCTATCTCAAGAATACATGCCCCCTGCTCTCAAACAAGTTAACATCTGACTCATCCAAAAAAAACAATTCAACAACAGCTCTGATCCTGCAACTTTCCGCCCTCTTTCCAGCCTGCCCTTTCTATCCAAAATAATTTAAAAGGTGGAGCAGAGACAACTGCAAGACCACATTGACCTGTATGCTCCTCTGGCTCCACACCAATATGAATTTCATCCTAAGCATAGTGTTGAGACCCTCCTCATACACCTATTCAACATACAGTACACCTAAGAGGAATTAACAACATAAAAAAATGGATTCCTACTTGTCTTTGTTGACATCTCCAAGGCCTTTGAAACGGTATCACACAGCATCCTCTTAAACCGACTAACATTGGACTTCACAGCACAACTGGTTCCAATCCTACCTTAGCGACAGACAACAAAAGGTCAAAGTTGGTTCCAAACACCTCCACTCTGTTCAACACAACACAGGGAGTCCTGCAAGGGTCTTCCCTGCCTTCTCTCCTCTTCAACATCTACTTACAACCAGTTTGCCTTGACTATCTTGAAGATAAGAAACAACTTACCAGCCAGAATTGTACAGGAACTGATATGCACAAAATTATACAGCAAACCTAAGAGACAGAGCACCATTTCAACTCCTAGTTCTTACACCAATGAAGAGGGCTCTTTCATTAGCAGCACCCGCCATCTTGAATTCTCTCCTAGAGAAGATCAGGACAACCAAGGACTGAAAGGACTTCAGAAAACATCACAGAACCTTCCTTTTCACCAATCACTTCAGAGACAATACCTAATTCTTCCCCCTCATCTCACATGCCTAAAACAATATCTAACCCTTGTACATATGTTGCAATATATATGCTTTGTCTCTGTGCAAACCCTACATGTCACCCCTACCTAAGTTTACACATTGAGTTCTCTGTAATGTTTGTTTTAATGTAAATCATTTTGAATGTACCAGAAGGTGGTATAAAAAAATGTGTTAAATAAATAAATAAAATAAATTGTCCCCTCATTGCAGAGCTTCATTTCAATCGAAATATGCTCTCCTCCTGAGCATTTATGCCATGGAGATATTAAAACATCTCTGTCATATCTCCTCTCTCCCATCTTTCCTCCAAAGTATTACTACTGCTACTCCTCGATACCCTGTCCTTGCTTGGTTTTAAGGGCTCTGTACTGTCCTGGTTCTCTTCTTATCTCTCCTATCACTCTTTCAGTGTTTGTTCTAATGGATTCTCCTCTGCTGCTATCCCACTTTCACTTGCTGTACCCAGGGGCTGCCCAAGGGGGGTGCGGGGCCATGTGCGGAGACTCGGTGCGGGGCCTCATTTGCATAAGTGGCCTTATTTGCATAAATATTTGCATAATGTTACCATACACTAACTTTTAGTAAACATGTCTCTTAATGAGTGTATGGATAAAGAAAGACTAAAAGATTTCTACATTACTATAATCCAGTGCCAACCGCCAGGCACATTAGGAACTACTACAAACGCTGCCCATTTAGAACCCATTAATATACACCCAAAGGAATCAACTCACAAAATCCCAAAATCAAATCTTGATTCCACTCATAGCACTTCCTGGAACTTATACTTAAATGCTTATTCAGCACACGTGCTCCCACATTCCCAAAACTTCAATTGGTTCTCCCTTAAGGACAGACCAGCAAATGGCCTGTGGCCATTGCGATTTTTGTGCTACCACGCTAGAAGGCTTGCTTTGGGAAGATCCTCATACAGGTACGCAATATCGATCACAGCGTCTTTCGGATTGTTACACGGAGTTTGTTATTTATTTGCTCGTCTGTCCTTGCAATTTCATATATGTGGGAAGTACATTTCGCCCCGTCAGAAAAAGATTACAGGAACATCGTTCTCGGATAAATCGGCGACAAGAAGGAGCCCCGGGGGTGCAACACTGTCAACAGTTAGGTCATTATTTCACCGATTTAAGGTGGCGAGTGTTGGAAGTGGTCCTCGATCCCTTTCGTGGAGGGGATCGTCGAGCCCGACTTCATTGGCGTGAACAGTATTGGATTTATCAATTGGCCTCTATGACACCACAGGGAATGAATGCGGAGATTGACTGGTGGGGTTTGTGTGTTCAATAAAGTTAGTGAAAGTTTTGAGCGGTGGATTTCCTCTGACGTCACGCTATTGGGGCATTTATTGGAACTCTGAGTAATGGGGTTCATTAGCCTGATGAAGAGCTGAAGGAATGATACGCGGCTTGAAACACTACTAGTGTCGCGGGGACCCCAGGACAAGGGGCATTGGGAAGGAATGCCACGATCGTTGGTGGAGCTGGATCCATTTGTTTGGGTGAGTGGTTGAGAGTTTGCTGCGCTCCAGCCGACGAAATTCTCCTTCCATTACTTCGAGGAAGCTAAGTAATTTTTCCTCTACTTCAAGTTAGTCGTTTTTAAAGGACTTGGACTGATTAAGTGGTTGGTTTATCAGCTGAGAACTAACTTCCTAATTCCCACTGAATTTTACATAAGTGGGTACTGACAGCGACTGGTGTCGTGGGGTCAGGTTTTTATAGCCAATGGGAGGCTTTATTCAAAGCGATTAAAATGGAGGGCTCACTCCGAGAATGGGATGATTCCCTTTCAAGGTGAGCGATCCGACAAAAATTTGAATTACCTTTTTCACATAAGGGAGAACCAATTGAAGTTTTGGGAATGTGGGAGCACGTGTGCTGAATAAGCATTTAAGTATAAGTTCCAGGAAGTGCTATGAGTGGAATCAAGATTTGATTTTGGCATTTAGAACCCATAGCAAACCCACCGTATCCTGACAGCATTACCAGGACTCACAAAGCACCATACCCTACCTATCAAAAGGCAACACTGCAAATATTAAACCAATACATTTCAGAGAATACTGGGGAAAGAGAACAAGTGGCAACATCAAATAGGAATTACATAAACAGAATACCTCAGCTCAGTTACACATGCAGAACATAGACCATCACCAAACAAGGAATCACAATTTAGAAACAGGAAGGCAATAATTAAACTGGGAACCCCAAAAGCCAAACTTGGAATGTACAACACTGTAGAAATAAAACTATAAATTAATTTCCTCTTGTACCAAACAAAGCGCAGAAGTTAATGATGCACATTTCCCAGAGCTTTCATATTCCAGTTAATAAATTCAAAATAAAGAGATATCTTTCTACCTTTTGTGCATTTATTTCAGTTGCAATTGGTCCAGCCACTTTTTTCTGGTTTCTTCATGTTTTCTGCTAACTCTCCATCATCTGCTGTCCATTTGTCCTTTCTTCTCTCTTCTAGTTTTTTTTTCCATTCTCTCTCTCTACATCTGCTTTAACATACTAATCTTTCTCCTTTTGCTCTTTCCTCATTCCTATTTCATCCACACAAATTTTACCCCTCCATCCTCAATCCCCACTTACTCTCCCAATACCTGGCCAATTGTAGATTTTTCATCCCTCCTACACAAAATATTTTTCCCCTCTCCATTTTACTCTCCCAGCCCCATCCCATTCTAATCCTCCCCCGACATCAGCTCCCTTCTAGTCCCAGTCTCACCAAGCATCCATTCCCTTCTAGTCCCTGCATAAGCCCTTTTCCAGTCCTAGCTCCCCCATCCATTTCTAGTCCAAGTCCCTTCATCAGCTCATTTCCAATCCTAGCCCCCCATCAGCCCATTTCTAGTCATTTCCTAGCCCCACCATCAGCCCATGTCAAATCATAGCTCCCCTCCACTCAGCCCAATTCCAGTCCAAGCCCCCCCATGAGCCTACTTCCAGTTCTAGCCCCTCCATGAGTCCATTTCAATTCAAGCCCCCACCACAGCCCATTTCCAATCTTAGCTCCCCCCAACAGCCCATTTCCAGTCCTATCCTAGCTGTTCCATCAGCCCATTTTCAGTCCTAGCTCCCTTCCCTCACAGCCCATTTCCATTCCAAGCCCCCTCCCCATCAGCTATTTGCAGTTCAAGCCTCCCCTTCCACTCAGCCCATTTCCAGTCCTAGCAACCCCCAACCCATTACCAGTCCTAGCCCCGTCAACTTCCAGTCCTAACCCCCATCACCCCATTTTCAGTTTAAGCCCCCCCTATAACCCATTACCAGGCCTAACCCCCCATCAGCCCACTTCCAGTCCTAACCCCCCATCAGCCCATTTCCAGTCAGCTCCCCATAGCCCATTGCCAGTCCTAAACCCCCCATCAGCCCACAGCCCATTACCAGTCCTAACCACATCAGCCCACCTCAAGTCCTAACCCCTCCCCATCATCCCATTTCCTGTCCTAGCCCCCCAATAGCCCATTATCATTACTAACCCCCCCATAGCCCATTACCAGTCCTAACCCCCCCATCAGCCCACTACCAGTCTTAACCCTCCCCATAGCCCATTACCAGTCCTAACCCCCCCATAGCCCATTACCAGTCCTAACCCCCATCACCCCATTTCCAGACAGCCCCCATCAGCCCACAGCCCATTGCCAGTCTTAACCCCCCTAGCCCATTGCCAGTCTTAACCCTACCCCCCCAGCCCTTTGCCATTATTAACCCCACCCCCCCCCCATCCCCCATGGCCAGTTTTAACCCCCCCCCCCCGCCTACTGCCAGTCTTAACCCCCCCCCCCAGCCCATTGCCAGTCCTACTCCCCCCCCCCCCGGCTCATGGCAATTTAAAAATAGAAAAAAAGCTGGCCGCTGCCGCCGCGGCAGCATGGAGTGTCCCACGGGGCCCCCTCTGCCCGGCTGAACTCTCCCGATGCGGCTGAGCCCCTCTGCGCCGGCTTGCAGATACACGAAGGGAGAGTGTCTCCCTCGCATCTCGGTTAAGCCCGCAGGGGCAGATGGGAAATTTCCCATCAGCCCCTGCGGGCTTAACAGAGACGCGAGGGAGACACTCTCCCTTCGCGTATCTGCAAGCCGGCGCAGAGGGGCTCAGCCGCGCCGGGAGAGTTCCGCCGGGCAGAGGGAGCCCCGCGGGACACTCCATGCCGCCGCCGCGGCAGTGGCCAGCTTTTTTTTTTTTTTATTTAATTAAGAAAAAAAAAGCAGAATGTTCTTTGCGCGGGGCCCCCCGAAACGCGGGGCCCTGTGCAAAAAACATTCTTGCTCAATGGACGGGCCGGCCCTGGCTATACCCAAAGGATCTGTCTTGGGTACACTCCTTTTCTCTTTCTATACCCAGTCCCTTGGTGCACGCTTCTCCTCCCATGGTTTTGGTAACATCTTTACGCTGATGACTCTCAGATCTACCTCTCTATACCTGAAAACTCTACAGCAATCCAGGCCCGGATTTGTGCCTGCCTTTCTGACATTGCTGCTTGGATGTCTCAGTTGAAATTGGACATGGCCAAAACTGAGTTTCATATTTTCTCTCTAACCCTTGTCTCCCCTACCTCTCTTCTCAGTCTCTGAGGATAATAAAACACGTCATCTCTTCAACACTCTGCTGCACAGCTAATCTTCCGCCAGCCTCGTCATGCTCATATTACCCCTCTTCTCAAGTCACTTCATTGCCAAACTACTACTCCTGCTAACATATAAGTGCATTCACTCTGCAGCTCCTCACTACCTCTCCTCTCTTTTTCTCTCCCTACACCCCTCCTCGGGATTGGCCACTCTGGAAACAGGATACTGGGCTTGATGGACCTTGGTCTGACCCAGTATGGCATATCTTATGTTCTTATGTTGAATAGCGCGGTATAAAAGAAATGTAAATAAATAAATAAATAAACCCTCTTCTATCTATGCCCTTCTCTTCAATTGCTAACTCCAGACTTTGCTCCTTTTGCCTTGCTACGCCTTATGCCTGGAATAAACTATCTTAGTCTGTATGTCTGACACCTTCACTGGCCCTTCTCAAATTGAGGCTCAAAACTCATCTCTTCGCTGCCGCTTTTGTAGGTTGAGTCACCTGATCTCCTTTGTGTTTCCTTACTATTCCCCATAGCTGTATCCCATGTCTACAGCTACTGTGTTATCTGTTTTGACTAGATTTTAAGCTATGTCGAGCAGGGACTGTCTTTTACATGCGTCTGTGCAGCGCTGCGTATGTCTTGTAGTGCTATATAAATGTTCAGTAGTAGTAGATGAGGGTTGCAGTAGTTTGTGTAGAAAGGAAGGGACAGATGTTTTTGATGTTGTTATAGAGAAAGAAGCGACAGATTTTAGCTATTTTTTGGATGCTGCAGAGAAAGAGAGAGCAGAGTCAAAGATGGTATGGAAGGGCAGAAGGGAGAGGCCGTATGGTCTTTATCTGATGTCATGTTTTTTGTTTACATATAGAAGGTGTCTTGAATACTGGCCAGTAATTTGTAATTATTTAATTTTAATGCAAATTGCTTTGCTCTTTTGTGTGAAAGGAGGGACATCAAGAGATCATGAAATGAAGTAAGAAATTAACTTTCTTTCTCCCTCTGTCATATTTATTTATTTATTTTTGTTTTTTATATACCACGCTCTTTAAAATCAGTGCGGTTTACAGATAACATTTGAGCATCTCAATAATCACAGCTGATTGGTCAGAGATTTGGGATAATCCCAGAGCAGGGATTTTGGGATAAAGAGACCCAGAAATACATATCTCTGTGATCCCAACATATGATTAATGCCTTCTTTTTATGTCCAGCAGGTGACGGGGTCACACAGGAAAAGAAGAGAGAGGAGAAGAGAGAAGAATGGGGAAACTCTTTCACACACGAGGTGCACCCAGCACTCCACCTATACTCTCACATGCAAGAGAGACATTTTCCATGTACTGAGTGTGAGAGCGGCTTCAATCATAGCAATTGCATAAGAAGCCAGCTGAAAACACAAATAGCCGAGGGAACTACCCCAACAGAGAGGCCTTCTACATCTTATAATAGTCCTGAATGTGGAAGAAATGTCGCTCTTAAGAAATCCGTAACAATGCACCATAAAATCCACAGGAGTAAGGAAAGATTTCAATGCACTGAATGTGAGAAATCTTTCCACAGCAGCTCACAACTTGTGGAGCATCTTAGCAACCACATGGGGGAGGAACCTTTTAGTTGTACTAAATGTGGGAAATGTTTCCACAGAAAAGCAGAACTAGTGAGGCATCACAGAATCCACACAGGGGAGAAGCCTTTTAGTTGTACTGAATGTGGGAAATGTTTCCTCACGAAAACAGAACTAGTGAAGCATCATAGAACCCACACAGGGGAGAAACCTTTTAGTTGTACTGAATGTGGGAAATGTTTCCTCACGAAAACAGAACTAGTGAAGCATCATAGAACCCACACAGGGGAGAAACCTTTTAGTTGTACTGAATGTGGGAAATGTTTCCTCACGAAAACATATCTAGTGAGGCATCATAGAACCCACACAGGGGAGAAGCCTTTTCGTTGTACTGATTGTGCGAAATGTTTCCACAGAAAAGCAGAACTAGTGAGGCATCATAGAACCCACACAGGGGAGAAGCCTTTTAGTTGTACTGATTGTGGGAAATGTTTTCACACAAAAGCAGAACTAGTGAGGCATCACAGAATCCACACCGGGGAGAAGCCTTTTAGTTGTACTGATTGTGGGAAATGTTTTCACACAAAAACAGAACTAGTGACGCATCATAGAACCCACACAGGGGAGAAGACTTTTAGTTGTACTGAATGTGGGAAATGTTTCCTCATGAAAACACATCTAGTGACGCATCATAGAACCCACACAGGGGAGAAACCTTTTAGTTGTACTGAATGTGGGAAATGTTTCCTCATGAAAACACATCTAGTGACGCATCATAGATCCCACACAGGGGAGAAACCTTTTAGTTGTACTGAATGTGGGAAATGTTTCCTCACCAAAACACATCTAGTGACGCATCATAGAACCCACACAGGGGAGAAACCTTTTAGTTGTACTGAATGTGGCAAATGTTTCCCCATAAAAGCACATCTAGTGCTGCATCATAGAACCCACACGGGGGAGAAACCATTTAGTTGTACTGAATGTGGCAAATGTTTCCCCAGTAAAGCACAACTAGTGCTGCATCATAGAGCACACATGGGGGAGAAACCATTTAGTTGTACTGATTGTGGGAAATGTTTCCCCAGAAAAGCAGAACTAGTGAGGCATCATAGAGCCCACACAGGCTAGAAAAATTTCAGTTGTACTGAATTTGGGAAATGTTCCCCAGAAAAGCAGAACTAGTGCAGCATCATACAACCCATACAGAAGAGAAACATGAACTACGATTAACAACAGACATCAAGGACTTTCGGAAGCAGCTCAAGACGACTCTCTTCATCGAACACTACGGGGATGTCACAGAAACTGCTTGCTAGTCAGCACCACAGTACCAAAGACCAACCCCCTCCCCTTCCCCCATGTACATAGTATTGTATAATAGCACACGCTGTAAATAGCTCAACAAGAATCTACGACATCATAATACACACGCACCCACTGTTTCACAGCATGCAGACAAAAACATTATTTGTTGATTGTTTGTTTGTACACTGCTTTGATTGAAGGAGAAGGCGGTATAGAAATCCTTTTAAATAAATAAATAAATACATAAAATTTTAGTTTTACTGATTGTGGGAATGTCTGTCACGAAAACACATCTAGTGCGGCATCACAGAACCCACACGGGGAAAGAAAAATCTTTTAATTGTACTGAATGTGGGAAATGTTTCCTCTCGAAAGCAAATCTAGTGACGCATCATAGAATCCACATGGGGGAGAAACCTTTTAGTTGTACTGAATGTGGGAAAAGTTTTGTTACAAAAACACAACTAGTACTGCATCATAGAACCTACACAGGCAAAAAACCTTTTGGTTGCACTGATTGTGGGAAATGTTTCCCCAGAAAAATCCAACTAGTGCTGCATCATAGAACCCACACAGGCAAAAAACCTTTTGGTTGCACTGATTGTGGGAAATGTTTCCCCAGAAAAGTACAACTAGTGCTGCATCATAGAACCCACACAGGGGATACATCTATTATATGTGTACTGAATGTAGGAAGTCTTTCTTCAGAAGAGTCAACTAATGCTGCATCAGAGCACCCACACAGGGTAGAAACATTTTCATTGTACTGAATGTGGGAAATATTTCTTCACAAAAGCACAACTAGAGCAGCATCATAGAACCTACATGGGGCAGAAACCTTTTAGTTGTACTGAATGTGTGAAATGTTTCTTCACAAAAGCAAAACTAGTGCGGCATCATTGAACCCACACAGGGGAGAAACCATTTTGTTGTACTGATTGTGGGAAATGTTTTCTCTCAAAAGCAAATCTAGTGACGCATCATACAATCCATACCGGGGGAGAAACCTTTTAGCTGTACTGAATGTGGTAAATGTTTCATCAGTAAAACACAACTAATGCTGCATCATAGAACCCACACAGAGGAGAAACCGTTTAGTTGTATTGAATGTAGGAAATATTTCTACTGGAACTCAGAGCTAGTGAGGCACTCTAAAACCCACAATGGGAAGAGACCTTTAGTTGAATGAAATGTGGGAGATATTTCTGCACAAAATGAAGACTAGTGAGGCATCATGGAACTCACACTGGGGAGAATAAACTGATATACTGGTAGTCTTGAATAATATCTAAATGACATTGATAATAGAGGTGTCTGTTCCATGTGATTATTCTCTGAATTGTAATGAGAGGCAGAAGATCTTGAAGTATTAAGAAGTGCAGTCAGAGATCAGGAAAATGTGGCAGAAAGATCCGGCATAAGTGGTGAGGAGAGCGGATGTGCCTGAGAGGGCTCTGCCATTTTACCCCTCTATAAGTTGTACGGTTGACCGACGATCAACTATGGACCTCAAGGACTTCAGGAAGAAGGCCACAATTCTGTGCTTCATTGAACAGTATAGTCCTATGTCCTCTGCTACCTACCAACCCACGATCAACTATAGACCTCAAGGACTCCAGGAAGCAGCCCAAAACTATTCTCTTCATTGTACACTATAGTCCTATGTCGTATGCTACCTACCAACCCACGTGACCCCCACTGTACCCCCCTACCGTCCCTGTATATAACCACTTATACATAGCTCATCCTGTAAATAGCACACCAAGAAATCATCACTTCCACTCCGTGTTAACACTGCATGCCTACCCCTACTGACACTGATTTTTGTTTGTTTGAAGTGTAAACCGCTTTGATTTCATGACAAAGCTGTATATAAATCCTTTTAAATAAATAAAATAAAATAAGTTGGATAATTAAATAACAGGAATTCTACCCTCCTCCACAGGGAGAACTGAGATGCCGAAAGTAGTGAAAATCAAGCCATCAAAGCCAATTGCGGAGTTTATGCCTCTAAAACTAAATCGGGAGGAAATGCGGTAGTGGGACTACAGGGTCCGTCCTTGCCGGCCTTTTTGATGGCCAGTGCAGGAGAAGCGAATGAAGGTGAGATGGACCTTCTGACCATATTACAGGAAATCAGAGACTCTAAAACAGAAATTGTAGAAAAAGTGTTTAACAAGATTGAGGAAAAGTTTGCGGCAGTTGGGGTGTGGT
Source organism: Ichthyophis bannanicus (assembly GCA_033557465.1). Lineage (NCBI taxonomy): Eukaryota > Metazoa > Chordata > Amphibia > Gymnophiona > Ichthyophiidae > Ichthyophis > Ichthyophis bannanicus. The sequence goes on along the minus strand of CM066031.1, from coordinate 25,386,014 downwards.
TCGAGGAGGCAGAAACAAGGATCGGGAACACGGAGGATGCCCAGGCACAGATGGGGAAGGAAGTTTCCCGCCTTCAGCAACAATTGGGATGGCTGCAAAGTAAAGCCGAAGAAATGGAAAATAGAGAGGATCTTCGGGATCCCGGAGGGAGAGGAAGGACAAGACGCACTAGTTTTTGTAAAAGGGTTCCTTGAGCACTGCTTCCCGGGATGCCCCTCAGTTGTGCTATTTGAAATACAGAGAATGCACTGGGAGCTTATTATTAAGCAGAGAGAAACCAGCTAGCATGACAGGAAGACATTGTCATAATTCAAGATAAAGTCAAGGTTAAAAGCTAACGTCCTGCGCCTAAGGGCCATGCCAAAGGGCCCTTCGGTGTGGCCCTTTGGTGTAGCCCCTAGGCGCGGGCCCGCAAGGCGTGGGCACGCTTGATGGCGGCAGCTGATGAACGGTAGGAAGTCTCCTCCCCCAGCCCTGATTGGAGTAGGCAGGTTAGCCAGAGAATGCCCCGCTCACGATCGAGTAATGGGCTGCTTGATGTGATCAGAGCTTAGGCCTCACCCTTAAAATAATACCAGGCATCAGGCTTTGATTGTCAAACTACTGAGGTTTCAGGACAGAACACATTATTAGGCTGACTAGGAGAACGGGCCATGTGATGTACAAGACGTGAAGGGTGTTTGTATTCCTGGACTTGGCAGCGGAAGCCATGAGGAGGCGTAGAGATCTTCTCCGGTTGAAGGAGAATCTGACACAAAAAGGAATACAAATGGCTGTATGGTAACCAGCCCACATTGTTCTGCTGCAGAAGGGTGGAAAGAGGTTTTTTAACAGTGTGGAGGCTCTTGAAAAGCATTTAAGGCAGAGTAACCAGGGCCGGAGCAGCTAGGGGCAGATGGTGAGCAGGACGATGGAGGTGCGGCGTGAAGGTCAGTGATGGACACAACCGGTGGAGAACGGCAGTGGCGGAAGTGAAGAAGGCACTCATTATAATATAGCAAGTTTAAAATGCATATAACGTTTAGTTGGAGGAAAATGTAAGTTCTGAGCTTTGGAAGCCATGGCAGGGGAAATGATAAAAAGTGGAAACAGAGGTAATCAACAATGGAGGTGGAGGAGAGGGGTATTAACAGTTTTAAGTTGTTACATGTTTTTGGTGTGGCCTGGTGTTGATCTGCTGGTAAGAGGGAGGGACGAGGGTAAAGATGGCAACTACGGAAGTCCTAGGGGGGTATGTTTTTGCCTCATGGAATGTCCGGGGGATTCACAGCCCCATTAAAAGGAAGCAAATTCTAGGGTGTTTGACCGAAGTAAGGGCTGACTTTGTGCTTCTTCAGTAAATGCATCTAACTAGAGAGGAGCACAAGAAATTGAAAATGGCAGGGTATATTCAGATTTATTGCTCAGCATATAATACAAAAAAAGAGGGGTGGTGATTCTTATTCATAAGAGGGTTCCTTTCATTCTAGGAGAGGTGGGGGGATGCCTAGGGGAGAGTGGTCTGGGTAATTGGCAGGGTTGATCAGACGCTGGTGTCAATATTGAATATTTATGCGCCGAATGGACCCAAAAGCACCTTTTATCGGCAGGCGATGCAAGGATTTGTGAAGGCGGCCAGGGGAAATTGGGCGGTTGGGGGGGGGATCTCAATTGAACTTTTGGAAGGAAGGATAGGTCAAATTAATCAAATAAGCTCCACGGGAAGGAGGGGAGGGAATTGAGGAGATGCATTATAAAGTGGGACCTGGTGGACCTGTGGCAGGTGGAGAATGTTCACAAAGAGGATATTCATGTTTTTCCCCCAGATCAGGAACGTATTCTGGGATTGATGACATTCTGGGCCAAAGGAAACAACTGGGAGTTCTGAGTAAGATGCAGTTACATCTTCTTACACTATCTGATCATGGGATGGTAACTTGCAGGTGGGCACCGGTGGGAGGGGGGGGGGAGGCAATGCACACAAGGTCTGGAGGGCTAGTGCTTCCCTATTGCAGAATAAAGAGGTTCGTAGAGGGTTGAGAGCTGCATGGAAGGAGTTTCTTCTTACAAATGATGTGGGTGGGGTGCGGGGGGTCGTGCTGTGGGATGCAGGGAAGGCATATATGAGAGGCATGATCATATAAATGAGGGCAAGATAGAGGAGAGAAAGACAGAAGGAACAGGACAGGTTAGCAAAGTTGATTAGTGAGCTCCAATCGGAACATAGTTTAAAAGGGGGGAGAAAGGTGTTTCAGGAACTGTGAGGGTGAGGGCGCTGGATAATGCGCTGGATACTGAGAGGATGGAGAGTCTGTTGAGAGCTACTAAGAGGAATTATATGGAGAGTGGAAATAAAGCGGAAAGGCTGTTGGCGTGGCAACTGCGGAAGTGGAGGGCGGAGAGAACGGTTGCAGAGATAGCCCAAGCGGAAGGGGGCAAGGTGTATGTGAATGCAGATATCTGTGAGGAGTTCAGGAAGTTTTATGAGAAGCTGTATAGTACAGAGGGAGAGGGAGATGATGGTCAGATAGTTAGATATTTGGAGGGGATGAATCTGCCTAGGTTAACGGAGGAAGAGGCCCAGGCCTTGGGATGAGTAGTGCAACCATTGGAGGTGATGGAGGCAATAAAGGCCCTTCCTCGGGGGAAAGCGGCAGGAGCGGACGGCCTTCCTGCAGAGTATTATCAAGCTATTGCATTGCAGGTTGCCTCCTTACTAGCTAGAATTTTCTCAGGTGCTCTTAGGGGAGAATGGTTCCCTAGAACGTTCGAGATGGGGAACATAATCATTCTCCCTAAAGAAGTGAGGCCGAGAGACCAGTCTGAGAATTACATAGTAACATAGTAAATGATGGCAGATAAAGACCAGCATGATCCATCTAGTCTACCCAGCACGATGGCAAGAGTCAGTGCACCTGACGCTCCATGCAGACCAACCCTCCCCATGTCCCTGTTTAGGGGTGAACCCACGGCTCCATGCAGGACACCCCTATTTGTTGAGAAATTAGATGGTTCAGTTTATTTTGATTTTATCCCGTTGCTGTAAAGGGATCCACTATGTCTGTTCCATGCCATTTTGAATTCCGTCACCGTGTTTGCCCCCACCACTTCCATTTGGAGGGCATTCCAAGCATCCACCACCCTTTCCGTGAAAAAGTATTTCCTGACATTGCCTTTCAATTTACCACCTTGCAGCTTCCTGTTGTGCCCTCTAGTTTTACAGCTTCCCCGCCTTTGGAAGAGGTTTGTTTGTTCATTATATCCCTTTAAGTATTTAAAGGTCTGAATCATATCTCCCCTGTCCCTCCTCTCCTCCAAAGTGTACATGTTTAGGTCTTCAAATCTCTTCTCATAAGGCTTCTGACGCAGGCTCCAAATCATTTTGGTTGCCTTCCTCTGAACAGCTTCCAGTCTTTTTACATCCTTTGCAAGATACGGTCTCCAAAACTGAACACAGTATTCCAAGTGAGGCCTCACCAGTGACTTGTACAGTGGCATAAGTACCTCTTCCTTTCTGCTGGTGATTCCTCTTTGTATGCAGCCCAACATCCTCCTGGCTTTTGCCACCACCTTGTCGCACTGTTTTGCCATCTTGAGATCTTCAGAAATAATAGAAACATAGAAACATAGAAATATGATGACAGAAAAAGACCACATGGCCTATCTAGTCTGTCCTTCCATAACAACTACAACAGTCCCCTTTTTACCTTTAGAGATCCTCTGTGTTTGTCCCATGCTTTTTTGAATTCAGTTACTTTCCTCATCTCTACCACCTCCACTGGGAGACTATTCCACGGATCCACTACTCTTTCCGTAAAGAAATATTTCAGCATATCACTCCTGAATCTATCTCCCTTCACCCTCATCCCTTGTCCCCTCGTATCAGAACTTGCTTTCAATTGAAAGAGGCTCTTTCCCTGAACATTTATGCCTTGGAGGTATTTAAACATCTCAATCATATCACCTCTATCCCGCCTTTCCTCTAAGGTGTACATTTTAAGATCCTTCAGTCTGTCCTCATATGCTTTACACCAAGGTCTTTCACACTAATCACACCAAGGTCTTTCTCCTGATCTGTGCACAGCAACCTCTCGCCCCCTATTGCATACATTTCCCCTGCATTTCTGCTACCCAAGTGCTTGACTCTGCACTTCTTCGCATTAAATCTTAATTGCCAAGCATTTGACCATTCTTCCAGCTTTTGTAGATCTTTCCTCATGTTAACCACTCCCTCGGGGGAGTCTACTCTGTTGCAAATTTTCGTGTCATCTGTAAAAAGACAGACTTTTCCATTCAGCCTTCAGCAATATCACTCACAAATACATTGAACAGTGCCGGGCCCAGGACCAACCCCTGGGGCATCCCGCTAATACCTTCCCTTCATCCGAGTGAGCTCCATTTACCATCACCCTCTGTCATCTGTCAGTCAACCAATTTCTGATCCAATTTACCATCTTAGGATCCATCCCCAAGTGACTGAGTTTATTGATAAGCCTCCTATGAGGAACAGTATCAAAGGCTTTGCTGAAATCCAGGTAGATGACACCCAGTCAAAGAACTCAATCAGATTTGTTTGGCCAGGTCTTGCAACCTGTTGGTTTTGAGAAAGTTCACTATTCGCTCTTTCAGGAGCGCCTCCATGACTTTTCCCACCACCGAGGTAAGGCTCACAGGCCTGTAGTTTGACACTTCTTCCCTTTCACCACTTTTGTGTAGAGGTACGACATCAGCCATTCTCCAGTCCTGAGGAACCTCTCCTGTTTCCAAGGATCTGTTGAAAACATCCTTTAATGGTTCTGCAAGAACCTCCCTGAGCTCTTTCAGTATCCTGGGATGTATCCCATCTGGTCCCATGGCCTTGTCCACTTTCAGTTTTGCAAGTTGTTCTAACACCTCATCTTCTGTGAATGGTGTGGCAACTACTTCATTCCCATTTTTATATTTGGGAGTCACAGGTGATCCTTCTCCAGGACTTTCTATAGTAAAAACACAGCAGAAGTATTCGTTTAGCAATTTCGCTTTTTCAATGTCACTTTCCACGAGTCCGTTCACAGCACTTCTGCAATTCCACCTCTGATCTTCTTCCTTTCCTGAATATACCTGAAGAAGGTTTTGTCCCCACACTTCACATCTTTAGCCATCTTTTCATCTGCTTTTGATTTTGCTATCCTTATTTCTCTCTTTGTCTCTTTGAGCTTGATCCTGTATTCATTTCTGTGTTCCTCTGTTTGCAAGCTTTTGAATTTTGCGGAAGCTGTGTTTTTTGCCTTTATTTGAGCAGCCACTTCTTTGGAAAACCAAATAGGCTTTCTTCTCCTCTTGTTTTTGTTTACTTTTGTTACATATTTATCTGTTGCCACCTTTAGTTTGTTGTTGTTGTTAAGTGCTGTCGAGTCGGAGTCGACTCATGGAGACCCTCTGGATAGCTATCCTAAATTGTGTTCGGTCTTCAGTCAGGCGGCTCATTGTTGACAGACTGGTACCCATAGCTGCTGTTATTGTAGCGATCCATCTCATTGCTGGCCTTCCTCTTTTGCGTTGACCTTCTATCTTGCCAAGCATGATGTCTTTCTCTAATGATCTCTCTCTTCGCATGATGTGTCCGAAGTATGAAAGTCGAAGTCTTGTCATCTGAGCTTCTAAAGAAAGCTTAGGTTTGATCTCCTCTAGTACCGACTGGTTTGTTCTTCGGGCAGTCCATGGTATACACAGTATTCGCCGCCAGCACCATAATTCAAAGGCATCAATTTTCTTCCTGTCTGTCTTTTTCACTGTCCAGCTTTCACATCCATATGATGTTATTGAAAATACCATGGCTTGAACAAGTCGAATCTTTGTATGGAGAGAGACATCTCTTGAGAATCTTATCTAGGTCTTTCATAGCCATTCTGCCAAGAGCAATGCGTCGTCTGATTTCTTGACTGCTTGTTGCTTCTTTATTGATAGTTGATCCAAGTAGGTTAAAGTTGTTCATGATTTCAATTTCTTCTCCTTCAACGATGAACCTGTTGATTATGCCAGTTGTCATGATCTTTGTCTTCTTTACATTAAGGTGCAGGCCCATTTTGAGACTATGTTCTTTGATTGTGAGAAGCAAATGTTTCAGATCATCTTCACTTTCAGCCAGTAATGTGGTATCATCAGCATAGCGAAGGTTGTTGATGAGTCTTCCACCAATCTTCACACCTCTGTTGTCTTCGACAGTCCTGCTTCTCTGATGATTTGTTCTGCATATAAATTAAACAGGTAGGGGGAAAGTATGCAGCCTTGTCTTACACCTTTGCTTATTTTAAACCATTCTGTTTCTCCTTGTTCCGTTCGAACTGTTGCTTCTTGATCAATGTACAGATTGCGCAAGAGAACGATCAGATGTTCTGGTATACCCATGCTTCTTAATGTGGCCCAGAGTTTCTCATGGTTTACACAGTCAAAAGCCTTGCTATAGTCGATAAAGCACAAATAGATATCCTTTTGGTATTCTTTAGTCTTTTCAAGGATCCATCTCACATCCGCAATGATGTCTCTCGTTCCTCGTCCTTTCCTGAACCCTGCTTGCACTTCAGGTAGTTCTTGTTCTAGGTATGGCTGTAGTCTCTTTTGAATAATCTTCAGTAGAATCTTGCTGGCATGTGGGATCAGAGCGATTGTGCGATAATTTCCACAGTCAGTTGGATCACCTTTCTTTAGTATTGGTATAAACACAGATCTTTTCCAGTCAGTTGGCCATGATGTTGTCTTCCATATTTCTTGGCAGAGCCTTGTAAGTACGGTAACAGCTGCATCAGATTGCTGCAATACTTCTATGGGAATGCTATCAATGCCTGGTGCTTTGTTCTTTGATAAGGCTTTCAATGCTGCTTCAACTTCTTCTTTCATCACCAATGGTTCCTGATCATAAGGTATAGGTTGAAACGGCTGTTGGTCCACTTCATCTTTATCATATAAAAACTCTGTATATTCCTTCCACCTTTTCTTGATCTTCTCAGCATCATTCAACATACAACCTTGAGCATCTTGTAACATTCCAATTCGAGGCTGGAACTTTTTCTTTAACTCTCGCAGCTTTAGGAAAGCCGATCTTGTTCTTCCTCTAATAGTTTCTGCTTCTATTTCCTTGCAAGTGTCATTGTAGTACTTTTCCTTGTCCTGTCTTGCTGCACGTTGGAAATCTCTGTTGAGTTCTGCGATTGTCTTTCTTTCTCCTTTGGCTTTAGCTTCTCTGCGTTTCTGGGCAATTTTCAGAGTTTCTTCAGTCATCCATTTTGGCCGTTTTTGCTTTTTCACCTTTTGTAGAGACTTCTCGCTTTCTTCCAGCACAACCTTCTTGACGTCATTCCATAACTCTTCCGGAGCTCTGTCATTTGTATCTAAAGCAGCAAATCGATTTTGCAGGCAGTCTTTAAATTCCAGTGGTATATTCTCAAGGTCATATTTTGCTGCATTCATGAGTGGTTTGCTCTTTTTCAACTTTAGCTTGAGTTTGCATACTAGTAGTTGATGATCTGTACCACAGTCAGCTCCAGGTTTTGTCTTTGTTGATGTTACAGAGCTTTTCCATCGTTGACTTCCACAGATGTAGTCAATTTGATTTTTATACAATCCATTGGGTGAAGTCCATGTGTACAGTCGCCGCTTGTGTTGCTGGAAGAAGGTGTTTGAGATGAATAGATCATTGGTCTTGCAGAATTCTATCAATCTTTCTCCAGCTTCATTTCTGTTGCCAAGTCCATATTTTCCAACTACTTTGCCTTCTTCTTTGTTGCCAACTTTTGCGTTCCAGTCACCCATGACTATCAGGATATCCTGTTTGCATGTTCTGTCAATTTCAGCTTGTACTTGTTCATAGAACTCTTCAATTTCATTCTCTTCTGCAGCTGTTGTTGGGGCATATACTTGAATTATAGTTGTGTTGATAGGCAATCCTCGTAGACGAATAGATTAGCCCATTGCAATTCCACTTCCCTTATCTCCTTCCACCCTGTCAGCTCCTCCTTTAGGTAATCGGCCATTTTATTGAAGTCAGTGTTTTTGAAGTTTAGCACTTTGAGCTTGCTATGATTGGCCTGTACCATGGCTTTTATCTCAAACCACACTGTGTGATGATCGCTGCTACTCACAGGGGCACTCATGCAGACATTTGACACGCTATCGCCGTTGGTGAGCACTAAATCCAGCGTTGAGCTTTCCCTGGTTGGTTCCATCACTATTTGTCTAAGTAACGCATCTTGGAGAGCATTCACAATTTTTTTGCTTCTTTCCAGATTTGCAGAAGGAGTAATCCAATCCACATCAGGTAGATTAAAGTCACCCAATATGATCGCTTCCCCCTTTGTACCTATCTTGGCAATATCTATAATTAATTTGTTATCTATCTCTTCAATTTGTGTTGGAGGTCTGTAGACTACAGCAGTATGGATGACAGTGCCATCTCCTTTTTCCAACACAATCCAGAGCGCTTCTTCTTTTCCCCATGTTCCCTGCATTTCAGTAGCTTTAATATTGCTTTTGACATACAAGGCTACTCCTCCTCCTCTTCCATTTTCTCTGTCTCTTCTGAATAGATTATAGCCAGGGATGGCTATATCCCAATCATGTGATTTGTTTAGCCATGTTTCTGTAATGACCACAATGTCCAAATCCATTTCCACCATTAGGGCTTCTAGGTCTGGAACTTTGTTGGCTAAGCTTCGAGCATTTGTGCTCATTGCTTTCCAGCATTTAACTGGCTTGCGTGTACTTAGCATTGATTTTGTTCTGCCTACATCTTCCCACTTGTTTATGATGTGTGGTTTAAATGTGTGGCTGTTTCTGATATTAATCTGCTTTTGCAGGGGGTGATGTCCAGAGCTTAACCTTCCACATCTGTCACCCCCTTTTTCTAGTTTAAATGCATATCCACATATTCTTGTATTTTTCACTTAGGATTCTTTTATTTATTTATTTATTTAACATTTCTTCTATACCGCGCTATTATAATCAGTGAGGTGTACATCGAACAAAACATACTGCAATGCATACAGGCAACATTGAGTTTACAAAGAACAGGGAAAACAATACATGGGATAACCGGGAGAACTATGTACAGGTTAACTTTATACTATATACTTTATACTATATACAATACTCTAAACTCGTTTGGATATTGTGAGTGATTTCGTATGGATGGTGCAGGTAAATGGTTATCATGTGGACTATTGTGTAGGCTAACCATTTTCTGGTTGTATTAAGGCGTCTGGGGTATGTGGGAAGCTTGCCAGGTATGTGAGTGTCCAGGATGGCTTCTGGGTAACATTTTGTGAACAGATGGTGTTTCAAAGCTTTTCGGAATAGGATTAGGCTTTTGATGCCACGGATTTCATGGGGAAGTGCATTCCAGTTTAAAGGAGCAAATATTGAGAAAGCTCTGTTTGAGGTAGCCTTAGTGCACAATGTCATCATCCTAGGGACTATTAAGGTGTTCATAGCAGTAGACCTCCTGTTTCTATTTTCGAGGGTGCTGTGAATTAGCTTGCTGATTGGTGTAGGTGGGTAGTTATTCAAGGCTTTGAAAGTGAGGATTAATGACTTATAGTGGAGTCTGGCTTGTAAAGGTAGCCAATGCAGATCTTTCATGATAGGCGTTATGTGGGCAGATCTTGGTGACCCCGAGAGGACTCTTGCAGCTGCATTCATCGCTAGGCGAAGCGGATTTAAAGTTGATTGAGAGATACCATGGAGGACGATGTTCGCAAAATCTAGGTGTGGGAGGACTAATGCCTGGAAGGTTGATCGGTAGTCAGTAGAGTCAAGTAGAGGACGGAGGTGGCGTAGTGTTCTGATCTTATGATATATAGTCTTTGTCACATTTCTCACATGCGTTGTCATATCCAGGTGCTGGTCCAGTGTGATGCCGAGATATCGGATTGTGGGTTTGGACTTCAATTCTATGTTGTTGACCAGTAGCGATGGAGGAGGTATGAACTTACGGTTCCTCGTAACAAAAAGAACATCAGTTTTGCTATGATTGATTCGTAGGTTTTGTGTCAGCAGCCATTCGGCTACTGCTCTGAAACAATTGATTATTGGGGAGAACACTGGTTGGTCAATTTTGAACGGCATGTATAGGAGGATGTCATCTGCGTATGCCAGGCATTGTACGTTGAAAGATCGGATCAATTCACATATCGGCTGCATATATATATTGAACATCAGTGCCGATAAGGAAGATCCTTGAGGTACCCCTTGGGACTGTAGGAAAGGTTCAGAGGATTCATGGCCTGTTTTGACTTGTTGCCACCTATTGGAAAGGTAGGATTTACACCATTCTAGTGCTGTGCTTCGAATCCCCTTTTCTTTCAGGCGTTGCAGAAGTATAGCATGATTCACAGAGTCAAAGGCAGCGGAGATGTCTAGGAAGATGAGGACAAATCCTTGTTGGATGCTGTTTATTCCAGTGACCAGATCATTGAATAGGGTTGTAAGGATTGTGTCGACTCCATGTGCTTCCCTGAAGCCATGTTGTGATTGGTCTAGTGGTGCTTCCGTGTTGATATGATGCTGGATCTGTTGTTGAGCAGCTTTTTTGATGATTTTTGCGAGCTGGGGGATGCTCAAGATTGGCCTAAATGATTCAACTTTGGATGGGTCAAGTTTACTGTTTTTCAGTAGGGGCCTGATAGAGGTGTGTTTCAGACTCTGTGGGAATGAGCCTGTTAGAAAGGACTGGTTCAGTATCTTGCACAAGATTTGGCTTAGATCATGTCGCAGATCTTTAATCCAGCTGGCTGGGCATGGGTCGTTAGGTGCTGTGCTAGGATTGATGGAGGCAATAATATTCTCAATCTCACTAGTTGATACCGTATGGAAATTGCATAATGGTGTTACTTGGGATGCCTTAGGTGATATGGAGGAGTTGCTGATATTTATGTTTGTGCTGGTCTTAATCATTTTTGATTGCAAGTAGTTTGCGTAGTCCTGTGGCTGAGGCATTGCAGGTTGGGCTGAAACCGGCTCTCCTGTTATGGATTTTACTAATCTGAACAGTGCATGTGGTTTATTGATGGAGCGTTTCAATAAGTTGGTGTGGTAGAGTTTCCTACTCTGTGTTATCTTCCCACGGTGGGTAATTAAGTGTGAGTTGGATGCAGCAAGGGCCTCTGGAGAGTGGGTTTGTTGCCACCGTCTTTCAAGTTTGCGTAGGTGGTGGAGAGATGCACGAAGGTCCGTAGAGAACCATGGCGCGTGTTCCCGTTTTCTTATTTTCTTATCATTGTGCAATGGACATGAGGCAGCTCTGAGGTTCTCGTCCCATTTGGATATAAGGTCGTCTAAGTTGAGGGAGGTGTTGGTCATAAGTGGTTGAAGATTTTCTAGGACAGCGTCACGGTTGAATGGTTGAAAGCGGGCTGTGGGGTTTCCAGGTGTGTTAGATGGCATTTGGCTCTTGTGAGAAGTATGAGTGGGTATATTGAATCGGATAAGATTGTGATCTGACCATGGCACTGGTGTAACCGACATTGCAAGGGTTTGGTGTGTTAAGGTGTTGAAATGAGGTACGAAAATGAGGTCTAGTTTACCTCCCTTAGTGTGAGTGGGTGAGTCAACGTATTGTTTGTAGCCAAGATCCTCTAGTGCGTCCAGGAATGCTGCTGAGTGGCTGTCAAGAAGAGATAGGAGGTTGAAATCACCAACTAACCAAATTGGAGAGCGTGAGGTGGATGTTGTGCACGCAAGCTCAATTATTGTTGGGAGATCATCTGGTAAAGGGGAGGGTGCTCGATAGAGAAGGTTGATTGTGCAGAGCTCATTAGATATGGTGAAGGAGTCAAGGTGAGTTGAGCTAGAGGAGTTGCATAGCTTGAAATGTAAGTCCGCTTTGGCAAGGATGAGCGTCCCGCCTCCTTTTTGAATGGACCTGTGGCATGTGTATAGATCAAATCCTGGTGGCAGCATCTGATTCAGGAGAACGTTGTCACAATCAGATAGCCATGTTTCCGTGACCATCAGGATGTCGAGATTGTATAGTGGAATCAGGTCAGTGGCTGCAGGCCATTTTGATCGTACTGATCTGGCATTTATCAACGCACATTTCAGTAGACGTTGGCGATGTTGCTTCTCAGCTTGTGTCTTGTTGATGACTTGTAGAGGAATGTTAAGTATTTGGGAGTGGGATGTATGGTTGTTTTTTGCTGTTGTGTGGTGGGGGAATTCAGACCATCTCCTTCCAGATGTATATAGTATTGGTATGTAGTTGGTATCATGGTTGAAAGCGTTTGAGATACAGGGGAGACCAAGGGTAAGGAGGATAATGAGTGAGGACAGGACTTTGTAAATTTTAGATTAATAGCAGTACAGTACAGTCAAGTCAATTGGAGATAACAGTATGAGTAGTTACAGGTTGCTGTAACAGAGAGATGTAGTCCATCAGCACAGTATAGTCTCTTGTTGTTCCATCTGTTTCCCCAGTCGCCAATAAATTTGAATCCTTCTTGTTTGCACCAGGTCTGGAGCCATGTATTAAAGTTGTTAATGCGATGCAGCCTTTTTGCCCCTTTACCAAGCACAGGTAGAACCTCTGAGAATGCAACAGTGTTAACAATGGGCTTGAGTTTCTCTCCCAGAGATTGGAAGTTCTTTTGGACAGTAGAGGTACTGTTTCTAGCCAGGTTATTTGTGCCCAAGTGGATAACCACATCAAGTTTGGAGTGTTCACTTTCTGCACAAAGTACTTCAACAACGTGGTTTGTATTCCTGCTGGCTGAACATAAGAACATAAGAACATAAGATATGCCATACTGGGTCAGACCAAGGTCCATCAAGCCCAGTATCCTGTTTCCAACAGTGGCCAATCTAGGTCATACGTACCTAGCAGTTTCCCCAAAAGACACAGGTTCCACAATGCTTGTACTGAGTCAAGCGTTGATATCCTGGGTCCCTTCTTAATAATGGTTTATGGACTTTTCCTCCAGGAACTTGTCCAAACCTTTTTTAAACCCAGCTACACTAACAGCCTTAACTACATCCTCCGGTAGCAAATTCCAGAGTTTGATTACACGTTGAGTGAAAAAATATTTTCTTTTATTAGTCTTAAATAGTTTACCCTGTAGCTTCATTGCATGTCCCCTAGTCTTTCTATATTCTGATAACGTAAACAATCGATCTACGTTTACCCGTTCCACTCCGTTCATTAATTTATAGACTTCTATCATATCTCCCCTCAGCCGTCTCTTTTCCAGGTTAAAGAGCCCTATCCTTTTTAGCCTTTCTTCATAGGAGTATCCTTCCATCCCCTTTACCATTTTGGTGGCTCTTCTCTGAACCTTTTCTAATAACGCTATATCCTTTTTAAGATACGGCGACCAGAATTGCACACAATATTCAAGGTGCGGTCTCACGATGGAACGATATAGAGGCATTATAATCTCTTTTGTTTTATTTTCCATTCCTTTCCTTATGATACCTAGCATTCTATTTGCTCTCTTGGCCGCCGCTGCACACTGGGCCGAGGGTTTTAACATGTTATCCACAATGATGCCTAAATCTTTTTCCTGGGTGGTGGTTCCTAATGTGGAACCTTGCATCGTGTAACCATAGTTTGGGTTGTTCTTCCCTAGGTGTATAACTTTGCACTTGTCCACATTAAATTTCATCTGCCATTTTGATGCCCAGTCTTCCAATTTATCAAGATCCTCTTGCATTTTTCCACAATCCTCTTGGGTTTTAACAACTTTAAATAGTTTTGTGTCATCTGCAAATTTGATAACCTCACTCGTTATTCCACTTTCCAGGTCATTTATGAATATGTCAAAAAGCAGAGGACCCAGCACAGATCCCTGGGGTACACCACTATTCACCTTTCTCCATTGGGAAAATTGGCCATTTAGCCCTACCCTCTGCTTTCTATCTTTTAACCAGTTTCTGATCCACAGTAGTACACTGCCTCCTATCCCATGACTCTTTAGTTTTGCCAAAAGTCTCTGATGAGGGACCTTGTCAAAGGCTTTCTGAAAGTCCAGATACACTATATCAACCGACTCACCTTTGTCCACCTGTTTATTCACTCCTTCAAAAAAACATAACAGATTAATAAGACAAGATCTTCCTTGTCTAAAGCCATGTTGGCTGTCTCCCATTAGGCCATGACTATCTACATGCTGAGTGATTTTATTCTTTATGATGGTTTCTACCATTTTTCCTGGTACTGATGTCAGGCTCACTGGTCTGTAGTTTCCCGGATCACCCTTGGAACCCTTTTTATAAATTGGTGTTACATTGGCGATCCTCCAATCTTCAGGTGTTAGAGATGATTTTAATGATAGTTCACAGATTACTAATAGCAGGTCTGCAATCTCATATTTCAGTTCTTTCAACACCCTTGGATGTATACCATCCAGCCCAAGTGATTTGCTACTCTTCAGTTTATCTAATATTTGTAATACTTCTTCCTGATGTAATCGATATTTCCTTCAATTCTTCCTCACCTTTAAATACCACTTCAGTCATGGGTAACATCCCTACATCTTCCTCAGTAAAGACTGAAGCAAAGAATTCATTCAGTCTCTCCGCTATCGCCTTGTCGTCTCTTAGTGCCCCTTTAACCCCTCTATCATCTAATGGACCAACTGATTCTCTCACAGGTTATTTGCTACGAATGTACTTGAAAATGTCCCTGGGATATCTGATGCTTTGTGGGGGCGGTGGTGGGCATTGTTCAGTTTGTATCCTATAAGAGGTGTGCTTCATTGCAGCCAGTTCCTCTCTGAGTAGGGTCACCTCTTTATGCATGGCAGCTAGGTCTTCCCTTAGTAGAGTCAGTTCTTTATGCATGGTAGCTGACCTGAGGCACATAGGACAAGCTCTGAGGTTCCATATGATTCATCTTGGAATGAAAGTACTGCAGTTATTGCACTGAATACACGACATGCTGAATAAGCAGTCCTAGAAGGAGAATAGGAAGAAGAAGAAGGAAGGGGGAAGAAGATGTGAGCTGTAACCTAAGATAAGAGGATAGATGGCAACATATGCGAGTACTATATAGGCAATGCAGCCTCTGGGGTGGGTGAGGCAAGGGGTAGGGTGGGCGGGAACCTAAGTGTTTCTTGCCAGTAGGTTGTTCCTGAACTGGGGGCACCCACAGATATCTGCTCCAAGGCTACCCAGAAAAGGAGACAGTCAGATTTTCCTCAAGCTTAATTTATAACCACAGTTAAACGTTATATTAACAATTCCCACAAAACAGACAGTTAGACTCTATATTGATAACTAGAAAACAGCAGAAATAAGAGAGAAAATTAGAGTCTTAGCTTTGTGAAATATCCACAGCTCCTGCAGCCAGCCTCAGAGACCTGTAGGTGTGGCCACTGGTCAGGTGTGAGATGGGCTCAAATTAGGCCCTGCCTACCTGCCTGAGAGCAGAAACTTTCACCTCCCCTGCCCAGAAAGAGCAAGCCTTCTCTAACAGATTTAAACCTTTGTTATCTGGATACTCAGGTTCCAGTAGGCTGAATATCCCCAAACTTTATATTAACAATTCCCACAAAACAGACAGACTCTATACTGATAACTGGAAAGCATCAGAAATAAGAGAGAAAATTAGTGTCAGCTTTGTGAAATATCCACAGCTCCTGCAGCGAGCCTCAGAGACCTGATTGCTCTCATCAATTATCTTTATCTTTATTCAGTATTTGATAGACCGCTGTTGTAGGAACATTAAGCGGTGTACAATAAAAGACCAGTTAAACACTGCATACCAGGAAAAAGAATGCCAAATAATAGATAGGAAAGAGGGGAAAAGTAGGACAGAGACACTGCACACTAATACCAAATCATAATACAGGATGGCCCAACCGGGCAACACAGACCATAGAGACAAGGGGAAGGAAAAGTGGCTTTAGACAAGACAAAAGACAAGGACAGGCAACAATCAGGTAGGGGCCTCAGGGGGGAGGTCAAATGCTTTCTGGAATAGATGAGTCTTAAGTAGCAGAGAGCCTGTAGTTTAAATTTAATAGACACTCAGGGACAAGTAACAGCAAAGTACTGTTAGTTTAAATTTAGCACACAGAAGAGAGCTTTCTGGTTAAATTTAGAATCCAGCAGAGAGCTTGTAGTTTAAATTTCATAAGAAGTTCAAGCCTAGCAGCAGCAGCTAAGAGCTATAATTTAAATCAAATCAGAATTTAGCTTACCTCAGCAGCACAAGACAGGGTACTGTGTAGCAGCCCTCTTTTAATAAATGTTATTTCCCTGCCCACTCCCACCCTCCCCTGCGATAATCATAGCTTTATAGGTACTTACACATCTTAAAGGACAGGAGGTGCTTTCAGGTGAAGCTCATTACCCAAATCAGTCATACACTAAGGACCTAAGATTAATTTAGCTTCAGGTGAACAAGGTATATTAAACGTATTAGGTACTGTTTTATTGGTATAAATACCCATAGCAACCCCTAGTAAGTAAGAACTTAAAGATCTAGACACAAACTTAAAACTAAGATGCAGACAGCAGTCCAGCAGCGGGATGGGGGCTTTCCAGTCTTTTGCATTGAGTGTCACATGTATGATTTTCTCCCAGTTGGTGAGAGGTCTTACATGTGCACTAGGTGCAAGGAGCTCTTTGCTCTCAGGAAACAAGTCCGTTCTCTAGAGGCTAAAGTAGCAGACTTGGAAAACATAAGACAGACAGAGAGGTACATAGACGGGACCTACAGGGATATAGTCCTGAAGTCCCACCTCCAGTCTGGCAGCACCCCTGTTGCCATGGAGGAGAGAGGTCACGTGACAGGAGAGCATCACCCTGGTGCGGCAGGAAGTGATCCTGTAACTAGGACCTGTCCTCCAGGTGATGTAAAACCCTCTCGCACCGAGGAAGTTTCTCCAGGGCCATGTGCCCATGAGGGAAGGGTTAGGACAGCCGTTATAGTTGGTGATTCGATCATTAGGCATGTAGATAGCTGGGTGGCTGGTGGACGTGAGGATCGCCTGGTAACATGCCTGCCTGGTGCGAAGGTAGCGGACCTCACGCGCCACCTAGATAAGGTCTTAGATAGTGCTGGGGAGGAGTCTGCTGTCTTGGTACATGTCGGTACCAATGACATAGGAAAATGTGGTAGGGAGGTTCTGGAGGCAAAATTTAGGCTTTTAGGTAGGAAGTTGAAATCCAGAACTTCCAGGGTAGCATTCTCCGAAATGCTTCCTGTTCCGCGCGCAGGCCCCAAAAGGCAGGCAGAGCTCCGGAGTCTCAATGCGTGGATGAGACAATGGTGCAGAGATGAGGGTTTTGCATTTGTTAGGAACTGGGGAACATTCTGGGGAAAGGAGGGGCTCTTCCGAAGGGATGGGCTTCACCTTAACCGGGATGGAACCAGGCTGCTGGCATTAACCTTTAAAAAGGAGATAGAGCAGCTTTTAAACTAGATATTAGGGGAAAGCCGACAGTTGCCCAAGAGCGGATGGTTCGGAAGAATGTATCCTTGAAGGATACTACCAAAAGCAGAGAGGTTCCACAAAAGAGTAAAGTAGCCCAAATGCCCTCAAGTATGGAGCAGACAGAGCTTAAAGATCCCAATTTACCCATGTCTAACAATAGCCAAATTAACATGAACAAAATACATTCTCTAAAATGCTTGTATGCAAATGCTAGAAGTCTAAACAATAAGATGGGAGAGTTAGAATATATAGCACTAAATGAAATGTTAGATATGATTGGAATATCAGAGACATGGTGGAAGGAGGACAACCAGTGGGACACTGTGATACCTGGGTACAAACTATATCGTAATGATAGAGCTGATCAAATTGGTGGAGGGGTTGCGCTCTATGTTAGAGAGGGCATTGACTCAGAAAGGATTAAAGTTTTGTAGGAAACAAATTCTGCTGTAGAATCTGTATGGATTGAAATTCCATATAAAAGGGGGAAGGCAATGGCAGTGGGGGTGTACTATCGAGCGCCTGGCCAGAATGACCAAATGGATGATGAAATGCTCAAAGAAATCAAGGAAGCTAACAAACGTTACAGTGCAGTAATAATCATGGGTGATTTCAATTACCCTGGTATCGACTGGGTCAGTGTCACGTCAGGAAATGCCAGGGAGATAAAGTTCCTGGATGATATAAATGACTGCTTCTTGGAGCAGCTGGTTCATGAACCGACCAGAGGGGAAGCCATATTAGACCTAGTCCTTAGTGGAACACCAGATCTAGTGCAAGAGATAAGGGTGTTGGGGCCACTTGGCAATAGTGATCATAGCATGATCGCCTTTGATTTAATTAGTGGAGGAGGGATAGTAAGGAAATCCACAGTACTACCTTTTAACTTTCGAAAGGGAGACTATGATAAAATGAGGAAAACAGTTAAGAAAAAACTAAAAGGAGCAGTTGCAAAGGTTAAGGACATACATCAAGCTTGGGTGTTGTTGAAAAATACTATCTTGGAAGCCCAGACCAGCTGTATTCCACGCTTTAAGAAAAGTGGAAGGAAGTCCAAAAAACTGCCAGCATGGTTTAAAGGTGAGGTCAGAGAGGCTGTTGTTGCCAAAAAAGCATCTTTCAGGAAATGGAAAAAAGAGCCAAACGACGAAACCTGGAAACAGCACAAGCACTGGCAAGTCAAATGCAAGGCATTGATAAAGCAGGCAAAGAGAGAATTTGAGAAGAAGCTTGCTGTGGAAGCAAAAACGCGAAATAAAGACCTTTTCAAGTACATTCGTAGCAAAAAACCTGTGAGAGAGTCAGTTGGTCCATTAGATGATAAAGGGGTTAAAGGAGCACTAAGAGGCGACAAGGCGATAGCGGAGAGACTGAATGAATTCTTTGCTTCAGTCTTTACTGAGGAAGATGTAGGGATGTTACCCATGACTGAAGTGGTATTTAAAGGTGTGGAAGAATTGAAGGAAATATCGATACATCGGGAAGATGTCTTACAACTATTAGATAAACTGAAGAGTAGCAAATCACCTGGGCCGGATGGTATACATCCAAGGGTGTTGAAAGAACTGAAATATGAGCTTGCAGACCTGCTATCAGTAATCTTTGAACTATCATTAAAATCATCTCTAATACCTGAAGATTGGAGGATCGCCAATGTAACACCAATATTTAAAAAGGGTTCCAGGGGTGATCCGGGAAACTACAGACCGGTGAGCCTGACGTCACTACCGGGAAAAATGGTAGAAACCATCATAAAGAATAAAATTACTCAGCATGTAGATAGTCACAACCTAATGGGAGACAGCCAACATGGCTTTAGAGAAGGAAGATCTTGTCTTACTAATCTGTTATGTTTTTTTGAAGGAGTGAATAAACAGGTGGACAAAGGTGAGTCGGTTGATATTGTGTATCTGGACTTTCAGAAAGCCTTTGACAAGGTCCCTCATCAGAGACTTTTGGCAAAACTAAAGAGCCATGGGATAGGAGGCAGTGTACTATTGTGGATGAGGAACTGGTTAAAAGATAGAAAGCAGAGGGTAGGGCTAAATGGCCAATTTTCCCAATGGAGAAAGGTGAATAGTGGTGTACCCCAGGGATCTGTGCTGGGTCCGCTGCTTTTTGACATATTCATAAATGACCTGGAAAGTGGAATAACGAGTGAGGTTATCAAATTTGCAGATGACACAAAACTATTTAAAGTTGTTAAAACCGAAGAGGATTGTGAAAAATTGCAAGAGGATCTTGATAAATTGGAAGACTGGGCATCAAAATGGCAGATGAAATTTAATGTGGACAAGTGCAAGGTTATGCACCTAGGGAAGAACAACCCAAACTATGGTTACACGATGCAAGGTTCCACATTAGGAACCACCACCCAGGAAAAAGATTTAGGCGTCATTGTGGATACCATGTTAAAACACTCGGCCCAGTGTGCAGCAGCGGCCAAGAGAGCAAATAGAATGCTAGGTATGATAAGGAAAGGAATGGAAAATAAAACAAAAGATATTATAATGCCTCTATATCGTTCCATCGTGAGACCGCACCTTGAATATTGTGTGCAATTCTGGTCGCCGTATCTTAAAAAGGATATAGCGATTTTAGAAAAGGTTCAGAGAAGAGCCACCAAAATGGTAAAGGGGATGGAAGGATACTCCTATGAAGAAAGGCTAAAAAGGTTAGGGCTCTTTAACCTGGAAAAGAGACGGCTGAGGGGAGATATGATAGAAGTCTATAAATTAATGAACGGAATGGAACGGGTAAACGTAGATCGATTGTTTACATTTTCAGAATATAGAAAGACTAGGGGACATGCAATGAAGCTACAGGGTAAACTATTTAAGACCAATAAAAGAAAATATTTTTTCACTCAACGTGTAATCAAACTCTGGAATTTGTTACCGGAGGATGTAGTAAAAGCTGTTAGTGTAGCTGGGTTTAAAAAAGGTTTGGACAAGTTCCTGGAGGAAAGGTCCATAAACCATTATTAAGAAGTGACCGAAGATATCAACGCTTGACCCAGTACAAGCATTGTGGAACTTGTGTCTCTTGGGGAAACTGCTAGGTACGAATGATCTAGATTGGCCACTGTTGGAAACAGAATACTGGGCTTGATGGACCTTGGTCTGTCCCAGTATGGCATATCTTATGTTCTTATGTTCTTATGACTTAAACTGGGGATATGATGGTTCTAACCGGAGGAGAGTTGGCAACATGTTCCATAGTAAAGGTCCGAGGAAGAAAAAAGCTGAATGTCGTGTCTGTTCCAGATGGGCATGGGAAGGTGAAGGTAGGGATAGACGATTGGTATGGATTGAGCGAAGTTGGCGGTGAGGGGAATGTAGAGAGATACAGTCTGCTAAATAGAGGGGGTTACAGGTATAAATAGCGCGATGAATCAGAATCAAGAATTTATAATGAAAGCGGTAGCGGAGGGGCAACCAATGTAACTGGAGAAGAATCGGGGTGATGTGATCGAATCGACTAGAAAAGGTGATCAGACGTGCTGCGGTGTTTTGGATGCGTTGCAATCTTTGAAGTTGATAACTGGGGAGGTTGGCCAGAAAAACATTGCAGTAGTCTAGTCTGCTGATGACCAGAGCAAGTACAAGGGTGACTAAGGAACTAGAAGGTAACACAGTCCGGACAGCCCTAATTTGCCGCAGGGCAGCAAAGGAGCAGCGGGAGATCATAGAAATGTGCTCGTGGAAGGACAGAGAGGGGTCCAGAAGAACACCTAAGTAACGAAAGGAAGATGTGAGGGGAACACTAGATACTCCGATGGTAGGTGCAAGGGTAGTACATGGGCCGCTCAGAGATACCCACATTGCTGTGGACTTTGCTGGATTGAGGTGGAGAAAGTTCTCTGAGAGCCAGGAAGCTATGTGGGAGAGACAGAGATTTAGCTGGGAGATATCAGGGGATGATGGTGAGGTATGGAAGAGGAGAACAATGTCATCTGCATAGAAGTATGATGAAACGGGGTATTGCTGAATAATCAAGGGAAGTGGAGTGAGGAAAATATTGAACAGTAGGGGGGAAAGAACGGAGCCCTGCGGAACACCACAGGTGAGAGGAAGTGTAGTTGAGGACTGGCCATTGACGCATACAGAGAAAGAACGGGATGAAAGAAAAGAGCGAAACCAATGCCAAACAGTACCTCGAAGACCAATGTCTGAAAGCCGGGACAGGAGTGTACGGTGGTCGATCAGGTCGAATGCTGTGGATAAATCAAGTGACACAAGGAGGGTAATACCACCGCGGTCGTGAGTGACGTGCAATTCATTCAGTAGCGCAAGAAGGGCAGTTTCGGTACTATGACCTTGGCGAAAACCAGCCTGTCGTGGGTGGAGAGAGTTTGTGGATTCGACGTGTGTGCTCAATTGGTCGAAAGCACAGCACTCTAGAAGTTTAGCAAGGAAAGGAAGGTTTGATACCGGGCGCCAGTGGGACAAAACGGATGGATCTAGGAAAGGTTGCTTCAGGAGAGGATGCAAGACTGCAGATTTCCAAGACGATGGGAAGCAACCTGAGGAGAAACTGGAATTAATAATGGTAGTAATGAGTGGTACCAATTGTAGAGAAGGTTCTACGAGCCACTGAGAAGGGATAGGGTCTAGGATGCAAGTGGTTCTCCTAGACTTGGACAATGACATTAGTACTTCTGCTGAAAGGACCGTGTGAAAGGATGACCAAGTATGGGCAAAAACTGGATCGCCTGGAGTGGAAGTCGATGATAAATGCGCAGGTAGAAGGGCCGGAAGGAAAGTAGGAGATGCAACTGAGGGAGAGGGAGAAAGAGGGGAAGGCGGGGGGGGGGGGGGGAGTGGAGAAAGAAGAACGCAAGGTTAGCACCTTGTCAGAGAAGAAGGTGGCAAGGGACTGAGGGTCCGGGGCAAAGGTAGCCCGCGGGCTCTTAGAGCTGGTGGACAACAGTTTCTGCAGGATAGTAAAAAGTTGCCGTGAAGAACTGGCAGCTGCCGAGATCTGGGCAGAATAGAAAGTAAGCTTAGCGGATTGAATAGCTGATCGGTATTCAGATGATAAGCGTTTAAAATGGAGATGTAGTTCCGGAGAAGGATGTTGAGACCAATGACGCTGGACTTGACGCAACTGGGAACGCAAAAGACGCAGAGCAGGATGGTACCAGGGCGACGAGGGAGGTCTTAGAAACTGGACGAAGAGGTGCTAACTCATCCAGTGAATTGGCTAAAATGGAATCCCAAAGGGCAGCCTGAACATCAGTAGGACGAGTGGCAAAATCGGCTGGAAAAATTGAAGGAGCTGGAGGGAAAGCCGAAAGCGTTTCAGCAGTGATGTGGCGGCGAAGTAAAGGTTTAAGGGAAGGTACCGGAAGGCCATTGCGATGTGAAACTGTTTGCTAAGGTATTGGCACCCAGGTTAGAAGGGGTCTTTCCTCAGTTGATTTACCCAGATCAGACAGGGTTCATTAAAGGACAGTTGATATCTCATAATGTTTGCCGTGCAATTAATTTGATGCACGTGGTGAAGGAGCAGAAAGAAATGTGTGGCATTAGATGCAGAAAAGGCATTTGACAGAGTGGAGTGGAGATTTTTGCTGGTCTCTTTAGATAGGCTCAATCTGGGGAAGGCATTCAGGAAGGGGGTTGAGGCGCTGTACACGGCCCCGAAGGCGCACATCCTAGTGAATGGACATTGTTTGGAGGAATTTTGGTTGTATTGGGGAACTAGGCAGAGGTGCCCCCTATCGCCTATGCTATTTGCAATTGTGATAGAGGTGTTGGCGGCACGGGTTCGGAGTAATGAGGAGATACGACCAATAAAGATACAAGGGGAAGAAAACAAAATTTTACTCTATGCAGATAATACTTTGATATTTATGTCCCAGCCGGAGAGATCGAGTCCAGCGTTGTTGGTAGAGTTGGATACATTTGCAAAACTCTTGGGGTCTAAGGCAAACTTAGCTAACACTAAAGCAGTAGTGTTGGGTGGGCTGAGGACCCAGGACATTGACCAGTTCCCCTTGCAGTGGGAAGGAGGGAAATATAATACCTGGGGGTTAATTATTTATTTATTTTAGTTTCTTATATACCACACTATTTAGTATCAGCGTGGTTTGCATGGAACAACGAACCATAATGAACAAACGTTAGGTTTTACAGAGAACAGGGTAATACGACTTGGATAACTTAGGGGAAACATGCACATCAAACTATTTACATATGTAACAGTAAGCTTTGAATAATGGATTATGAACCTACGGAAAAATATTAAGAATAGGGACTAATATACAAAGGTTTCTAGAGGAAGAGGTGTGGCTATGGTGGAGTATGGTTGATCTGGTAATGTTGAATAAATAAGTCATGTTTTAGTGCCTTCCTGAATTGTGTGAGATCGGTAATGGCTCGGATTCCTGGTGGTAATGCGTTCCAACACTTGGGAGCATAACAACTGAACGCCCTGTTTGACGTTGTTAGTGTGCATTTTGTTGATGCACTTGGGATAATTAGAGTGTTTGTTGATGTGGATCTTCTGGATCTGTTAAGCGGAGTGGGCTGAACTAGATTAACTAGTGATGAAGCGGTTATGCCGTTGATTGCTTTAAAGGTAAGTATCAGAGTCTTGAATAGTATTCTTCCGTGTGTTGGGAGCCAATGGAGCTGAATTAAGATGGGCGTGATGTGGTCATATCTCGATGCTCCAGATAGAACTCTAGCAGTGGCGTTCATGGCAAGTTGTAGAGGATTCAAGGTAGACTGTGGGAGACCTTGGAGAATGGCATTGGTGAAATCAAAGTGGGGTAGGATAAGAGCTTGGGATACAGTCCGGAAATCACTTGGGTCCAGTAAGGATCAGAGGTGTTTGAGTGCCTGAATCTTGAAATATACGGCTCTGACAATGTGGGATATGTATAGCTTCATGTCCAAGTGTTGATCTAGTGTGACTCCTAAGTATCGAATTGTAGATTTCGTTTGGAGTTCAGCTTCTCTCACCTTTAAAAGAGGTGGTGGGGTAAAATTCGGATTTTTTGTGATGAAGAGTACCTCTGTTTTCTTATGTTGAATACGGAGGTTTTGAGATAGAAACCATTCTGATACTGCATCAAAACATTCAATGAGAGGTGAGAGGTCCATTTGCTTTGTGGAGAATGGCATGTAGAGAAGGATGTCATCGGCGTATATCTGACATTGAACATTGAAAGATCTGATGATGTTACAGACAGGTTGTATGTAAACGTTAAACATGAGAGATGATAAGGATGAGCCTTGTGGATTAAATTGGTTAAATTGCCAGTGGATCTGGCAGAACATTTCAAAAGGAACTATACACCCTTAGTTACAAAAATGGGACAGGAACTGGAGCAATGGGGGGAAGCTGCACTTAAGTTGGATGGGAAGGGTCGCAGCCTTAAAAAATGAATATAGTTCCTAAATTTTTGTTCATGTTCACACAACTTCCAATCCCCATTGCAGGGAAGGTGCTGCAGAGGTGGAAAGACTGGTTTAAGAAGTTGGGTTTTTTTTGGGGGGGGGGAGGAGAAGGCACGGATTGGAATAAAAAAGCTGGTTTTGTCTGGGGAGCAGGGAGGGATCAGATTCCCCTTGCTAAGGTGGTATTATAGGGCAGCGGTGTTGAGGGCCCTAAGAGGACACTATCTTCGGAACGGTGAGGTTGCTTGGGTCACTATAGAGAGGACTCTCTTGGAACCACAATCCATCTTTGAATGGGTGGAAGGAGGAGGAAGGGAGATGGTGGATGGGGGGGCTTGGGGAATCATCCCTTCCTTAAAGCGCTGAGGCAGGTTGCACGAGGGGAAAGAAGGAGAGGGGCGCTCACAGGAATGATTAGTAAATGGTCAAAAATCGGGGACTATTTCTCCTTTTCGTCCGCCGAGTTTAGTGCGGTGAGGCAAGGTCTGGCCTCAATGGCTGTGACTCGATTTAGTGAGCTGGAGGGGAGGAAGGGGATGCTTAGCATGCAGGAAATAGAAGCCCAGATAGGGAAAAGGGTGCCATTTTATCAATACTTCCAATTGAGACATTTCATTATGCTTCTAAACGTATTGGCAAATATGCAGAGGTCAAGCATGTCCCTGGAGGATGCCCTGTATAAGGGGGATGGTACAAAGGGGTTACTTGCCAAGTTGTATAGGTCCCGGTTGGAAGAGGTGGATGTGTTGGGAGGTGGACAGAAGGAGGGATGGGTTCACTGGCTGGGGCAGAGACTGGGGGAGGCCACACATGGGCCCATATTCATGAGGGTATATATAAGCCTACTTGGGTTACCTCCTGGAGGCAGACACAGCTTCAGATTGTGCACAGAGCATACAGTATGCCAGTAGGGCAATATAAGGGGGGGGGGGGGGAAGGAAGATCCCTTATGTTGGAAAGGTTGTGGAGGGTGGGGATCATTCTTTCACATGTGGTGGGAATATCCATGGATCCAAGAGTTTTGGAAGCAAATCAGGGAAGAAAGGGGGGGGGGAGGATTGTGGGGGAGGAAGTCCCCGATGACCCCGTGGAGCTGCTTTTGGGAGTCACAGGGGGACGGAAGGACAAGTCCATATTGAGGTAGAAGCTGAGTCTGGTTGCGAGGGTCGTGGTGGCGTGGAGGTGGAACACAGAGAAAGGGCCCAGGGTGGTCTAAATGGGGGAGGTGATGAGGTTTGATAAGCTTTCCTACAACCTGAAAGGGAAGAGTGGGCAGTACTGGTGTATATGGGGACAAATTGATAAGAAGGTGGATGCGGCGACACCCCTGAGCATATAAGGGGAGGTTTTTTAAAAAGAGTAACTTGGAGGGGAGGGTGGGCAGATACACCGAGTCACACATGGTTGTTTGTTTGAATATATGTAGAAGTTTGAAGTTTTTGTTGAAAAGTTACTCTATGTGTTTTTCTTTTTCTCTTTTTTATCTCTGTTAATAAGAATGTAGAGAATGGGATTAAATTGTGGTCAATGGGAGTTACTTTAAGGGATATTTATTTAGCTGTATTTATTTATATCCCGCTTTTCGCCGGGTCAAAGCAGTCAGTTGGGGGATACATTTAACACGAGGGGATATGAGACACATACACTAATACTTACAGGGAACATGGGCAATGGAGGGTTAAGTGGCTTGCCCAAGACCACAAGGAGTGCCTACAGGACTAGAAATCCCAGTCCCTCCGGCCTGAGATTGCTGCCCCAGGTGGGACTTGAACCCCCGGCCCGAAGTACCTTGTCCTAACCACTAGACTACTCCTCCCTTTGTACCATCCGCCTGTATAAGGGGGATGGTACAAAGGGGTTACTTGCCAAGTTGTATAGGTTCCGGTTGGAAGAGGTGGATGTGTTGGGAGGTGGACAGAAGGGGGGATGGGTACACTGTGTGAAGAGGGCTCAGGCTTTAGGTAAATGGGGAGAACAGGGAGGGGGCGAGAAAGGTTGGGTAGGAGTGGTGTGAGAGGAGAACATTGAGAGATGTAGTAGAGAAGAAAAAGTGAAGGCTGAATCCCAGGGGAGGAGGGGGGGAGGGGGGTGATACCCTGATCTTTGGGGAAGTTATTGTTGGATAACAGTATGATTACCAGAGCATTATAGCCTGTAGGTGTTTGTTCCACATCTAAAAAAAATTAATTTACAAAAGTAATCTTTCCCATTGTACTAGGCGTGGCAAGCTTGATAAACTACACCTACCTGTTATATCTTACGAAGTCCAGCAGGAAGCTCTCTTTTGCATGATGCAAGTACTACATCATGCATTAGCAGTAAATTTGAGAGTGAGGTCATATTCCACATACCCTGGCTTAGAAGTGAGGTTCACGACTGTCATGATAGGTGCAAAACTCACCCATTAGGTGAAGCTGCCCTGAGATAATCCCTGAAAGGAAGGGCTCCAGCTCTCAGAGAGCACTGCGACACTACCACACAGCAGTTCCTCCTAGGAAGGGCTCCAGCTCCCAGAGTGCACTGTGACACTGCCACACAGTAATCCCTCGAAGGAAATACACCAGCTCTCAGAAAGCACTGTGACACTACCACACAGCAGTTCCTCCTAGGAAGGACTACAGCCCCCAGAGTGCATTCTGACAGTCCCACACCATAATACATAGAAACATGATGGCAGAAAAAGACCACATGGCCTATTCAGTCTGCACTTCCATATCAACTGCAATAGTCCCCTGTTTTCCTTTAGAGATCCTCTGTGTTTGTCCCATGCTCTTTTGAATTCAGATACCGTCCTTGTCTCTACCACTCTACTGGGAGACTATTCCACAGATCCACCACACTTTCCATAAAGAAATATTTCTGCATAGTACTCCTGAGTCTATCCCCTTTCACTCTCATCCTATGTCCCCTCATAGTAGAGCTTACCTTCAATTGAAAGAGACCCTCCTGTGCATTTATGCCACAGAGGTATTTAAATGTCTCTATCATATCACCCCTATCCTACCTCTCCTCTGTGTATACATAGTAACATTTTAAGTCTGTCCTCATATGCTTCATAATGAAGACCACTAATCATTTTAGTAGCCACCTTCTGCACTGACTCCAGTCTATTTATAGGTTAAGGTGCGGTCTCCAGAATTGCACACAATACTCCAAATGAGGTCACACCAGAGACTTATACAAAGGCATGAACACCTCCTTTTTTCTGCTGACTATTCCCCTCCCTATACACCCAAGCATCCTTCTTGTTTCTGCAGTCACAGTTTTCTACCTGGTTATTGTATTTATTTATTTAAAAGTAATTATATCCCGCTTTATCCTTGAATCAAAGCGGTTTACACTGCAAACCAATCAATTGGGATGGTGCAGGGGTGCTGGCATGCAGTGGTAGTGAAGGTAGTGTTCGTGATTTTGTGGGTAGGTAAAACTTGAATTGGGGTGCAAAATATACAGGAATGAGCTATTTACAGTGGGTTATATACAAGAAGTGTGTGTGTGTGGGGGGGGGGGGTGTCACCGGACCGCGGGGGGGATATACTACATAAATGTTAGTGACTTTAAGATCATCAGACAAAATTATGTGCAGGTTCTGCTGTTCTTCTGTGGACAGAGGTACTTCACCCACTACACTGTATAGCTCCTTGGGATTTTTATTTTTTTGCATTAAAATTTTGCTGCCAAATTCTAGATCATTCTTCCAGCTTAGCTAGATCCTTCCTCAAGTTATTGATACCTTCCTGTGTGTCTGCTCTATTGCAGGTTTTGTTATCATCTGCAAACAAGCAATCCTTACTGGAGAGTGCTTCTGCAATATCATTAACCAAAATGTTAAAAAGAATCGGACCAAGGACAGATTCCTGGGGCACACCATTGGTAGCCTCCTTCTCCTCAGAGTGAGCTCCATTTATCTGTACCTTTTGTCACCTCCCACTCAACCAATTTCTAACCCAGTCAGTAAATTTAGGGTCCATCCCTAGGTGCTTAATTTGTTTATAAGTCACATGTGTAGAACAGTGTCAAAGGCTTTACTGAAATCTAAATACACCACATCTAGGGCTCTCCCTCGTTTCAAATCCCTGGTCACCAAGTCAAACAAATCAATCAGATTTGTCTGACAAGACCTGTCTCTGGTGAATCCATGCTGCCTCGGATCCTGTAATCCACTGGACTCCAAAAACCTTATTATTTTCTCTTTCAGCAGCACTTTCAATAATTTACTCACCACCAAAGTTAAACTAACCAGCCTGTAGTTTTCAACCACATCCTTACTTCCGCTTTTATGTAAAGGGACCACTTGTGCCTCTCTCCAGTCCTCTGGCACCACTCCTGACTCCAATGAGGCATTAAAAAGGTATGTCAGTGGAGCTGCTAGAACGTCCCCAAGTTCCCTCAGTATTCTTGGGTGTATCCCATTCAGTCCCACCGCTTTGTCTACTTTAAGTGTAGCTAGTTTCTCACAACCACAGTCTTCTGAAAATTGTTCAAGATGCCCCTCACATCCGTTCCTGTTTGTGGGTGTTTTCTGAGGTCCTGCTCCTGGTCCCTCATCTGTGAACACAGAACAGAAATATTTGTTAAGCAATTCTGTTTTATCCTCATCAGCTTCAACATATTCCTCCCCTTCAACCTTGAGTCTAACAATACCACTTTGCCCTTCCTCTTCTTACTAACATATCTGAAAAATGTCTTATCCTCCCATTTAACTGCATTGGCTATTTCCTTCTCTTTTTGAAACTTTGCTTTCCTGACTACTTTGCTAGCTTGTCTAGGTTTCTCCAAATATAGATGCCTGTCTTCCTCTCTCCGTGATCTCTTGTATTTCATGAAGGCCTCCCTCTTTTTCTTCACTTTCTCAACTACTTCTTCAGAAAACCATAGTGGTCTCCTTTTCCTCTTACCTTTATTTACCATTTTACCATAAAGGTTTGTTGCCCTTAAAATATTCCCTTTCAGTTTTGCCCACGG
This sequence comes from Ichthyophis bannanicus, assembly GCA_033557465.1. Lineage (NCBI taxonomy): Eukaryota > Metazoa > Chordata > Amphibia > Gymnophiona > Ichthyophiidae > Ichthyophis > Ichthyophis bannanicus. The sequence goes on along the minus strand of CM066031.1, from coordinate 25,356,256 downwards.
TTTTTCTACATCCCCAGCTGTTCCCATCTTGCTAATGACTCCCTGAGATATTGGCTCATTGTAGCAAAGTTACATCATTAATGATTTACTATCCACAGAGATTAGATTAACTGGCCTGTAGTTCTCAATGTCATCCTTATGTCCACTTTGTTGTAAAGGGACCACGTGTCTTTCTCCAGTCCTTTGGCACCACTCTAAAGAGGCATTGAAAAGGTCAGACAGTGGAGCCACTAGAATGTACCTACAGGCCTTGCTATGAAGAAAAGTTTTGTTTGAGGTCTATGGTCAACTCTCCATTGAGTATTGCAGAAGTTATTGACTACAGTATCTCTATGTGAAGATGTGAAATTTGCAGCGCTCGGTTCACCTCTTTCACATCCAGTATGATTCAGAACCAACTTTCTTTTTTTGGGGATGACAAGCTAAATTGAGCAACAACCTGTTCCCCACTGCTCACTGGGTATGGTGACCACTGTCTACAAGTCCTTTAGGTTTGCACCACAATTCCTTTTTCTGGCACCAGACAGGGTGAAATGATAACTCAGTGAGACGGCAGGAAAAGTCCAGCATACAGTCACTTCTCATCACCTTCAAGGGCCATTGGATGGACGTAATTTGGACCCACTCCTTGAGAAAACTGTTCAGATGACCTGCAGATCCTCATGAAGTCCTCCTTTTCTGTCAGTATGAAAGGTAGAGGACCTATTCAGAAAAGAGAGACACTAAGAGGAATGCCCCTCACCTGGCCAACAATGCTGGATTTCCCAGAGTTCAAATAAGATGCACTTCTAGGTTTATCCTCTGGCAATCTCTGGGTGTTAGACTGCTCTTGGTCTTTCACAAACCTCTTCCAATCCTCCCCAGAGTGGAGCTTTCCTGGAAAGGCAACCTACTAAGCCAAGTCTTCAAGTTTGCATCCACTGACCAGTTCCTTAGTCATACAAGGCATCTGCTACATGACTCGTACACCATTCCTGTTTCCACTCGGACAGCCTCTCATAAATTCTGCTGGTCATCCTCCAAAGCCTCCTCAGGTCACTGCTGTACCTAGTGCAAACAGACCCTAGACATGTAAGTACTGCAAACCACAGCTTGGACGCCCAAAGCGGAAACCTCAAAAGCCTTCTTCAACCATCATTCAAACTTCCAGAGCTATGCCTCCTCCGACAAGTATAGTCATCTTCTTTGTTAATGGCATAATCAAGGCATCTACTTTAATCAGCCGGAGCTTCTCCTTCCTTTCAGATGATACTTTGAAATATTCTATTTTACATTGTATGCGAGTGTCTGCTTATCCTGCAGGTAAGAGAATGTGTTGAGAGCTCTTTGAGTTTGTCTGACTGCTAGGATCTAGTATTTTCCTTTGACTGCTGCAGCTCTTTGCAGCCCCTCTAAATCTCCTGTCCTAGGTGACTGCCTAGTCTTGCCTAATAGTTGAGTCAGTCCCTCTTCTTCTAAAGCTGCAAACAAGAACAAACTTGGGTGAAAAGAACTTCACCTACAGCCAGACCCTTGCTGTGTTCTTCAGAGCTTCTAGCCAGTTGAAGATGCCTCTGACAAAGCCATATCAGCAGATGGGTGGGGGTTGGGAACCAGAGAGTTCAGATTCTGAGCTAAAATGGCCAACTCTCCTGTGCGTTTGTGACCAGCCATGCCCTCCTGAGGGGAACTCTCAGTCTGACCATTCTCACTCACAGGGAGCTTGCCTGAGTCCTCCAACCTTGGCTCCAGTTTTCATGTGGCCCAATTCACCCCTCTGCAGCATTAACCACGATGGCCAGAGTGGGCTTTGAAGTGCCCATCCTAGCACACTCATGGCTTGCCACTCCTGCCCCCTCCGATTCAATGTTCTGTTGGAGGGGGCAGGAGCAGCAGGAAACCACACCAAGGATAAATCTTACTAATCTTTGATGCCTCTGATGCCATTTGTCACAGCAGCCTCCATCAAAGAAAACAAAATGAAGTACTAAAATTGTTTTACTCCTATCTATTTAGGGGACAGCAACTGAAAATGGCCATCAATGCCTCATCCTCCTTCCCTCAAACCCAAGGCATCCCTCAAGGCACTTCTCTTCAGCCACTATCCATGCCCATAACACATACTTCCATTAATTTATGCATATGATATAATGATTGATTGATTTCACCATTTTTTATACCATTTTTCATTTCAGTCAAAGCAGTTTACATTGTAATTTAAACTTGGTGCCGTACATTAAACAGTCACTGTTCCATTAAACGCTGAAATGTAACTCTAAAAGCTACCAAAACTCAGAAAAAACTTTTTTTGTCGGATCGCCTGTTATGAGGGTGTACAAACACTCTCTTGAGACAGGCCCTCCTTTTATTCAACTTATTTTTTTAAAAAGGTCAGTATAACCTTAGGTCCACACAACCTGAATATGCTAAGGGCTATGACAAGCCCAGAAGGACTAGCCCATGCATAATGAAGATGCTAACCTGCATCGCAAGGAAAATTTAAACAGGACGTTTCAGTCTCCCAAAACTGAATTTATATGGAAGGTGTGGTACTTAGCTGAATGGCTGAATAGCAACCCAAATGGAGTGTTCCAAACTCGCTATCATTCACATCAGGAGAGCAATAAGCCAAATTAATGGTTCTTCATAAAGTCCCCGAAGAGATGTTTCAAGTCCAGTCCAGACTCCAAAATGCAGCCAAATTTTCTTTTTAACACCGACCACAAACTCTTCCACGTTCGTCAGACAATGGTTGGGTAGAATGCGACACAATCCGTTGTGTTTCAAGCCCGTTGTAACTCTGGCTCTTTATCAAGCACAACCCAGCCAACTTCCTGTTCCGTGTAATTGTTAGATGACGTCAGCACCATGATGGAACCTACTAATGACGTGAGCGAATCCACCTTAAAGTTCAATGAATCTTCCACCATTCAATCGCCGCATTTAAACCCAACGGGGCGACTGTATTAAGCTTAAATATCCATCGCTGTTCATAACGATGTAAAACAGCCCGACGATCTCCCCCCCTAGAAAGTGGAGGAACCTGGTCCAATACCGTCCAGTTAAGTTGATCAAAACTATGAGAGGCAGATATACAGTGTTGAACAATGGGGGCAGTAACTGTATGGGTATTTAAACGGGAGCGATGTTCCCGTAAACGTGTCCGAATAACCCGTGTAGTCATACCAACATATAAAAGGTGACAAGGGCACATAATTAAATATATGACATAATCAGACGTACAATCTGTGATATGGTGGCGAACATAACTGGTATGGGTACGAGGATCTTGCCATGAAAGACCTTCCATGGTATTAAAACACATGTCACAGGTCCCGCAGGCGTGATGATTTCCCACGGAAACCGGCATCTCTCTAGGCACTGTGTGTACTACCCGGTCTGCTATATTGGTCCCACGCCGGTATGCCAATCGTAAAGACCTTTGGAAACAAACATGTTCTGATAAAATGTGCCAATGAGATCTCAAAATTCTGGCTACAGCGCTAGTACAAGGCATGTAAGGCAACACTCCCACATACGGTTGAGCTGCTACCTGGTCTGGCGGCGATGTATCCAAAGTATCAGTCCACCATTCCGGATGGTTGTTTAAAGCGCGTTTATAGGCTCTATCGATCAGTTTTAAGGGATACCCCCGTGCCACCAATCGGTCTTTCAAACCCGAGGAGTGAATTTTATACTCCCTCCGAGTGGAACATAAACGCCGGAGGCGGAGAAATTGACCTATAGGGAGCGCCTGTCGGAGAGCACGAGGATGAAAGCTCGTATATTGCAGCAAGGTGTTGCGCTGGACAGGTTTACGGTATAGAGTGGATTGAAGCTTACCATCTTCCTTATACAATAGCAAGTCCAGAAACTCTATTCGGGCCAGATGATACTTCGCTTCAAATTTTATATGAAGATGCAAAGTATTCATCCAATGTATAAATTGTTGCAAGCCATCTCCTGATCCCTTCCAAATAAAAAAGACATCGTCTAAAAAACGCTTCCATACCAATATTGAACTAAAATGTGCAGATGTGTACAAGTAGGTGTCTTCAAAATGTGCCATATATAGGGCTGCCACCGAAGGGGCCACTGTGGCACCCATTGCTATGCCAAAACATTGATGGTAAAACTGTTGTTCATATTTAAAATAGTTGTTATCAAGTACCCAAGACAGCAATCGCAACAAAAAAGCCATCAATGTTTTGGCATAGCAATGGGTGCCACAGTGGCCCCTTCGGTGGCAGCCCTATATATGGCACATTTTGAAGACACCTACTTGTACACATCTGCACATTTTAGTTCAATATTGGTATGGAAGCGTTTTTTAGACGATGTCTTTTTTATTTGGAAGGGATCAGGAGATGGCTTGCAACAATTTATACATTGGATGAATACTTTGCATCTTCATATAAAATTTGAAGCGAAGTATCATCTGGCCCGAATAGAGTTTCTGGACTTGCTATTGTATAAGGAAGATGGTAAGCTTCAATCCACTCTATACCGTAAACCTGTCCAGCGCAACACCTTGCTGCAATATACGAGCTTTCATCCTCGTGCTCTCCGACAGGCGCTCCCTATAGGTCAATTTCTCCGCCTCCGGCGTTTATGTTCCACTCGGAGGGAGTATAAAATTCACTCCTCGGGTTTGAAAGACCGATTGGTGGCACGGGGGTATCCCTTAAAACTGATCGATAGAGCCTATAAACGCGCTTTAAACAACCTTCCGGAATGGTGGACTGATACTTTGGATACATCGCCGCCAGACCAGGTAGCAGCTCAACCGTATGTGGGAGTGTTGCCTTACATGCCTTGTACTAGCGCTGTAGCCAGAATTTTGAGATCTCATTGGCACATTTTATCAGAACATGTTTGTTTCCAAAGGTCTTTACGATTGGCATACCGGCGTGGGACCAATATAGCAGACCGGGTAGTACACACAGTGCCTAGAGAGATGCCGGTTTCCGTGGGAAATCATCACGCCTGCGGGACCTGTGACATGTGTTTTAATACCATGGAAGGTCTTTCATGGCAAGATCCTCGTACCCATACCAGTTATGTTCGCCACCATATCACAGATTGTACGTCTGATTATGTCATATATTTAATTATGTGCCCTTGTCACCTTTTATATGTGGGTATGACTACACGGGTTATTCGGACACGTTTACGGGAACATCGCTCCCGTTTAAATACCCATACAGTTACTGCCCCCATTGTTCAACACTGTATATCTGCCTCTCATAGTTTTGATCAACTTAACTGGACGGTATTGGACCAGGTTCCTCCACTTTCTAGGGGGGGAGATCGTCGGGCTGTTTTACATCGTTATGAACAGCGATGGATATTTAAGCTTAATACAGTCGCCCCGTTGGGTTTAAATGCGGCGATTGAATGGTGGAAGATTCATTGAACTTTAAGGTGGATTCGCTCACGTCATTAGTAGGTTCCATCATGGTGCTGACGTCATCTAACAATTACACGGAACAGGAAGTTGGCTGGGTTGTGCTTGATAAAGAGCCAGAGTTACAACGGGCTTGAAACACAACGGATTGTGTCGCATTCTACCCAACCATTGTCTGACGAACGTGGAAGAGTTTGTGGTCGGTGATAAAAAAGAAAATTTGGCTGCATTTTGGAGTCTGGACTGGACTTGAAACATCTCTTCGGGGACTTTATGAAGAACCATTAATTTGGCTTATTGCTCTCCTGATGTGAATGATAGCGAGTTTGGAACACTCCATTTGGGTTGCTATTCAGCCATTCAGCTAAGTACCACACCTTCCATATAAATTCAGTTTTGGGAGACTGAAACGTCCTGTTTAAATTTTCTTTGCGATGCAGGTTAGCATCTTCATTATGCATGGGCTAGTCCTTCTGGGCTTGTTATAGCCCTTAGCATATTCAGGTTGTGTGGACCTAAGGTTATACTGACCTTTTTAAAAAATAAGTTGAATAAAAGGAGGGCCTGTCTCAAGAGAGTGTTTGTACACCCTCATAACAGGCGATCCGACAAAAAAAGTTTTTTCTGAGTTTTGGTAGCTTTTAGAGTTACATTTCAGCGTTTAATGGAACAGTGAATGATCTTTAGAGTATAGTTGCAATTTTGTTCATTTCACAGAGGTTTATTGATTAGTACATTAAACAGTGACATTGATAACTTGGATTTTTATGAGGCAATGGAGGTACAACACCAAGAAAGCCATATGCAAAGGGATATCAAGCTGCTTCGCAGATATCACTCAATGACTGGCAAGAAACTCATTGACAGTTAACCAAAAATTTCCCCAAATAATCTGCATCACCAAGGATGACACGTTCCACCCACCCCCATCCCTGACAATAAATGAGATTGATGTGAAAGTCCGGAAAGAGGTTTAATATCTAAGTAACAGCCTAGACCAACAGATAATACTGAAACCACACATAAACAACACAATGAGGAAAACCTACCATAAAATCTGAACCCTGCAAAAACTGCACCCCTTATTGGAACCACTGGACTTCTGTACGACATTCCAGGCCATCATCTCACCACACTTTGACTACTGTAATTCAATTTACCATGGCTCAAAAAATTCAACTCTTCTCCCACTACACATTGCATTACATTGAGCTGAATGCATCATTCAAGGAGCCCCAAATATGACCACTTAATTCCTATTCTGAGACAAATCCACTAGCTTCCTTTGCAAAGCCACATCAGATATTAAATACTGTTCCTAACTTTCAAAATCATCAACAACTAATCCCCCTCCCATCTACAAACTCTACTAAACAGAACCAAAACCATCAGAGAAAGCAATAAAAACAAAGGGCCTTTTATTCAAAAGGCATTTACACAGTTAGTGCCGCTGAATATCCCATCTTCTCCCTTGCATGCTCTGAAGCTAACCGCTTAGCATCAGGGAGTGTTGTGGGAGATCCAGGTGACAGTCTCTATCTTTTAGCTGCAGGGACTAACTGGGAAGCATGCAATATCGCTGCTGCCTGGTTAACTACAGCAGCCATGAGGCAGTACAGTGACCTCTTATATTCAATGATATTCTGAATGAAATAGAGACTAAATGAATGTTTTGTTTCGGTCTCTACTGAAGAAGATGTAGGAAAGTTACCCATGACTGAGATGGTATTTAAAGCTGAAGCAACAAGAGAATTGAATTAAATATTGATAAAATGGGAAGATGTATTACAACTGTTTGATAAATTGAAGAGTATCTAATCAACTGGACCAGATAGTATACATCCAAGGGTGTTGAAAGAACTGAAATATGAGATTGCATACCTACTATTAGTAACATGAGGAGGGATCTAGCTAAGCTTGAAGAATGGTCTAGAATTTGGCAGCTGGGATTTAATGTTAAAAAATGTAAGGTCATGCATTTGGGCTGCAGCAATCCAAGGGAGCAATATAGTATAGGAGATGAAGTACTTTTGTCCACTAAAGAAGAGTGGGACTTAGGCATGGTTGTATCTGATGATCTTGAAGTGGCTAAACAGGTAGAAAAGGTGACAGCAAAAGCTGGAAGGATGCTTTGGTGTATACGGAGAGGAATGGCTATCAGAAAAAAGGAGGTGATAGTGCCTCTGTATAAGTCTTTGGTGCGGCCTCATTTGGAGTATTGTGTGCAATTTTGGAGACAAAAGGATATAAATAGGATGAAGTCAGTATAGAGGGTGGCTACTAAAATGGTTAGTAGTCTTCATTATAAAGCATATGTGGACAGAATTAAGGATCTTAATATGTACACATTAGAGGAAAGGCGGGATAGAGGTGATATGATTGACACGTTTAAATACCTCTGTGGCATAAATGCACAGGGGGAGAGTCTCTTTCAACTTATAGCAAGTTCTGCTACGAGGGGACATAGGATGAGAGTGAAAGGGGATAGATTCAGGAGTGATATGCGGAAATATTTCTTTACGGAAAGAGTGGTGGATCCGTGGAATAGTCTCCCAGTGGAGGTGGTAGAGATGAGGACAGTATCTGAATTCAAAAAAGCATGGGACAAACACAGAGGATCTCTAAATAAAAAAGGGGACTGTTGTAGTTGTTGATATGGAAGGACAGACTAGATAGGCCATGTGGTCTTTTTCTGTCATCCTTTTTCTATGTTTCTAAGTTTCTAAAGTCTAGCCTGTGTAATACGGGATGGCTGGTTACTAGCATGAAGAGAAAGGCGAGAATACAATGGACCCTTAGTCCCGTCCATCCTTGCACCAGAGTAACTGCAAAGGGAGAATCCTCTGCTCCATTTGACCCTATGCTAGTGTGCCCAGAGGAACCCTCTAATTGGTCTGGGCAGATCTGCTGGCCTCTAAGTCAGGGATGTCAAACCCCAGTCCTGGATGTCCGCAAACCAGTCTGGTTTTTGGAATGTCCCTAATGAATATTCATGAGCTATATTTGCATACACTGTCTCACTGTATGCAAACAGCTCATGCATATTCACTGTGGTCATCCTGAAAACCTGACTGTCTAGGTGTGTCCCGAGGACTGGGTTGAGAACCGTCTACTCTAGATACAATGGAGCAAAATCTATAGATGTGATTGGCCTGCTTCATTTGAGGGCGGGGAGGGGGCAAGAGATAAAGAGCTCTGATTAGTGGTGATGGTCAGAGGTGGGGAACCCTCCCCCCATAGTGACATTGATTATTTTTCTCTCTTATCCCCTCCCTCCCACTATTATGTCGCTCTTACCTCTACACACTCTATCACGCTTTCACCCTCCACCACTGCCTCCCAGCTATTCAGTTACAGCTGTGACAGGGCAGCACAATAAAATAGATTCAAACATTCACTTTTCCTGCTCTCTTCTTATTGTTATTTGAATTAAATTAATTTCTTTTTCCCATCTTTCCTCTCCCCTCTGATTTCTGTCTCAGTATTTTCTCTAGACGTTTCCACCATATTGTCATCTTTTGTCATTTCCTAGATTCCATTTCTTTTGTTTCCCCCTTTCCCCGGGAAAGTTCTTTATCCTACTACAATGCTGCCATTGTCCTCTTCCTCCCATTCTGTCTCTCTCTCTCTCTCATTTATTTTATTATGTTTTGCATTTGATATAACAGTTTACAGGTCCCATAATTTAAAAGTTGTGGTAAGAACAGACCCACATCTCAAAACAACCAAAGTTAGTGTTTAACTTCCTTCCTCCTCACTTATTCAGCTCGCCACACAATTCCCTCATCTCTCTCCACTTCTGCCCCTTTCCATCATCTCTCCTCCCCTCTTATCTCTTCTTCCTCATTTTTCCTCCTTTCTTATTCTCCCTCTTTTGCCTTTCCCCACCTCCCCTCCCCTCTCCTCTCTCCTTCCCCATCCTTTATTCTGTCTCTTACCTTCCCACCCCTCCTTCTGGCAAGCAGTGCTCTAACAAGACCTGATATTTTTTGGAGGGCTCCAAGATTAACATGAGGGGGGGGGGGAGTCTGGGTATGGTCTGCTAGTCAGTACATAGTGCATGTTCCTGAAGTAACTGTGTGCCCCCAACAGTGGGATGTACACACACAAACCAAGCAAGTATGTCAATGATCAGACCCCAGCAAAGGAAACTCATAGATATCACTTGAGAGAAACACTGCAGAGCACTATGTGGGAACCCAGCCATGTCATTGTCACTGTTCGGTCAGGGTGAGAGTGACCTCCCAGCATGACATGCTGTGGCCACTCTGTCCGTGCAGGTGGTGGCCGGGCACGACAATATCCCAGCCATTGCCCTATGCCCTGTGAAGTTGCATCCTGCCCAGACCGCCATGTCCGGGCCATACCCAAAATACCTTGCTCCCATTATGCACATTGGCAGGCTAACACTGGAAATAGTGCAAGCATTGGGGACTCAGTATGATGTAGGCGGCCACAAAACACTGGATACACAGACACACACTCCCACACCTATTTGAGCATTGTGCAAAGATAGAGGTGGTTGGCAGCCCTGGCCGCCACACCAGTCCTGGGCACAGTGCAGGCATTGCTATGGTACTCAATACTGTTAGGGTCACTCCCCGGGGTGGTAAACACTGTCAGAAACAAAAACCGAAATACACTCCACAGATATCAGAAAGGTTGCTATGATGCAGCTGTATCAACAAATTGTGTTTAACGTAGGATTTGTTATCTGACATTGATCATAGCAACCTTTTGATATATGTGGAACGTGTTTGCAAGTTTAAGACGGCATTGCTAAGGTATGCAGGTGCTAGTATTGGTAGATGCTGCTCCGCACAGGGCCCAACAGCCTGACCCTCCATGAGCTGTTGGATAGTGGAGCCTGTGGGTGTGGGTGTTTGTGCCCCTGTTGGCCGCTGCTCTAGGGCAGAGGTTCCCAACTCCGGTCCTGGTGGGCCAAACACGGTTCAGGTTTTCATGCTGTCCCTAATAAATTTGCATGGATACATTTGCATACAATGGGGGGGGGGGGTGCATACAAATGCATCACAGGCATATGGATTAGGGACATCATGAAACTTGAATGGTGTTTGGGCCTCCAGGACTGCAGTTGGGAAACTCTGCTCTAGGGATTGCACATGTTTATGGTGTATGTGCTCTGTAGGGTAAAATATAGGCATTTATGGCATATTTATTTTATCTGCAATAAAGGTTCCATCTTTATTACCAAGGTTTAGTACTGGGTAAAATATAGGGACATAGTCAGCAGGAGCCACAGCTGGGATTTGAACCTGCGACCTTCTGCCCCTGAATATACTGGCTGTGTGTACTGCACCAAACATCACAGAGGTAGATCATTCCCTGGGGATACTATGACTGTTTGTCAGACAGACCTTGTCTGTTGCAGTGCATGGCACCCACCTAAACAGGGCTTGGCCTTGGTCTGCTTTGAGCAGATGCCACTGCCCCCTCCACCACCTGCACCCCTCCACCACCATGCTGACATGCCCTTATGCCGGTGGTGCTGGTGGTGCACAGTCCCAGGCCATCCAGTGTGCCAATAGGCGGCTGCCTATGGTGCAGGGTCTGGGATAGGGGTGTCTACATAGACATCCGCACTTCCCCCCCAGCACCGTCTGCCACTGCTATGTGCCCTTTGGGATAACTGCTGGTCGATGTCCCCTGGGACACTGTGGCACTCACACTCGGACCATGTTGAACCCTGGTCAGTTGCTGTCTTGCTGCTTTTCGGTTTGTGCCTTGCTATGTGCCACCTAGGCATCTACCTATTCTGCACTGTGCCCCGGCTGGGCCACTGCATGTGCCGCCTACGGCCCCCTGTACCCCATTTACATCAACATCATGTTGCCCTTTTCTATGTGGACACTCTGCTGTTGCTGCAGATGTGTACGCCACATCTGCAAGTTGCCCAATGCACACAACACTAACCCCTCCTCAACACTGTTTCAATATTGTTACATTCACTTTGTGGGGGGAATGTGACTTGACACTTCCAGAATTGCAATCCTCGGTTTTATTCTTTATATGTGGTGTTGGTTTCAGTTTTTCTATATTGTTTCTCATGGCCAGCTTTTGTTTTTGGTTCACTTCTGGTTCTGGTCATTTTATATGGTTTTTGCATCTTTGGTTGCTGCACATGTATCACTACTATCACTTTCCTGGGTCTCCCTGCCTTTGCTGTACATTGCTGACTGAAATGGTTTCTCTCTCCTTCACTGGCATTAATTTTCTGGTCTTCAGATGCCGGCGTTAGTGTAGCAGGCACCTCTCCCCGCCCACCCCCCACATATTGACCCCTTCTCTCCGCCCTCTGTGTGCCTTAATGCCGCCGGAGACGTTATCGTGCAAAATGTAACATTATCGCATGATAATGTTACATATCGTGCGATAACGTCGCCACTGCAACATTAGCGCCATTTAGTAAACATACTCCATAGAGTGGAAACTTGCCTGTTCAAGGTAGTTCCTGGGGAAAAAAGAACAAAGTGTTGTTGCTAACTGCCGTCGAGTCAGTGTCGACTCCTGGCGACCCTCTGGATGGTTATATCCTGAACTGTGTTCGGTCTTCAGTCAGGCAGCTCATTGATGACAGACTGGCACCTGTAGCTGCTGTTATCGTATTGATCCATTTCATTGCTGGACTTCCTCTTCTGCGTTGACCTTCTATCTTGTTAAACATGATGTCTTTCTGTAATAATCTCTCTCTTCACATGATGTGTCCAAAGTATGAAGTGGAAAAAAATCACTTACCTGAATATCTTACACTAGAAAGAAACTTTAACTTGAGAATATCTTTATTGAGAAGAATATTGTATTTTTAAACAGAACGGATATTTATTGGAAGTTTTTACAGAGCAATAGTGCAATAATTTCAATTAGCTATAAAACTCTGGATCCTTTTAAGAAAATGTTAATGACTCATAAAATTCATTTAAGGAAGTGAATATGATTATTTAATCCTGAATCTTTGTACCATGACATTGGTAGGGCTGAATCCTATTTAGTTAACTTTCCTCTCATCCCTTGTTCTCCCGCTGCGGAAACGGGTTGAGCCGTGGTCGCTGAAATTCAGTACACCTCTGCCAGGAAAGATCACAACCAGAGGTAACCACTTCACTCATACTCCACTAAAACATCACCGGGACTCTAGTAAGAGTCTGATTGCTTCTGCCTGGGCAGGGGGTTACACTAGTTATATTCTTTACTACAAATAATGCCTTTTTGTGCACCAAAAATGGATTTCTGAGTAAATAGTCTGCATCAGAAAGCAAAGAGTGCATTCTAGAAACATCCAGAATGACCTCATCAGGTACCAAGTATCACTGTATGCTTTTATAAGTAACATCGCTACAATAAAAAACTATTAAGAACATAAGAAGTCCAGCATCCCCCGCCCCATATCTCACCTGCTAATCCAGCATCTCCCCTCTGCCTCTGAACCTCCCTCTCCTAGTCCAGCATCTTTCTATGTCCTCTGTCTCCCCCCTCCCCCCCACCCCAAAGATACAGCTAAAGTAAAGAGGAGCACTTCCCAGAACCTCCCCCTTCCCCAATAATCCAACATTTCTCCTTCCCTACGCTCCTCCCCCCCCCCCCCCTCATCTCCCACTGCCATACTTGCTGTGCCCGGGATCGCATCCCCTCTTGTCTCCCTCCCTCAGTCGTCCTCCCAAACCACTGCTGCAAGTAAATTCTATGGCCTAAAACACTATCCCCCTTCCCCAACTACACACTGGCAAGATGAAACCTTAAAAGGTCATAAGTAAAACACCCTCCTAAGAACAGTTTCCACTGTCAAAGACAAGAGCCATCAGAACAGGGCTGGGGACCTTGTTCATGAACAATAACCATTTATGAGCAAACGTGTCGCCAAAAACTACCTGCTAAATCAATCACTGGCACAATCCTCTTAGTTATATATTCATCTTAAATAATACTTAGTACACCAATATTACCAATCAATATATCTTATAACACAAGCCAGCACTGATTATATCACAACTAGTCATCCGCCACATACGATACATGACAGACTCCCGAAGTATCAACAATATGGCAACAGAGTAACAATGACATTCAAACAATAGAAAACATATCACAATGTTACAAATGTTGCAAATACAAACACTGTTACCACAAAGCCTAATTGTGCAACTAACCAAGGCACGTCCTCCCTGCACACAATATAAAGATTCTTCTCATAGCAGGGCAGCGTCTCTCTTGTGCACTCACTGCTGAAACACAGATTTTGCAAGTACTTAGCTGTAGGTCAGTCAGTCTGATTCTACTGTAAAACAGGCAAAGTCCTGTAGTCGGGTGCACAGTGCTTCACAGCAGCTCACACTCCTTTATAGCCAAGGGATGGACACCTTCCTTCTCCTGACCTGCCCACAGGTTTCGAGATATTGCTTCAGCATAACATTGGCATTCCTTCCAGAATTAAAAGTTGTTTTTTAGAGAGAGAATGAAACTATGCTGTTAATGGTAATTAATAATATTGTTAACAGAGCATCAGTATGGAAGAGAGAATTAAACCAGGGATGGAAAAGAACACTTTAAAATTCCTGCTTGCGAGGACATGTGAGGACATGTGTAAGTACTTTTATCTGCATTTTTTCCCCATAAAATTGGTTGAGCTTGTGACTGAGGAACATCTGAAGGCTTGGCACAACTGGCTCTATCGGTGGGTTCCAAGCAATGTTTCCCAAACGCAGATAGTCTGGACTCAGCCCCCTAAGAATTGTCTCGAGAGGTAGCAAAAATACTGGAGCCAAAGTTCGACCAAGTGCTAAAAAAGTTGGAAAACATGGGAGAGGCGCTGGCGGAGATTGGGAGGAAGATTGAGGAAGTGAGGCACACCAGTCTCAAAATGCCTGCAGTACACAAAATGCCCTTAAGATGGTGCTATTACTCCTAAGCTGAGAGCTTCATGTGTCTGATAAGATGTTTCAATGTAAGGAAAAGTCAAAGGGAAACTCAAGAGTCCTTCAGAAACTTCTACATTACTACACCTTTCACTACTTTACCCATGATTCTGCCAGCTGGAGAATGACACACAGACCTTCTACTCCCCTTGCTGTAGAATCAGAAAATTCTCTAGCTTCTAAAATTTAGTTTTTCCATCACTGCACCAGAAGAACACACCTCTTATATAGAACATTGGAGGGGGGGGGGGGGCATTTTCAGTCACAGCGGCTGGCACTGCCAAAGTCTTCATCATCACTTTAAATTAAACCGGATATCCAATGCCAGTGCATATCTAGTGACCAACCCTGAATATCCAGTTTCATTAGATTGATATTTTGCAATCCAGTTAGCAGCAATATTCAGACACCATCCAAACTGCAAACCCGCATAAGCTTAGGACTCCTTTTCACCTGCAGTTTAGCTTTTGGTTAGCAGCTGAATACTGCCTCTTACTGGCCACCCCTGGAACATGCCGGCATTAACCTAGTGTGCAGCAGAAGCCAGTAAAATGCTAGGAATCATAAGGAAAGACATGGAGAATACAACAAAGGATATTATAATGTCTCTGTATCATTCTAGGATGCAACCACACCTTAAATATTGTGTGCAAATCTGGTTGCCGTATCTTCAAAAAGATATAGTGAAATTAGGAAAGATACAGAGAAGAGCCACCAACATGGTAAAGAGGATGGAAGGATACCCCTATGAAGAGATGCTTAAAACATTAGGGCTCATCAACCTGGAAAAGAGGCGGCCTAAGGGAGAACTTTTCCAGTACTTTTTTTGAGACATTAAATCTTTTTTTTTTTTCAATTTTAAATTTTTATTGAAAATCAAAAGAGGAGACAACATCGGCAAAACAAGCGTACCACACTCTGCATTACTCAATCTGCAGTCATGTATTATAGTTATTGTTAAGTGCCGTCAAGTTGATGTCGACTCATGGCGACCCTCTGGATAATTGTCCTAAACTGTGTTTGGTCTTCAGTCAGGCGGCTCATTGTTGACAGACTGGCCCCCATAGCTGCTGTTATTATATTGATCCATCTCATTGCCAGCCTTCCTCTTTTGTGTTGACCTTCTACCTTGCCAAGCATGATGTTTTTCTCTAATGATCTCTCTCTTTGCATGATATGTCCAGAGTATGAAAGTCGGGCAGTCTATGGTATACACTCGTAGTATTCATCGCCAGCACCATAATTCAAAGGCATCAATTTTCTTCCAGTCTATGGACTGCTCGAAGAACAAACCAGTCAGTACTAAAGGAGATCAAACCAAAGCTTTCTTTTGAAACTCTGTTGACAAGACTTTGATCTACCATAGCCTCTATTTTCCTGACTGTCCAGTCTCTCTCAACATTCCAGGCTGTCTTCCGATGGCCCTCCACACCCAGAATTGGTAAGAACTTTAATTTTTCCTTTCACTAAATTCCCCACACACTGATCCAGCATCTCACTTCTCTTCCCTCTGCTCCTACATGCTCTGCCCCCTGCCCTGCCCTGCCCTGCCCACAAACTGCAGAGAGCACAATGGTGCAGTACAAGAGGTTGGACTCTTCAGCACCTATTCAGCCACAGTCCCCTTCTCGGGTCCCTGCAACACACCGATGCTCTCCCGTATAGCATTAAATCCAAACATATATTCTGCATCCACCGAACTGCCCCACCAATCTGTGCAGAGCAGAACAGAGCTAGAACCTTCCCCATAGAACTTACTGTACGAAAAAAACCCTCTCTCCATACCAAACATATTGTGAGTTAATAAGGGCCAGACCCTGCGTGGATTCAAAGTGTTGATATGTAAGTAAATCTTAACACATATGTTCCCCCGGGCTGTCAGAATTGTTTAGCTTTGAATGCCCTCCTCTCTGCCAACCCTCAGAAGCTGTCACCCTGTCCCAGCAGAGGGCAGAGGATTAGGGTTGTCAACTTTCTGAAAGAGAAAAATCTGTGTTTTCCCATCTGAACATGACAGAGTACACAATGTTCCAACATGACAGATGAACATCTTCAGGATTCCCTGAGAATGGCCCTCAAGAAATATTCACCCAACTTCAAAAAGCTGGTGGATGAAATGCAGGCTCAGACATCTCACTAAGGAGCAAAAGCAAAATATGAAAGATTGTGCAAGATCAGCCTGGATCAATACTCAACCTATATTTAACACAAATTACTCAATAAAAGTTAAAGAAAGTTACTAAGACAGTTAAAGAAAGTTATTACTCAATAAAACTTTAAGAAAAAATGTACTTTCCATTTCCCCTCGCAGTTCTTACTAGATCTTAGTCTCTCTGTTTTGTTTTTGCTTAATTTGCTTAACAGCTGATCACATCCAAGTAAACGACAGAAGGTTCTTAAAAATGGGGGAGGGGGGGGGGGTTGAAATCCTCAAACTTTATTGGGTTAAAATATAATTTGAAACTTAATTTTCATGGTGGTAGATCACTGGCACTTTTGGCCGGAAAAAGTAGATCACGACCTGTTCGAAGTTGGACATGCCTGCTCTATAAGATCAGTAAAATTTGTCCCTTCCTTTCTACACGGACTACCAAGATCCTCATCTACTCTCTAGTCACCTCCCATCTTGACTATTGTAACCTGCTCCTCACTGGTCTCCCTCGCAATCATCAATCTGTTCAGAGCTCTGCTGCATGGCTTATCTTCTGCCTGCTATGCTCATATAACCCCTCTTCTCATGACATTTCACTGGCTCCCTATCCATTTCTGCATCCACTTCAAATGTTTCCTGCTGACCTGCAAGTGCATTCATTCTTTGGCTCCTCAATACCTTTCCTCTCTAATCTCATTCTAAACCCATCCTCAGGAACTCCGTTCCCCTAGCAGATCCCTTTTAGATGTGCCCTTCTCTGTCACTGCTAACTCCAAACTTTGTTCATTCCACCTTTCTGCTCCATATGCCTGGAACAAACTATCTGAGTCAGTGTGTCATGCTCCTTCTCTAGCCCTATTCAAATCCAGGCTAAGAAACCAACTCTTTGAGGCTGCTTTTGGATCCTGATGCTCCTCATTCTCTTGTTCACTACTTATGTGTATCTCGCCATACTCTAGTTTCCAGTTTTGTGATGTTTTTTGCCCTGATTAGATTGTAAGCTCTGATGAGCAGTGACTGTTTCTCACGTCTTACATGTACAGAGCTGCATATGCCTTGTAGCGCTATACTGATTAGGAAGTAGCAGTAATTTGTCAAGGTATGCTCGGAAATTCCTCTTAACCAAGCCTGTGGTACCTAACTTGATGGGAAAAAGCTCCGTCTCTTTCTGCCACATTTTCTTTGTCTCTTACTGTGTTTCTTGGTACTTGAAGATCTTCTCCCTCTCAACGTGATTCAGAGAATGGTCACCTGGAACTGATACTTCTATCAATGCAATTCTGGGTTGTTCTTCTCATTTACCAATAGGACCAGCTTCCTTCATCCAGCTTCTTATCTGTTGGAATGGGAGCAATCTATGATCATAACTTCTTCATTCTCCATAATTCTCCTAGGGTCATGCTCCCAGTTCTTTACCAGTATAATGATGCTGTAGTGTTTACATGGCACTGGTATGAGGAATAGCGGGAGGAGATGGATGAGATGTGCTGCTTTATTCTGCCTTTCTGAATAGAAATGTTTTGCCATTAGAACTTTGCAGCCAGCTATAGAATCTACGTAAGTCTGTTTTACTGTTTTTTTCAGTGTCCTCTGTAAACCATTCCATCTGTAATCCATTCTCTTGGACTGGAACTATCAATGTCTCATCCTTTGAGTTCATTCCCCTCTCCATAACCATTCTTGTATCCGGTATTGATTGACCAAGGGTTTCTGGAGTAACACTCTATTTCCCACTGTGTTTGTGTACTTGCCACTTGTTTTCCTTGTTTTGCTAATCTATCCGCCCTCTCCCGATCCACCACTTGACCTACATGTGTCAAGCCCTTTCAGGCCCATTCCTCAAATAACTTTCCTTTTCTGCCTGGCGTAAACGTCCCCATCCCCCGAATAAAGCTGTATTTTGAGAATCTTTTCTTCCCCACTCAAAAGGGACCATCTACAGTTTTTTCCAAATTTGAAAGGTTAATTTCCATTGTGGATTTTTTGCCTCCTCCCCTCTGGATATCTCAGTCGGGTCCCAAATCAACGACTCTGTGTACCTTACTGCTCAGTTCCATTCGCACCCACTGTAGGGTATCTCCTCCATCCTTCCAAGCAAACAGAGCATGTAGTTGTGCTGTGGCATAGTAGGGGGCTATACACAGTACTCCCAGCCCCCCTTCTTCCTCCGCTTATTCATGGTGGACCGTGCCCCCTTGGGGACTTTCCCATTCCATACATATTGCATTATCATATTTTGAAGCATTTTAATACCCCCCAGGGCACTGCATTGGGCAAAGACACAAATAAAAATAAAATTTGCGGTAGCACATTCATTTTGACTATGGCTATGCGCCCCAGTCAGGTCAGATGAAGTCCTATCCAAGAAAGAGGTCTCGTTTGTGGCTTTCTACCAGCAGTTTATAGTTCCAATCCTGAAGGTTCTTGAGCAGACTGCCTAATTGTATCCCCAGATATCAGAAGTGCTTATTTAGCCACTTGATGGGGAAATGCCCCACAGGTGGTCCTCCAATGCTTTTAGTAAATTAAATATTGCAATCTTGCTCTGATTTAATTTATAGCCCACTACCTCACTGTATCTACCCATCGCTGTCATCAATATTGGCAGTGTGGTAAGGGGCTGTTGTAGGGTAAAAATAATATCGTCTGCGAAAAGGGTGATTTTGGTCCCCTGCCACCTCCCCCCCGCCACCTCCACCCCCTGTATGTCTTCTTGCTCTCTAATATACTCTGCGAGGGGCAGTATCGCCAAGGTGAATAGAAGTGGTGATAGTGGGCATCCCTGGCATGTCCCGCTCCCCAGAGCAAAACTATCAGAATAACCTCTATTTACTCTGATGCGGGCTCTTGGATGGGCATACAGTGCTTTTATCCATTTTAGAAAATTCTTCCCCAGGCCCATTCATTCTAAAACCTGGAACATAAACTGCCACTGTACCTGGTCAAATGCTTTTTCAGCTTCCAACGTAACTAATACTGCTTGCTCTCCTGACCTCTGTAGGTCCCAAGTAATATTTAATAGTTTCTGAATGCTGTCACCTCCTTTTCGCCCCATCATAAACCCCGTTTGGACTTTGTGTGCCAATTTAGATACTACCCCTTAGAGGCGATTAGCTAGCACCTTGGCCAATACTTTAGCATTGAAGTTAATTAGAGTTTGGCCAATACGATCCACAGATTGTGTTATCCTTGCCCAGTTTAGGTAGGATTGTGATACCCACTTTTTCCATCAACTTCATCTCCTCCCCTTGGAGCACTCCATTAAAGACTTTAGTTAACACCAGGGTAATTTGGTCTTGCATTAAGCGATAAAAGTTGCAGTGAAGCCATCTAACTCCAGGGCCTTACCCAACTTGAGGATCTTAATGGCTGCTTGGACCTCCTCCTCACTGATTTCCCATCCTATTCTCTCCTCCTCCTCCGCCCCAGCTTCCTTAGATTACAGTCATTCAAAAATGAGACCTACCTCTCTTTTCCCCCTGATATTTCACTTTATATAGGCTCTTATAATATTCTCTAAATACCTGACTAATTTAAGACAATGTACCATTCCCCCCCCCCCCACCCCCTTTGTTGTTCCGAATACCTCCTGTGTAGGCCACCTGCCTTTTGGCTTTCAGCCGGCTAGCCAGAATCTTACCAGACTTATTACCCCCTTCAAAATGTGCTTGCTGCAACCCGGCTAACCCGTGTGCAATTTCTTGAGCCTGCAATCTGCTCAATTCTCCCTGCAGTTTAATCAATTCTAAGCTATTAATTATGGATCGCAATCACTCTGTTGCCTCCCCTCTAACTCCACAATTTTTTTTAAGAGCTTGTTTTATTTATTTATTTGCTTTTATATACCACGCTTTTTGGAATCAGTGCGGTTTACAAATAACATGAGCAATCAAACATTTCACATAGAACTGGAGATAACAAGAACAAAAACAGTGGAACAGTTACATGGAACAAATTGAATAGAACAGATTACAATTTAACTGAGATTTCTGCTTTTCAGAATTATTTATTTATTTATTTATTTAACAGTTTCTTATATACCGCCCCTTCCAGAGATCAGGGGCGGTTCACATCGAACAAAAATCAATATACTTCTGTATATTTTACATGGAACTTGTGTTAACTATGTACACGTTTAGTTACATTGAACATGTTTTGAACATTAACTAGAATAACACTATTCAAACTATGTACAGGTCATCACAACATAATTGAGTTACCGGTATTATTTACAATAGAGATATAGCCATTTGTTTGTGTAAATCTTTGTCTGTAGGGTAAGGCCTGGGCTGCCATATTGATGAGGTGACCTCTAGTGACAGTCTTCAGCCCCTCCCAAACGGTGCCCATTTCTCCATTCAAATTAAAACAGACTTAAAAACATAGAAACATGATGACAGAAAAACACCACATGGCCTATCTAGTCTGTCCTTCCATATCAACAACTACAACAGTCCACTTTTTACCTTTATAGACTTATTCCTGTATAGTTTTATGTATTTTATTTACCTGTGCTTTCTCATCTAAAAGTGAAATGTAACCTCCAGAATTTAACCCCTTCATCCCGATCTCCAGTATCAAATGTAACACTAATGGGGGCATGGTCTGTTCAGGTTATCGGTCCTGCTCTATGGTCCTAGCCTTAGAAATCCAGCTTCCACTAGCCCAGATCATATCCAATCGACTGTATGTCCCATAGGAATGGGAGTAGAATGAATATTTACGCTACTCTGAATGTCTACATCTCCAAATGTCCACAAACCCAAGATATTCCTTAAATTCTTTCAAATTATTCTGCTCCAGCAGTCCCCGCTGGCTTGTCCCCGGCTGTTGTCCAAGTGCGGGTTGCTGATCAAATTATCGTCCCCCCACAAGTTAATCAGGGCCTCCCCTAGCCCCTCCATCTCCTTTAACATCTGCTCATATAACTCCCCCTAATGCCCATTTGGGCAGTAAACACTGATGATCCAAACCTCTTCATCAGTAACCCTTAGCCGAACCCCTACCCACTGCCCCCCTTTATCCCTACATTCTCCCACAATTGCATGTTGACATGTCTCATGAACTAAGATGCCCACACCTCCTTTCCTTGGATTTGCTCTTTGTCCGGCAAGGATCACTACTGGGTAATATCTTGAATATAGTAGGTGCTCCAGCTCCACCCTCAGATGCATTTCTTGGACACATAAGACATCCGCATTAAGACGCCTGCCCTCTCTCTCCAATAAGTGTCTTTTATGCCATGTCTGGAGCCCTTTAGAATTCACCGTGGTCACTGTTAGCTGCTTCCTATTCCAGTTTCCTTTATCCTTTGATTTATTCCCACCCTGGTCCTCTCCTTGCATCCTCTACCCCCTCCCTCTCCATCTCCTCCTCCTGTCCCCCGCTCCCTTCCCCCTTGTGTTCCAGAAGCAAATATAAATTAGAGTGTCCTTTCCCTTCCCGATCTTCTGGCAACTTAACCATTTAACTCTGCCCAAATCAGCTCCTCCCTCATGTGGTCTGGTGAGCCTTTACCGACCAGTCTATGCTGTCCTCTTTCACTTTGATCAGTCCCCTCAGTCCATTCACAGCTCAATTTTCATCCCATGCGGCCTGCTCCTTAGCTAATTCAGCACTTTGTCTCCTCAAGATGCTTTACTCGAGTCTCCCACTCCTGATGGGCTGCTACCTCTTGCTGCTGGAAACCAGCATCTTTTAAAGCTCTGAGTGCCTCAGTCATTGTATGCACTCGCCATGTCTTCTCTCCCCGGAGAACAAGAGTCCAAATGGATGCAGCTAGCGATACCACAGTGCAGTGCTCCGGAGAGCTTAAGTTATTGCTTTCAGTGCTCTATGCCACTGCAGAGTCGCTGCTGACAGATCATCATAAGTGGAGACCGGGTACCCTTGCCAGCTGAAATTCCCAAGGCCCCTCATTTTTGCCACTAAGCGCTCCTTAAGTTTGTAATCCTTCAAGCAAATGATGATGTCTCTATTGATTCTTGGCTGACCCAGCGCTCGGTGTGCTTTGTCCAGCAGTATTTCTCTAGGGGGCTACCTCTTCCCCTCCCTTTTGCAAGGCTTCCGAGCAAACAACTACTGCAACTTTTGCACTGTCTTTAAATTCTGAGTCCTCGGTATGCCTCTGAATCACAGGTTGTTTCTCCGGGATCTGTTTTCAGGTCCTCCAGTTTGTATTGCAGTTTGTCCTGCCACTCCTCTCCTTTTCCTATCCGGTTTTCTAATACTTCTTGTTGCTGCTCCAAGTCCTGCAGTCTGTTTTCATTCTCTCCCGCTTGATGCGTCAATTCTGCAAACTCCTCCTTCATTTTCCCAATGAGCTCTCCAAGTTCCATCTTAACTTCCCGAACTTCAGTTTTAATTTCATTAAACCATTCCCCGCTGTCCATTTCAGGTGGGGGAAGTGATTAGGGATCGGGAGGGGAGAGTCTTCATTTTCGTGGGCGAGTTGAGCGGGGAGATAGTAACGAAAGAAGTGAGAGGATTATTGGAACGGGCGGTGCCGGGGAAACTCATGTTGGGGGAGATTTTAATTTGGAACTGCATCCAGTGCCAAAATATCGGTCCCTATATTCAAATTATCAGTCGCTATATCCTTAAAAAGGATATAGCGTTATTGAAAAAGGTTCAGAGAAGAGCCACCAAAATTGTAAAGGGGATGGAAGGATACTCCTATGAAGAAAGGCTAAAAAGGTTAGTGCTCTTTAACCTGGAAAAGAGACAGCTGAGGGGAGATATGATAGAAGTCTATAAATTAATGAACGGAGTGGAACGGGTAAACGTAGATCGATTGTTTATGTTATCAGAATATAGAAAGGCTAGGGGACATGCAATGAAGCCACAGGGTAAACTATTTAAGATTAATAAAAGAAAATATTTTTCACTCAACATGTAATCAAACTGTGGAATTTGTTACCGGAGGATGTAGTAAAGGCTGTTAGTGTAGCTGGGTTTAAAAAAGGTTTGGACAATTCCTGGAGGAAAGGTCCATAAACCATTATTAAGAAAGGACCCAGGTTATCAGTGCTTAACCCAGTACAAGCATTGTGGAACCTGTGTCTTTTAGGGAAACTGCTAGGTATGTATGACCTAGACTGGCCACAGTTGGAAAAAGGATATTGGGCTTGATGGACCTTGGTCTGACCCAGTATGGCATATCTTATGTTCAGAATGGGATAGGCAGATGGAGGAGGTAGGGGGGGGGGTGAAGGGAAAGCCTGGAGTAGGAGATTATTGAAGGGTATACTTTGGAAGTTCCACGTTTTAGATGTGTGGCGGGAACATAACAGGGAGGCAAGAGAGTACAACTTTTATTCACATCATGCCCCGACCTGGGTTGACATACAGGGTGGGAATGGAGAGGGAGGTATCAGATTTTGGAGGTTGAATGAGAGTCTTCTCCGAAGGGATGAAGTAGTAAAAGACATCAAGAAAAGCTTGCAGGATTATTGGCAGCTGAATGATACAGGAGAAGTGTGGGAGACTAGTGTGTGGGAAGGAATGAAAGCGGTAATCCTGGGGAGGTTGATAATGTGGGCTGCTAAATACAAGAAGGGTAGGAAAGAAAGGGAGGACAAACTGCATGTTGAAATTAAAGAGGCCACAACGATGTACAATAGGACGGGGTCAGGAAGGCAACTGAAGTATTTAAATCAATTGCGCTTGGAGTTAAACAAGTTACAATTAGAAGCCATTGCTTATTAGATGAAGCGAGTAAAACAAAGGTTCTATAAATGGGGGGATAGGGCCGGGAGACTGCTGGCGAGAAAACTTAAAAAGAGGGAGGTAAGGAATGCAATAATAGCAATTAAGGGCCAGGATGGGGCAATTCTGAGGGGCGGAAAGCAAATAGGGGATAGATTTTGCAGTACTATGCAGAGCTGTACTCCCAAAGGGGGGAGGGGAAATGGCCTCCATAGGGGAATTTTTGGGATCAGTGGAACTTCCAAAAGTGGGAGAGGATTTGGGGGTCAGTCTAGAGCAGTGATGGCTAACCTTTTTGAGCCCGAGTGCCCAAACTGCCGCACAAAACCAAAGAATTTCCTCAAAGTGCCAGCACGTCAATTAAAGCCTCATTTGCATAAGGTGCCTCATTTGCATAAATATTTGCATAATGTTACCATACACTAACTTTTAGTAAACATGCCTCTTAATGAGTATATGGATAAAGAAAGACTAAAAGGTTTCTACATTACTATAATCCAGTACCAACCGCCAGGCACATTAGGAACTACTACAAACGCTGCCCATTTAGAACCCATAGCAAACCCGCCGTATCCTAACAGCACTACCAGGACTCACAAAGCACCATACCCTAACTATCAAAAGGCAACACTGCAAATATTAAACCAATACATTTCAGAGAACAACATTACATGACCTACTGGGGAAAGAACAAGTGGCAATGTCAAATAGGAATTATATAAACAGAATACCTCAGCTCAGTTACACATGCAGAACAGACCATCACCAAACAAGGAATCACAATTTAGAAACAGGAAGACAATAATTAAACTGGGAACCCCAAAAGCCAAACTTGGAATATACAACAACACTGTAGAAATAAAACTATAAATTAATTTCCTCTTGTACTAAACAAAGCGCAAAAATTAATGATGCACATTTCCCAGAGCTGACATATTCCAGTTAATAAATTCAAAATAAAGAGATATTTTTCTACCTTTTGTGCATTTTTTTTCAGTTGCAATTGTTCCAGCCACTTTCTTCTGGTTTCTTCGTGTCCTCTGCTAACTCTCCATCTGCTGTCCATTTGTCCTTTCTTCTGTCTTCTTGTTTTTTTTTCCATTCTCTCTCTACATCTGCTTTAACATACTAATCTTTCTCCTTTTGCTCTTTCCTCATTCCTATTTCATCTACTCAAAATTTACCCCTCCATCCTCAATCCCCACTTATTCTCCCAATACCCGGCCAATTGTAGATTTTTTATCCCTCCCACACAAAATATTTTTCCCCTCTCCATTTTACTCTCCCAGCCCCATCCCATTCTAATCCTCCCCCAACACCAGCTCCCTTCTAGTTCCAGCCTCACCCAGCATCCATTCCCTTCTAGTCCCTGCATCAGCCCATTTCCAGTCCTAGCAGCCCCCCAACCCATTTCCAGTCCTAGAAACCCCCCAACCCAATACCAGTCCTAGCCCCCCCTCATCAACCCACTTGCAGTCCTAACCCCCCATCACCCCATTTTCAGTTTAAGCCCCCCCTATAACCCATTACCAGTCCTAACCCCCATCAGCCCACTTCCAGTCCTAACCCCCCCATCAGCCCACTTCCAGTCCTAACCCCCATCAACCCATTTCCAGTCAGCCCCCCATAGCCCATTGCCAGTCCTAACCCCCCATCAGCCCACAGTCCATTACCAGTCCTAACCCCATCAGCCCACCTCAAGTCCTAACCCCTCCCCATCAGCCCATTTCCTGTCCTAGCCCCCCCATAGTCCATTTTCAGTCCTAACCCCCCATAGCCCATTACCAGACAGCCCCCATCAGCCAACAGCCCATTACCACTTAACCCCCCCATAGCCCATTGCCAGTCCTAACCCCCCCATCAGCCCACAGCCCATTACCAGTCCTAACCCCATCAGCCCACCTCAAGTCCTAACCCCTCCCCATCAGCCCATTTCTTGTCCCAGCCCCCCCATAGCCCATTATCAGTCCTAAACCCCCCACAGCCCATTACCAGTCCTAACCCCATCAGACCACCTCCAGTGTTAACCCCCCATCAGCCCATTTCCAGTCCTAACCCCACCCAAAAGCCCACCTCAAGTCCTAACCCCTCCCCATCAGCCCATTTCCTGTCCTAGCCCCCCATAGCCCATTACCAGTCCTAACCCCACCCAACAGCCCACCTCAAGTCCTAACCCCTCCCCATCAGCCCATTTCCTGTCCTAGCCCCCCCTAGGCCCTTACCCGGCCTAACCCCCCCCAACAGCCCACCTCCAGTCCTCACCCCTCCCCAACAGCCCATTACCTGTCCTAGCCCCCCAGAGCCCATTACCAGTCCTAAGCCCCCATCAACCCACTTCCAGTCCTAATCCCATCAGCCCATATAGACTTAGCTCCCCCATCGCCCATAGCCCCCCCATAGCCCATCACCACTCCTAACCTCCCCCAGCCCATCACCACTCCTAACCCCCCCATCAGCCCATTTCCTGTCCTAGCCCCCCATAGCCCAGTACCAGTCCTAGCCCCCCCCAACAGCCCACTGCCATTACCACTCCTAACCCCCCCAGCCCATCACCAGTCCTAACCCCCCAACAGCCCACAGCCATTACCACTCCTAACCCCCCCCAGCCCATTACCACTCCTAACCCCCCCAGCCCATCACCACTCTTAACCCCCCATCAGCCCATTTCCTGTCCTAGCCCCCCCCAGCCCATCACCAGTCCTAACCCCCCAACAGCCCACAGCCATTACCACTCCTACCCCCCCCCAGCCCATCACCAGTACTAACCCCCCCCAGCCATTACCACTCCTAACCCCCCCCCCAGCGAAATTTTTTTTACAAAGAAAGCTGTCGCTGCCGGGGCCGGGGCCGCCGCGGCAGAATCGAGTGTGCCGCGGGGCCCCCCGCCCAGCAGAGCCTGCCCACCGTCCCCGGTATCACCTCTCTCAGCTGCCTCCAGTCACACGCGCCGGCTTTCAGAGCGCGAGGGAAGTTTCTCCCTCGCTGCTCTGTTAAGCCCGCGGGGGCTGATGGGAACTTCCCATTAGCCCCCGCGGGCATAACAGAGCAGCGAGGAAGAAACTCCACTCGCGCTCTGAACGCAGGCGCGTTTGACTAGAGGCAGCTGAGAAAAGGTGATACCGGGGACGGAGGGCAGGCTCTGCTGGACGGGGGGGCCCCGCGGCACACTCGATTCTGCCGCGGCGGCCCCGGCCCCGGCAGCGGCAGCTTTTTATTTTTATTTTTTTAATGCCCCATATTTTGATTGCAGACCTTCCCGCGTGCCAGCTGCAAGGCCTTCGCGTGCCACAGCTGGCACGCGTGCCATAGGTTCACCATCGCTGGTCTAGAGGAACCCATTTCCATAAGGGAAATTGAGAAGGTGATTAAGGAAATGTCACTGGGGAAAACTCCAGGCTTGGATGGCTTGCCTAATTTGTTTTATAAGACCTTCTGGGAGGACTTGGTGGATTTTCTAGGGAAATTGTATAATGGGATTGTAGGGAAGGAGGGGCACTATCACAGGGAATATTGACAGCGGGTATAACTTAATACCAAAGGCAGGGAAGGATCCGCTGAATTGTGGGTCGTTTCGCCCAATATCGCTATTGAACACGGATGTGAAGATTTTGGCAAAAATAGATTGGCTCAGTGAATGCCTACTCTTGTCAACATAGATCAAACAGGGTTTATTAATGGTAGACGGGCGCCGGACAACATCAAGAGAGTGTTAGAGGCAATTTGGGGGGCACATAGAGGCAAGGATAGTACAATGGTGCTGTCTATTGATGCGGAAAAAGCATTTGATCGGGTGGGGTGGGAATATCTATTTGCAGTAATGGATGGGGTTTGGGGACAACTATGTCGCCTGGGTGAGAGCTTTGTATGATAGGCCACAGGCAAGGGGACGAATTAATGGTCGGTACTCGGAAGCTTTCTCCCTTCAGAGAGGTGCAAGGCAAGGATGCCCTTTATCGCCCTTGCTTTTTGCTTTGGCTATGGAACCTTTGGCACAGAGGATAAGGGAGGAGGAGAGGATTAAGGGGGTATGGGTGGGAGAGAGGCAGCATAAGATATCATTGTTTGCAGATGATATTTTATTAAGAGGTGACATTAGGAACAGTCTTAGAAGTGACAGAACAGTATGGGAAAGTGTCGGGTTTTAAAATAAATACGGAAAAGACAGAGGCATTGAATGTTAACATAGGGGTAGTGGAGATAGGCAGGTTAAAGGAGAGGTATCCCTTTAAATGGGCAAAAAAAGTGATTAAGTATTTACGGGTATATCTCACGGCATAGCCACAGCTTTTATATGGGGCAAATTACCCCCAATTATGGAAACAGATGGCCCAGGATTTACAGGATTGGATGGATATGGAGATTTACTGGTTGGGCCGTATTGCAGCGGTCAAGATGAATTTAATACCCAGGATGTTATATTACTTTCAGGCTCTCCCTGTGGAGATCCCTGAGAGGCATTTAAGGGAGATTCAAGGGAAAGTATTTCACTTCATATGGAAAAGACGGCCTCCAAGAATAGCGCGGGCGGTCCTTTACCGATCTCAGGGGGAAAGGGGATTGGGGGTTCCAGATATCCAGGCCTATTATAGAGCAGCCCAGCTTAGGCATTTAATGGACTGGAGAGAGGGAGGGGAAAGGAGAATATTTGTAGATATGGAAGGGGAGGGGTGGAAGGAAGGACCAATTGAGGTCATGCCATGGACTATGGCAAAGGATAGGAGTGGGGGTTTCTTAGAAAACCCCTACACGCGGCATGTTTTAGCCATATGGGATGGAGTAAGAAGGAGGGAAGGGGGTATCGAGCTTCTCGGTAATGCAACGACTGTGTTATACAGGAGATTTTACTTTCCCATTGTTTATAAACCTCTCCCTCTCTTCCTGCAGTAAAGGTTTACAATGGTTTTACTAATTTATTGATGGGGGGAGTGGGTCCCGTTTACAGATTTACAGGAGGAATATAATTTAGGGCTTGGGCAGTTGTTTCATTATGGTCAAGTGATACATTATTTGAAAGGGAAGTTGGGGAAGGAGGGATTAGCACGAGAGTTTACTGAACTGGAAGTGATTTGGTAGGGGAAAAAGATCTAGGGGGCTAATTACGGCCTTGTATAGGGCAATACGAGAAGGGCAAGTGGAGGAGAAATTGGGTTATATGAGGGTGTGGGAAAGGGGAGATGGGGAGGAACTGGGAGAATGGTCAGTGGAAAGCCATTCTGGAACAGAGTCACCATTTGCCAATTTCCATTGCTGTTCGGGAAAATTGGCACAAAGTGTTAATGGGGTGGTACTATACCCCAGTGCATTTGAATAAAACGTATCAGACGGCATCAAGGAGCTGCTGAAGGCAGTGTGGAGAGGAGGACACAATGTTTCATATTTGGTGGGAATTCCACAGATCCAGATATTCTGGGATGAAATTCAGTGGTGGATAAGACGGGTGGTGGGTGAAGAGATAGAGAGGACCCCCGAAGTTTTCTTGTTTGGATGGGGGAGGGAAGGGGGCCTGAGGGAGAATAGGAAGCAAATATTAGCATGTCTCAGTGCGGCCAGAGGTGAAATAGCCTATCGGTGGAAGAAGGAGGAGCTGCCGCAGGTGGCACACTGTGAAGATCGGCTAAGGCGAATTTACCTAATGGAGAAATTAACAGCATTACGAAAACAAAAGAGGCCCAAGTTTGATAGGGCTTGGCGGAAAGTATTGGTGTACTTGCAGGAGGAGGAGAGAGGGAACTGGGGTAGGGTGGATAAGTAGGGCTGTGGGCTTAAAACTGCCTCACGGGCATTTGTATGGTAGATAAATGACTTTAATGGGTTTATTACTTAAGTAGGTTTCTATGCAAATGTTTTTGGGGAGGTTGTGGAGTTACTTAGCAATATTGTTAGTTGAATATAATATGGGGGGAAAACTGTACACCAGTTGAATGTTGATGTTTACATGCAAGAGTATTTATGTATGTTACTAGATGCTATGTAAAGGGGGAAAAAAAAACATTCCCCGCATCTTGGTTCGAGTTATGCCCTGAATGGTACCTTCTCCTTTTTCTAAATTGGCTGCGGGTGTCTCCCATTCCATGCGCTCTGTCTCCTTGGGCTGCTGTGGCCCACTCGTCACCATTTTGTTCTCTCCGCTATCCCCACTTGCACCCGCATATTCTTATTCCTGCAGATCCACTGATTTCCCCCTCGTTATCTTGCTCCCACTGGCCAGAGTACTCGGAGGCCATGTACAAGCCGTTATCGGTGCTGCTTGGAAGATGTTTTTTCACTGTTCATCAGGAATGGCTCCAGAGCAGAGCGCTCAGGCACTCATCGTGCTAGGTGATATCACTTCCTCCCAAGAAGCTTTTCAATAAATGAAACATAGAAACATGATGACAGAAAAAGACCACAAGGCCCATCTAGTCTGTCCTTCCATAACAACAACTACAACAGTCCACTTTTTACCTTTAGAGATCCTCTGTGTTGGTCCCATGCTTTTTTGAATTCAGTTACTGTCCTCATCTCTACCACCTCCACTGGGAGACTATTCCACGGATCCACTACTCTTTCCGTAAAGAAATATTTCCGCATATCACTCCTGAATCTATCTCCCTTCACCCTCATCCCATGTCCCCTCGTCGCAGAACTTGCTTTCAATTGAAAGAGGCTCTCTCCCTGAACATTTATGCCACGGAGGTATTTAAACATCTCAATCATATCACCTCTATCCCGCCTTTCCTCTAAGGTGTACATATTAAGATCCTTAAGTCTGTCCTCATATGCTTTATAATGAAGACTACTAATCATCTTAGTAGCAACCCTCTGCACCGACTCCATCCTGTTCACATCCTTTTGAAGGTGCGGTCTCCAGAATTGCACACCATACTCCAAATGAGGTCGCACCAAAGACTTATACAGAGGCATTATCACCTCCTTTTTTCTGCTAGCCATTCCTCTCCGTATGCACCCAAGCATCCTTCTAGCTTTTGCCGTCGCCTTTTCTACCTGTTTAGCTACTTTAAGATCATCGGACACAACTACGCCTAGGTCCCGCTCTTCTTTAGTGGACAAAAGTACTTCACCTCCTATGCTGTATTGCTCCCTTGGATTGCTGCAGCCCAAATGCATGACCTTACATTTTTTAACATTAAATCCCAGCTGCCAAATTCTAGACCATTCTTCAAGCTTAGCTAGATCCCTCCTCATGTTATCTACACCTTCCTGGGTGTCTACTTTATTGCAGATTTTGGTATCATCCGCAAAGAGGCAAACCTTACCAGACAGCCCTTCCGCTATATCACTAACAAAGATGTTAAAAAGAATCGGACCAAGGACAGATCCCTGGGGCACACCACTGGTAACATCCTTCTCCTCAGAGTGAGCTCCATTTACTTGTACTCTTTGTCGCCTCCCACCCAACCAATTTCTAACCCAAGCAGTAACTTTAGGGTCCATCCCTAGGGTGCTCAGTTTGTTTATAAGTCGCCTGTGAGGAACAGTGTCAAAGGCTTTACTGAAATCTAAATACGCCACATCTAGAGCTCTCCCTCGGTCCAACTCCCTGGTCACCCAGTCAAAGAAATCAATCAGATTTGTCTGACAAGACCTGCCTCTGGTGAATCCATGCTGCCTCGGATCCTGTAATCCGCTGGACTCCAGAAACCTCACTATTTTCTCTTTCAACAGCGTTTCCATTAATTTACTCACCACCGAAGTTAAACTAACCGGCCTGTAGTTTTCAACCACATCCTTACTTCCGCTTTTCTGTAAAGGCACCACATGAGCCTCTCTCCAGTCCTTTGGCACCACTCCCGACTCCAATGAGGCATTGAAAAGGTCAGTCAGTGGAGTTGCTAGAACGTCCCCAAGTTCCCTCAGTATTCTAGGGTGTATCCCATCCGGTCCCATCGCTTTGTCTACTTTAAGTTGAGCTAGTTTCTCACGAACACAGTCTTCTGAAAATTGTTCAAGATGTCCCTCGCTTCTGTTCTTATTTGTGGGTGTTTTCTGAGGTCCTGCTCCTGGTTCTTCATCTGTGAACACAGAACAAAAATATTTGTTAAGCAATTCCGCTTTATCCTTATCAGCTTCTACATATTCCCCTCCTGTACCCTTGAGTCTGACAATACCACTTTTGCCCTTCCTCTTCTCACTAATATATCTGAAAAATGTCTTATCTCCCCATTTTATTGCATTGGCTATTTCCTCCTCCTTTTGAATCTTTGCCTTCTTGACTACTTTGCTAGCTTCTCTAAGTTTTTCCAAATACAGATGCCTGTCTTCCTTTCTCTGTGATCTCTTGTATTTCATGAAGGCCTCCCTCTTTTTCTTCACTTTTTCAGCTACTTCCTTCGAAAACCATAGCGGTCTCCTGTTCCTTTTGCCTTTATTTACCATTTTAACAAAAAGGTTGGTTGCCTTTAAAATACCCCCTTTCAGTTTTGCCCACTGTTGTTCTACATCCCCCAGCTGTTCCCATCCCACTAACGACTCCCTGAGGTATTGGCCCATCTTCGCAAAGTTAGTCTTTCTAAAGTCTAAGATCTTCACCTTGGAATGGATTCTAACAGCCCTAGTCCTAATACTGAACCACACCATCTGGTGATCACTGGATGCAAAATGATCTCCCACTACAACATCAGAAACACTTTCACCATTGGTAAGCACCAAGTCCAGTATGGCCCCTTCACGTGTGGGGTCTGCTACCAATTGCCTGAATAGTTCTCCCTGTAGAGAATCCAGGATCTCCTTACTCCTAGATGATACTACAGCAGGAATGTGCCAATCAACATCTAGCATATTGAAATCTCCTAGCAGTAGCACTTCCCCTTTCCTAGCAATGCTGCGTATGTCTTCAATTAACTCTCTGTCCACCTCTTCCTCTTGTGAGGGAGGTCTGTATATCACACCAATGCAAATAGATTTCTCTTTCCCTCTTTCTAGTTTAACCCACAATGCCTCCTCTCTCCCTTTTAAGCTCTGTAATTCCAAAGCTTTAATAGTAGTTTTTACATATAGTGCTACTCCTCCTCCCCTTCTTCCTACCCTGTCCTTTCTGAATAAAGTATAGCCAGGTATAGTTACATCCCAGTCATGGTTTTCTGTGAACCATGTTTCTGTAACTGCCACTAAATCTAAGTCAGCCACTCCCACCAAAGCTTCAACTTCAGAGATCTTATTTCCCATGCTACGGGCATTAATACACACTGCTTTCCATATGTTACCCCTGTTACCCATTTCCATAAAGGTATTTAATGTATCACTTACCTGGGGGCTTTCACTTACCTGGGGGCTTTCTTCACCCATCCCCAACGAATCTAGTTTAAAGCCCTCTTCAGTAGATTAGCCAGTCTACTACCAAAGATGTGTTGACCTTTCTTGGACAGATGGATGCCATCTCTGCTCTGCAACCCTTGGAACAGCATCCCATGGTCTAGGAAACCAAAACGCTCTCGAAGACACCATCCACACAGCCATGCATTAATCTCCAGGATGCGAGCATCTCTGCCTTGGCCTTTACCCTCAACAGGGAGGATTGAAGAGAACACCACCTGTGCACCTACCTGCTTCACCCTCTGTCCCAGAGCCATGAAGTCACTTTTGATACGTTCCGAGGTATACCTGGCAGTATCATTTGTTCCAACATGGATTAGCAACATTGGGTAATAGTCAGTGGGCTTGATGAGTCTCGGCAAATTCTCCGTAACATTTTGGATCTTGGCACCAGGCAGACAGCATACCTCTCTGGACATCAAGTCTGGTCGGCAGATGGACGCCTCAGTACCCCTCAGAAGAGAGTCTCCAACCACCACTACCCTTCGTTTCCTTCTGGTCACTGATTCTGCAACTATGGGGTACTTGAACTCTGGTTCTTCCCTTTCCAGGGATGCTTTCACCTCCTCCACTTCCAGGGCTGCATAATGGTTCTTCAATTCAAGGGCTGGAGAAGTTGGATTGGTGATTTTGCAGGCTCTGGTGACTTTTGTCCAACCATCGACATTCTGTTGACACCCATCTTCTCCTGTGCTGGAGAGCCTGGTTGCTGCAAGCAGCATCTCATCAATGTACTTCTCACTGTCTTGAATGCTCCTCAGCCTCGCCACCTCCTCTCTGAGTTCCTCCACTTGTTTCCTCAGAGCTTCAGCATGCAGGCACCCTGCACATGGAACTGGTTCTTCAACTGGCAATAGGGCCTCTGTCTGGACCGAGGCAGAAGCTGTAACGGGGGCAACAGCTTTAGCAATACGATTTTTCCCAGCCATTGTTCTGTTTGTGGAGCTTAGGTATCTGTTAAAGCAAAAGAGAGAGATCTACGAAGTAACAGCTGGTTTCGCAGCTGTCCTTTCAGAGAAAAAGCAGTTAAATCTCTTTAATTATATTCAAAATGTGCTGGTCCAATTCACTGTGATTTGATAAAGGGGGAGGTGCCCTATAAAGCAAGACTGCTCACTAGGGGTGGGTGGGAGTCGGGGTGGGTAGGGAGGGAACTAACACCTGATTAGGTGTTAGCAGTTCCTGAACCTGGAGGGGGTTACAGAGTTCAGCAATACTACTGTGCTCAAGTACAGATTCCCCTAAAACAGCAAAAAGGAATTTAACCTTGCTTTAAAAAAATATACACAAAACCCTTTTCAGAGCTCCCAGTCAGAGAGCTAGCAATGTAACAAAAAACACCAAACAAAGAAACCCTCAAAACCTCACTTACTGTTTGATGTGTGGAGCCCTGGTTAAGAAAGCCTCAAAAGGGCAGGGCCAAGCAGCCTTTTTATGCAGGCTTCAATTGCACTCAGGAAACAGGCCCACTAACCCCTGATTAGGTGTTAGCAGTTCCTGAACCTGGAGGGGGTTACAGAGTTCAGCAATACTACTGTGCTCAAGTACAGATTCCCCTAAAACAGCAAAAAGGAATTTAACCTTGCTTTAAAAAAATACACACAAAACCCTTTTAAGAGCTCCCAGTCAGAGAGCTAGCAATGTAACAAAAAACACCAAACAAAGAAACCCTCAAAACCTCACTTACTGTTTGATGTGTGGAGCCCTGGTTAAGAAAGCCTCAAAAGGGCAGGGCCAAGCAGCCTTTTTATGCAGGCTTCAATTGCACTCAGGAAACAGGCCCACTAACCCCTGATTAGGTGTTAGCAGTTCCTGAACCTGAGGGGGTTACAGAGTTCAGCAATACTACTGTGCTCAAGTACAGATTTCCCCTAAAACAGCAAAAAGGAATTTAACCTTGCTTTAAAAAATATACACAAAACCCTTTTAAGAGCTCCCAGTCAGAGAGCTAGCAATGTAACAAAAAACACCAAACAAAGAAACCCTCAAAACCTCACTTACTGTTTGATGTGTGGAGCCCTGGTTAAGAAAGCCTCAAAAGGGCAGGGCCAAGCAGCCTTTTTATGCAGGCTTCAATTGCACTCAGGAAACAGGCCCACTAACCCCTGATTAGGTGTTAGCAGTTCCTGAACCTGGAGGGGGTTACAGAGTTCAGCAATACTACTGTGCTCAAGTACAGATTCCCCTAAAACAGCAAAAAGGAATTTAACCTTGCTTTAAAAAAATACACACAAAACCCTTTTAAGAGCTCCCAGTCAGAGAGCTAGCAATGTAACAAAAAACACCAAACAAAGAAACCCTCAAAACCTCACTTACTGTTTGATGTGTGGAGCCCTGGTTAAGAAAGCCTCAAAGGGGCAGGGCCAAGCAGCCTTTTTATGCAGGCTTCAATTGCACTCAGGAAACAGGCCCACTAACCCCTGATTAGGTGTTAGCAGTTCCTGAACCTGAGGGGGTTACAGAGTTCAGCAATACTACTGTGCTCAAGTACAGATTCCCCTAAAACAGCAAAAAGGAATTTAACCTTGCTTTAAAAAAATACACACAAAACCCTTTTAAGAGCTCCCAGTCAGAGAGCTAGCAATGTAACAAAAAACACCAAACAAAGAAACCCTCAAAACCTCACTTACTGTTTGATGTGTGGAGCCCTGGTTAAGAAAGCCTCAAAAGGGCAGGGCCAAGCAGCCTTTTTATGCAGGCTTCAATTGCACTCAGGAAACAGGCCCACTAACCCCTGATTAGGTGTTAGCAGTTCCTGAACCTGAGGGGGTTACAGAGTTCAGCAATACTACAGTGCTCAAGTACAGATTCCCCTAAAACAGCAAAAAGGAATTTAACCTTGCTTTAAAAAAATATACACAAAACCCTTTTAAGAGCTCCCAGTCAGAGAGCTAGCAATGTAACAAAAAACACCAAACAAAGAAACCCTCAAAACCTCATTTACTGTTTGATGTGTGGAGCCCTGGTTAAGAAAGCCTCAAAAGGGCAGGGCCAAGCAGCCTTTTTATGCAGGCTTCAATTGCACTCAGGAAACAGGCCCACTAACCCCTGATTAGGTGTTAGCAGATCCTGAACCTGGAGGGGGTTACAGAGTTCAGCAATACTACTGTGCTCAAGTACAGATTCCCCTAAAACAGCAAAAAGGAATTTAACCTTGCTTTAAAAAAATACACACAAAACCCTTTTAAGAGCTCCCAGTCAGAGAGCTAGCAATGTAACAAAAAACACCAAACAAAGAAACCCTCAAAACCTCACTTACTGTTTGATGTGTGGAGCCCTGGTTAAGAAAGCCTCAAAAGGGCAGGGCCAAGCAGCCTTTTTATGCAGGCTTCAATTGCACTCAGGAAACAGGCCCACTAACCCCTGATTAGGTGTTAGCAGTTCCTGAACCTGAGGGGGTTACAGAGTTCAGCAATACTACTGTGCTCAAGTACAGATTCCCCTAAAACAGCAAAAAGGAATTTAACCTTGCTTTAAAAAAATACACACAAAACCCTTTTAAGAGCTCCCAGTCAGAGAGCTAGCAATGTAACAAAAAACACCAAACAAAGAAACCCTCAAAACCTCACTTACTGTTTGATGTGTGGAGCCCTGGTTAAGAAAGCCTCAAAAGGGCAGGGCCAAGCAGCCTTTTTATGCAGGCTTCAATTGCACTCAGGAAACAGGCCCACTAACCCCTGATTAGGTGTTAGCAGTTCCTGAACCTGAGGGGGTTACAGAGTTCAGCAATACTACTGTGCTCAAGTACAGATTCCCCTAAAACAGCAAAAAGGAATTTAACCTTGCTTTAAAAAAATACACACAAAACCCTTTTAAGAGCTCCCAGTCAGAGAGCTAGCAATGTAACAAAAAACACCAAACAAAGAAACCCTCAAAACCTCACTTACTGTTTGATGTGTGGAGCCCTGGTTAAGAAAGCCTCAAAAGGGCAGGGCCAAGCAGCCTTTTTATGCAGGCTTCAATTGCACTCAGGAAACAGGCCCACTAACCCCTGATTAGGTGTTAGCAGTTCCTGAACCTGAGGGGGTTACAGAGTTCAGCAATACTACAGTGCTCAAGTACAGATTCCCCTAAAACAGCAAAAAGGAATTTAACCTTGCTTTAAAAAAATATACACAAAACCCTTTTAAGAGCTCCCAGTCAGAGAGCTAGCAATGTAACAAAAAACACCAAACAAAGAAACCCTCAAAACCTCATTTACTGTTTGATGTGTGGAGCCCTGGTTAAGAAAGCCTCAAAAGGGCAGGGCCAAGCAGCCTTTTTATGCAGGCTTCAATTGCACTCAGGAAACAGGCCCACTAACCCCTGATTAGGTGTTAGCAGATCCTGAACCTGGAGGGGGTTACAGAGTTCAGCAATACTACTGTGCTCAAGTACAGATTCCCCTAAAACAGCAAAAAGGAATTTAACCTTGCTTTAAAAAAATACACACAAAACCCTTTTAAGAGCTCCCAGTCAGAGAGCTAGCAATGTAACAAAAAACACCAAACAAAGAAACCCTCAAAACCTCACTTACTGTTTGATGTGTGGAGCCCTGGTTAAGAAAGCCTCAAAAGGGCAGGGCCAAGCAGCCTTTTTATGCAGGCTTCAATTGCACTCAGGAAACAGGCCCACTAACCCCTGATTAGGTGTTAGCAGTTCCTGAACCTGAGGGGGTTACAGAGTTCAGCAATACTACTGTGCTCAAGTACAGATTCCCCTAAAACAGCAAAAAGGAATTTAACCTTGCTTTAAAAAAATACACACAAAACCCTTTTAAGAGCTCCCAGTCAGAGAGCTAGCAATGTAACAAAAAACACCAAACAAAGAAACCCTCAAAACCTCACTTACTGTTTGATGTGTGGAGCCCTGGTTAAGAAAGCCTCAAAAGGGCAGGGCCAAGCAGCCTTTTTATGCAGGCTTCAATTGCACTCAGGAAACAGGCCCACTAACCCCTGATTAGGTGTTAGCAGTTCCTGAACCTGAGGGGGTTACAGAGTTCAGCAATACTACTGTGCTCAAGTACAGATTCCCCTAAAA
This sequence comes from Ichthyophis bannanicus, assembly GCA_033557465.1. Taxonomy (NCBI): domain Eukaryota; kingdom Metazoa; phylum Chordata; class Amphibia; order Gymnophiona; family Ichthyophiidae; genus Ichthyophis; species Ichthyophis bannanicus. The sequence goes on along the minus strand of CM066031.1, from coordinate 25,317,750 downwards.
CAGCAAAAAGGAATTTAACCTTGCTTTAAAAAAATATACACAAAACCCTTTTAAGAGCTCCCAGTCAGAGAGCTAGCAATGTAACAAAAAACACCAAACAAAGAAACCCTCAAAACCTCACTTACTGTTTGATGTGTGGAGCCCTGGTTAATTCTTGGTCACTAGAACTGCAGAGCTTCAGGTCATCTACAAATAGTCAGTGTGATGTCACCATTGGGCCATGGCCATCTTTAGATTTCAGGCTAACTCCATGTCCCAAAGAATTTATGAGAGTACTCATTGGATTGAGCGCCATACAAAACAGAAGTGGTAACAGGGAATCTCCCTGATCTTGGTGTCAGGCATGATGAACTAGCCATCCTTATTCTTCAAAAAACAATGCAGCTTGCCAGATTTTCATGGTGAATTTAATGTACTCTGTCAACCCAGTTTTTATTTCATATTATTCAAATCAATTGTGTGGATGAGTTTTGCGCATACCATGATAGTCATGAACCTCACTTCTAAGCCAAAGTATGTGGCGTATTATCTCAGTTTCTTAAATTTACTGCTAATTTTTTCCACTGTGGATCAGTTGATCGCTTTTAAGATGCAATGCGATGAGTGAAACCTTTGTTGTACTCAGTACATGTAAAAGGTTTCTTTCCACTGTGGATAATTTGATGGCGTTGAAGATTTGATGACTGAGTGAAACTCTTATTATATTCAGTACACGTAAAAGGTTTCTTTCCACTATGGATCATTTGATGCCTTTTGAGATGTGATGAGTGAGAGAAAGCCTTGTTGCACTCGGTACATATAAAAGGTTTTATTCCACTGTGGATCATTTGATGGGTTTTAAAGATTGATAAATAACTGAAACTCTTATTGCATTCAGTACACATACAAGGTTACTTTCCACTGTGGATCATTTGATGGCGTTGAAGATTCGATGACTGAGTGAAACTCTTATTGCACTCAGTACACGTAAAAGGTTTCTTTCCACTGTGGATCATTTGATGGCTTTGAAGATTCGATGACTGAGTGAAACTCTTATTGCACTCAGTACACGTAAAAGGTTTCTTTCCACTGTGGATCATTTGATGCCTTTTAAAAGTCGATGACAGAGTGAAACTCTTATTGCACTCAGTACATGTGAAAGGCTTCTTTCCACTGTGGATCATTTGATGGGTTTTAAGATGCGATGACTGAGTGTAACTCTTATTGCACTCAGTACATGTAAAAGGTTTCTTTCCACTGTGAATCATTTGATGCCTTTTAAAAGTCAATGACTGAGTGAAACTCTTATTGCACTCAGTACACGTAAAAGGTTTCTTTCCACTGTGGATCATTTGATGCCTTTTAAAAGTCGATGACAGAGTGAAACTCTTATTGCACTCAATACACGTAAAAGGTTTCTTTCCACTGTGGATCATTTGATGGCGTTGAAGATCCAACGACTGAGTGAAACTCTTATTGCACTCAGTACACGTAAAAGGTTTCTTTCCACTGTGGATCATTTGATGAGTTTTAAGATGCGATGACTGAATGAAACTCTTATTGCACTCAGTACATGTAAAAGGTTTCTTTCCACTGTGAATCATTTGATGCCTTTTAAAAGTCGATGAGTGAGTGAAACTCTTATTGCACTCGGTACATGTAAAAGGTTTCTTTCCACTGTGGATCATTTGATGGCGTTGAAGATCCAACGACTGAGTGAAACTCTTATTGCATTCAGTACACGTAAAAGGTTTCTTTCCACTGTGGATCATTTGATGAGTTTTAAGATGCGATGACTGAATGAAACTCTTATTGCACTCAGTACATGTAAAAGTTTCTTTCCACTGTGAATCATTTGATGCCTTTTAAAAGTCGATGAGTGAGTGAAACTCTTATTGCACTCGGTACATGTAAAAGGCTTCTTTCCACTGTGGATCAGAGACATTTTTCCAGTGTGTGTTCTTTGGTTTGTAATTAATAGTCCCTTATGACAAAAACCTTTGCTAAATTCAATATAGGGAATTGGTTTCTCTTCAGCATGAATTCTCTGGTGTATTTTCAAGCTTAACCTCTGTTTGAAATACTTTCCCACACTGAGAGCATTTAAACGGTTTCTCCCCATTGTATGTCCTCTGATGCAATAATAAATGATATTTCTTATCAAAACTCTCTCCACTGGTGTCACACAGAAAGGATTTCTTCCCTTTATTCCCTTCCTGGTGGCATTTAGAATTCATTTGATCACTGCTGTTATTTTGGAAGGATCTCTCTGCCCTCTGGTGTCTCTGGGGCTCAGGGATGTTTGTGAGCTCCCTGTCACTTCTCTCACACTCAGTGACTCCATTCGGTGAGTCTCCTGCCAGGTCTCTCTGCTCCTTCTCTGATTCCTGGCAGTTCCTTGTGTTTCTCCTCTCAGTCCTTTGGGAAATATTTTCAGAGACATTTCCTGATTGTTCCATTTCTACAGGAGGGTCTTCTCGATTCTCCTCCTCCTTCTTCTGTTCCTGTATGGCCTGATTCTCTGCAGGATACAAATAGAAGATATTAATGATGCATTAATGACTATGGAATGCTACTAACAATCCAGGAAATGAAATTTCTGGGCTCACACAATAACATCATGGGTTCTGTGATAGTTAGAAAATTCCATGGGATAACACAGGTGTCCTTGAACAATTCATGTGAAGAGTCATTAATAGGAATTTCAGGTGATGTGCATAATTTCAGGGCAGCTGCAAGTGTATTACGTGCCCTAGGCAAAACTTCAGCACTGCACTCTTTTGCAATGGTCTTTTAGACCCCAAGCCCCCCACCCCCCAAGATTTTGATTACTAATCTCATGTGTTATCATCTCAATATTATCCCTCCAAAAACAATGCAAGAAAAATGCATATTTGGACGTCACATGTTTAAATATTAAACTTTGTTTTGTAAATATATGCAGAAAAAGGAGCATTTCAAAAAGCCACTTGCATATTTACTTAGCAAGGCTTATGTACTGCTTTTCTACAAGTTAAACTGCTGCACATTCAGGTACTATATATATATATTTCTCTTGTCCCTGAAGGGATCACAATCTATGGGGGGTGTTTACTAAATGGCGGTAGCAGACTCTGTGATATCGGAGCTGTGGCTCCATTACTGCCGTTTAGTAAACACCCCCCTATGTTTTTATTTATTTATTTAACAGTTTTTATATACCATCTTTCTACAATTCAAGACGGTTTACATGTACCTGAGGGTTAAGTGGCTTACCCAAGGCTACAAGGAACACCTCTAGAACTAAAAATCCCAGTCCTCCCAGCCCAAGGTTGCTGTCTGCTAGGGGGATTTGAGCCCTGGCCCTCTGGTCTGAGATAACTTGTACCAACCACTAGGCCACTGTGCCGGCTCTTTGCTACTTCCTCCTCCCAGAAGCTTCTGCCCAAGGTGACTGCCTGGTTTGCTGGTAGCTGGCCCGACCTTGCAAACTTCCTTTACTGCCTAGCTTGTCTGACTGGACTGGAGGGCAGATGAGGAATATGAGCCATTTTCTGGATGTAAATCATGCGTAACATGCAGATAAAAAGAATTTTCTCACTACGACTACATCTATAAAACTCCTGATTTGAGGGACAAGTTACACACGTACAGCCTGTAGATATGTTTAAACTTATCTTAACTGAGCAGAGGCCTCCCTGAACCTGGGTTAGTGAGGGGCTTGCATTTATGCAGATACCTTTGAAAACATATGTATAATTGTGTAAAATAAATCCCAAAACTGGGTTGCCAAAGAGCAGCTGTAAAGGTAAGCGTATAAATTCCATGGGGTCATTTTTAAAATGGAAAGATGTGCACACTTTGATTTCATTTTGAATATTTGCTGAAATGCACACAGGGAAAAGTATGCACAAACTGCTTACAGATACACAAAGTTATAAAGTTTTCAAGGCTTTTTCCAGGTAGAAATGGTTCTTCTGACAACCTAAGAACAGAAGAATTGGACTCTTCAACTTGGAATATGAAAGAGGTCTTTAAAATAAGTGGAATAGAGCAGGTAAACATAGATTGGTTGCTTACTCCTTCAAAAACTACAAAGATTGCAGGACATGCAACAAAGCTACAATGTAGCACATTTAGGACTAATTGGAGAAAATATTTTTTCACTCAATGAATAATCAAACTTTGAAATTTGTTTCCGGAGGATGGAGTGAAAGCTGTTGGTGTAACTGGGTTTAAAAGAGGTTTGGACAAGTTCCTGGAGGGAAAGTCCATAAACTATTAGTAAAGAGAGCCTGGGATAAGCATCATGGACTTTTTGGGAAACTGAGAGGTACTTGTGACCTATATTAGCCACTGTTGGAAACAGAATACTGGGCTTCATGGACTTTCGGTCTAATCCAGTATAGCATAACATGTTTTTTATGCCCTTAAAGAGGATATTGTGTAAGTAGAAAAGGTTCGGAGATGGGCAAAAAAAATGATAAGGAACGTGGAGCACCTTCCTTATGAAGAGAAGCTAAACAGACTAGGACTCTTCAGTTTGGAGAAGATGAACAAGAAGAGATATGACAGAAGTTTATAAAATCATGAGTTGGGTGGAACAGTTACTGTATGTAATCTTTCAAACAACAAAAAAACCCCCTAGAAGACATTTCATGAAACCAATGAGAAGCAAATTCAAAAAAAATTGTGGAAAGTATATTTTTTTTCACGCAGCACATAATTAAGCTGTGAAATTTGTTGCCAGAGGATGTGGTCAAGGCGACTGTCCTGAGCTGAAGAAGGTTTTAACCTTAAAAAGTTAGTCCAAAAATGCATTAAGTTATTCCAATAAAAATGCATCATCTTATTTTCCTTTTCTGTTTCTCCTTTTATTTAATAACCTAGCAAAGAGATGTGGACAAGTTCTTGGAGAAAAAATTCATTAAATATTATTATCTGGGTGGACCTGGGAGAGCCACTGCACACTGGTGAAATTAACCATCAGGATCAGGTGTGCATTATGGGATCTGCTGGGTGCTTGTGACCCAGTTTAGCAACTGGCAGAAACAGGATGTCCTAAATCTAACTCAGCTTGGCATTTATCATCTGTTTATTTATCTAATGAATATAAAATTGATTCATTCACATTAACCGTTTTTTTCTCTTGTTAATTTAATTTTACAAGCATTAATTCTGAAACAAACTGAAATAAACCCAAAAATTAGCCAAAAGAAATAAAAAAAAGAGATCTAGAAATAAACCAGAATTTTTTTCCATGCACACCCTCCTACAGAGGTGCCAAGTCTCACTCGATAGGAGTGTGTCCCCCTCATTTGAAGGCTCTCACTCTCACACTCTTTGAGCCCCTTCCCTCAAGCATTAGAGCCTCAGTATCAGTGCCCAGCCAGTGAGAAGAAATCCGAGCCCAGCTTCCTCTGTATTGCCTCCCCCAGCGCCAGTCCAGGTGCTATGAAACCTCGGCACAAAGTTTTAGCCATTGAGTGAAGAGCAATTTTCAGCCCAGAGAATTTACCCATATTGCCGCCCCTATGTCTATATCCTTTCAGAGGCTCCAAAGGCAAGCAAATATTTTATGCTGTTTTTCTTTTACATTTGAAAAGCAATATTACATTTAAATCTTTCTAGATTTACACAGTGGATACACCATTAGAAAAAATCTCACTCTTTGCAGTTCACTCTCTGGGATGGTTCAGCTGCTTGATATGAGCGAGATACCAAGGCTATGTACCATGTGACAAGCGAGAAAAAATGGGATTATATTTTCCTGCGTCAGAGACTGTCAGAACTGGGCCATCTCACATGAGACAACTCTGAGTCATGTATCTGGCTGGAAAAGACAATGTCCTCGCAGACAAACTGAGTCGTGTTCTACAACCACATACTGGAGTGAATTATCTCTTCCCATCTCCTCTGAACAGGAAAGTTCCCTAACCCTCATCACGCAGCTTCAGGGAACTCTGCTACTTCCCAGCATCAGGACCATGGTCCTCACGGCCTGGATGCTGAGTGGGTAATTGCATGATAATGGGGGGTATTTTAGAAACACCTCATGTGTAAATGGCAGCATTTACATGTAGAAACTGGCACACATGTGTACGTGCCATTTTACAACAGGAGCGATGTAAACCTGGGGATGCTTAGTATGTTTAGATGTCAAGGGGTGTGGCCAGGGCAGGGAGAGAGAGTGCTTCGGCAGGCCTAAAATATTGATGTGGATTCCCCACGTCAAATAGGGAATTGATATCTCTAGGAAAAAGCATAGACGTTAGCATTTATAGTTGCCCCAAAGCATGTATAAGTGCATACTGGAAGTCCACCATCCCCCAATTACCACTGCCAACATCCAATTCCCTCTGTACCCCTCTTGAGAGGCAACTGCCCTGACCACCTCGGTCAGCATCCAAGAATCACCCGCTGGAAACTCCCCACCCTCCAATCCCATCCCCGGCCTTACTGGGTGTCCCTCAAGCAAAGTGAAGCAGGAGAACCTCCCAGTCGCTCCTGATCTTGGTACCAGGACCCCCAGACATAATCTCATGGTTTTACAACTAGGGCTAAAGTTGCATTTTCCCTTATCTAGGGAGGATCAGACAATATAAGGGAGTGTCTGAGGGATTCAGATGACAGGGGTACTGGTGTTGCAGGACTGGCTGCCTGTCTACAGGAGGAGCAGTAATTTTACAAGCTACTCCCACATATATAGTATCTGAGGGCTATTTCTACGTTTTTTTGCTCATGTGCAGTTTTCTAAAATCACTGCTCCCACTGGATGTGGAGAGATGTACACATGCAGTCCTTCACTGATTCTACAAGAGGCTCTCTATTTGGCACAGCCTCCTGTAAACACTATGGGGGTCATTCTGAACCATAAATAGCTATTCATGCCAGCTTCAGCCCCCGACTAACTTCCCTGCCGGTTATGTGGGGAAGTTTGTCAGAGGGGGGGGAATGGGCGGCCTGGGGTCAGAGAGTGGGCAGGCAGCTGGCGGTTGCCGGCCCTGGACATACCGGGCCAATTCTAATGTCAGCCCTGTACGTCAAGGGCCGGTGAAATGGCCGGGGAAGTTATTCCACCCCTGAGGTGGAATAACTCCCCTGGATGTTTGTTCATTTTTTTTTTTTTTTAATTCGGGGTGCGGAAGAAGCTGGGAGGGCCAGGGGACATTCCCCGCAGCCTGACCCTGGACTTTGGAGGCCGGATCGGGGGTAGGACTGTGGGGAATTTGCAGTTTTAGTTGGCGGCCAGCATTGCGGCTTTTAAATGGTGCCATGGCGCCTTGACTCCATTTAAATGCCCTGACTGAGTTACCGGGTGCAGTCCTGCAGCTGCAGGCTGGACAGAATTGCTGTCCCAGGTTGCACGTGCAGGACTGTTCGCGATTCTGATCTTGTGGGGCTAGACGTGCCCGGCGGGATCAGAATCACGATCCCCTCTGTGTATCCAGTTCACACCGGACGCACAGATGGGATGGACTTGCGGAACAGAATTGGGCCCTATGGGAATTCTCCCGGTCCTGACATGAACATGCTTATTCCCCTGGGCTCCGATGAATATCATCACTTACCTGTGAGGACTTATATTTTCCATATGTGAGAATACAGAGTACAGGTAAATAGAGTGCATTACTCAGCTGTATACTGTAATATTTCCTATTACCCAGAACAGTATTTATTATAACTCACCTGGGTATGAGTCAACAACTGCTCTTTCTCTTGATTCCTGAAGATCCCAGACATTCGGCTCTTCCTCTTCTTTAATCCTTGATAATATATCAGGATTGATTCCTTCAAAGCCTGTTTCCAGGAATTAATATGAAAAATGAGTTATGTTTCCCTCATAGTCACTGAAAAATACACAGCAGTAGCTCTCAGGGAGCAACACGTGATGGGGGGAGAGGAGGAAAGGTCTACTACTGGCGTCCACACATAAAGCAGAATAATCTGGGGAGGTTATTATTCCTCACTTTGAGTATTCTGGTAGTGGAACAAGTCATATATTTTTATAATAAATAACTTGAATCACTGAAGAAAGGGAGGCTGTGATCGTTTGATAGTGACTAAATAATTTTCAAGAAACTGCACTTTATGTGGTCCCTTGGTATTAACAGTTGATTTAGGAAGCCCCAGTGACTGTCTTGTGGGATGATTGCTGAGCTCTTCATCACCTTCACCCCTCAGAATCAGATACAAGATTTTACACATCATCACTGTGAGAGTATGAAATTCTATGAGAATTAAAGAGGAGAAACACCTGCTGATGAAAGGGAAATTGTGGCCTAATGAGGGCAGGATTCAAATTTTACTCTCCCCAATTCATTCCTTCTGACTTCAGGGAAGTCCCTTTGGGAGTAATTTTATAACTGCTGACTGTTAGCATACATCAGCATGACATTATGCCTAGCATATGTGTCATGGCTTTTCTCCTAGGACAAGCAGGATGAGTCAGCCACACCTGGTGACGTCATCCAACGGCGCCGAGACGGAAGTACTCTCCATAGATCAGAAGGGCTTTTTGCCCTTCTGAGCATGAGCCAACTGGCCCCACCCCCTGCCCGCCCCTAGCTAGCCAGTTTCACTTCTTCCGCCTTGCCAGCAAGACGGGACTTTCTACTCTCCAACTGAAATCTACCTATACAAGCCAATTTAAAACAAAGAATTAAGATTCCTTACTAGCGTATGTATATATAATTGCCATTAATACTGTGTCCAAAGCTTCTTGTTTTTTTTCAGGTCTGTTCCATGGCATTTGCCGCTTCTTCTGCGATTCAGAGCCCCAGGCTTTCCAGCCATGTGCTCCCAGCCTGAAGCAGATGCCCCTAATAAAGGCCGCTGACCAGAGATCTGGGCAGACGCTGTTCTCTTCAGCCAGCCTCGTGTATTTGAGGGATACCGCCGCCAGCTTCTATCGCCACTCGGGATGCGCCTCAGGGCCTCCATTCCCAGCCGCAGGCTCTAATGGCCGACGCAGCTCCTATGCTGATTTGGGAAGACGCTGCTCACCTCAGCCACGTGCATCTGGGGGACCACTGCCAGCAGCCCGCCACTCTGGATGTGTCTCAGGTTTTGCAGAGATGAGGGTTTTGGATTTGTTAGGAACTGGGGAACATTCTGGGGAAAGGAGGGGCTCTTCCGAAGGGATGGGCTTCACCTTAACTGGGATGGAACCAGGCTGCTGGCATTAACCTTTAAAAAGGAGATAGAGCAGCTTTTAAATAGATATCAGGGGAAAGCCGACAGTCGCCCAAGAGCGGATGGTTCGGAAGAATGTATCCTTGAAGGATACTACCAAAAGCAGAGAGGTTCCACAAAAGAGTAAAGTAGCCCAAATGCCCTCAAGTATGGAGCAGACAGAGCTTAAAGATCCCAGTTTACCCATGTCTAACAATAGCCAAATTAACATGAATAAAATACATTCTCTAAAATGCTTGTATGCAAATGCTAGAAGTCTAAAGAATAAGATGGGAGAGTTAGAATATATAGCACTAAATGAAAGGTTAGATACGATTGGAATATCAGAGACATGGTGGAAGGAGGACAACCAGTGGGACGCTGTGATACCTGGGTACAAACTATATCGTAATGATAGAGCTGATCAAATTGGTGGAGGGGTTGTGCTCTATGTTAGAGAGGGCATTGACTCAGAAAGGATTAAAGTTTTGCAGGAAACAAAATCTGCTGTAGAATCTCTATGGATTGAAATTCCATATAAAAGGGGGAAGGCAATGGCAGTGGGGGTGTACTATCGAGCACCTGGCCAGAATGACCAAATGGATCATGAAATGCTCAAAGAAATCAAGGAAGCTAACAAAAGTTACAGTGCAGTAATAATAATGAGTGATTTCAATTACCTCGGTATCGACTGCGTCAGTGTCACGTCAGGACATGCTAGGGAGATAAAGTTCCTAGATGAAATAAATGACTGCTTCTTGGAGCAGCTGCTTCATGAACCGACCAGAGGGGAAGCCATATTAGACCTAGTCCTTAGTGGAACACCAGATCTAGTGCAAGAGATAAGGGTGTTGGGGCCACTTGGCAATAGTGATCATAGCATGATCGCCTTTGATTTAATTAGTAGAGGAGGGATAGTAAGGAAATCCACAGTACTACCTTTTAACTTTCAATAAGGGAGACTATGATAAAATGAGCAAAACAGTTAAGAAAAAACTAAAAGGAGCAGTTGCAAAGGTTAAAGACGTACATCAAGCTTGGGTGTTGTTGAAAAATACTATCTTGGAAGCCCAGACCAGCTGTATTCCACGCTTTAAGAAAAGTGGAAGGAAGTCCAAAAAACTGCCAGCATGGTTTAAAGGTGAGGTCAGAGAAGCTGTTGTTGACAAAAAAGCATCTTTCAGGAAATGGAAAAAAGAGCCAAACGACGAAACCTGGAAACAGCACAAGCACTGGCAAGTCAAATGCAAGGCATTGATAAGGCAGGCAAAGAGAGAATTTGAGAAGAAGCTTGCTGCGGAAGCAAAAACGCAAAATAAAGACCTTTTCAAGTACATTCGTAGCAAAAAACCTGTGAGAGAGTCAGTTGCTCCATTAGATGATAAAGGGGTTAAAGGAGCACTAAGAGGCGACAAGGCGATAGCGGAAAGACTGAATGAATTCTTTGCTTCGGTCTTTACTGAGGAAGATGTAGAGATGTTACCCATGACTGAAGTGGTATTTAAAGGTGCAGAAGAATTGAAGGAAATATCGATACATCGGGAAGATGTCTTACAACTATTAGATAAACTGAAGAATAGCAAATCACCTGGGCCGGATGGTATACATCCAAGGGTGTTGAAAGAACTGAAATATGAGATTGCAGACCTGCTATCAGTAATCTGTGAACTATCATTAAAATCATCTCTAATACCTGAAGATTGGAGGATCGCCAATGTAACACCAATTTTTAAAAAGGGTTCCAGGGGTGATCCGGGAAACTACAGACCGGTGAGCCTGACGTCAGTACCAGGAAAAATGGTAGAAACCATCATAAAGAATAAAATTACTCAGCATGTAGATAGTCACAACCTAATAGGAGACAGCCAACATGGCTTTAGACAAGGAAGATCTTGTCTTACTAATCTGTTATGTTTTTTTTGAAGGAGTGAATAAATAGGTGGACAAAGGTGAGTTGGTTGATATTGTGTATCTGGACTTTCAGAAAGCCTTTGACAAGGTCCCTCACCAGAGACTTTTGGCAAAACTAAAGAGTCATGGGATAGGAGGCAGTGTACTATTGTGGATCAGGAACTGGTTAAAAGATAGAAAGCAGAGGGTAGGGCTAAATGGCCAATTTTCCCAATGGAGAAAGGTGAATAGTGGTGTACCCCAGGGATCTGTGCTGGGTCCGCTGCTTTTTGACATATTCATAAATGACCGGGAAAGTGGAATAACGAGTGAGGCTATCAAATTTGCAGATGACACAAAACTATTTAAAGTTGTTAAAACCCAAGAGGATTGTGAAAAATTGCAAGAGGATCTTGATAAATTGGAAGACTGGGCATCAAAATGGCAGATGAAATTTAATGTGGACAAGTGCAAGGTTATGCACCTAGGGAAGAACAACCCAAACTATGGTTACACGATGCAAGGTTCCACATTAGGAACCACCACCCAGGAAAAATATTTAGGCATCATTGAGGATACCATGTTAAAACCCTCGGCCCAGTGTGCAGCGGCGGCCAAGAGAGCAAATAGAATGCTAGGTATGATAAGGAAAGGAATGGAAAATAAAACAAAAGATATTATAATGCCTCTATATCGTTCCATGGTGAGACCACACCTTGAATATTGTGTGCAATTCTGGTCGCCGTATCTTAAAAAGGATATAGCGATTTTAGAAAAGGTTCAGAGAAGAGCCACCAAAATGGTAAAGGGGATGGAAGGATACTCCTATGAAGAAAGGCTAAAAAGGTTAGGGCTCTTTAACCTGGAAAAGAGACGGCTGAGGGGAGATATGATAGAAGTCCATAAATTAATGAACGGAGTGGAACGGGTAAACGTAGATCGATTGTTTACGTTATCAGAATATAGAAAGACTAGGGGACATGCAATGAAGCTACAGGGTAAACTATTTAAGACTAATAAAATAAAATATTTTTTCACTCAACGTGTTATCAAACTCTGGAATTTGTTACCGGAGGATGTAGTAAAGGCTGTTAGTGTAGCTGAGTTTAAAAAAGGTTTGGACAAGTTCCTGGAGGAAAGGTCCATAAACCATTATTAAGAAGTGACCGAAGATATCAATGCTTGACCCAGTACAAGCATTGCAGAACCTGTGTCTTTTGGGGAAACTGCTAGGTACATATGACCTAGATTGGCCACTGTTGGAAACAGAATACTGGGCTTGATGGACCTTGGTCTGACCCAGTATGGCATATCTTATGTTCTTATTTTCTTATGTAGGGCCTCCATCCACAGCCGCTAACTCCAGTGCGGCTGTGTCCCCTGGTCCCCGTCGGGAACATGCCGCCACGTGGGATTCATGGACGCGACTGCCGCTGCCACTCCGGATGTGCCTCCGGGCCTCCATCCCCAGTGACATGCTCCGATGGCCAATCCAACCCCCATCAGCCTTGCCGGCACCAACATGGGATTTGTGGTACTGGCCGACAACGTGGGACTCAAGGACGTCCCTCCCACTGCTTGGGATGCTCCTCAGGGCCCCATCCCAGTGGCAAGCTTGGAGGGCCTCCCAGCCCCGGCCTTGTCTTCAGGGGCTGCAGCCGCCCTACCAGCATCCTCCGCATGATCGAAGAGGCAAGGTCTGCAGATCGGGCTCTGCCCTCCGGCTCCAGTGGCTGGCCATGACAAACGGCCCCACTTGTTGGCCTCCAATGAACGGCACCATTAGCTATTCTGGCTCAACCCCCACGGCACCATTGGCTGGTGCCACAACAACAGGGGAATCCAGGGGCGGTCCCTGTCGGCGCAGAGGAACTTCTCTGCAGATTGGGCTCCGCCCTTCGGCTCCATTGGCTGGCCAGGACGAACTGCTCCAGTGGCAAGGATTCTCATGTCGGGCTCCACAGCGAACACCGCCATTGGCTCTTCTGGCTCCACCCCCGCGCCACCATTGGCTGGCGCCATTACAATGGGGAGCCCGGGGGCGGTCTCTGTCGGCGCAGAGGAACTTCACCACAGCGCTGGAATCGTTCACCGGCAGCACTGTAACGTGATGGTGATATGCAGGTTCACGAATTGTGTGCCCGGCCCGAGTCACAGGCGACCTCCTGCATCTGCAACCAGCACTGTAACGTGAAGGTGAGATGCAGTTCCACAAGTTGTGCGCCCAGATCGAGTCACAGGCGACCTCCTGCATCTGCAACCACCATGAGGGCCAAGGTTTTTCCTAATAGTTGGGCAGTTCCCCCTCCTGTGTTGCGGCCACACTTGTGCTCCATTGAGCCCACACTGTGCTTTCATTGCCCGATGGAAGGTGGTTGCCTTCCTTGACGCTCACAGCTCTAACACCAGGAGGCTCTCCCAGTCCAATGCCTACTCCTTAGCCGTGCTTCAAAGCACTAGAGGCTAGAAGGGACGTGGTTCACTACACACGCCTTAGGTACCGATAGGGAAGTTGAGCGCGGGGCTAATAGCCAGGAAAGACAGGTTCAAAACCTTGCCTCCCTCTGGGCTGAATAAAGGATCCAAAATCCCTGTGGAGTTTTTTTGGTGAGTCCAAGCCGGAACCAGTCTTCGGTAGCCTCAGATGGGTATCAAGCCACCATGGGCAGGGTCCTACAGCTCCAAGGAACTCTCAGAGATGTGGGGAAGAAGCAGCCAATCTAATGGTAGCAACCTAGCACCAGCAAACTCCTTCCTACAGAGGAGTAGCCGATGTACCTACAAGTTACCCCCGCTACAAATGGAGAAACGGCCGGGCTTGGGAACCAATAGACCTCGGCAAGCAATGCGCTCACCTGGTAAATGAGAAAGACCGCATGGTCTATTTCCCACCCCCATCCGATATTCCCTCTCTGTGGAGCTAACCGGCTATCCTCCTGGTGCATTACACCATGGAAGCATATTACTGCTTGACCATTACAAGCATTGAGGAACCTGTGTCTCAGGGAGACCGATGACCTAGATTGGCCAACAGCATAATGATACTGGTTCAAAGGATCTTGTACTGACACAGTATGGCATATCTTACTTTCCATGTCCTTATGCCTCCATCGTATCGATCTCATGCAGTATGGCATATCTTACTTTCCATGTCCTTATGCCTCCATCGTATTGATCTCTGATATGGGGGGCGTCGGTGCCTTCACCAAGGCATGCCACCCAGAGAGCCAGGGAAACACCTCGATCCACCAGACCAAGTTTTCGTCAAGCCCTGTACCACGGGATCCATGATACCTCTGCCTACCCATACAGGCAGATAAACCCAGAAGCTGAGTGGTCACCAGGAAGCAGCACTGACCCACCGGTATAGGACAGGAATGCAGCCTTGTGGTTAGCGCTCTGTCATCTCACAAGGAGCATCGCTTCCAACTCCCAGCAGCGATGCATCTGTGCTGACTGTTTACCCTCGGGCCTCTAAAGCCTCATTGCCTCCAAAGCATGGCAAGCTCCTCACAGAACACCTCTAGGGTCCTCGGAAGAGAGGCAATGAGTAAGTGCCCTCCATGCCATACATGAAGAGGGCAGCCTGATGGTTTTCCTTCAGGTCCGTATTTCCGTAAAAGATTAAATTAACAATATAGCCATTCAGATCATCCAGGAAGAATTATGCCTCATCAGCTCGCCTGCATGACTGCTCAAATACTGTCTTACCCGGTGTCTAGGCTATTCAAACTGGTTGATTCCTAACTTTCCAATTCCCTGAGAATCCAGGGAGTCTTCCACCCCATCAACATCTCCTGAAACTAATGCTGGACATACAGGACGCATTCTTCCCTATCCACCAGACACAAGGGACACTGGTGCCTCCAGGTGCAGGACGACCTTATCAATACAGACCCCTTCCCCTCAGCTTCACAAGCTGCAGCTCAGCATGACAGCCCAACAAGAGGCTCGAGCTGCGGTTCATCAAGGCAGCACTGGGGTGCTTCCACGGGACTAGTGCTTGTATGTGGAGAGTGTCACCATCACCGGTTCAAGTTCTCCACCGGGGTCTCCTGTATCCCCGAGCTGCGGTCGCCAAACCTTCAACCCGCAGAAGTCATGCACTATGTCTGCCCTCCCAAACCCAGGCATTCGCTGGGCCCGACATCAACACCGCTGGGACCAAGGCCTCATGGCGTTCCCTCCCACCAAGCAGATGGAGTCCTACCCCGCAGGCCACAGGTCTGCTCTCACAAATCTTCCATCGGGTCTCCACACCAAGGATGGGAGGAACACTCCTGCCATGGTGATGCACCCCCCCTTTCTCACCGACTGAAGCTCTGGATGCCTCAATGGGCACCGAAGCCGAGTAACCTGATCCACAGGGACAACCAGTCATCCTTGTTCGATGCCAACGGGCATGGGGAAAGGGCTCTCACATTCCCAACAGAAAAACTCATGGGATCCGCCAATTCACAAGTACCCACTCTAGGGGCGCAGAAGGAATTCTACATGCCCCTCCTGTCCAGGGATGCAGTTTGAGCGGACAGGCAGATTACAGCAGACACACAAGGGTGATCAGCTGACAAAAAAAACCACACCACCCTTCTGCTCAGTACCCCACCCCCCTCGGTCCAACACCCATCGCATCACCTACGCAGGTGCCCTCTATGTTTCCCACTGTGGCAACTCCGTGGACATCTTCCAGGTATCTGGCTAGCGTGGTCGATAGTTCTCGGTCCACACTCATATCCAAGGCACTCCAGCAGATCACCAGGCAAACCATGTTTTTCTGCAGAGGCCCAAATACCTCACCCTGTATGTGGCACTCAGCTGGTCATCCCACGAAAATTCGCCTGTGGCAAGCTCAGCCACAATGTAATCCTCAAATCAGGGACTGGTTCCTCTCCAGGACCTGCAAAACTACAGCCTCCCGATTTAAGCCTATCACAGGCGACTGCGCCATAGCCGCACTCACCATCCTCTAGGACCTGGACTCCTGGGACATATACATTATCCTTGCTCAAGCAGCAGTGTGACCACTGCCTCTAGCGATTGCTCGGCCCAATAGAGCAGCGAACCCCAGAGCAACAACCTCTCCCCTGGCGACCACTCCTGCCATGGACAGCAATGAACTGCACACCCTGCAAGCTCACCGGCTAGCACACACGAATTGATCGCAACTGCTCCATGTGTTGCTCCACCGGCAGTTTTCGGGAGGTCGCATCGGCCCTCCACACTGACCAGGCATTCGAACCACCAACACCCTATCCGGAGCCCGCCCAGTGGTGCTAGGACTCCGACCACATCAGGGCCTCAAACACCCACTCACACTGAACAACAGCTGCATGCCCAGGACATACACGCAGCAGTGCACCAGAGACAAGGGACCCAACGCTTTGTCACATATGTTCACAATCAACTTGCCACCCGGTCCCATTCCGCATGCGCCTCCACCTGCCCAGATCGGCCAGGCCAGGGGCACAAATTAGGGCTCAAGCAATGCCACAGGCAAACACAGGACTCTAGTGGCCCAAAGAGGTCCATCGCCAGGCTACGGCCCGTACTGTGCAGGGCCACCCGCTAACACTGAAACTACACGCAACATGGGCAGACGCACTGCCCGGCAGTCTCAAGGTCTTGACTGTCACCTCCTACCTGGACGCCTAACCAGGCCGCGAACTACCTCATGGCCGTTGCGGTGTGAATGTTCCAATTTGTGACAGACTGCACGCAGCATAGGCAAACGCATCGCCTGGCAGTCTCAAAGCTAGATGCCACCTCCTGCCTGGTCACACATAACCAGGCCATTAACTGACCCATGCCTTAGGATGTTGCGGCTATGCTCCAATTCACATCATACTTGTAGCACTGCCGATATTCCTCTTGTAGTGCAATATTGATACTGGGTGGCTCGCCTTGATCACGGTGACTTCCCCCACGCTCCATTCCTACTTCCACATCCCTGCGGCCGCCATTGAGAGTTTTTCTCTCACAACCACTGCTGTGGCACATGCGTGAATTGGGACTACATGCCAAGCGGCATCTCAGGGCCGCATGCCTGTTATCACTGCATGCTGCACGTACACGTTGGCACTGCCACCAGGCGGCTTATGGCGTGGCCCACCTAAAGACGATATCTCAAGAGTCCCAGGGCACACCAATAAACATCTAGCCTGGGTAAGGTGTCTGATCTCGGCCTTCCCCCATCCACCACAGCACATGGCAGCTTGGGAGGCACCAAGTGTGGCTGACTCATCCTGCTTGTCCTAGGAGAAAACAGAGTTACTTACCTGTAACAGGAGTTCTCCGTAGACAGCAGGATAAGTCAGCCACACATACCCACCCATCTCCCCTGGGTAGGGGTCAGTCTTCCGTCCTGGTGCCTGCCTCCTAGCGGCAAAAGGCTCAGCTAGTGACGTAATGGCTAGCTAGGGGCGGGCAGGGGGTGGGGCCAGTTGGCCAATGCTCAGAAGGGCAAAAAGCCCTTCTGAGCTATGGAGAGTACTTCCATCTCGGCGCCATCGGATGACGTCACCAAGTGTGGTTGACTTATCCTGCTGTCCACAGAGAACTCCTGTTACAGGTAAGTAACTCCGTTTTCGCAGACCTTGGCCTGCAGCTCTGACCCCCTGGTGATGTCAGATAGGACGTCTCCAGACTTGTTGGGCTTGGTATGCCTGATGAGATTAGTCTGCAAGACAACAGCTCCTCCTTGCTAATCAAGTGATAACAGGCCTCAAACAGACCAAAGTATGACAAAAGGAGGTGCTGGAGAAATTCACTATAAATACAGAGAAGGACAAAATACCTTCTCTCTTCCTATTCCTCGGACATGAGGCTCCGACACCCACTTCTCTTTACCCCCCCCCCCCTTGTTCTCTCTTCTCTCTTCCTATTCATCGGACATGAGGCTCTGACACCCACTTCTTTTTACGCCCCCCCCTTGTTCTCTCTCTCTCTCTCTCTCTCCCTATTCATCGGACATGAGGCTCTGACACACACTTATTCCCCTCCCTCTCTCTCACACACACATGCACCCACACACAGAGTCATTCGTATACACTGAAGCAGCTCTGTAACAACCTTATACTTCTGTTCTGTACCTATGTAATAAGCCTATTTCTATATAAAAACCTTTTTCCAAGCCACACCAGTTTGGTTGTCTTGTTGTGCTACAAACCCTACTGCCACTGTGACCAACAGGACCAACAGGAGAGTAACCGAACACAGGAAGCGGCGTAAGGTGACACTGACATTAGTGAGAAATGTATGCTTTGTTTTTCAAAAGTATCACTTAAGTGCAAACTCCTCCCTCAGAAATCCCTCCTCAAACAGCAACTTAATTTAGGTACATACAAATCATACAGATGTAACTTTACTGTACAAAGGGGGCACAATCACAGTATATAAAACCAATTTCCACAGTAAAAGCACTGCTTAATCCAAGGAACTAGCTTGGAAAATTACCCTCCCCTATCTCCCCTCACCTCAAGTGCCCACTTAGATTGTAAGCTCACTGGGGTAGGGACAGAATGTGTCTCAATTATAAAAATGCTGTAAGTTCCCTTGAGCTAAAACTGGAAGGGGGAAACTCGTAGGACATATAGGATGGCCTTATGATCCCTCAGAACTGGAGCTCATCCTGCCATCTTAAGACAGTCGGTAGGACTGAGAAAGAATCCTGCTCATATCTGCAATTTCCTGGAGTGGAGGATGTACACAAAAACATCTCCTATTCTTGTGTCTGATTCACTCCTTACCTTTCCAAGTTATAATGCCTTGTTCAATGTAATTTCAGTTTGTTCAATGTAAACTGCACTGATGCAGAATAGCGCGGTATATAAGAGAATGTAAATAAATAAATAAATACCTAGGGAAATCAGGGTTTCATAATTCTCCTTCATCACCTCCCTGTACAACTCTTTCTGTCCTTCATGCAAATGCCTCCACTCCTCTTGGGAGAAAGAGACAGCGATGTCCTCAAATTTCACCTGCAGTTGAAACACAAACCAGAAACACTCAGGAGCAAGAGAAGGTGCTCAAAATGCCTTAGATTTCAGCTGGAAAGGATGGTGCTTCAGTGTTACATTTTCCATTGCAGGGGGCAGCCATAGGCAGGATCTGTGGGACTCCTGTGGAACTGCCTGTCCCTTGTCACTGAAAATGTGACATTGATGCACCATCTCCACCATCAGGAATGTGGGTGCAGGACCCATGCAGCTTAGTGGATGTTTTGGACGTGTGTTCACCTGTGTGTGGTCCTAGAATCCATTTCCCCCTTCGGCTCCCAGGTTTGCTAATATACTATAATTATAAAAACGTCTCAAATACAGGACAAATAGAATATCAAATGTCACTGCCTGGATAAATCAGCGTGTAATAAAACCAGGGCATGAGCTTTCAAGTCCAACTGCACAAGCCAAAGTAAATGTCCCCTTCCCACACTAGTTAAATCTAAATTTAGCACAGGATTCAGAAATTCAACTGACATTTTCTGGTGCATTTGACAGTTTTAAAATTCACCCTGTGTCAAATTTAAAGGAAACATTTATGGGAAGCATTAATGGTGGTACTGTGTGGCCACAGGGAAGTAGATGCTTAGAATGCACTAATGTCATAATGGAAAGTGAGCACATAATCTCCCTTATGACATAGGTGTATGTGCGTTGGAATGTGTGCGTGTAATAAAGACCTAGATGAGAAAGCAGGAGCCTGTGTAATTATGCAGTAGGACTAAGCAGGATGCCTTCTTTCTCTGTTATTATTCAGTTTACAAATTAAACAAATAGCCCCTTCAGTAAATATTTGGTTACAGGTTTGAAGCTACTACATATAGAATTTTATTATTTACTGGTCTTACTAATTTTGAGCAACTTTGCAAAGCCAGCAGCAATGGTAAGGAAGATATTTGATGAATATAGCAATAAGTCCATTGATGAACAAATGAGACTTTTTAACTCTAGAGCACAATTTCAATACCTGCATGTCCTGGTTAGCAGTGGAAGAGCTCCAGGATGAGAGCGTGAGTTTACGGTTCTTCCTTACAGCTTAGCTCGACAATATGAAAGTGTGACAGATTTGTACTGTGAGCTCTATAAGAGCACACTGAGTTTGTGGCAGGTGCAGGCCTGTGACCCACGGTGTCTGAACATAAGCAGGCCAGCAAGGCTAGCTTGACCTGTAAATGAGGCCTGTGGAGAGGCACATAGGATTGCACATCCCCCAATATGCTGCTATTGTAAGATAGAACTCAGTAGAAGTATTGAATTAGCTTAGGTAGGCAGAACGGCAGAGGCGAAAGATGGAAAAATACAGAAAAGACATGTTTAAAAGTTACTGATAAGAAAAAGTACATCTGCAAAGAAATAATTGGGAGTGCTGACAGATGAGTTGCAGAACCCTGCTCCTCTGCACGCACAGATTGGTTCTATGGCCTTGAGAGTGTGAAAGTAACAAGTTGATGAACTAGCCATTGTAATTGGGACTAGAAGGGGGGCATGCAGGTGTCATGCCCACAGAAGGGACATAATTGGATAAACTTATCAGTAACCGGGACCAATGGAAGAGGTACGGGAGGTACGGGAGGTTACCGGGACCAATGAAATGTTTTTCTATACCTAGAATGGAACAAAAGTCTATAAAAGTTGTTGTAATGCTTGAAAACTTTGCTCAGCCATTTCGAAATTGACTGGTTCGAGACTTGTGCACAAATAAATGATTTGGACCTTCTGAACAGACTCCTGGTATCATTGGTTTGTCTGCGCTTTGCTGCTGCATATTCTTGGTGCGTTGGCCGGGAAGTTGTGGAATCAAAGTGTATATAGGGCAATATACCACGACTTTCCGCCTCTATAGGCTTGGTCCTGCCGGGATCGCGCCCTTCCGACGAGGGCTGTTCCCTGGCGCCACCGGTCCCTTGTATCGGAGGGAGCTGGTCGGACCTCGGCGGGTGCCAGGCCCGGTTGGAGCCAACGCCTCGAACCCAAGTGAGGGGAGTCCGAGGTCCAACTCATGCGCCTGCTTGGGAAGTTTGAGGACCGGATCCGGTGAGTATAGTTTTGATTTTGGGTCTAGACAGGAATAAAAGAGCAGTACTGCCATTGGAACTTGGAATTTGGAATTTGTAATCTCGAGATATTGGGAATTGGTAAGAGAGCATGATCAACTCTCAAGGAAGAGCCGAGTAACCCCGCATGGGAATTCGCCGGGTGAAACCCTCATCCTTTTTGTAATTGGGAAAAAGACTAGTCAGAATAGATAGAAACGAATGCATTCTGGGATACGTTGCTAGCATGATTGTGTGAACGAAGTGTGAATGAGAGGTCTGGCAGCACGGACCAAGTGAAGGCGGACCCCTGAGTAGCGCATTTCCTGACCGGGCGACCGCGTTCAGGTCGCGAAAAGGGGGAAGCGATTGTCGTTTTGTCTTGTTATTTGTACTCCTTATACGTTTCCAGGGCCGTGAGGACCCCTTACCCACGGTCCGCCCTCCTTTTCCCTTCTGTCTGTTGTTGCGCGCACACATCGAAATGGGAGGGGCGGGGTCTACTAGAAAACACTCCATTAGAATGTATGATCGCACATTTTAAAGAGGGATATTCAGGAGATTATGGTATTAAAATGACAGCAGCCCGTTTGCAGATTTTGTGTACTAGGGAGTGGCCCGATCTAGACCCCATCTGGCCCCGAGAGGGAACGTTTACTGTAGAGATTATTCAGTCAATACACCGTAGAGTGCGGGTAGCGCACCCTGATCAGTACCCCTATATAGATTCCTGGTTAAGTATTTGTGAAGATCCGCCCCCCTGGGCGAAGCGCTGTTATGAGGAACAGTGCAGAATAATGTTAGCTAAAACAGATTCTAGACAGAGAACGGAACAGCCTAAAATGAAAGAGCAGGATAAGAAAGCCAGAAAGAAGCCCATTCTGGTAGATCCTGATTCCCCAGAAATAGTCCTCAGGCAGCCCCGAACCCCAGGTCCAATAAGAGTAGCCCGGCGTCCTGCCCCAGAACCCCAGCGACGGCCGGAGCAGGACCCAACCCCTGATCCCCCTCCCGGAGGAAAGAAAGAGGAAGAATTAGTGGAAAGAGAAGAGGAGGACATAAAAAGTGAGTCAGAAGTGGAGATAGAAGAAGGAGAAAGAGAGAATCCCCCAGACGAGGAGGACAGTGTACAAATAATTGAGAAAGCCAGCGCTAGCACTAGCACGCCAGTAAAAGAGAAACCCAAAGCAAAACCTGTTGAGAAAAAGAAAGCGACTCCTGCAAAGGCAACGACAATAACTCTTAGATCCCAAAAGACACCTATGGCGGCCAAACTGTTTCCCTTACGGCAAGTCCCGGGAGTGCCCGTAAAGAATGATAACGATGAAGTGGTAGCGGGACCCTTAACTTATGTGTATATCCCTTTCTCTACAACTGATTTATTAAATTGGAGGTCGCATTATGCCTCCTATACTAGCAAGCCCCAGGAGCTGACAGAATTAGTAACTAGTATTATGGAAACTCACCAACCCACTTGGCCAGATTGCCGTCAGCTCCTGACCACCCTATTCACAACAGAAGAACGAGCAAGAATTAGAAAAGCTGCTATTGAGTGGATGGCAGATAACCCTGTAGCTCCAGGACAGGGGCAGAATATAATAGACCGTCGGGAAGCAGCTCAGAGAGAATTCCCGAATGAAGACCCCCAATGGGATCCAAATACAGATGAAGGATCCACAGCCCTAGCCTGTTTTCGCCAAGGCTTTTTACAAGGCCTGAGAAGGGGGGGCCAAAAAGCTATGAACCTTTCCAAAGTTGCAGGAGTTATCCAAGGGATAGATGAGAGCCCAGCAGATTTTTATGAAAGATTAACTGAAGCATACAGAATGTATACTCCCTATGATCCCGAGGCACCAGGAAGTTTATGTATGGTGAATTCTGCTTTTGTAAACCAGTCTCAACCAGACATTAGACGTAAATTACAGAAATTAGAAGGGTTTGCGGGAATGAATGCAACACAGTTAGTGGAAGTCGCTCATAAAGTGTATGTGAATCGTGATACTGAAAGACAGAGAGAATGTGATAGAAAGATGAAGAAGAAAGCTGATTTTTTGGCTGCGGCCATAGTTGAAAAGAAAAGGGGAGGTGTCCCTAGTCGAAGGAGCAGAGGAAGAGGGCGGGGTCAAGGCGGAGGCCGGACCCAGAAACTAGGCGTGAACCAATGCGCCTACTGCAGAGAGGAAGGACATTGGAGAGATACGTGCCCGCAACTCGAAGACGCCCGGCAAGATGACGACAACGATCATCAGTGGCGAGAAGAAAGACGAGGCCGTCCCCGAAGCCGAGGAGGAGCCAATCGAGAACAATACCAGCGAGAGAGAGGAGGAGCCATTCAAGCATTGGCCACACCAGCCCATGATGAGGATGACGTGGATTAGGACAGAACGGGCTCCAAGTTTGCTTTAGGTCTCCAGGAGCCTATGGTCGGAATACAAATAGGAGACCAAATTATGAACTTTATGGTTGATACTGGAGCACAGCACTCAGTAATAGACAAAAAGATAGCCCCATTCACTACAAAAGCAGTCACCATTATAGGAGCAACTGGTGCCAAAGCCACAAAGTCTTTTCTTCAAAACCGAATATGCAGTCTAGGAGGACAGCAAGTAACTCATCAATTCCTTTACATGCCCGAATGTCCAGTGCCACTACTGGGACGAGACATGCTAGCCAAGCTTCAAGCACAAATATCTTTTTCTGAACAAGGAGAAATGCAAATGACAGTAAATTCCCAAGCTAAACCAGCAGGAGTAATGCTGCTGACAGTGCCCCGAGAAGAAGAATGGAGGTATTACGTTGATGACTCCATCCAAGACACCTATTTTGAACAAACTTTAAAGAACATCGATGCACCACCTGGAGTATGGGCAGAAGGCAGTCCCCCAGGCCTAGCCCAGCATATACCTCCAGTGATTGTAACCCTCAAGCCTAGTGCTACACCAGTGCACGTCAAACAGTACCCTCTCCCAAGAGCCGCAATTGAAGGCATTCATCGCCACCTACAAAGATTGCTCGAGTATGGCCTACTAAAAGTATGTCAATCCCCATGGAACACTCCACTTTTGCCAGTAAAGAAACCTGGGACAGATGATTATCGCCCAGTGCAAGATTTGAGAAGAGTCAATGATGCAGTTGAAACTATACATCCAGTTGTACCCAATCCTTACACTCTTCTAGGACTGATACCTGCTGAAGCTACCCATTTCACTGTACTGGATTTGAAGGATGCATTCTTTTGCATAAGATTAGCCCCTGTAAGCCAAATATTGTTTGCATTCGAATGGCAGGACCCCGTCTCTGGAAGAGGGGGCCAACTCACCTGGACAAGATTACCCCAAGGATTCAAGAATTCGCCTACCATCTTTAGTGCTGCACTGAATCAAGACCTTTCAAGCTATCCAGTAGCCCCGGGAAAGAGAGTGCTTCTCCAATACGTGGATGATCTGTTGATAGCTGCCATATCAGAAAGTGAATGTATACTAGCCACCAAAGATCTCTTACAGTTACTAGATGAAGCTGGATACAAAGTTTCCAGAGCCAAAGCACAGCTATGCCAAAAAGAAGTGAAATACTTGGGTTTTCGTATTACCCAAGGAAGCAGAAGATTAGGCCGAGAAAGAAAAGAAGCAGTATGCAGAATTCCAACTCTAACAACCAGAAAGCAAGTTAGAGCCTTTCTGGGAGCGGCAGGATATTGCCGAATCTGGATACCTAACTTTGCCCAAATTGCCAAACCACTGTATGAAGCCACAAAAGGAGAAGAGAAGTCACCCCTGGAGTGGGGACTTGAGCAGGATACAGCCTTCCAGAAGTTAAAAGAAGAATTGATGTCATCACCTGCACTTGGACTACCAGATGTCCACAAACCTTTCCACTTGTTTGTACATGAAGCACAGGGAAATGCCTTAGGCATGTTGACTCAGAAATTGGGAAATTGGGAACGACCTGTAGCATACCTATCGAAACAGTTGGACCCTGTGGCCAAAGGATGGCCACCTTGCTTGAGAGCAGTTGCAGCTACAGCACTACTAGTGAGCGAAGCAGACAAGCTCACCCTAGGACAGAACATACGAGTCACTGTGCCACATGCAGTCCTTGCCCTTATGGAACAAAAAGCAAATTATTGGCTCACCAATTCCCGAATGTTGAAGTACCAGAGCATGTTATGTGAAAACCCACAGATACAACTTGAAGTGAGCCATGCCTTGAATCCAGCCACCTTGATACCCATTAGTGAAGAACTCCCAGAACATGACTGTATCGAAGTCATGGAGACTGTGTTCTCCAGTCGACCTGACTTGACAGATGTGCCCATAGACAATCCCGACCAGATCTATTACGTTGATGGGAGCAGTCTCATCCTTGATGGACGACGCTGTGCCGGATATGCAGTCATCACTCAACACGAAGTAGTTGAATCATCAGCCCTAGCCTCAGGCACATCAGCCCAGAAAGCCGAATTGATAGCACTCACCAGAGCATTGTTGTTAGGAGAAAAAAACGTGTGCTAAATGTATATACAGATTCCAAATATGCCTTCACTACCTTGCATGCCCATGGAGCTCTCTATAAAGAAAGAGGACTCATCACATCCGGAGGAAAATCAGTCAAGTATGGTCCCGAGATATTGATGTTACTTGATGCAGTTTGGGCCCCAACACGTGTAGCTGTCATGCATTGCAGAGGACATCAAGCAGGAAAAGGAGAAGTTGCCCGAGGGAATAGATTTGCAGATGCCTCAGCACGACAAGCAGCTATGACAGGACAGATTGCCCCACAAGCTATGCCAATGCAAGCAGCATTGTTTCCAGTACCCTTGAATCTATGGACCCCACGATATACCACCAAAGAATTGGATTACTATTGTGACAGAGAAAATGGAGTACTGAGAGATGGATGGATTGAGCTGCCACTAGAAGAGGGCAGTCAACCCCCTGGACGAATAGTAATTCCTGAATTGTTAGGACCATCTTTTGTCAAAGCTTTCCACGAAGCCACCCACTATGGGAAGAGTGCTATGGAAAAAGCACTCAGACCACATTTCTACATCCCTCTGATGACAACCATATCAGCCTCAGTAGCACGTCAATGTCTAACCTGTGCCAAAAATAATGCCAAGCAAGGCCTTATAACAGCACCCCGAGTTCAGTCAGGAGGTGTCACCCCCATGCACAACTTCCAAATTGATTTCACTGAAATGCCAAAAGCCAATGGATACCATTACCTATTAGTATTAGTTTGTACTTTCTCTGGGTGGGTAGAAGCATTCCCAACCAGAACTGAGAAAGCTCGAGAAGTTACCAAAGTCTTAATGAGAGAGATTGTCCCCAGATTTGTAATCCCAGCAGTAATAGGGTCAGACAATGGACCCTCATTTGTCTCCCAAGTTACTCAACAGTTAGCAAAAGCTTTGCAGATACAATGGAAACTCCACACTGCATACAGACCCCAGAGTTCAGGGAAAGTTGAGCGAATGAATCGTACCTTGAAAGCCCAAATGTCCAAACTTTGTCAGGAGACACACTTGAAATGGCCCCAAGTGCTCCCCATAGCTTTACTCAGAATACGCTCAGCTCCTGTAAAGTCAACAGGATTTTCCCCTTTTGAAGTTCTGTATGGTAAACCCCCACCAATAGTGCAGGGAATCAAAGGAAGTTTAGCCCAGATTGGTTCAGAAGTAACCAGACAAGAACTCCTAGCTCTTAGTTTTGTTCTGCAGACTCTCCATACGTGGATCCAAGACCAGTTGCCTATCAACTTGACGGAACCCTTGCATCCCTA
The DNA here is from genome assembly GCA_033557465.1 of Ichthyophis bannanicus. Taxonomy (NCBI): domain Eukaryota; kingdom Metazoa; phylum Chordata; class Amphibia; order Gymnophiona; family Ichthyophiidae; genus Ichthyophis; species Ichthyophis bannanicus. The sequence goes on along the minus strand of CM066031.1, from coordinate 25,290,917 downwards.
CCAGCCTGGTACTTCGGTGTGGATCAAAGATTGGAAGAAGATACCGTTGGAACCCCATTGGAATGGACCGTACACCGTCATCCTGTCTACCCCAACTGCAGTAAAGGTAGCCGAGATCGACGCCTGGATCCACCATAGCAGAGTCAAGCCCGCCGCCGATCCTGAACCAGAGCAGTGGACAGCAGAACAGCATCCTGATGCACCCTTGCGAGTTACTCTAAGACGGCAACCAGCAGCCTAGACACTTCATCACAAGTGCTTTGCAGTAGCCAAGTCTTTCGAAGAGGATTGCTGTTTTCCATGCAGCAACAGCTTTGTTTCAACGAACCCAATTTGTGTGTGATTTGACACACTACTTTGAGACTACATTGACTAAGCCAGACTTCACAAGCCAACTGAAATTGCTAATAAGTTGGTTAATGTGTACTGGACATCTTGAGGATCTTCAATCAACACTCAGCACCCGTTAAATTGCTTCATTAGCAAACGGGACGAAGAATAAGAGACCGTCGTGATCAAGATCAGCAAGCTGAGGATTCAGAAGAACTCCAATCAACATCAACATGTATCTTTGTTTTTGCTTTGCCTTGGTTGCCTTCTTTGGAGGTTTTGAACTGACTTATGCTTTACCTCCATGCACTGCTTGCATTACTTCTACTAGAACTGGACTGAAAGTAACTCAGACTTTGCTTTACCATTCTTACTATACCTGCAAGGGAACAATAACTCGGTGTATTTATAACACCACTGAACTAAATGTTTGCACTCATGGCAAAATCAAAGCATGCTATAATCCGCATCAGAATCCATCCTATTACACGTTGGAAATACGATGGAAGGATGCAGATGGACCTATATTAGCTGCTACACCACCACTTAAAGACAGTACTAAACCTGCTGTTTTGAATTTTGATGCATGTAATGCCATTAATAGAGATAGTCAGTCCACCTGTGGTACATGGGAGAAAGCGTATCGAAATGACCATAAGTATATGTGTCCAGAAGGTGCCACAAATTGGTGGAAGTGTACAGGTAAAACGGGATCAGGCTATAGTACTGCAACAGCGGCAGATTACTATTGCCCGTATTGGGGATGTGTTTTTTATGCTACCTGGAACACTGGTATAACTGATGAGAAAATAGATAAACGGATGGCTACTCTAACCAAGCCAACCACTAATGATAAATGTCAGAAAGATGCTTGCAACCCCTTACACTTGCGTGTACATAATCCCCATGCATGGAAACAAGGATACAAGTTTGGGTTTACGTATTGCTGGAGGAGCAATAGATCCAGGGACCATTGTGTATATCAGATTGAATACCCAAGCCCACAAGTCATCTAAATATCATATTCATAATACCTTTTATGAAGCCATGCATGTAAATAAGTTTGAGATCCCTCATCCTTCACAGAATTTATTTCTAGAATTAGCCGGAGCAGTAGTATCTAGTCTTAAGATCACAGATTGTTATTTCTGTGGCGGAACCCAAATGGGAGATCAATGGCCATGGGAAGCCCAAGAATTAAATTATTCTATGATTTACAATCAGACTGAATTACATAAGACTACCAGTGAGTGGGTGTTAGCGCACTCAATCGTTGGACGTCTTTGCTATGCCAGAACTGGACCCCAGTTCACCCAAAAGGTAGGACAGCTGGTCTGTCTTAGCCAGAAGTACTATAATGCCACGACCAAAAAGACAGCTTGGTGGTCAGGAATCAGACATCCTGAACCTCCTAACCCATTAGCCAGATTTCCTGAACTTGCAGGTCTATGGACTAACCTTGCCAAAGTCCAAGCCTGGCAAGCCCCACCTGGCCTATATTGGATCTGTGGAAACCGAGCATATGCGCAACTCCCGCCACACTGGGGAGGAGCATGTGTCTTAGGAACCATCAGACCTTCTTTCTTCCTGTTAAACACTGAACATGGAGAACAATTAGGGTATCCTGTATACACTACCCACAGACACAAGAGAGCATCGAGACAGAAAAGAGAAGCCTTACAGATAGGCAAGTGGGAGAAGTGGCAAGGTGATGATTGGCCACCAGAAAGAATTATTGAGTATTATGGACCTGCCACTTGGAATGATGATGGTATGTATGGTTATCGTACCCCAATTTATATGATAAATCGTATAATTCGCTTACAAGCAGTAGTTGAAATAATAACTAATGAAACTAGTCATGCTCTTACGCTCTTAGCTAGACAAAGTACCCAGATGCGCACTGCTATATACCAGAACCGCTTAGCACTTGATTATTTGCTAGCAGCTGAAGGAGGAGTATGTGGTAAGCTGAATTTAACTAATTGCTGTTTGAAAATAGATGATAAAGGTCAAGTAGTTGAAGAAATTGCTAAAGATATGCAAAGACACGCTTATGTGCCAGTACAGACTTGGCACGCATTGAAATTTCCTAACTGGTTTGCTAACCTTTTCTCTTGGCTGGGAGGATTTAAGACTTTCATTGTTTTAGTACTAATCCTTGTTGCTGTTATCTTCTTATTACCATGTTTAATCCCATGTTGTATGCGTTCCATTCATAATGCTATTGATAACACAGTAGAGCGGAAGACCGCAACTAAAATCATGGCTTTGTATAAAGCCAGCCCTAGTCGTAATCCTTCAATCATGATGTGATTCTTCTAAAAGTGATTTAATTCTCACACCTTATTGAGTAATAGGGTGAGATTAATCAAAGGGGGGGATGTGGCAGGTGCAGGCCTGTGACCCACGGTGTCTGAACATAAGCAGGCCAGCAAGGCTAGCTTGACCTGTAAATGAGGCCTGTGGAGAGGCACATAGGATTGCACATCCCCCAATATGCTGCTATTGTAAGATAGAACTCAGTAGAAGTATTGAATTAGCTTAGGTAGGCAGAACGGCAGAGCCGAAAGATGCAAAAATACAGAAAAGACATGTTTAAAAGTTACTGATAAGAAAAAGTACATCTGCAAAGAAATAATTGGGAGTGCTGACAGATGAGTTGCAGAACCCTGCTCCTCTGCACGCACAGATTGGTTCTATGGCCTTGAGAGTGTGAAAGTAACAAGTTGATGAACTAGCCATTGTAATTGGGACTAGAAGGGGGGCATGCAGGTGTCATGCCCACAGAAGGGACATAATTGGATAAACTTATCAGTACCGGGACCAATGGAAGAGGTACGGGAGGTACGGGAGGTTACCGGGACCAATGAAATGTTTTTCTATACCTAGAATGGAACAAAAGTCTATAAAAGTTGTTGTAATGCTTGAAAACTTTGCTCAGCCATTTCGAAATTGACTGGTTCGAGACTTGTGCACAAATAAATGATTTGGACCTTCTGAACAGACTCCTGGTATCATTGGTTTGTCTGCGCTTTGCTGCTGCAAGTTAAGGTACAGAGAGAGCAGTGAGGACATTTTAATAAATTCATTGGTAGATATTTCTCTGTTCTTGGTATTGAGCTACATTTGAAATATTTCAGCTCCCAACTTTTCTGTACTTTTGGCTGATTGGAAACAGAAAGGTTTAAACTTTCTTTTTCTTTTACAGAAAGATAAAGCTTTTTAAATTATAGTTTGCTCATATTAAGTTAAATCCAGTTAAGTTAATCTACTCAGTTCTATGTACGTTTAAGTTAAATTATTATCTGTAAACCACCCTGGCAATCGGATAAGGCGGTATATAAACCAGTTAAATAAATAATAAATGATTAATGTTGTTATCTGAAATTCAAAATCAGGATAAAATCAAAATAAACTTAACTATCTAATTTCTCAGCAAACAGGGGTGCCCTACACAGAGCGGTGAGTTCATCTCTAAACAAAGACATGGGGAGAGGTGACCTGCACGGAGCGGCAGGTGCACCTATTCTTGCTACCTTGCTGGGCAGACTAGATGGACCATACTTGTTTTTATCTGCCGTCATTTACTATGTTACCATCTGTATTCATCTAAATATCCATCTAATATCTATAGTACCATTACTGCTGACTTTGGAAAACATAGGGGCATGTTTACTAAAACCCCGCTAATGTGCGGGCCGTGGTAGTGTGCGGATGCCATATAAGGAGTGGGCATTCTGTCCTGAAAAAGAAAATCTGGAATTTACATTAGCGTATGAGATAGCTGCACGGGAGGCATAAGTGGCACGCTGATGTGTAAACAGCAGAACCAAGCCACAGCACAATGGTCAAGGCACTTACCAATGGTATAGGGAACAGGGGTTCAATCCCCCACTGTGCCCAATGAAGACAGCTGGCTGAAGTGTTAATTTCTGAGGCATTTAAAGAATGGGCAGCATAAGACAGCACAGGAGGCATTTTAATACAAGGCGGCACGCTAATGTACAAGCACAGGAACAGAACCACAGCACAATAGGTAAGACACTGGCCAATGATGCAGGGATCAAAGGTTCAATCCCCCACAGTGCCCAATGAACAAGGCTGGCTGAGGCATTACGTATTATGGGGAAGATTGCTTTTGGAGTCATTTTATGTTTATTTTAATTATCACTACTAGTAAACGCACTCTCAAAGTGTGTTAACATAAGGCGCCCTATAAGGCACATTTTAAAGTGCACTGTCCGCCAAGGCACCCTAGAATGTTGCTTATAGGGCGCTTTTGAGGGTGCCATATGAGGTACCGCAAGGTCAGAGTACTGTTTTTTATGGCAGCACTGTGCAGTTTAAGAAATGAAAAGCATAAGTAGGTGCGCTGACAGGCAAGGAGGAGCAGCAGTGGAGCACAATGGTTAAGGCACTGACTGCTGATAGAGGGGTCATGAGTTTGCTCCCCAGGGTGCCTAATATGTAAGGCTGGCTGTGGTATCAGCTTTGCAATGTACATATTTTTTCCTGCAGCACTTTATTTTTATTTTATTAATTGCTGCCAGCAAACACGCCCTCACGTGCCATAAGTGAAGGTGCCGTATAAGGCACCCTATAAGGCACTCCATAGGGCACATTATAAAGTGCACTGTCCGCCACAGCACCCTAAAATGTCCCGTATAGGGCACCCTATAAGTTGTGTCACAGGATAATGTATAGTGCACCTTATATGGACGGGAACCATAAGGTGCCCTATAGGGTGCCCTATAAAGCACCCTCAGAGGTACCTTATGGGTACAGTACACTGAGGGTGTTTTTGCTGGCATCAAAATATGTACATTCAAAAAAGATAATGCATTGGACAACACTATCAAATAACCTCACTGTGGGTTTGAACCCATGACCTCTGGCTTCACAGGTAGTGAAGTAACTATTGGGCTACAGCTCTATAGTCGCTAGCAAGCCCCTGGCTGACTACAGAGAGCCTGCACGTCACCACACAGACAGTCTGCTGTGGTCACCAGGATAGGGTTAGCCCACCCATACCCATGATGCACTGCACATGCAAATCAGCTGTCCACAGATAAACACAAGATGGGCAATGCACCCCCACAGCACCTCGGCCTGGTAGGGGGAAGTGACCATGTGCACCCCACAGCACCTCGGCCTGGTAGGGGGTACTGACCATCTGTTTTACTGGCACAGAGTAGCTACACACTGTCACATTGTGTGGGTACTGTGCTCACCCTGAGGGTGCGATGAGGCGCCCAGGACCAGGTCAACAACACCTTCCATGGCTAAAAGAGGCCATGCCGGAGGTCCAAAGCAGTGTTAATGTGTGAGATAGGTAGTTTCTGCACCAACCCCTTGGTTATCTCTGTCTGTTTCAGTCAGGTGTAGCCCCCATGGACCATGCACCATGCACCACCCCTTCCCCCAGGGACAAGGGTGGCAAACAGGCTCTTCTATCAATAGATCCACATTTTACCTCCCTGCAAAGGTGGCAGTAGAGGGGAACACCAACCCCAGTCCTGCTGAGGAACAGACACCCCACAGAGCAGTCAATGCAGCTCTATAAACATCCATAACACAATAGCAGACAGACATTAGGCCTGGATATGGTAAGTAGCACCCCACCACTATCTCATATTTTCCTGCAGCAAGCCATCAGCCGCTGCACCCTGCAAGCCACTCCATCAAGACACATACTAGCTGCAAACAGTCTGCTAGTTAGTCCATCATGCATGTGCCCAGTGGAGAAGCATAAACACCAAGCAGATAAATCAGTGACTGGGCCCCAAAAGGAAACCCATATCTATCACATGAGAAAAATACTATCTAGCACTATGGGGATGCCTAGCCATGCTGTGGTCACTGCACAGTCAGGGTGAGAGTGATCTCTCAGCAGGACATACTGAGGTCACCCTGTCTGTGTAGGTGGTGGCCGGGCACTTAAATGTCCCAGTCAGTGCCCTATGCCCTGTGCAGATGCACCCTGGCCAGGCCACCCTGTCCGGCCTATACCCATGGTACCTTGCTCCTCATTATGCACATTGGTAGCCCAAAACTGGCAACATTGCTGGCAGTGTGGGCTGTGGAAGGTGTTTGCAGCCACCACACACTGGATAGACAGACAGCCACCCCCACCTATGCCAGCATTGTGCTACTATAGAGGTGTTCAGCAGCCATACCCACCACACCAGTCCTGGGCACAGTACAGGCATGGAAATGGTACGCAATACTGTTGGGGGTCACTCCCCAGGGTGGTAAACACTATCAGAGACCAGACCTGCAGCACACACCGCAGACATCAGAATGATTGTTATGGTGGAGCTCAATGAGCAAAATGTGCTTAACGTAGGAATTGATATCTGCCAGTTATCATAGGAAACGTTTGATAGCTGTGTACCATATACCCAGGTGTAGGGTGGCATTGCTAAGGTATGCAACTGCTAATATTGGGAGATACAGGCAGGGCCAAATGTCCTGCCTCTCCAGGAGGCATTGGCCAATGGGGCCTGTGGGTGTGTGTGTGGGTGTGTCTGGGCCTGTTGGCTGCTGCTTTACGGCAGAGTTTCCCAACTCAAGTCCTGGTGTTCCAAACACTGTTTGGGGTTTTCATGCTGTCCCTCATAAATATGCATGAGCTATTCTGCATACCATGGGGGTGGTGCATAGATATGCAGCACAGGCATCTTTATTAGAGGCAGCATGGAACCTGAATGGTGTGGGGCCCTCCAGGACTGCATTTGGGAGACTCTGCTCTAGGTAATGCGCCTGCTTATGGTGTCTGTGTTTGGTGTGGTAAAATATAGGCGTATTAACGATGCATATGTTCTCAGCAATAAAGGTTTATCCTTACTATCACGGTTTAGTTGTGGGAAAAATATGTGAACAGGATTGGCAGTAGCCCCAGCTGGGCTTTGAACCTGTGACCTTCTACTTTTGCACACACTGTCTGTGTGCACTGCACCACTGTGTTGCCACAGGTATGCTGTATTCCCTGGGGAGTCCATGACTGTACATCCAACAGAGCCTGTCTTGCGGTGGACGTTGCCAGCCTGCACAGGCCTAGGCCACTGTCTGCTGTGGCTTGCAGCCACTGCCCCCTCCACCACCTGTACCCTTCTGCCAACATGCAGACATGTCCTTATCTGGGAAAAAGCATATGACCTGATTGAGTTGTGGCACTCCAGGACTGAATTTGGGGGACTTGGCTGTAGGTAATGCCCATTGTTATGGTTTGTGTGCGGTGTAGGGTAAAGTATGGGTGTTTGAACCATGCTTATGTTCTCTGCAATAAAGGAGTCTCTTTACTATCACTGTTTAGTGGTGGGTAAAACTATAGGGACTGGGTGGGCAGGAGCCCCAGCTGGGATTTGAACCTGTAACCCCCTGGTTTTACAGGCACTGGTTGTGTCCATTGCACCACACTGTGGCCACAGAGAGTGTACACTCCCTGGAGATAGGAAACCTGGCCTGATGAGTCAGAAACCCTGCTCTTCACAATTTTACTGTGGGCTCATTTACCTTGTATGGTGACAAAAGTGCAAATAAACCTCAAAAAAGACCTCGAAAAAAGGGGCAAACACCCATAACCAAGCTGGGAAACAGTGATATCACTGGGCAACATTAAAAAACACTCCCAGGAAAGCTCCAATAAAATGAAATGATTTTTGAAAGGGTCTACGGAGCGTAGACCCTTCCAAAAATCATTTCTTTTTTTTGGAGCTTTCCTGGGAGTGTTTTTTAGTGTTGCCCATTGCTATCTCTATTGGCCAGCTGGATTATAATTTTTGTGAATTTTGTTGTGGTCATTTTCAATTTTTATTTGCTATTTTGTTCTGTGCACATGTATCACACTGTTCACGTTTTGTAGGTTTCCCCGGTTTTGCTGTACACTGCTGACGGAAATGGTTTCTCTTCCCTTTAAATTGTCTCTAACGCGAGGTTTTCACTCGCGGTATTTTTTTTGTTGATTTTCAGCCTTGCTCCTGTGCGGGGAGCCTCTCCCCTCCCACTCTCCACCCATTGACCCCGTCCCTCCGCCCCTCCAGACCCTTCCTCCGCCCTCGGAATGCCTTTCCACGCCCCTAGCGCACATCAGCGCGCCGCGCACTTGTGCGGGCCGTTAGTGTGACGTGCACATGTGCGGGGCACAAAAATGCACTATTAGCGTGCGCTAAGGTACTTTAGCGCACGCTCAAGTGCGCCCCGCACAATTGCGCGGTTTAGTAAACATACCCCATAGTTAGATATTGTCTGTAAATAATGACATTTTACGGAGAAGTCCTGAAAATATTGGATGGATGTATTTATTTATTTTACCAGCTTCTATATATCTTTACATAAAACATCACAGCAAACTTTACACTGAACTTTGAAACTATGTACAGTTAACTTGCTATAACTATACCATCCAGTCCAGGTGATTTGTTACTCTTCAGTTTATCAAATAGTTGTAATACATCTTCCCGGTATATTGATATTTCTTTCAATTCTTGCACAGTATAAATTTTAAATACCACTTCAGTCATAGGTAATATCCCAACATCTTCCGCAGTAAAGACCGAAGCAAAGAATTCAATCTGCTATAGCCTTGTCCCCTCTTACTGTCCCTTTTACCCCTCTATCATCTAATGGGCCAACTGACTCTATCACATCATAGAGAGTCCACGCGGGATGTTCCCCAGCTACTAGTGCAATTTACCTCAGTTTTCATTTTTCTATGGGGCATTTACCAATGTCTCTGAAACTTGGTAATTTCCACCGCACCTCTGCACCGTTAGTCACCAGTGATCCTGCTGTGGTTCCTGCTCTTTCAAGATTTTATTTATTCATTTATTGATTTGTTTAACTATTCTTTTATACTGCTTTGTATCGGGTCAAAGCACTGTGCATATAATGATGGCTACAAAGTTTTTACAAGAAACAATGAGTACTTATGTACTGCAACAAAACCTATAGACATTTTATATGAGATAAACTATAGTACAGCAGAACACATTGTATGTATAGTGAACAGCAACAGACTGGATGTGCGGATGTCTGAGCAGTGGATAGGCTTGGGGTAGTTGGGAAGGATGTAAAGGGGGAAGGGTTTGGAGAGAGGGGGACAGGAAGAGTTCATATGGTGTGTCCAAAGTGCTCCATGAATAGGATGGTCTGGAGGTTTTTCGGTGATATTTCTGCATTTTTCTGGTAGAGAGTTCCAGAGGCTTGGTGCATGTAGTTTGAATGCTGTCATGCATGCATACTGGCTGCTTTTAAGAACATAAGAACATAAGATATGCCATCCTGGGTCAGACCAAGGTCCATCAAGCCCAGTATCCTGTTTCCAACAGTGGCCAATCTAGGTCAGGGGTCTCAAACTCAAATTGCTTTGAGGGCCAAACGAGGACTTGCAAAGTAACCCGCGGGCCGCATAAGACGCGCGGCCTCATTTGCATAAATATTTGCATAATGTTACCATTCAAAGCGCAGACGTTAATGATGCACATTTCCCAGAGCTGACATATTCCAGTTAATAAATTCAAAATAGATATTTTTCTACCTTTTTTGTGCATTTTTTCAGTTGCAATTGTTCCAGCCACTTCCTTCTGGTTTCTTCGTGTCTTCTGCTAACTCTCCATCGTCTGCTGTCCATTTGTCCTTTCTTCTCTCTTCTAGTTTTTTTCCATTCTCTCTCTACATCTGCTTTAACATACTAATCTTTCTCCTTTTGCTCCTTTCTCATTCCTATTTCATCTACTCAAATTTTACCCCTCCATCCTCAATCACCACTTACTCTCCCAATACCCGGCCAATTGTAGATTTTTCTTCCCTCCCACACAAAATATTTTTCCCCTCTCCATTTCACTCTCCCAGCTCAATCCCATTCTAATCCTCCCCCAACATCAGCTCCCTTCTAGTTCCAGCCCCACCCAGCATCCCCTCCCTTTTAGTCCCTGCATCAGCCCATTTCCAGTCCTATCCTTGCCCCACCATCAGCCCATTTCCTGTCCTAGCTCCCCCCCAAGCCCATTTCCAGTCCTAGCAACCCCCCCCAGTCCATTACCATTTCTAGCCCCCCTATAGCCCATTACTAGTCCTAAGCCCCCCCCAATACCCCACTTCCAGTCCTAACCCTCCCATCACCCCATTTTCATTCTTAGCCCCCCATAGCCCATTACCAGTCCTAACCCCCCCTCCCGCTGCCATTAGCTCACTTCCAGTCCTAACCCCCCATTACCCCATTTCAATCTTAGCCCCTCCATAGCTCATTACCAGTCCTAACTCCCCCCCAATCAGCCCACCTCCATTCCTTCCTAACCCCCATCAGCCCATTTCCAGTCCTAACCCCCCCCATCAGCCCACCTCCACTCCTTCCTAACCACCATCAGCCCATTTCCAGCCTAACCCCCCCCCCAATCAGCCCCCCTCCACTCCTTCCTAACCCCCATCAGCCCATTTCCAGTCCTAACCCCCCCCCCATCAGGCCAAGTAAATAAAATAAAAACAAAACCCTGGCTTCTGCTGCTGCTGCTGCCGCCGTGGTAGCAGCAGAATCAGCTGTCCCGCGGCCCCTTCTCCTCTGCCCGGAAGAGCCCCGAGTCTGCTCCTTTAGCGGCGGGCTTTTCAAGCCGCGAAGAGAATATTTCCCTCTCGCGCGGCTTAAACCTATTCACTTGTCAAGCCGCGCGAGAGGAAAATATTCTCTTCGCGGCTTGAAAAGCCCGCCGCTAAAGGAGCAGACTCGGGGCTCTTCCGGGCAGAGGAGAAGGGGCCGCAGGACCGCTGATTCTGCTGCTACCACGGCGGCGGCAGCAGGAGCCAGGGTTTTGTATTTTTTGTTTCCCTCTGTCGCGGGCCGCACAAAGTTCTCTTGCGGGCCGCGTGTTTGAGACCCAGGATCTAGGTTATACGTACCTAGCAGTATCCCGAAAAGACACAGATTCCACAATGCTTGTATTGTTTCAAGCATTGATTTCCTGGGTCCCTTTTTAATAATGGTTTATGGACCTTTCCTCCAGGAACTTGTCCAAACCTTTTTTAAACCCAGCTACACTAACAGCTCTTACTACATTCTCCGGTAACAAATTCCAGAGTTTGATTACACATTGAGTGAAAAAAAAATTTTCTCTTATTTGTCTTAAATAGTTTACCCTGTAGCTTCATTACATGTCCCCTAGTCTTTCAATATTCTGATAGCATAAACAATTGACCTACGTTTACCCGTTCCACTCCATTCATTAATTTATAGACCTCTATCATATCTCCCCTCAGCCGTCTCTTTTCCAGGTTGAAGAACCCTAACCTTTGTAGCCTCTCTTCATAGGAGTAGCCTTCCATCCCCTTTACCATTTTGGTGTCTCTTCTCTGTACCTTTTCTAATAATGCTATATCCTTTTTAAGATATGGTGACCAGAATTGCACACAATATTCAAGGTGCGGTGGTACCATGCAACGATACAGAGGCATTATAATATCCTTTGTTTTATTTTCCATTCTTGATATTCTTTATATTATTTTTGATATTTTCATGTGCTATGGTCAGTATGGGTCCAATATTTCCATTGATGGCTAGACACGAGTACAGCATCTAACTGTCGGTGCTGAACGTAACTCTGGATATTCAATGCCGGGAATCATATGCAGTCCCAGCATTAAGAACATAAGGAATGCAATACTAGGTCAGACCAAGGTCCATCAAGCCCAGTATCCTGTTTCCAACAGTGGCCAATCTAGATCAATAGTACCTAGCAGTTTCCCCAAAAAACGCAGGTTCTATAATGCTTGTATTGGGGCAACCAGTGGCTTTCCTTGGTCCCTTTAAGAATGGTTTATGGACCTTTCTTCCAGGAACTTGTCCAAACTTTTTTTTAAACCCAGCTACACTAACAGCTCTTATAACAGCCTCTAGTAATAAATTCCAGAGTTTTGTTACACGTTGAGTGAAAAAATATTTTCTCTTATTAGTTTTGTATAGGTTACACTGTAGCTTCATTTTGGGGCATGTTTACTAAACTGCGGTAATCGTGAATAACGTGCGTTATGTACAGTTAACGATCGTTCACACGTCATAACACGCGTTCTGACGTGCGAACGATCGTTAACCATACGTTACGCGCGTTAACCGCAGTTAACGATCGTAAACCCCCGTGGCGCGTTAAAAACAGCGCAGAAGGTGGAGAGTGGGCGGAGAGAAGGGGTCAATGGGTGGAGAGTGGGCGGGGAGAGGCCCCCCTCACACCAACGCGCTGAATTTCAGAGCTCAAATCCAACGCGAATGAAAACCTGTCGTTAAAGGCATATTAAAGGGAAGAGAAACCATTTCCGTCAGCAATGTACAGCAAAACCGGGGAAACCTACAAAACGTGAGCAGTGTGAGACATGTGCACAGAACAAGATCTCAAATAAAACCTTAAAATGACCACAAGAAAAATTGTAAAAATCATACTTCAGCTGGGCAACAGTGATAGCAATGGGCAACAATAAAAAAACACTCCCAGGAAGGCTCCAAAAAAAAGATATGATATTTGGAAGGGTCTACGCTCCGTAGACCCTTTCAAAACTCATTTCATTTTATTGGAGCTTTCCTGGGAGTGTTTTGTATTGTTGCCCAGTGATATCATTGTTGCCCAGCTTGGTTATGGGTGTTTGCCCCTTTTTGCGGGGTCGTTTTTGAGGTAACGGGCACTTTTGTCTCCATACAAGGTATATGAGCCCACAGTAAAATGGTGCAGAGCAGGGGTTCTGACTCGTCAGGCCAGGTTTCCTATCTCCAGGGACTGCACTGTCTCTGTGGCCACAGTGTGGTGCAACGGTCACAGCCAGTGCCTCTAAGACCAGAGGATCAAAGGTTCAAAGCCCAGCTGGGGCTCCTGCCAATCCTGTCTACATATTTTTCCCACAACTAAACCGTGATAGTATGGACAAACCTTTATTGCTGAGAACATACGCATTGGTTAAGACGCCTATATCTTACCACACCAAACACAGACACCATAAACAGGCACATTACCTAGAGCAGAGTCTCCCAAATGCAGTCCTGGAGGGCCCCACACCATTCAGGTTCCATGCTGCCTCTAAGAAAGATGCCTGTGCTGCATATCTATGCACCACCCCCATGGTATGCAGATGTCGCTCATGCATATTTATGAGGGACAGCATGAAAACCCGAACAGTGTTTGGAACACCAGGACTGGAGTTGGGAAACTCTGCCGTAAAGCAGCAGCCAACAGGGCCAGACACACACCCACACACACCCACAGGCCCCATTGGCCAATGCCTCCTGGAGAGGCAGGACATTGGGCCCTGCCTGTATCTCCCAGTTGCATACCTTCGCAATGCCACCCTACACCTGGGTATATGGTACACAGCTATCAAACATTTCCTATGATAACTGGCAGATATCAATTCCTACGTTAAGCACATTTTGCTCATTGAGCTCCACCATAACAATCATTCTGATGTCTGCGGTGTGTGCTGCAGGTCTGGTCTCTGATAGTGTTTACCACCCTGGGGAGTGACCCCCAACAGTATTGCGTACCATATCCATGCCTGTACTGTGCCCAGGACTGGTGTGGTGGGTATGGCTGCTGAACACCTCTATAGTAGCACAATACTGGCATAGATGTGGGGGTGGCTGTCTGTCTATCCAGTGTGTTGAATGATGGTTGAAGGAGGCTTTTGAGGTTTCCGCTTTGGGCCTCCAAGCTGTGGTTTGCAGTACTGCATGTCTAGGGCCTGTTTGCACTAGGTACAGCAGTCACCTGAGGAGGCTTTTTAGGATGACCAGCAGAATTCACGAGAGGCTGTCCGAGTGGAAACAGGAATGATGTACGAGTCATGTGGCAGATGCCCTGTAAGAGTAAGGAACTGGTCAGCGGATGCAGACTCGAAGACTTGGCTTAGCAGGTTTTTTTTTCCAGGAAAGCTCCTATCTGGGGAGGATTAGAAGAAGTTTGTGAAAGACCGAGGGCAGTCTTAGCCCCAGAGGTTGCCAGAGGATAAACCTAGAAGTGCATCTTATTTGAGCTCTGGGAAATCCAGCATTGTCGGCCAGGTGAGGGGCATTCCTCTTAGTGTGCCTGTTTTCTGAATAGGTCCTCTTCCTTTCATACTGACAGAAAAGGAGGACTCCATGAGGAGCTGCATGTCCTTCAATCAGCAAGCAAGTAAGAGGTCATCTGACCAGTTTTCTCAAGGAGTGGCTCCAAATTACGTCCATCCAATGGTCCTTGATGATGGGGAGAAGAGGCTGTATGTTGGAGTTTTTCTGCCATCTCACTGAGTTATCATTTCCCCTTGTCTAGTGCCAGACAAAGGAACTGTGGTGCAAACCTTAAGGACTTCTGGACAGTGGTCACCACACCTAGTGAGCAGTGGGGAACAGGTTAGTGCTCAATTTAGTTTGTCATCCCTCAAAAAAAGAAAGTTGGTTCTGAACCATATGGGATGTGAAAGAGGTGAACCGAGCGCTGCCTATTCCACATCTTCACATGGAGATACTATAGGCAATAACGTCTGCAATAAGCAATGGAGAGTTCTTGATGGCCGTAGACTTCAAAAAAGCTTTCCTTCATACAGACCATAGCAAAGCCTGTCGGTACATTCTAGTGGCTCCACTGTCTGACTTTTTCAATGCCTCTTTGGAGTGGTGTCAAAGGACTAGAGAAAGACACATGTTGTCTCTTTACACCAAAGCGGACAGAATTACAAGTTGGTTAGTCTAATCTCTCTTGATAGTAAATTATTGGAAAGGCTACTAATGATGTAACTTTGCCAAGAGGGGCCAATATCTCAGGGAGTCGTTAGCAGGAGGGGAATAGCTGGGGATGTAGAAAAACAGTGGGCAAAACTGAAAGGGGATATTTTAAGGGCAATCAACCTTTAAGTTAAAATGATAAATAAAGGTTAAAGGAAAAGGAAACCACTAGGGTTTTTGAAAGAAGTAGCTGAAAAAATGAAGAAAAAGAGGGAAGCCTTCACAAAATACAAGAGATCACAGAGAGAGGAAGACAGGCATCTATATTTGGAAAAACTTCGAGAAGCTAGCAAAGTAGTCAGGAAAGCAAAAATTCAGAAAGATGAGGAAATAGCCAATGCAATAAAATGGGGGGATAAGACATTTTTCAGATATGTTAGTGAGAAGAGGAAGGGCAAAAGTGGTATTGTCAGACTCAAGGGTGAAGGGGAGGAATATGTAGAAGCTGATGAGGAAAAGGCGGAATTGCTTATCAAATATTTCTGTTCTGTGTTCACAGATGAAGAACCAGGAGCAGGACCTCAGCAAACAACCACAAACAGGAACAGAAGTGAGGGGCATTTTGAACAATTTTCAGAAGACTGTGCTCGTGAGAAACTAGCTAAACTTAGAGGCATGTTTACTAAACTCCGTTGCTGTGCGGGTTCCCGTTAGTGCGCGGGTGCCATATAAGGAGTGGGCGGGCCAGGCAGAAAAAGGAAAAAACCGGACCGTATTTGTGCACGTCGCGCTAATGTGCGGGGCCCACATTAGCGCGTGGGTAAGCTAAGTGGGGCGCTGCTGCGTAACCAAACAACAGCCAATGGTCAATTTTTAGAGTGCAGGAATCCAAAAAACAAAAAAACTCACTCCAATACAACAATGTTTTGTTTTGTTTTCTTCATCAAAACAAACGTGTGACGATTCTAAAAGTGCTAATATGGAACAGAGGTGGCAAGGTCTCAGCTCACTCGGGCAAAGGCATTAAACAACAGGACCGAAGTCCAAAATGTACTGCCAAACACAAGCCCATTCACATCAATGACCAATTGCCTCCTCCACCATATGCACACTTAAACATAAATATGTAGCAGAAAGTCCAGTTCCAAACACACTTGCACTTGCAGCCCAGCCCCTATGAATAACACTTAGCTTTAAAAGAAACTCCTTTCAGGGCAATGGACCGCAAACTGCTCCCCGACGTCAACCATAGAGCTCTCATACGTTTCGCAATCAAATTGCTGCATCAGGGGAATTCTGCTGCAAAACAAAAACGAACGACACACTCAACCCCAAAATTCACAAGCCAAAACAAAAAGAAAAATCACCAACCAATCACATATACAAAACATCAAACCAACCGGGAATACTACTCACTTCAAGCGGCAACCATATCCACACCTCACGATTGATTCACACAAACGCCGCGCACGCTCAAATCGCCGCGGCTTGTGATAAGGAAGCTTATCATAGCTCAGGTAGGAGCTATAGAAAAGATGATGTGACTCTGAACAAGCAACCTGTCAGTTCTGGTAGCAGTAAGAAAACAGAGTTTTCACATAAAAGACTACCAGTCCCAGAATGCACCAGGTTTCCAGCAGCCATGAGGGGAGCTGAAGTGAGAAAACGTGTGTTCAATCAAGAGAGCTATGAGGTAATCCCTAAGCACTCATCTCAAAGGGCAGGGCATGATTCAACACAGCTGCGCTGTGTTAGGGAGGAGCACACATTAGGACAGAATAAGAATAGAGCTTATTCCACAGCTTCAGAGACAGCTACAGATACAGCAGGAACTTCAAGCTCAAGCACCAACATCATCTCGAGAAGCAGAAGCCAAGCCAAGCGGATAGAGAGAGAAGGAAACTCTCTGGAAGGAAGAGAAGAAAGGCCATTGGAAGGTCTGGGAGAGTCCAAGGCAGTACCCATACTGGGAGGTATTCCAAGTGCCAGCAGAGCCCATTGGACTGGAATCAGCCAGAGGAATGGATTGGCAGAGATAGGAATCACCAGTGGCTACCTGGGAGAGAGAAGACTGCACGTGGAAGGGACTTTCAGACCAAGGCCAGAAGGTATGTGAGAGAGGATCCAGTGTCCAGGGATCAAGATTGGAAGGCTGGACATCAGAACTGGATTACATACTGGCCAGGCTATACAGAGAGGAATTATGATAGCAGGAGAGGCTCAGGTATGAACACTGATCCAGACCCTATCTATAATAGTGAATGGCAGCAAGGGAATAAGCATTCTCATGATAGTGCCTTATTGAAAGACTCGTCTGTGCCAATGTATGATAGTGACCCTATGTTGATTGATGAAGGGGGAATTACAACAGATGAAAATATTGAGTACATGGACTGTTTTCTATCTAATTGCTATTGCTAGCTTTCTGTGAGCAAACACATCAGCCATCACAAAGAAATCTAACTTTGTTCTTTATTTCACTGCAAACAGCTCCTAAAGCAGGATTTTGGGTTCACACAGTAGCAGCCAGCCAGCTAAAGGGTTTCAGCTGGACAATTGATAGTAATTAAAGCTGCACCTGATTGTGTGTGTGAGCAAGGGAGAATCACTGCAGGTTCTGTGTGGAAAATAAGCAGAAGTTAACCTAACCAGCAAAGTTTATTCATTTCTTTGTGCCTTTTTATTTGGTAATTATTTGCTAAGAAAACATTAGCTAATTGCCTGACAAGGTGAAGGGTTGTTTTCTGATTTGCTTTGTGACTTTATGTTATCCATTTAAACACTGCAAGCAAGTAACCTCATTTATGCTATCAAGCATACTTGTGCTGGGTGAATTAATCCCCCATCAATAAAAGAAGTATTTTATTGGCCTTACCACTGGTTACACAACTCAATTATTGTCTTCAGCTGTGTTTGGAGTGAAAGAACTACATTACCTACAATACCTTGCAAGAATCATATGAATATATGCATCGTCAAGATTGTGTAAGTTCTCACCCTAGGCAGCCGTCTGAGAAATGGCGTAGTTTTTCGGATTGCTTTTGCACCAAGAGGATTTACTTGCTGTGGATTACAAATAAAATTCAAGTTTAAAGCTGAAAGAAGATTTTTTCCCTCATCACACTTTGGAGGAGAAGTGGCTGTTCCAGGAAGCTGTCCCAGAGGAAAAGACCCTGTGCAGAGCTGGATTCATCACTGAGACAAGGTAATATGTACCTGGGCATGTCTAGTGGTGGATGTGTGTAAGCACAGGGGGTAATTGAAAAAAAAAAGTTGGAAAAAACACACCTGGTTGGAAGGTGCTGCACTTTGGTTGTTTTTTTTTCTTTATTTCTTGCAGGGAGCAAGATGGATCCGAGGGAGATGGCTCAGTGGATGGCAGCCCAATTTAGCAGGCAGCAGGATCTATCACAGCAGGCCCAGGACACTGCTATGAAGGCCTTAATGGAACAGCAGAAGCCAGTGCTTCATCTGGTGCAAGCTCTAGTTCAGCTGCAGAGCCAAAGTGGAACAGATGCAAGATCAGCAGTTAGTACTGGTACACCACATGTGAACAATGTGGGACTCAATCAAGGGATTGGGGCATTTAATTTTGGGAAATTAACTCCAGATGATAATGTTGATGATTTTCTAGAGTCTTTTGAAAGAGTGGCACAGGCTTTAGCATGGCCAGAGACCCAGTGGGCAGTAAGGCTGGCAGCCTCATTAACTGGAGAGGCACTTGCAGCTTACAGAGCAATGCCAGCAGCCCAGGCTTTGAATTATAAGGATGTAAAGGCAGCTATTAGAGATCGCCTAGGGTTGTCTATTTCAGAGTATAGGCGAATGTTTAGAGCTGTTACATTGAAAGTGGGTGAGACACCCAGGGCTCTGAGTCAGAGAATCAGAAGTTTAGCTGTAAAATGGTTGGAGCCTGAGCAAAAGACAGTAGAAATGTTATTAGATATTATAATGCTGGAACAATTTATGCTTGGGGTACCTAAAGATTTGAATGTTTTTCTTATACAGCAAAATTGCCAAAATCTTGGAGAGGCAACCATGCTAGCAGAGAGATTCTTGGAAGCCACGCAGGCTTGCCATAGAATGGGTGGCCCTCTAAAGATGGATGCTGAGGCTAGATGTGCTGTATCAGAAAAGAGAATAATTAAGAATGTTTCTGTAAATGAATGTACTGTATCAAACCAGATGACACAGTGGAATAGAAAGAAATGTTTCAAGTGTGGAAAATTGGGACATTTAGAGAAGAGATGCCAGACACACACTAGTTTAATGGGTCTGGATTTAAAACAGCCCAAGGAAGGATTTCTTTTGATGGCTGATGTGCAGGGAATTACCACAAATGCATTATTAGACTCTGGGGCAGACCAGAGTATGATGTCAAAAAGGCTTTGGAAGAGGATAGAGGCCCAAGAAAGATTTGTGCCTAGAACCCCTGAAAGCCAAGTTCACATCAGATGCATTCATGGTGCTGCATCATCATATCCCACCTATAGGCTAAAGGTTAAGTGCCTGGGGGAACAAGAGGAAGTCCTATTAGCAGTGGTGCCTAGGCTACACTTTGATTTGGTTCTAGGAAGAGACTGGCCAAGATTTAAGCAGGAACTAGTGAAAGGGCTAGGAAAGAAGGAGGGAGAAGGTTTAATAATGGAAATAGCTCCCGGGCCTTTCTTTGGAAGTCCTCAGTCCCTAGCTAAAAAGATGGTTAAGCTTCCAGAAGGCCAAACTATGGGTAATAAGAGGAGCCTTGTATCCACCCGCTCGCAGGCTAAGTTAGAGAGCCAGCAGAAGGAGGAGGGGGAGCAGCAGGCAGAGTTATTAGGAGACTTACCCTCTCATGATGATTTAATAACCCCATCATCTGGTAAAGTAAGAAAGTTGAAAGCACAAAAGAGGCGTGAGAGACTTTGCAGAGCACAGGGTAGGGCTGAGATATTAGCTGGTCAAAGTTTACCCTGGGTGCCAGCGGAGTTGGTGGCAAAGTTTCCTAACTTTCCACAAGAGCAGCGAGCTGATCAAGCTCTCACCCGAGCTTTTAAGTATGCTCAGGAGGTCAGGGAGGAGTTGCCCAGATTCAGACTAGATAATGACATATTATATAGAGAGAGTCAGGACCCCAGGAGTGGTGCCATTCGTAAACAATTGGTGGTACCCACAACTTTCAAAAGGCTAGTACTTAGACTAGCACATGATCATCCAGTGGGAGGTCATAAAGGTATGCAAGGAACGCTGGATCAAATACTTGTGCGTTTTTACTGGCCAGGTATCTTCAAAGAAACTGCCCAGTTTTGTGCTGCATGTCCAGCGTGTCAGCGAGTTACAGCGGCTCACCCACCGGTGGTGCCATTGATCCCCAAGCCAATTATCACAGACCCAATTGGTCGCATTGCCATGGATATTGTAGGCCCATTAGTCAAAACGCCCCGAGGTTTCCAATACATCCTAGTTATGGTAGATCAGGCAACAAGGTTTCCCTGGGCCATACCATTGAGGAATGTTTCTGCAAAAACAATAGCTTTAGAGCTAGTAAAATTGTTTTGTGAAGTGGGATTCCCAAGAGAGGTGTTGACTGACCGAGGGTCCAATTTTGTATCCAAATATTTGGCCCAGGTCTGGGATGCCTTTGGCATTCGTCACGTGAAAACCTCAGCCTACCATCCACAATCAAATGGTTTGGTGGAGAGATTCAACCAAACTCTCAAACAAATGTTGAGAAGGGGGTTAGCAGGAGAGGAAAAAGAATGGGATATGTTATTACCCTTTGCCTTATATGCCTGCAGGGAAAGAATTCAAGTGTCCCTAGGGGTAACTCCATATGAGTTGATGTATGGTAGGGCTCCACGGGGTTTGTTGGATATTTTGAGGGAACAATGGATTGATCCTGAACCAGGAAGTCAGGAGGTGCCACTGTTTTTACGTGACTTGAGAGCACGTTTGAAAAGGACGTCGCAGGTTGCTGAGAGGAACCTGAAGGACAGTCAAGTTCGCCAGAAAGGGTGGTATGATAGAAAGGCCAAAAGCCGCCAATTAAGCATTGGTGAAAAGGTTTTGGTTCAAGTAGCAGGAACTGCTCCAAAATTTGAGGTACAGTGGAAAGGGCCATGGAAGGTTGTTAAACAAGTGAGCCCAGTGTCTTATATGGTAGAAAATGCAAGAGGGCGTAGGCAGACCTACCATATTAATGTACTTAAGTCTTGGAAGGAGAGGCCTGTAAATAATGACCTTGAACCCAGTCAGGAAGTAAGTGAGCTTCAAGAAGATAACACTCTCGTAGGTATTACGGACTGTAGGAAAGCAGTTTCACCAGTAAAACCAGTCCGTAATAACTTAAGCAGGGGGGTATGTGATAAGGAAGCTTATCAAAGCTCAGGTAGGAGCTATAGAAAAGATGATGTGACTCTGAACAAGCAACCTGTCAGTTCTGGTAGCAGTAAGAAAACAGAGTTTTCACATAAAAGACTACCAGTCCCAGAATGCACCAGGTTTCCAGCAGCCATGAGGGGAGCTGAAGTGAGAAAACGTGTGTTCAATCAAGAGAGCTATGAGGTAATCCCTAAGCACTCATCTCAAAGGGCAGGGCATGATTCAACACAGCTGCGCTGTGTTAGGGAGGAGCACACATTAGGACAGAATAAGAATAGAGCTTATTCCACAGCTTCAGAGACAGCTACAGATACAGCAGGAACTTCAAGCTCAAGCACCAACATCATCTCGAGAAGCAGAAGCCAAGCCAAGCGGATAGAGAGAGAAGGAAACTCTCTGGAAGGAAGAGAAGAAAGGCCATTGGAACGTCTGGGAGAGTCCAAGGCAGTACCCATACTGGGAGGTATTCCAAGTGCCAGCAGAGCCCATTGGACTGGAATCAGCCAGAGGAATGGATTGGCAGAGATAGGAATCACCAGTGGCTACCTGGGAGAGAGAAGACTGCACGTGGAAGGGACTTTCAGACCAAGGCCAGAAGGTATGTGAGAGAGGATCCAGTGTCCAGGGATCAAGATTGGAAGGCTGGACATCAGAACTGGATTACATACTGGCCAGGCTATACAGAGAGGAATTATGATAGCAGGAGAGGCTCAGGTATGAACACTGATCCAGACCCTATCTATAATAGTGAATGGCAGCAAGGGAATAAGCATTCTCATGATAGTGCCTTATTGAAAGACTCGTCTGTGCCAATGTATGATAGTGACCCTATGTTGATTGATGAAGGGGGAATTACAACAGATGAAAATATTGAGTACATGGACTGTTTTCTATCTAATTGCTATTGCTAGCTTTCTGTGAGCAAACACATCAGCCATCACAAAGAAATCTAACTTTGTTCTTTATTTCACTGCAAACAGCTCCTAAAGCAGGATTTTGGGTTCACACAGTAGCAGCCAGCCAGCTAAAGGGTTTCAGCTGGACAATTGATAGTAATTAAAGCTGCACCTGATTGTGTGTGTGAGCAAGGGAGAATCACTGCAGGTTCTGTGTGGAAAATAAGCAGAAGTTAACCTAACCAGCAAAGTTTATTCATTTCTTTGTGCCTTTTTATTTGGTAATTATTTGCTAAGAAAACATTAGCTAATTGCCTGACAAGGTGAAGGGTTGTTTTCTGATTTGCTTTGTGACTTTATGTTATCCATTTAAACACTGCAAGCAAGTAACCTCATTTATGCTATCAAGCATACTTGTGCTGGGTGAATTAATCCCCCATCAATAAAAGAAGTATTTTATTGGCCTTACCACTGGTTACACAACTCAATTATTGTCTTCAGCTGTGTTTGGAGTGAAAGAACTACATTACCTACAATACCTTGCAAAAATCATATGAATATATGCATCGTCAAGATTGTGTAAGTTCTCACCCTAGGCAGCCGTCTGACAGGCTTCAACCCCCCAGAAATACTCTTCAGCTGACGTCAACGGCTTACCCAACGTGAAGCTCTGCCCCTCTAAACTTAAAGGCACACTACCCAGTCAATACGGAGGTTCAATCCAGCAGGAACAACAGTATTCAGCCGGAAAATAAGCCGCTGCTCACACACTAACAAAGACTGCTCTCTGCTCTTGCCGTCTCTACCTGATAGCACACGATCCAAGCCAAAACAATGCAAGTCATTAAACTGATGTTTATGTTCCAAGCAGTGCGGGACCAAAGGAGCCTCCCGGACTGCACATTTAAGTCTACTTTTGTGTTCAATGAGGCGCTTACGAAGCGACCGACATGTGCTACCCACATACAAGAGACCGCAAGGGCAGAGAATCCCATACACCACAAAAGTGGAGTCACATGACGTCCAATGTCTAAACGTGTGTTTAACGCCATGATAAACCAACTGAGTAAGCTCACTGGACACCCCGCAGATAGAGCAGTGCCCACAGGGGCGATGCCCCCTGTCCTCCCTGTAGCATCACCCGAGACAGCCCGCAAAATCGAGGGACTCAAGATTTCCCGGAGGTTCCGATGACGGCGCCACACGCAGCGAACTCTTCTACCCTCCAACCCCAGGAGGGTACACAATAACCCAGAGTGTCTGCGGATGCTCTGCTGTATAAAGAAGCTAAAAGGGGAATATTTTGTAATCAAATTAATGGGCTCCTCATCAACCGTAGACAGCGCTCTGTTTTTGGGAACTAGCAACAGGGAGCGATTGTTAAACAGGGCTCTACGGTAAGCATCCCGCACTACCTTACGAGGATACCCCCTAGCTAGCAAACTACTGGCCAGGGATTTGGACTGATGTTTAAAGTCAGAGATGTTAGAACAATTCCTCCTAAACCGAATAAATTGGGAAAAAGGTAGACTATTGCGCAATCCCACCGGATGAGCGCTCCCATAATGCAATAAAGCATTCTTATCCGTCTGTTTCCTATGAACGCTAGTTACCCAACCAGAACCAGAACCCGCCCTGACCACTACCACATCCAGAAGCACCATTTGAACAAAGCTACTCACGCTAGTGAACTGGATGTGTGGCTCACACCCATTAAGCCAAACAACAAACTCCTGAAAACTGGCAGATGTACCTTGCCATAGAACAAACACATCGTCAATGAAACGATACCATAGACACAAGTGTGCTGAGAAAGGAGAAGCATAAATCCACTTAGCTTCATACTTAGCCATATACAAATTAGCCACCGAGGGGGCACAGGTCGTACCCATAGCCACCCCCGATAGCTGATGATACAAAAGATCTTCAAACATAAAGTAATTCTCAAAAATGGCTAAATGGGTTAAATGAGTCACAAACTCTACCATCTCACACGCCAGGTCCCCCCTACAGCGTAAACAATCCTCAACAACTGCTACAGCATCCCCCTGCGGAATCGACGTGTACAATGAAGCCACATCTAAAGTGGCCAACAAAATATCAGGAGAATTTGCCAAATCTGAGTGTTGTTCCAAAATGTTTAGAAAATGCATCGTATCTCTAAGATATGCAGGAATGTCCAACAATAGAGGCCTCAAAAAAGAGTCTACAAAGACTGAGAGTGGTTCTAAAACCGTGCCACGCGTGGAAACAATGGGTCGCCCCGGAGGATGTTGCAGATTTTTATGAATTTTGGGCAACAAATAGAACCTAGCTATGGAGGGACTTCGTACATTAAGGAATACACACTCTTTTTTGGAAATCAATTTGGCCGTCAGGGCTGCCCCCGTCAGATCTTTTATTATTGTTTGCAAACGAATTGTAGGGTCTTGAGATAAAACCTCATAAGTGGTTAAATCAGAGAGCTGGCGATGAGCCTCCTGTACATAAGCTTCCCGAGGCCACACAACCACAGCACCCCCTTTATCAGCATTTCGAATTACTAGGTCAGGTCTAGAAATTAAATCATCTATAGCCCTTCTCTCGACTCTAGTTAAGGCTGAAAAAGAAGGCCGAACAGAACACTCCAAACGCTGCACATCTCTCAAAACTAAATCTTTAAAAATTAGCAAGGCTGGAGGAACCTGTCCGGGCGGACTCCAAGAGGATCGCAAAGGCAAAGGCATCCGCCTCAGGGCTGGGGCAACACCCCCTACCTCACTGTTGACATCATCAGCCCGCCTGGAGGCAAAAAATACTTTTAGATGCAATTTGCGAATGAGACCCTCCAAATCCAAGCGGAACTGAAATGAATCAAACAACGTAGAAGGCACAAACGATAAACCCTTGTTCAGGACCCGCAATTGAGGCTCTGACAAGACAGCTGTGGATAAATTGATGACAGAAGAGAAATCTACACCTCCCCCAGAAGAGTCCAAAACAGCTAACGATCCCCTCCTCGGGGTTTGGGACGACTTTGAGTTCCTCCCTTCTTCTCTTGACCTGAGCCTTCGTCCAAAAAAGCACTCTGAGCGGATCGAACCGACCCCCCAGAGGAAGAATCATCTGTAGATTGATCAAACTCCACTCGCCGTCTCTGTCTTCGCTGGAATTTACGATTAGAGTTCATCCAGGGATACACATAACCGCTGGTATAGTCCTCATAATCCCGCTTTAACTTCTTAGCCTTCGCCAGCTTAACTTCCTCCCGAAGTTGATCCAGCTGTTTGGACATGTCAGCTCCCCGAGACTTAAAATTAGCATCCGTTTCTTTTGATTTTAATTCATCCAAAAGAACTTGAGCTTCTTTGTTAAGATCTTCCAAGGTCAGTTTAGCAGTGTCCACAATAAGGACCATGAGGTCACACGAGCATTTGTTAAGAATACAGTTCCATTTAGACAAAAAAGCAGCATTCGAGGCAAATAACCGGGGTTCCTTGTAAACACGCAACCCGCGGGGTATATGCTGGCGACGTAGGTATTCAATTAAAGAAAGTCTGTGTAACTCCGAACGAATCAAACGCTTCTGTACAGCCACCAGCTTGTCCCAAGTGGCAGTTTCTCCCGACGCCCCCGACTCCTCCAAGCCGAAAGGGGTCCGTTCCACACATAAATTAGAAATGTGATCGCTGGAAAAACTAAAAATCTCCTTCCAGGATGAATGACCTTGCTCCATTATTGGTGATCCAAAAACCAATGGTCAATTTTTAGAGTGCAGGAATCCAAAAAACAAAAAAACTCACTCCAATACAACAATGTTTTGTTTTGTTTTCTTCATCAAAACAAACGTGTGACGATTCTAAAAGTGCTAATATGGAACAGAGGTGGCAAGGTCTCAGCTCACTCGGGCAAAGGCATTAAACAACAGGACCGAAGTCCAAAATGTACTGCCAAACACAAGCCCATTCACATCAATGACCAACTGCCTCCTCCACCATATGCACACTTAAACATAAATATGTAGCAGAAAGTCCAGTTCCAAACACACTTGCACTTGCAGCCCAGCCCCTATGAATAACACTTAGCTTTAAAAGAAACTCCTTTCAGGGCAATGGACCGCAAACTGCTCCCCGACGTCAACAATAGAGCTCTCATACGTTTCGCAATCAAATTGCTGCATCAGGGGAATTCTGCTGCAAAACAAAAACGAACGACACACTCAACCCCAAAATTCACAAGCCAAAACAAAAAGAAAAATCCCCAACCAATCACATATACAAAACATCAAACCAACCGGGAATACTACTCACTTCAAGCGGCAACCATATCCACACCTCACGATTGATTCACACAAACGCCGCGCATGCTCAAATCGCCGCGGCTTCAACCCCCCAGAAATACTCTTCAGCTGACGTCAACGGCTTACCCAACGTGAAGCTCCGCCCCTCTAAACTTAAAGGCACACTACCCAGTCAATACGGAGGTTCAATCCAGCAGGAACAACAGTATTCAGCCGGAAAATAAGCCGCTGCTCACACACTAACAAAGACTGCTCTCTGCTCTTGCCGTCTCTACCTGATAGCACACGATCCAAGCCAAAACAATGCAAGTCATTAAACTGATGTTTATGTTCCAAGCAGTGCGGGACCAAAGGAGCCTCCCGGACTGCACATTTAAGTCTACTTTTGTGTTCAATGAGGCGCTTACGAAGCGACCGACATGTGCTACCCACATACAAGAGACCGCAAGGGCAGAGAATCCCATACACCACAAAAGTGGAGTCACATGACGTCCAATGTCTAAACGTGTGTTTAACGCCATATTAAACCAACTGAGTAAGCTCACTGGACACCCTGCAGATAGAGCAGTGCCCACAGGGGCGATGCCCCCTGTCCTCCCTGTAGCATCACCCGAGACAGCCCGCAAAATCGAGGGACTCAAGATTTCCCGGAGGTTCCGATGACGGCGCCACACGCAGCGAACTCTTCTACCCTCCAACCCCAGGAGGGTACACAATAACCCAGAGTGTCTGCGGATGCTCCGCTGTATAAAGAAGCTAAAAGGGGAATATTTTGTAATCAAATTAATGGGCTCCTCATCAACCGTAGACAGCGCTCTGTTTTTGGGAACTAGCAACAGGGAGCGATTGTTAAACAGGGCTCTACGGTAAGTATCCCGCACTACCTTACGAGGATACCCCCTAGCTAGGGATTTGGACTGATGTTTAAAGTCAGAGATGTTAGAACAATTCCTCCTAAACCGAATAAATTGGGAAAAAGGTAGACTATTGCGCAATCCCACCGGATGAGCGCTCCCATAATGCAATAAAGCATTCTTATCCGTCTGTTTCCTATGAACGCTAGTTACCCAACCAGAACCAGAACCCGCCCTGACCACAACCAAACAACAGAGCTGTAGGACAACGGTGAAGACACTGACCCATGGTGCAGAGGCCATGGGTTCAAGCCCCCATTGTGCGCAATGAAAAAGGCCAGCTGAGGCATCAAATGTAGTGGGAAAAAGCAGTGTAGGAGGCATATTAATTTTGGCCTGCAGAAGGCAGCGCACTGATTATTTTTTAACGGCATGAGGCGGCGCAACTGTTTATTTTTAACGGCATGAGGCGGCGCACTGTTCATTGGGGGCGGCAGAAGGCGGCGCACTGTTACGTTTGGGCGGCAGAGGGCGACGCGCAGATAAATGTGGGCAACAAAAGGCAGCGCGCCGGTGGGCCGAGGGCGGCGCGCTGATGTGTGAGGGGGCGGTCCGATAGTGGGCGGCATAAGTGGCGTGCTGATGTGCACAACAAGCAGGAACAGAGCCATAGCACAATGGTTAAGACACTGACCACATGTGCAGAGATCATGGGTTCAATCCCCTGCTGTGCACAATGAACTAGGCTTGCGGTGACATTACCTGCTATGGGTAGTATTGCCATGGGAAGCAGTGTGATTTTGGGCGCAGAAGGCGGCGTGCTGCTAATGTTACGCGGCATAAGGCGGCGCGCTGTTAATTTTGTGCGCCACAAGATGGCGCGCTGATGGTTACAAGGCTGCACGCTGATGTTCAACCACAGGAACAGAGCCACAGCACAATGGTTAGGACACTGACCAATGGTGCAGAGGTCAGGGGTTCAACCCCTTACAGTGCCCAGTGAGCAAGGTTGGCTGGGGCAGTAAGTATTATGGTGAGGTGTGCTGTAGGAGGCCTTACAGTTTTATTTTATTACCCACTACCAGTAGACCCGCTCTCACAGCGTGTTAATATATGGAGGCCCATAAGGCACATGTTACAGTGCACAGTCCGCAAAGGCACCCTAGCAAGTCCCCTATAGGGCACCATGTATGCTGCGCCACAGGATAATGTACAGTGCACGCAATATGGATGGCAACCATAAGGTGGCCTATAGGGCGCCCTATAAAGCACCCTCAGAGGCACCCTTATGGGTACAGTATGCCAAGGGTGTGTTTGATGCCATAAACATATGTCCAGTAAAAAATGATAATGCTCTGGACAACCCTATCACAGAACTTCTCCATGGACTTGAACCCATGACCTCTTGCTATAAAGGCAGTGACAGAACCATTGGGCTACAGCACTATAGCTCTGAGTAAGTGCCTGTCTGGCTGCAGAGAGCCTGCACGTCACCCCACAGACAGTCTGCTGCTGTAGTCAGGACGGGGTAGGCCACCCGTACCCATGATGCACTGCACATGCAAATCAGCTGTCCACAGATGCACACAAGATGGGGAATGCACCCCAAAAACTACCCGGCCTGGTAGGGGGAACTGTCCGTGTGCACCCACACAGCACCTTGGCCTGTTGGGTGGCCTGAGCGGGAGGACTGCCGGCAAAGGGTAGCTACACACCGTCACATTGTGCGGGTAATGTGCTCACCCTGAGGGTGGGAGATGTCGCCCAGGACCAGGTCCACAACACCGTCCATGGCTGAATGAGGCCATGCCAGAGCTCAAGAACAATAATAACCTGCGTGATAAGAAGGTGTTTCATAAACATCATGGATACCCCTTCTGTTGTAGGTGGTGGTTCGACCCCCTAGGTGGGCAATGTACCTACCCACACTCCCTTCCCCCCCCCCCCCTGAGTGGCAAACAGGGTCTCCCATCAACAGATCCCCATCCTTACCCCCCCCCCCCCACACACCAATGGCAGTAGAGTGGGCCATCAACCCCTGTCCTGCTGGGGGACAGACACCCTACAGGGCAGTCCGAGCAGCTCCACCCACATCCATAACACACTATCATACAGACAGTAAGCCTGGTAGGTGCACCCCAGCACTATCTGCTATTCTCCTGCACCCTGCAAGGCACTCCATCAAGACACATACCAGCTGTGCAGAGTCTGCTGGATAGTCCTGATGGGATTGCATGCACCCCAAAGCGGGGTGGCAGTACACACAAGCAGATAAGTCAGTGAGGAAGCCACAACAGGACACCCATATATATCACAGGGGAGAAATGCTGTACAGCACTATGGGGTTGCCTAGCCATGCTGTCAGCACTGCACGCTCAGGGTGAGGGTGATCCCCCAGCAGCACATACAGAGGTCACCATGTCTGTGTAGGTGGTGGCTGGGCATTACAATGTCCCAGCCAGTGCCCCATGCCCTGTGCAGATGCATCCTGGCCAGCCCACCCTGTCTGAGCTATACCCATGGTACCTTGGTGCTCATTATGCACATTGTCAGGCCAATACTGGCAACAGTGCTGGCAGTGTGGGCTGTGGAGGGTGTTTGCAGCCAACACACACTGTATAGACAGAGACACCCCCCACACACCTATGCCAGCATTGTGCTACTATTGAGGGGGTCATTCAACGTGCCCACCACACCGGTCCTGGGAAGGGTACAGGCATGGATATGGTACACAGTACTGCTGGGGGTCACTCCCCAGGGTGATAAATACTGTCAGGGGCCAGACCTGGGGCACGCACCGCAGACATCTGACAGCTTGTTCTGCTGGAGCACAAGGAGCAAACAGTGCTGAACGTAGGACTGTCTACCTGCCAGTACCCACATCAAACGTTTGTGGGCTGTGTACCGTGTACCCAGGTATAGGGTGGCATTGCTAGGGTACGCAGGAGCTAGATCTGGGAGATGCCCCCCTAGGAGGCTTTGCCAATGTGGCCTGTGGGGTGGGTGCGGCTGGACCTGTTGCCTCTTGCTGAACGGCAGAGTGTCCCTACTCCAGTCCTGGTGTTCCAGACACTGCTCGGGCCTTCATGCTGTCCCCTATGAATATGCATGGGCTACAGTTACATACCATAGGGGTGGTGCAGACATCTGCAGCACAGGCATCTGTCTTAGGGGAAGCATGGAACCTGAATGGTGTTTGGCCCTCCAGGGCTGCATTTGGGGGACTCTGCTCTAGATAATGTGCCTGTTTATGGTGTCTGTGTTTTGTGTGGTAAAAGATAGGCGTATTGACCATGCCTCTGTTCTCAGCAATAAAGGTTTGTCCTTACTACCATGGTGTAGCTGTGGGGTGAATATGTGGACAGGGTTGGCGGTAGCCACAGCTGGGCTCTGAACCTGTGACCCTCTGTTTTTGCACACACTGTCTGTGTGCACTGCACCACCATGTAGCCACTGTTTGGCTGCAATCCCTGGGTGGTCCATGACTGTACATCCGACAGGGCCTGTCTGTTGCAGTGGACGGTGCCAGCCTGCACATGGCCTGGCCATTGTCCTCTGTGGCTAGCCGCCACTGCCCCCTCCACCATCTGAACCCTTCCGCCGACATGCTGGCATGTCCTTATCCTTGCAACGGCATATGACCTGATTGCGTAGAGGCACCCCAGGACTGTATTTGGCTCACATGGTATAGCGGTCTAGCTGTTGTTCTTTAGCAAGGTTTTTGGGGAACGTGGGGCACCCATTACATGATCATGAACCAGGGACACAATTGGCCCTTGGCACGTGATGGTGAGGGCATGTACAGGCACATCTGTCATACATAGCCTCTACCTACTTAACCTCTACCTACGTGTCCTTAGCCCCTACAGTTGTGGCACTACAGGACTGCATTTGGGGGACTCGGCTGTTGGTGATGCCCATTGTGCTGGTGTGTGTGTGGTGTAGGGTAAAATATGGGTGTTTGCAACATGCTGATGTTCTGTGCAATAAAGGGGTGTCTCTATTATCTCTGTTTAGTGGTGGGTAAAATATTGGGATTGGGCTGGCATGTGCCACAGCTGGGATTTAAACCTGTGACCCTCTGGTCCTAGAAGTACCGGCTCTGTCCACTGCACCACACTGTGGCCACAGAGACAGTGCAGTCCCTGGAGATAGTAGACCTGGCAGGGTGGGGTCACAAACTCTGCTCTGCACATTATTACTGTGAGCCCCTTCACCCTGTCTGGTGACAAACGTGCAAATATAACACGGGTATGGCGACGGAACAGAGGGGGATAGCATATTCCCAAGCTGGGCAACAGTGCTATTGATGGGCAACCATAGGGAACACTCACAGGAAGGGTCCAATACACGGAGCCGTTTTTGGAGGTGTCTCCGCTCCGTGCACCTTTCCAACATTATTTTATTTTATTTTTTGGAGCTCTGCTGGGTGTGTTTTTTACTTTTGCACATTACTATACCTGTTCCCCAGCTGATTTACTATTTTTAATACTTTTGTTGTGGTCATTTCCTATTTTTAATTGCAGTTTTGAACTACACACATGTATCACACTGCTGACGTTTTGCAGGTTTCCCCGGTTTTTCTGTACATTGCTGACGGAAATGCTTTCTCTTCCCTTTAAATGCCCTCTAGAGCGAGTGTTTCACTCGCGCTATTTTTTACTTGTAACTTCGGCCCCCGCAACTGTGCGGGGAGCCTCTCCCCTCCCCTTCCCCGCCCATTGCCCCCGTCTCTCCGCCCCTCCAGGGCCTTCCTCCGCCCTCCGTAGGCCTTTCCACGCCTCTATCGGACATTTGCGGGCCCGTACTTGTGCGGGGCCCGTACTTGTGCGGGGCCCGTTAGTGTGTCGCGCACATGCGCGGGGGTTCATCGCACATGTGCAGGCAGTTTACAGGCATTTCTGAGCGTTTGATTGCCGCGTTTCCTTGCGCTATTGTGCGGCGCGCACAATTGCAGTTTTTAGTAAACATCCCCCTTAGAGTAGGCAAAGTGATGGGACCATATGGGATACACCCAAGAATACTGAGAGAACTTGGGGACATTCTAGCAGCTCCACTGACTGACCTTTTCAATGCCTCGTTGGAGTCAGGAGTGGTGCCAAAGGACTGGAGAGAGGCTCACGTGGTCCCTTTACACAAAAGCTGAAGTAAGGATGTGGTTGAAAACTACAGGCTGGTTAGTTTAACTTTGGTGGTGAGTAAATTATTGGAAATGCTGCTGAAAGAGAAGACAGTGAAGTTTCTGGAGTCCAGCGGATTACAGAATCCGAGGCAGCATGGATTCACCAGAGGCAGGTCTTGTCAGACAAATCTGATTGATTTCTTTGACTGGGTGATCAGGGAGTTGGATCGAGGGAGAGCCCTAGATGTGGTATATTTAGATTTCAGTAAAGCCTTTGGTACCGTTCCTCACAGGCGACTTATAAACAAACTGAGCATCATAGGGATGAATTACTCCTAGGGATGAATTACTGTTTGTGTTAGAAATTGGTTGAGTGGGCGGCAACAAATCTTATGGAGTTCACTCTGAGTAGAAGGAGATTACTAGTGGTATGCCATAGGGATCTGTCCTTGCTCCATTTCTTTTTAACATCTTTGTTAGTGATATAGCGGAAGAGCTGTCGGGTAAGGTTTGCCTCTTTGCGGATGATACCAAAATCTGCAATAGAGTAGACACCCAGGAAGGTGAGGAGAGATCTAACTAAGCTTGAAGAATGGTCTAGAATTTGACAGCTGAAATTTTATGTTAAAAAATGCAAGGTCATACATTTGGGCTGCAGCAATCCAAGGGAGCAATATAGTATAGGGGGTAAAGTATTTTGTCCACTAAAGAAGAGCGGGACCTAGGCGTGATTGTGTCTGATGATCTTAAAATAGCTAAACAGGTAGAAAAGGCAATGGCAAAAGCCAGAAGAATGCTTGGGTGCGTAGGGAGAGAAATGGCCAGCAGAAGACAGGCAGTGATAGTGCCTCTGTATAAGTCTTTGGTGCGACCTCATTTGGAGTATTGTGTGCAGTTCTGGAGACCGCACCTTAACCTAGAAATAAGTTGTAGTCAGTGCAGAGGGTGGCTACTAAAATGGTTAGTGATCTTCATTATGAAGCATATAAGGACAGACTTAAAATGTTACTATGTATACTCAGAGAAAAGGCAGGACAGGGGCAATATGATAGAGACATTTAAATACCTCCATGGCATAAATGCACAGGAGGGTCTCTTTCAATTGAAAGCGAGCTCTACTATGAGGGGACATAGGATGAGGGTAAAAGGGGATAGACTCGGGAGTAATATGCGGAAATATTTCTTTATGGAAAGAGTGGTAGATGATAGAGACGAGGACAGTATCTGAAGTCAAAGAAGCATAGGACACACACAGAACACTGGCTACCAATTGAGAGCAGAATAAAATTCAAAGCACCCCACACTACACTATATTCAAATCCCTCCAAAGAGAACCTGCCATCTGCCTGAAAGAGTTTATTCAAATCACTCCGGAAAACAGTCCACATAGAAGTAACAATAGAAATTCTCTTGAGATACATGCTGACTTCAGAAACTGCAAGGCAACTACATCCAAAAGAGCCTTCTCCCTTTACACCCCTCTATTATGGAACTCACTTCCTTCAGTCATAAGAAACACTAAGGATCCTAAAGCCTCCCGTAAACTGCTAAAAACATTCCTGTTCAAGGCGCACTTTGGTGAACCAGTCACCTAGTGACAATTCTACATGTAAACTACAGTCCTCACACTTTTCAAGATGCTTTCAAGTTCACTGTAACTAATTTATATATATGCTTAGTTCTCTGTACATAGTTATTACTTAAATCAGCTGTTGTTGACAGTACAGTTACTTAACAGTATTTAGAAAGTACAATTGAACTAACATTTAACATAAAGGTATTCAATAATGTGGTATGATAGATTTGTGTGTGTGGATAGGATGGGTGTGTGTTTAGTTGGCGTAGGTAGTAGTGTTACTGTTTGCGTAGGGGATGTTGCCTGTTATTACTGAAATCAGCTGTTGCTGATTTAAGTTAATTCATCCCTTTTCCCCTTTCACTCCCTGTTAAGATGTTACATATATTTTTTGTTTAATGTAATGTTCAATCCTTGAGTTCTCTGTAAACCGTTTTGATTCACGAAAAGCGGTAAATAAGCATTAATAAATAAATAAATAAATAAGAGAATCTCTAAAGGAAAACAGGGGACCATTGTAGTTGACATGGAAGGGCAGATTAGATAGGCCATCCTGTTTCTATGTATTACAGTGTGGGAGTGTCACAGTGCATTCTGGGAGCTGTAGTCCTTTCTAGAAGGGATTACTGAGTGGGCATGTCACAGTGCATTCTGGGAGCTGTAATCCTTCCTGGGAGGGACTACTGTGGGGGATTGTCACAGTGCATTCTGGGAGCTGTAATCGGTGAGTTTTGCACCTAAAGGGTGCAAGGGGTTCTACCAAAAGATCTGAAGAATTCTGCAATCCGCCCGATTTTGAAGAATAAAACTCTAAATGAGAATGACCCAACATCATATCGCCCAATAGCCAGTATCCCATTTATAACAAAAATTATAGAAAAAGTTGTACAATTACAACTACAGGACTATATAGATACTTTTGCCCCTCTTGATGATCACCAATACGGATTTCGACCATTTTATGGCGTAGAGACCCTCCTGCTTGCTCTCCTTGATACTCTAAACAAAGGACTGGACAATACTAAACAAGCATTTATTCTGGTATTTCTAGATATATCTGCTGCCTTTGACAGTGTAAATCATAACATACTTATATCAAGACTCAGACAAATTGGATTAAGGGAAATTACACTAGAATGGTTTCAATCCTACATATCAGACCGTACACAATTTGTAAAAGTCAACCAGAACTCCTCACCTACTTTTCCCCAAGAACAGGGAATACCTCAGGGCTCTGCTTTGTCAGCCCTTCTATTTAACCTTTATCTCCAACCAATTTGTACTATCTTTCAAAAATACAAGGTGAAATACCAGATATATGCGGATGACATTATGCTGTATTCTGCATTTGATATACAAGATCCGAACTATGACAGAATAGTAAGCTGCCTCATGGAAGCTGAAAAATGGCTAAGTAACAATAACTTGAAAATCAATTTCAAGAAAACAGAGATACTAGTCACATCAAGAAACAAAAATTACACACCACCAACTGACATCAAAATTCTTAACTTTACCATACCTATAAAAGAAAATATTAAATACTTAGGAGTCACTATAGACAAGGCTCTCTGTTTCACCAATCATATTAAAAAAAACAACTAAAACAATATACTACAAGCTACGCTCAATCCAACAACTGAGACCACTATTAGAAATCAATGACTTCAGAAACATCACACAGGCATTGATAACTCCCCATTTTGATTACTGCAATGGAATATTAACAGGTGTATCTAAAAAGAGCCTAAAAATACTACAGATGGCTCAAAATGTTACAGCTAGAATAATTTCCAAAGCAAAACTGACCGATCACATCACCCCAATTCTCTATTCCCTACACTGGCTACCTATACAAAGTAGAATTCAATATAAAATAATTTTGACCACTTTCAAACTCATAAACCAGATTGCCCCATCATACCTGTCTACACTAATTCATAGACCTATAGAAAACAGAATAAGACGTAGAAAGAACCTTCATACTATTGCAGTTCCCGACTCAATAAGAAAAACTAAAAATATAACAAGTAGAGGTGCCTTCTCATTTGTAGCACCTGCTCTATGGAATAATCTCCCTGATCAACTAAGGGAGATAAAAGACCTGAAACAATTCCGAAAAGAACTAAAAACTTATTTGTTCACACAATATTATTCGAACATAGACAAAGAATTGGATAAGACCTCCCATCCTCCTTAGATTTCCATGATTTTTCGCCCTAATACTGACATTATTACTTCCAAAAAAGAACATATAATAATATCTTAAAGTATATATGTAAATAGTTTCAAATATTGTTAACACTACCTATATATAGTACTGATCATTGTTCATCATACTTGATTTTAATTAATTGTATATAGTTTTAAATACTGTTAAATGTACCTGTTCACAGCACTGTTTTATGTATCTCTTGTTGTTCAATGTAAACCGCCACTGATCTTAGGAAATGGCGGTATATAAAAGAATTGCAAATAAATAAATAAATAAAATAAATAAAATCACAGCCGTGAACCTCACTTCTAAGCCAGAGTATGTGGAATATGATCTCAGTCTCTCAAATTTACTGCTAATGCCTGATGTAGTGCTTGCATCGTGCAAAAGAGAGCCTCCTGCTGGAGTTCATAAGATATAACAGGTAGGAGTAGTTTATCAAGCTTGTCATGCCTAAGTACAATGGGAAAGATTACCGTATCTTTCTACCACATTTTCTTGGTCTCTGACTGCACTTCTTGGTACTTCAGGATCTTCTGCCTCTCCACACAATTCAGAGAAGAATCACTTGGAACAGACACCTCTATTACACAGATCTGCGACTAAAAAGCTGTTTGATTATTTTCATCTAATTTCCATGTATTTTGGTGTGCCGAAAACAAATAAAATATTGAAAAAACTCCTAGACATCATGATTTGCCACAACATGCAAAATTGTCTTCAAATTTATCAAATTTTTTCAAATTACTATTAATTAATTCAAATTACTATTAATTAATTCACATAAGTGCATTTAAGATATAAAATGCCAAAAAAACCTTAAAGGGGTTGTCCGAGTTATGTAAAAAAAATATAGCACTGTAAATCTGATGGTCAGCAATATATACATAAGCTAAGCAAGTTTTAAGTCCATGCTTCTAATGGTAGAAGGGGTTAATCTTTCCTGAAGAATCCAGTGGGAGGGAGACACAGGGCAGATAGCAGCAGCTCTGGTCAGTGCAGGGGGGCGTGGCCAGCACTGTGACGTCTGGTGTACAGACACAGAGCTGCTCTCTCCTGCATGCCACACTTGTGCACGAATCATCATCAGTTTCTTGGTTCTAGGCTGTTCACACTTTTTCATCGCAATTCGTGTTAGCTCGTCATTCTTCAACCGTTATGTTATGGCTCTGCGAAAGTGTATTAATTCGCCAGACAGTTTCTGTTTCATCTGTGGTGAATATACAGTGTTGAAGCAACAGCAGAATATTACAGACTTTGTGAAAAAAGTATACTTTGCATACAATGCAATGCAATGTGTGCCTTTGAGTCAGTCCTGACTCCTGGTGACCCAGAAGCTCCTGGGTTTTCTTGGCAGTGTCACTGGAAGTAGATTGCCAGGCCTTTCTTCCGAGGCAATGGAGGGTTAAGTGACTTGCCCAAGGCCACAAGGAGTGGTAGTGGGAATTGAACCCTGGTTGCTTGGTAGCCAAGCCAGTGTTCTAACCACTAGGCTACTCCTCCACTCCACTTTGCATACTTTGGACTAAAAATTGGAGATCAAGATAAAGTCTGGGCGCCTCATAAAGTGTGCAAACGGTGTGTTGAGGACATCCAAAACTGGTTCAAGGGTAAGAAAAAATCTTTCCGTTATGGGATTCCTATGGTATGGCGAGAGCAAAAGAACCATAGTGACGACTGTTACTTTTGTTCATGCGATGTGAAAGGGTTTAATTCCAAATGGAAGCATTCCATTTCATACCCCAATCTTCACTCAGCAATTCGTCCCATCCCCCATGGCACAGATATACCAGTACCCAAGCCCCCTGCTACCTTGGAAGAGATACCTAGCTCCGATGAAGGTGAAGTCATACCTGAACCAGATGATGAATCAAGTTCTGACTTTGAAGATGATACAAGACCAAAATTGTTTTCTCAGGAGGAGATGAATGATTTGGTAAGAGACTTGAATCTTCCCAAAGATGCCGCTGAGTTACTCAGATCAAGGCTGAAAAGCAGGAATTTACTGTTGCCAGGAGTGTCATCTTCATGGTTCAGACATCGTGAAAAGGAGTTCGTTCCTTACTTCGCCCAGGAAGACAAGTTGGTTTATTGCATCGATGTTGAAGGTCTGATGGGTCAATTTAAAATCCAATATGATTCAGAGCAATGGCGTCTTTTTATAGATTCTTCAAAAAGAAGTCTCAAAGCAGTTGTACTCCACAACGGTTTTTACGCTTCCATACCTGTTGATCATTCCGTACACTTGAAGGAAACCTACGAGAACTTGGAATTGGTTCTTCGTAAACTTAAATATGTTGACCATGGTTCGCAAGTGTGTGGGGACTTGAAGGTCTTGTGCATGCTGCTTGGGCAAAAAGCTGGGTATACCAAATACCCTTGTTTTCTGTGTCTATGGGACAGTCAAGACCGACAAAATCACTGGACCAAGAAGAGTTGGCAGCCGAGGGTGCTAACAGTCGGTGAAAAAAATGTCCTCCGAGAAACTTTGGTACCTTCCCATAAAGTTCTTCTACCACCTCTCCACATAAAATTGGGATTGATGAAGCAATTCATTTAATCACTTCCAAGAGATGCAGAATGCTTCAAATACTTTGTCACCAAGTTTCCAGGCCTGTTGGAGGCAAAATTGAAGGAAGGTGTGTTCGTCGGACCAGACATTAGAAGGCTTATAGTTGATTAAGAGTTTGTCAATACCATGACGGATCCTCAAAAAGAAGGGTGGATTGCATTTAAAGAAGTTGAGTGGAGGAGTGGCCTAGTGGTTGGGGCAAGGTACTTCAGACCAGAAGGTCAGGGGTTCAAATCCCACTAGAGAACAGCAACCTTGGGCCGGAAGGACTGGTGTTTCTAGTCCCACAGCTGCTCCTTGTGGTTTTGGGCAAGCCACTTAACCCTCCATAGCCCATGTTCCCTATAAAATAGTTATCTCCAAGTAATAATGCCCTGTTCAATGTAATTTCAGTTTGTTCAACGTAAACCGCACTGATGCAGAATAGCACGGTATATAAGAGAATATAAAATAAAAATAAATAAATAAAATAAAATAAGTCAAACACTGAAATTTTTAGGCAATAACAAAGATCCTCACTACAAAAAGATCGTCGGACGAATGCTGAAAGCATTTCAAGCTTTAGGTTGCCTGATGAGTTTGAAAGTGCATTTCCTCCAGTCCCACCTTGACTACTTTCCTGAAAATTTGGGAGCTGTGAGTGAGGAACAAGGTGAACGATTCCACCAAGACATTAAAGAAATGGAAAGGAGATACCAAGGAAAATGGAGCATTACAATGATGGCAGACTACTGTTGGATGCTTCAGAGAAACATTCCAGATGCTACTCACAAGCTTAAATGCACCAAGAGGAGCCTCACAAAGAAGAAGAATCGAGTTTAGTGTGTGTAGGTGAGCTAATTTCAGTTCAAAAAAGGATTTTCATGAAAATATTGTAATAAAACTTTAATTTTATAAGTCTATTTCCATTTATTTTGAGGTATTGCCATATTTAACATAGTTACCTAAATTGTCAGGAAACGTGATGTCCTATGACAAAATGGAGGTCATTTTCGGATTCAGCGCACAAAAACGTAAAGATTACGTGGAATAACCAAAACAGCTCTCGAAAAAAGTTTTTTGCAGACCTGTGTTATCAATGTCGTTTAGATATTATTCAAGACTACCAGCATTTCAGTTTATTCTCCCCAGTGTGAGTTCCAAGATGCCTCACTTGTCTTCATTTTGTGCAGAAATATCTCACATTCCATAAAAAATAA
Organism: Ichthyophis bannanicus; assembly: GCA_033557465.1. Taxonomy (NCBI): domain Eukaryota; kingdom Metazoa; phylum Chordata; class Amphibia; order Gymnophiona; family Ichthyophiidae; genus Ichthyophis; species Ichthyophis bannanicus. Next base: position 25,250,837 of record CM066031.1, on the reverse strand, counting down.
AGATCTCTCCCCATGGTGGTTTTATGATGCGTCACTAGCTCTGAGTTCCATGGAAACATTTCCCACATTCAATACAACTAAATGTTTTCTCCCTAGTGTGGGATCTATGATGCAGCACTAGTTGTGTTTTTCTGGGGAAACATTTCCCATATTCAGTACAACTAAAAGGTTTCTCCCCTGTGTGGGTTCTATGATGCAACACTAGTTGTGCTTTTCTGGGGAAACATTTCCCACAATCAGTACAACCAAAAGGTTTCTCCTCCGTGTGGGTTCTATGATGCCGCACTAGATGTGTTTTCAAGAGGAAACATTTCCCACATGCAGTACAACTGAAAGGTTTCTCCCCTGTGTGGGTTCTATATTGCAGCATTAGTTCTGCTTTTCTGGGCAAACATTTCCCACATTCAGTACAACTAAAATGTTTCTCCCCTGTGTGGGTTCTATGATGCCTCACTAGTTCTGCTTTATTGAGGAAACACTCCCACATTCAATACAACTAAATGTTTTTCCCCAGTGTGGGATCTATGATGCAGCACTAGCTGTGCTTTTCTGAGAAACATTTTGTACATTCAGTACAACTAGAAGGGTTTCTCCCCTGTGTGGGTTCTATGATGCCGCAATAGATTTGCTTTCATGAGGAAACATTTCCCGCAATCAGAACAACTATATGGTTTCTACCCCGTGTGGGTTTTATGATGTAGCAATAGTTCTGCTTTTCTGAGAAAACATTTCCCACATTCAGTACAACTAAAAGGTTTCTCCCCTGTGTGGGTTCTATGATGCAGCACTAGTTCTGTTTTTGTGGCATAACATTTCCCACATTCAGTACAATTAAAAGGTTTCTCCCCTGTGTGGGTTCTATGATGTCGCACTAGACCTCCTTTCGTGAGGAAATATTTCCCACATTCAGTACAACTAAAGGGCTTCTCCTCCCTGTGGTTTCTAAGATGCTCCACAAGTTGTGAGTTTCTTAAGAGCGAAATTTCTTCCACATTCAGGACTTTTAAAAGATGTAGAAGGCCTCTCTGTTGGGATAGTTCCCTCTGCTGTGTGGGTTTCCAGGTGGCTTCTTATGCAATTGCTATGATTGAAACCGCTCTCACACTCAGTACGTAAAAACTGTCTCTCTTGCGTGTGAGATTTTAGGTGGAGTGCTGGGTGCACCTCGAGTGTGAATGAGTTTCTCCATTCTTCTCTCTTCTCCTCTCTCTTCTTTCCTGTGTAACTCCATCACCTGCTGGACATAAAAAGAAGGTACTAATCACGTGTTGGGACCATAGAGGTATTTCTGGGTCTCCTGATCCCAAAATCCCTGCTCTGGACTTATCCCACATCTCTGACCAATCAGCAGTAATTAATTTGACAGAGGGAGAAAGTTAATCTCATAAATCAATTCATTTCATGATCTCTTGATGACCCATCTTTCATATAAAATAGCAAAGCAATTTGCATTAAAATTAAATAATTACAATTTACTGGCCAGTATTCCAGGCACTTTCTATATGTAAATAAAGAAATATGCTGGCAGGTAAAGACCATACGGCCTCTCCTTTCTGCTCTTCCATAGCATCTTTGACTCTACTCTCTCTTTCTCTGCAGCATCCTAAAGATTGCTAAAACCTGTCGCTTCTTTCTCTATAACAACATCAGAAACATTTGTCCCTTCCTTTCTACACACACTACTGAGACCCTTATCTACTACTACTGAACATTTGTATAGCGCTACAAGACATACGCAGTGCTGCACAGACATATGTAAAAGACAGTCCCTGCTCGTCAGAGCTTAAAATCTAGTCAAGACAAACAACACAGTAGCTGTAGACATGGGATACAGCTAGGGGGAATGGTAAGGAAACCCAAAGGAGATCAGGTGATTCAACCTACAAAAGCGGCAGTGAAGAGGTGAGTTTTGAGCCTCAATTTGAGAAGGACCAGTGAAGGTGTCTGACATATTGAGGTTTGTTTACTAAACCGCGGTAGCGGACTTCGTGCAATATCGGAGCCGCAGCTCCATTGAAATCAATGGGGCCGTTGCTCCGATATCACATGGAGTCCGCTACCGCAGTTTTGTAAACAAACCCCATAGACCTAGGTAGTTTATTCCAGGAATAAGGAGTAGCAAGGCCAAGGAAGCAAAGTTTGGAGTTAGCAATTGAAGAGAAGTGCACAGACAGAAGAGGTTTGCAAAAAGAGCAGAGATCCAGAGGAGGGGTGTAGGGGAAGAAAAATAGAGGAAAGGTAGTGAGGAGCTGCAGAGTGAATGCACTTATAGGTCAGCAGGAGTAGTAGTTTGGAAATGAAGTCACTTGAATATGAGCATTCTGAGGCTGGTGGTAGATTAGCTGCGCAGCAGATTGATGAAGAGATTGAAGGAGAGAGAGATGATTTAGAGGGAGAACAGCAAGGAGCAGGTTACAGTAGTCTAGATGGCAGATGACAAGTGTTTTATTATCCTCAGAAATGAGAAAAGAGGTAAGAGAGACGAGGGTTAGGGAGAAAATATGAAGCTCAGTTTTGTCCATGTCCAATTTCAAGTGGTGAGACATCCAAGCAACAGTCAGAAAGGCAGGCAGAGATCCGGGCCTGGATTGCCAGAGAGATTTCAGGTGTAGGGAGGTAGATCTGGGAGTCATCAGTGTAAAGATGGTACTGAAAGCCTTGGGAAGAGATGAGTGCACCAAAGGAATGGGTATAGAGAGAGAAAAGGAGTGTGCCCAAGACAAATCCTTGGGGTATGGCAACTGAGTGCAGGATAGCAGCAGAGGAGGATCCACCAGAACAAACACTGAAAGAACGATGGGAGAAAGAAGAAGAGAACCAGGACAGTACAGAGCCCTTAAAAACAAGTGAGGACAAGGTATCGAGGAGTAGCAGTAGTACTATGTTTGAGGAAAGATGGGAGAGGGGAGATATGACAGAGATGTTTAAATAGCGTAAATGCTCAGAGGGAGAGCCTCTTTCGATTGAAAGCAAGCTCTGCAATGAGGGGACAATTTATTTTATATATTTATTTAACAAGTTTTTTATACCGCCTTCTCGTACAATCAATATGGTTTACATTAAAACAAATATTACAGAGAACTCAATGTGCAAACTTACGTAGGGGTGACATGCAGGGTTTGCACAGATGCAAAACATATACATTGCAACATATGTACAAGGGTTAGATATTGTTTTAGGAATGTGAGATGAGGGGGAGAACTAGGTATTGCCTCTGAAGTGATCAGTGAAACGGAAGGTTTTAGATGTTTTCGGAAGTCCTTTAAGTCCTTGGTTGTCCTGACCTTCTCTAGGAGAGAATTCCAGATGGCGGGTGCCACTGATGAAAGAGCCTTCTTCATTGGTGTAAGAACTAGGAGTTGAAATGGTGTCTCTGGTGCTCTGTCTCTTAGGTCTGCTGTTTAGTTTTGTGCCTATCATTTCCTGTAGAATTCCGGCTGATGTGTTGTTTCTTATCTTGAAAATAGTCAAGGCAGTTTTGTATCTGGAAGTGAGGTAATTGGTAGTCAGTGAAGCTGATATAAGAGCGGTGTTATGTGATCATGTTTGGCGGATCCTGTGATGATGTGGGCAGCTTTGTTCTGGGCTAGTTGCAAGGGATGAGTGGTTTGAGTTGGAACACCTTGAAAAAAGGAGTTATAATAGTCCAGCACGGGGATTATAACTGCTTGACCATGTGGAGGTGATCCAGACTGAGGAGGGGTTTTAGTCTTCGGATAATAGTGAGCTTTTGGAATGCATTCCTTGAGGTTCTGTTGATGTGGACTTGTAAGTTTAGAAAGTGATCAAGGGTGATACCAAGGTAGCGTACTTCCTCTTTTACTGGATTAGTGTCCGTGATGGAGACTGATGATGGGGGGGGGGGGGGGTAACAGAAGAGTCCCGTATTATGAATAGTGACTCAGATTTTTTGAAGTTGACTTGGAGATTGTTGGAAGCCAGCCAGTTGCTCATCTCCTGTAGGCATTTAGTGATGGCTGTATATTCTGCCATGTCGAGATGGATAGGGAAATAGACCGTGATGTCTTCTGCATAAATGGAATAGTTAATTTTGTGCTGCTTGAAGAAGCTGCAAACTGTTGTAAGTAGGCAGGGCGGGCAGGGAAGACCCTTGCAGGACTCCCTATGTTGTCTTGAATGGAGTGGAGGTGTTTGAACCAACTTTGACCTTTTGTTGTCTGTCAGTGAGGTAGGATTGGAACCAGTTGAAGATTGTGCTGCGAATTCCAATGTTAGTTGGTTTAAGAAGATGCTGTGTGATACATTTTCGAAGGCTAAAGAGATGTCAACAAAGACGAGTAGGAATCCTGTTTTTATGTTGTCGATTCCTCTTAGGAGTATGTTGAACAGATGTATGAGGAGAGTCTCAACAATACGATTAGGACGAAATTCATGTTGGTGTGGATCCAGGGAAGCATACAGGTCAATATGGTCTTGCAGTTGTCTCTGCACCACCTTTTCAATTATTTTGGATAGAAAGGGCAAGCTGGAAATAGGGTGGAAAGTTGCAGGATCAGAGCTGCTGTTAAGTTGTTTTTTTTGGATGAGTCGGATGTTAAATTGTTTGAGAGCAGGTGGCATGTATCCTTGAGATAGGGATGAGCTTATGGTGTTGTGGATACAGTTGACAACTTTGTCCTTGACTGATTTGATCCACATGACCGGACAGGGGTCAGAGGGCGCTGTACTGGTGTTCAAGGCAGCAATGGTGTGGAATATTTGCTCCGTAGTTCAGGGGTCAGTTCAGTACCATTGTGTTTGACATTGGGTTCTACAGTTTAGTTGTTGGAGGTGTTTAGCAGTGAAGTTCTTAAGGGTGGTTTGTTCTTGTTGAAGAGGAAATCTGCAAAGATCTGGGGATGGATAATGTCTTCTTTGTGGGATGGATTCTTCGTGAGAATATGGACAATTTCAAATAGCTTTCAAGGCTTGTTGCTGACTTTTAAGATAAGGTTGGTGTGATATTCTTGACTGTGCTTGTTGATCAGATCGTTGTAGTCTCTTCGTGTTTTCTGGTATTGAAGAAGGGTGGCTTGTGACCAGTCGTGTTTACATTTATACTCTAGCTGGCAAGATTTTGTTTCTTTTCTCTTATTGTGTCAGAATACCATGGGGCTGATTTGGATCTTTCTTCTCTATTTCCAAGATTTGGCGGTAAGGAGCTTTCGCTGCTGCATTGATGGTGGAGTTCCAGGTTTTAATTGCCTCATCTGTATCTGTAAAGTCCTAGGGGAGGCTGGGAAGGATATCTTTGAGGAATTAGTCTTGGTTATATCCCTTAAATCTTCTTTCAGAGTTTGGTATTCTCTGTGATTTTCCTTGTTGGGAGACGTCAGTCTTGAAGTGTGTAGCATGGTGATCTGACCATGGTTTTGGTAGGGCAAGTGGGGTCATTATGCTGTGCTGTGAGTGAAGTTCTTTGGGACAAAGATGAGGTCCAAAGTAGAACCTGAATGGTGAGAGGGTACCTTGAGGATTTGGCAGAGGTTACGTGATTCCATTGCCTTGTGAAGGTAGCTTCTCCTCTGCCAGGTGCGAAGCTCAGGTTTAGGTCGCCTAGTAGTATAAGCAGGTTATGAGGAAAGTTGGCCAAACATATGGCTTAGAAGATGTTGGATGTCCCATCAGCAAGAGCGTTTGGGGCTCTGTAGGAAAGACAAATGACTAGATGTCTGTTTTCCATCGTGATTAAGTCACAGTGTTTGTGGCTTACAGATTAGGATATTTTACATTTAAGGTCAATTCGCACAAGGATAAGTACCTCAACACCTCTTTTGTGGGTGTGCGTGCAGTTGAAGGCAGTATGGGATCTCAGATAGAATGACCTTGTCAGGGCTTTATAGCCAGGATTCGGTGATGCAGAGGATGTCAGTCTGGGTGATATTGAATATAGTCTATGATGGAGTTTGTCTTTTATTTATTTATTTAGACAGATTTGTATGCCACCTTACCCTTCAATCAAGGTGGTCACATCACATTACAACTGGAGGGTTACATTTAACATTAGTGTACGTGTAAACATTTATACAGTTGTCATGGCGTAGGGCAAATAATGCCCATGGAAACAGAAGAAAATGTGCAGAGCAGTTTTAAAATAGGCAGCTCAAAGCACATGGCTGAGGGTTGCTATGGGCAACCATCAATAACACTAGCACCGGGTGTAGGAAAACGCCCCAGCAAAGGATTACCTCATACCTCATTAGGTGATCAGGGACAGCTGCAGGCTTTTGAGCCTCGGAGAAACACTAAGAATGACGCACTTAAAATTGAGTCAGTCTTGAGCAGAAGCAGAGCTAACCAGGAAGCCAAATGGAGGAGAGCTAATCAGGACAGGGCTATCAAGGAGAGAGATATCCGGGAAACATATCTGAAAACTTCAGACGGAGATCCCAGCAGTATCTCAGAGGAGTTTGCCCATGAGGGGATTCCTGCAAGCAGACGCAGAGAAGCTGTGAGAGGGAATTGTCCTGAGAGCAGTAACCGGGAGAGTGAAAGTTGTTTCCCAAGGGAGATTTCCAGGCCCAAAGAGAGATGTCCTGTAAGAGGAAGTGAAAAGCTTTGGGGGGAGAAAGGCTATTTTCAACTTCCCAGCTCAAAACGTTCCGGTAGAGCTCAGGCTGAAGGAAGGCCAATTCCTTGGAGTAGAAGGGCAATTGAAAAGCAGGATTTTACATATGCTTGTCCTGAAGTATATGGCCCTCTAGGGGAAAAGTCTACACTGCACGGTAGCTTGCCTTTTCACCTTGCTAGTGACGAGGGGAGAAGCCCTTGCCAGAGAGAAGAGGGATTCTTTAATACTGGTGCAAGTTACAGTTCCCCAGAAGAGAATTACAGAGAAACTCATGAGGCCATGGACTGTGAGTATTGTGGGGAAAACTCTGAAGACTATCAAATGGATTGTACACTTGTATTTTCTGATAGTGTGACCTCTCTATGCTGAACTGTGTAGAAAGGAAATCTGTTTAGGGAAACAGATTTCAATTGCACGGCTGCTGTAAGATACAAGGACTGTTTTCACCTTTGTTTTTGTAAGCTGAAGAGAAGCACCTTTTGTATTTTTGTAGTTCAATTTGTGTTATACCAGAAGCATGGTTTATTTTCCTTTTTGATGCCTGATTGCAAAAGTTCTCCGGGGAAGGGAAATAAAATACCTTTTTAAAAAAACAGCCTAGCTACTCGTTCCACAACTACCCTCTTTTGAATAGCTAGTGGGACTTCAACTCCCAGGGGGCATTACTTGTCCCAGCCAAATAAGAAGAGGCCCCACTGAAACCCCCAGATCCTTTGCCTTCGGGGGTAGGTAGGTGGGTGACAATTGGCGTCGTTCTTTGGATTTTTGCACAAGGATAAAAAGGACTACACAAAGAACTACTGTCTGCTGGAGAAGACTGTTTTCCAGAGAGGGAGAGCCGTCTTGAAGATCTCTTACTGCCAGGTGCTGAGGCCCAGCAAAACTTTCTCACAAGCTGAACCCTGCATGAAGGCTCAGGTAAAAGTTACCTAGTCATAAGTAGGAGAGGACAAGTGAGAAAGGGGGCGCTGGCGGGTAGAAAAATAGACGGTGGGAAGAAAGAAAAAAAAAAACAGGGAAAGTTGCGGTATCGCACTTGGGTTTTTGTTTGTCTTTCTCTCTCCACAGGTACACCGAGGCTGATAATGGAGCCACATGACGTTATGCACTGGATGAAAACACAGTGGGACAAGCAAATGGAGCTTATTCGCTATCTCCAGGAGCAGACGACGCTGACCATAAGAGAACAGCAACAGCCTTTGATGAACACTATGGAGGCGCTTTTAAGAAGGCCGGTGGATGCCACAGCAGACGTCCCCATAGTACTCCAAGGAGCAGGACTGAGTTCTTATGGGGCTTTTTCAATGGGACAACTTAAGCCGCATGATAATCTTGATGATTATATTGACGCTTTTGAACGTATAGCTACAGCATTGAAATGGCCAGAGGAGCAATGGGCCACTAGGTTCGCCATTTCGCTCACAGGCGAGGCCCTTTCAGCTTAGAAAGCTATGCCGGCTGATTTAGCTTCTAATTATTTAGAAGTTAAAAGAGCAGTCCAGGACAGGTTGGGGCTGACACCTTTACATTATCACAGAATGTTCAGGGAGACAATAATTAAGTCTCAGGAGACCCCTAAGGCCCTGGCGCAGTGACTGAAGAGCTTAGCCAGAAAATGGTTACTGGCAGAGGAAGGTACCCTGGAAACAGTCATAGATAAAATTGTTTTAGAGCAATTTATGCAGGCTTTTCCCAGTGGGGTAAAAACGTTTTTGACGCTCCAGCACTGCCAAACCTCTGAAGCAGCCACTCTTGCTGGGCGGTATTTCGCGGCAGAGAGGACTGACACCTCAGGGCAAGGTATCTGGCCAGTAGCTGGTAAGAAAGATAATAGCAGAAAAGGAAAATGTTTATATGATAAAATGTATAAGCCTGAAATGTCTAATGTGAAGGACTCTGATAACAATAATGTCTTATGTGTACCTAAAGGGAACTGTTTCAGCTGTGGAAAGAAGGGACATTTTCAGAGATCCTGCCCGGAAAGAACAGTCCTGGTGACAGGAACAGAGGAGACAGATCAGGACGGATTCCTTATACAGGTTCAAGTGGAAGGTATTCACACACTGGCTCTACTTGATTCGGGGGCTGACCAGAGCATGATATCACAGGGGCTCTGGGAAGCCATTGAGGAGCATCGCCAGTCGCCCCCGAGTCAAGCAGAAGGCCAAGTACAGGTCAAGTGCGTGCACGGCGCATTTGTCCCTTATCCCCTACACAATGTAACAGTACAAGGGTTGGGCACCACTAGAGAAGTAAAGGTGGCGGTAATCCCAAAATTACCAGAAGATGTTGTACTGGGGAAGGATTGGCCTCCCTTTTATGACGAGTTGGGAAAAGACTTGGGTATCAGGTTAGGCTTAGTGTCTACTCGCTCGCAGGCTGGACCCTCTGGGAGGGGAGAAAGGTCAGCAGGAAACACTGAGGAACCTGAAGGGGAGGAGACTTCTCAAAGGAAGGAGCCAGACGAGGAAGGGCTGGACACTCTTCCTATTCATGATGATTTAATACATCCCCCTGTTAAAGAAGGGGAAAAGGATAAACCCAGGAAACGTAGGGAGAGATACTCTAGGACCCAGGGGAGGGCCGAGTTAGAAGATGCGGTAGGGTTACCCTGGGTACCCGCAGAGGTAGTCAGGAAATTTCCATCATTCCCCATGGAGCAGAGAGCTGACCCAGCTCTTAAAAGGGCGTTCGAGTGGGCTGAGGAAACTAGACTGACCCTACCCCGATTCTTCTTGGAAGATGATCTCTTATATAGAGAAAGTGTAAACCCCCACAATGAGGCCGTACGCAAGCAGCTAGTTGTACCAACGACGTTTAAGGCTATTGTGTTAAGATTAGCCCATGACCACCCAGTGGGGTGTCACAAGGGGATCCAGGGGACGCTGGACCAAATTTTAGCTAGATTCTATTGGCCTGGCGTTTTTAAGGAGACACGGCAGTATTGCGAGGCATGCCCTAGCTGCCAAAGAGTGACAACTATTAAGCCCAAGGCAGTACCCATGGTGCCAACACTCACCATTGCGGCTCCCATAAGCCAAATGGGAGTCGACATTATAGGACCTCTGGTAAAGACACCAAGGGGTTTTAAGTACATCCTGGTCATAGTTGACCATGCCACGCGGTTTCCTTGGGCCATCCCATTGAGAAACACATCTGCCAGAGTAGTGGCCTTAGAACTGATCAAACTTTTCTGCGAAGTAGGTTTTCCCAGAGAAGTCCTAACTGATCAGGGCAGTAACTTCCTGTCCAAACATCTAGCTATGGTCTGGGAAGCCTTCGGCATCCGACACATACGGACCTCGGCATACCATCCACAGTCCAACAGGCTCGTGTAACGTATGAATCAGTCTATTAAACAACTGCTACGCAGGGGTTTGAAGAAAGGGGAAATGACTGAATGGGACACGTTGCTCCCATTCACGTTGTATGCATGCAGGGAGCGCATACAGGCGTCCCTGGGGGTATCCCCCTATGAGTTGCTGTTCGGATGCGCTCCAAGAGGGATCTTGGACATCCTGCAGGAGCAATGGGTGGAGCCGAACGTGCAAGAGATTGGGGTGCCTCAATTTCTAAAAGATTTAAGACAACGACTAGAGAGGACTTCCAAGACCTCCCTAGAAAACCTACAGGCCAGCAAACGTAAACAAAAACTTTACTACGATAAAGGCACTAGGCCGAGGCAGCTAAAAATAGGAGACAAAGTACTTATTCAAATATCAGACCCAGGACCGAAATTCGAGTCCAGGTGGAAGGGCCCTGGTACAGTGGTAGAGAGGGTTGGCCCAGTGTCCTATCGGGTGGAAAATGAAAGAGGCCGCCAACAGGTCTATCACATGAATGTACTAAAGCTGTGGAAGGACAGGTCTGCCACTGCCAGCCTGGTTACTGTAGAATACCGAGATAGGTCCCATAAGGAAATTCCGGGCTGGCAGGAAAAATCTGCAGCCCGTAATATTTTAAGGGGGGGGATCTGTCATGGCGTAGGGCAAATAATGCCCATGGAAACAGAAGAAAATGTGCAGAGCAGTTTTAAAATAGGCAGCTCAAAGCACATGGCTGAGGGTTGCTATGGGCAACCATCAATAACACTAGCACCGGGTGTAGGAAAATGCCCCAGCAAAGGATTACCTCATACCTCATTAGGTGATCAGGGACAGCTGCAGGCTTTTGAGCCTCGGAGAAACACTAAGAATGACGCACTTAAAATTGAGTCAGTCTTGAGCAGAAGCAGAGCTAACCAGGAAGCCAAATGGAGGAGAGCTAATCAGGACAGGGCTATCAAGGAGAGAAATATCCGGGAAACATACCTGAAAACTTCAGAGGGAGATCCCAGCAGTATCTCAGAGGAGTTTGCCCATGAGGGGATTCCTGCAAGCAGACGCAGAGAAGCTGTGAGAGGAAATTGTCCTGAGAGCAGGTACCGGGGGAGTGAAAGTTGTTTCCCAAGGGAGATTTCCAGGCCCAGAGAGAGATGTCCTGTAAGAGGAAGTGAAAAGCTTTCGGGGGAGAAAGGCTATTTTCAACTTCCCAGCTCAAAACGTTCCGGTAGAGCTCAGGCTGAAGGAAGGCCAATTCCTTGGAGTAGAAGGGCAATTGAAAAGCAGGATTTTACATATGCTTGTCCTGAAGTATATGGCCCTCTAGGGGAAAAGTCTACACTGCACGGTAGCTTATTTATTTTATTTATTTATTTATTTATTTAGTGTACACTTATATCCCGCTACTTCCAGCGATCAGCAGCGGTATTCCAACACAGAAAAAGAGTGGCTGTACTGGCCATAATTTACAATACACAGGATGATTAGTGGAAGAGGTACAGTTCACAGCACACAGTATGATTAGTGGGAAAAGTACAGTTCACAGCACACAGGGATAAGGTTTAGACACATTGAGAAAGGAATATTTACAATTAGTATTTACAAAAGAAGTTACAATTTACACAAGCAGATACATATTCACACATCAGTGAGTCTATTGGTGGCGATCTCATTGCTGACATGATTCATACAATTTGCTTTGTGGATTCAATGAACCGAGAGCATTGAGATTATGTAGTGTTGAAGTGTGACTGGAATAGGTACGTCTTGAGTTGTTTTCTGAAGACCATTAAGTCACTGCACGCTCTTAGATCTACTGGTAGCTTGTTCCAGAGTTGAGGTGCTATGAACGAGAATGCTCGGTTGCTGGTCTGGACATTGACGTGCCTCATGCGGCCGGGGACCAGTAGGGTGTTGAGGCTCGGGGAACGTCTGCTCCTGTTATTTGTTTGGGCTGACACAAGTGAGCCGAGGTAAGAGGGCACGATGTTATGGAGGAGCTTGAATGTGGTAACTATGATTTTATACTGTATTCGGGCACTGATTGGGAGCCAATGCAGGTCAATTAAAGTAGGTGTGATGTGATCCTTTAGTCTTGTTCCCGTTATGATTCTAGCTGCCACATTCTGCGCCAACTGGAGGATACTGATGGTCTTTTTAGGGAGCCCCTGAAGTATGGCGTTGCAATAGTCTATGTGAGGAATGATGAGGGCTTGTGCTACGGTGCGGAAGTCCGCATGATCTAAGATAGAACGGAGAGGTTGTAAAATTCTTAACTTATGGAAAATGACCCGATTTGTAATTCTAAGATGCTTCTCCATCTTTAAGTTGCAGTCCAGCGTCACTCCAAGGTATTTAATTTCTTTTTTGTTGCGTATACATTGCCGTTCATGGTTATTGTTGGTGGTGGGTTGAAGTCCGTTTTCCTGGATATGCACATCACTTCAGTTTTCTTGTGATTTATGGACATATTGTTGCGTCGCAACCAGGTTTGTAGCTCGTCAAGGCATTTCTCGAGCTGGCTGATGTTTGGGTGATCTACATCCAATTGGGTATAGAGCATAATGTCATCAGCATATATATGGTAACTGATGTCGTTGTTCTTGAAGATTTCACAGGCTGGTCTCAGATAAAGGTTGAACAGGAGCGAAGATAGTGCTGAGCCCTGCGGGATGCCTTGAGTTTGTGGGAATGGCGTCGCTGTTTCATCGCCAAAGTGAACTTGCTGCATTCGGTCTGTAATGTATGAGGCGAACCATTTCAGGGGGATTCCTCTAATGCCTAATGCATCGAGTCTTTTCAAGAGAGTGTGATGATGCACTGTGTCGAAAGCGGCAGATATATCTATGAATATGAGCATAAACATTTTGGTTCTGTTCTCAAGACCTATTAGAAGTTTGTCCATCAGGGCTAATAGGAGGGTTTCGACACCATGATGTTGTCGGAAACCGTATTGGTGGATGTCCAATGCGTTGGTGTCATCTATGTGGTCTTGAAGTTGTTGCTGCACTGCCTTTTCAGTGATCTTGGCAAGGAATGATATGCTTGATACCGGGCGGTATGATGTTGGATCATTCTTGTTGAGTGATTTGTTTTTCAGTATGGGTCTGATGACTGATTTTTTGAGGTGTGTTGGCATTAGTCCTTGTTGTAAAGATTGGTTCACTATGATGGTGATGATTTGTGCAAGATCCTGCTTTGCACCTTTGACCCATGCTGCTGGGCAGGGGTCCAGTGGGGAGGTAGTGGTCCTTAATGCAGTGATTACGCCTAGAATTTGCTTCTCATCTAGTTTAGTGAATGCATCCCACTCGTGGTAGAGTGTAGGGCTTCCAGTGGGGTTAGTTGTTTGTAGCATGGTGCCCGTATTTAGATCTTGTGAGGGATCTTCAGGAGTCAGTGTTATTATGCTTCTAGTTTGAGGGTTGAGTTTACTTGCATAATGGTCTGCCAGGATTTGTGCAGACATCTCCCCAAAAGTATTAGATTCTTGTGTATTCCTCGTGAGTGATTTGACCAGCGCAAAGAGTTCCCTGGGTCGATTGAGAGCTTTATTAAGCGTGTTGGTGTGGTGAGTTCTTTTCGCAAGATTGATTGCATTCTTGTATTCAGCCAGAGTTTTGTTGTATGCAATCTTATGGTCCTCGGTTGCATGGCGTCTCCACTTCCTTTCTTGTTTCCGTAGTAATTTCTTGAGCTCGCGGAGTGCCGGGGAGAACCATGGTTCGCTCTTGTTTCTGGGTGGGTTTCTTGGGCGCGTCTGTGTTGCGACAGATACTGCTTCAATGGCTTCATTCCATTGGCTTACTAGCGTGTCCATGTCTCTGAGATCCGTATTTATGTGCGTTGCTATGGATGACACCAGTGTTGGTTTGTCGTACTTCTGGAATCTCCTTTTTTGGCTTGCAGTTGGATTGTGTGATGTACGTTCATGGATGGTGGAAAGGAGTAATGTGAACTCAATTTGGTGATGGTCAGACCATGGTACTGGGGTTATGTGTACATTGGGTTTTCGCACCCCGTGGTGCTTGGTGGGTAAAAACACCATGTCCAATATGTTGCCTTTGGCGTGGGTGGCCCTGCAGATTATTTGTTCATAGCCGAGTTGGGTCATGGTTTCATGAAAGATTTCTGTTTGAGCTGTTGGGACCGATGCCATGTTTAGGTCGCCGAGGATGATTTGCTGTTTCTTGATCGCAGTGGTGGTGATAACTTCCAGCGCATCTGCCAGGGTCTTTTCACCTTGCTAGTGACGAGGAGAGAAGCCCTTGCCAGAGAGAAGAGGGATTCTTTAATACTGGTGCAAGTTACAGTTCCCCAGAAGAGAATTACAGAGAAACTCATGAGGCCATGGACTGTGAGTATTGTGGGGAAAACTCTGAAGACTATCAAATGGATTGTACACTTGTATTTTCTTATAGTGTGACCTCTCTATGCTGAACTGTGTAGAAAGGAAATCTGTTTAGGGAAACAGATTTCAATTGCACGGCTGCTGTAAGATACAAGGACTGTTTTCACCTTTGTTTTTGTAAGCTGAAGAGAAGCACCTTTTGTATTTTTGTAGTTCAATTTGTGTTATACCAGAAGCATGGTTTATTTTCCTTTTTGATGCCTGATTGCAAAAGTTCTCCCGGGAAGGGAAATAAAATACCTCTTTAAAAAAACAGCCTAGCTACTCGTTCCACAACTACCCTCTTTTGAATAGCTAGTGGGACTTCAACTCCCAGGGGGCATTACTTGTCCCAGCCAAATAAGAAGAGGCCCCACTGAAACCCCCAGGTCCTTTGCCTTCGGGGGTAGGTAGGTGGGTGACACAGTACAGTTACTTATTAGCATTTAGACAGTACAATTGAAGGTAACATTTAACATGAGGGTATGTGTAATATCACCACGCCCCCTGCTGGTAGATTGTTGAAGGGACAAGGTGGACATTTTAATTATTTTGTAGAAGTAGGAAACCTTTTTGGACCAGAGGGATCATGGTCCTTGTAGTCCTTCTTCTTAAAGAAATGAGTTGTGTACGCCTTGTATAGGGTCAAACAAAAAGGCTTTTATTCCCCTTTAGCACTAAGGTTCGCTAAGAAACCAAAAGTAGAATTTACCTTATTTTCAGGTTTATGCCAAAGTAATTACAGAGCAAGAAAACTGTTATGAGAGCTTCACAGTTCCTTGTAAAAATATACAGGGTTTTCAACACTGTAGTAAAACAAATAGGGAGGAGTAGCCTAGTGGTTGGGGCAAGGTACTTCAGGCCGGAAGGTCGGGGGTTCAAATCCCACTAGAGGACAGCAACCTTGGGCCGGAAGGACTGGGGTTTCTAGTCCCACAGATGCTCCTTGTGGTCTTGGGCAAGCCACTTAACCCTCCATAGCCCATGTTCCCTGTAAGTATTAGTGTATGTGTCTCATATCCCCGCGTGTTAAATGTATCCCCCAATTGTGTTGTGACCGCTTTGATTGAAGGATAAGGCGGTATACAAAACTGTCTAAATAAATAAATAAATAAATAAATAAATAAACAAGCTCTTCTTTAGCTCAACACAGGCAAAAGATATTGTTAAAGCATGTTCGGGTACTTATAGCTCTGGGAGAGACTCTAGGCTTTCAGCAATACACATCGAACAGTCCATTTGTTCTTCAGGCATCAACGGCTCTGGTTCCCCAAGCTCAATCTGCATGGGTTCCAGCTGAGCCGTGCTTTCTTCTACACCTGAGCTTCCCTGGCTGAAATAGTTTGCAGTTCAGAAGTTCTCTTCCCTAGTTTCCCGCCTGGCAGTTCTGGGTTTTGCAAACAAGTGGTATGTCTTGTTCCTATGCCTCTTTGTAGTGGTTTCCAAAACTTCTGCCAGCTTTCTTTCCTCTCAGTATTGCTATCTGAGTTATAAGTCTTTCTAGGACCTGGCTTCTTTGTGAGAAATAAAGTATCACTGTACCTTGGCTCCTTGAAGTCTGTGCCACTGGTATTCCCCCTACCAGGCACCGTCCTTCTGATACCGTCTTCTCTGAAGACTGTTTCTTGGAGTTCTCTGGGCTGGGCTTGTCTTCCCTGGAGCTTAGCACTGCCACGTAAGGAGTCCAAGCTCCTCTGCCTTGCAGTACAGGAGGTTCCTCTATCGGGTCCTTTCTTCCCAGTATCCCTGGGTTCTTTTCCAGATCCTTTCTCAGAGCCTCTCTCTATGCGTAGGCCTTTCTCTAGGCATGGCTCTCTCTCTAGGCATGGCTCTCTCTGCAGCCGTGGTTCTCTCCCTTGCCAAGGCTTTCTCTCTTCTTGCCACCTTCCTGCAGAGCCGTGCTTATAAAGCCCTTTTTACCTTGGGTTTTCTGACCCTCTCCTCAGGTGCACCTGATTAGCTTCTGCTTCATCAGAACCTGGGTGTGTCAGCTCAGCATCTGCAGGCTCGTGCCTGCCCCCTCTAGCTGTCCTGCTAGGTAATTGCACCCTCTGCAAGTCAGTTGCTTTATGAAAAACAGCATTTTTTCCTAAGTTCATAGCTTCACTAGCTTCAGCTCTATCACATATCCCCCCCCCCCTTAAGATATTACGGGCTGGCTTTTTATCGTTTGCACAGCACGTAATCCGTGACATGGCGTCTGCATTGTAGTGCAGCTTTCCTGCTCTTTGCTCGATCTTGTACTCATAGGGTTGTAACGCCATATACCATCGGGTTAGGCGACTGTTGTTATTCTTCATTTGGTTTAGCCATTTTAACGGGGCATGGTCAGTGATGAGAACAAATTTTCGCCCGGTCAGATAAAATTTCAGGGCTTCGACTGCCCATTTAATTGCTAAACATTCTCTCTCGATTGTGGAGTATCTCTGTTCTGCCTGGGATAATTTTCGGCTCAAGAACATGACTGGATGTTCTGCCCCTTCATTCATCTGCGAGAGGACAGCTCCTAAGCCAGTTTCAGAAGCATCAGTTTGAACTATGAATTGTTGGCTGAAGTCCACCCCCCGCAATACAGGTGCTTTACATAGCTTCCCTTTCAATGTTTTGAAAGCCTCCTCGGCATCTAAGGACCACTGTATCCGGTTTGGGGCATTTTTTCTCAACATGTCGGTAAATACCGCACTTTCCTCTGCAAAATGAGGGATAAAACTTCTATAATAGCCTATAAGGCCTAGGAAACTCTTTAGCTGCTTTTTATTTTGTGGCATTGGAAAATCCCTAACACTTTCTACCTTGTTTAACAGGGGTCGGACCATACCCCGTCCTACTAGGTGTCCTAAGTATTTGACTTCGCGCCCCGCAAACATGCATTTTTCTGGGTTTAATGTCAGGCCCGCTCGTCTCATTGCTTGTAGCACTGCATTCACCCAGAGCAAATGCTGGTCCCAGGTAGAGCTGTGGATGACTATGTCGTCCATATATGCTGTGGCATAGTCCTGATGGGGACGTAAAACTAAATCCATTAAGCGCTGGCAGGTCGCCGCTGCCCCATGCAACCCAAAGGGCACTCTTCTGAACTGAAATAGGCCCAGTGGAGTGCTAAAAGCTGTTTTCAGGCGTGCCTCTTTCATTAGGGGTATCTGCCAATACCCTTTGGTCATATCAAGGGTGGTGAGGAATTTTGCCTGCCCCAATCTATCCAGAAGTTCTTCAATGCGTGGCATTGGATACGCATCAAAGGTAGACACCGTATTGACCTGGCAAAAGTCAATACAAAACCTCATTGTACCATCTGGTTTGGGTACCAGGACAATGGGGCTGCACCAGGGACTTCGCGATTCTTCGATAATGCCCCTCCTTAGCATTTCATACACCTGGGCGACCACTTCCTGCCTCTTGGCCTCCAGTAGGCAATAGGGCCTCTGTCTTATTACTTTTACGGGTGGCGTAATTATTTTGTGGGCGACTAAGTCTGTTTCGCCAGGAATAGGAGTCAGTACATCCTTAAACCCTTCTGACACTCTGGCCAACTCTTGCCTCTGTGTCATGGAAAGTTCCTCACTGACCTGCGGTTCAAGCTTGGTTCTGCAGTCATCTAGGAGTGGGCCCAGATCTTCGTCCACCTGTTCCACGCATGTAGCGGCTAACCCTTCTGCATCTATTCGACCGGTGGAGCCGAACCCTCTGGTTCCTCGGCTTGTAGGGGTTAGCATGGGTACTTCCTCCAAACTCGGAAAACTCACTCTCTCGCAGATGAGCTGCATGATGCGGTCTCCTATCTTGACCTCAAAGTCTTCTCCTGCAAAATTAAAGAGCAGGACTTAAGGGCCCCTCTGTAATCCGGGTCTACTACCTCGGCGCCCACATCTATAAAATGTTTCAAGGCTAAGCTGGACCGTGGCGCAATGCAACCGTAGCATCCTTGGGGTAATTCTATCTGGATACCCGTGTCTATTAAGGCTCTTCCCTGTTTGGGAATGACTTGGTTTACCGAACTATACAAATCATATCCGGCGGCCTGTGCCAAAGCTTGTCGGGGACTCTGAGCTCTCCTAGAGGTTTTGCAGAATTTCAATACAAATTTTGGTTTATTCACGGGCTCTTCTTTTATGAGCCTCTCAGACTTTTGAGCTTTCCCTAAGAGGGGACTGGGAACCACCGGTATTTTGGATTGGGTTTTTTTAGAGACAAGGGCCTCGTAGGGAGATAAGCCTCTTTCCAACCCCTTCCTAAATTGGGGCCAGTCTCTGCCTAGCACCAGATCCTGAGGTAATTTTGGGACTACTGCAACTAGCATATCTTTCTCTATCCCTAAAAAAAGTTGTACACAGGATAGAATGAAGACGCACCGTGAATACATTTAATCTTCATTTTACCCTCTGCTCGGCTCGGTGCAGACTCAGCCCGCTCTACAATCATGCGCCAGAGTTTCTGGGATATCATGCTCTGATCTGCACCAGAGTCGAGAAGAGCGATCACAGTTATGCCCTGCACTGTTACCTCCAACAAAAATCCTTCACATAACATTTTTGTATTTTCGCTCATCAGTGCGGTACGTGATTTACAGTCACTCTGTACGTGCCCTATTTTTCCACATAGAAAACATCTCTTAGAGTGATTTTCTGATATAGGCCTAGCATTTCTCAAACCCCTTGGTTTATACCGTGAGAGATTTCCTGATGACTGCACCATTGCCTCAGCTGCTGTCTTTGAAGTTTCACCACTCTTTTGGGTAGCCAATTCTGCCTCAACATATCGTTCTGTTAATATAATTGCTTCCTCGGTGGTGCGGCATTTTTGCAGTATAAGGAAACTCTGCACGTCCTTGGGTACAGCAGACATGAATTGCTCTAACACGATAACATCTATTATAGAGTCAATGGTTCTTCCCTCAGGTCTTAACCATTTTAACGCTAAACTTTTAAGCCTATGTCCCAAAGCTTTAGCTATTTCACCGGGTTTAAGCCGGGTAGCTCGTAGCATGCGATTATACACCAGAGGGGTTAGGCCCAGGCGATCCCTTATGGCCTTGGTCACCTCTGTGTAATCGTTTGCTAGGGCTGTGGGCATAGCTCTATAGGCTGACAACGCTTCGCCTGTGAGAGTGGTTGCCAAGCGTATGGCCCACTGTTCTTTTGGCCAGCCCACTTAATGAGCTATTCTATCAAAAGAATCTAAAAAATCATCTATGTCATCTGTAGCTGACAACTTTCCAAAAGCCAATGTCTCATAAGACCATTGTCCTACCACGCTGCTACTGAGTCCAGCATTCTGTCCTTGAGACGTAGAAGCTGCTTCCTATGATGTCTTCTGCTGGGTTACCCAAGCCTCCATAATTTGAAGTACAGGCTTTTGCTGTTCTTGCATGGCGGTTACTGCCTGCTGCTGTGCTTGATACGCCATCTCCCTTTGCTTAACAAATTGAATGGCCATCCATGAGAGGATCTCCTTCAGGTCCATGATGAACGCCTTCCTAGGGAAAATAGAAAGAGAAAAACCAAGTGTGGCACTGGCAACAAGTCAGTCCCTCTTTTCCCTTTTTTTTTTTTTCAGAACCTCACACCCAAATCCAGCACAGGTTATGCTTATTTACATTTTACCTGCATCAGGTGTTGAGTCACGCTTTTGAGCAAAAGAAGTGTTGCTCCGTCCTGTATCACTACACCAATGCTGACCGTAACACTTCCGTCTTTCACTCCGTGTTTTCCTTTGAACCTTGTTAGTGTTCTTTCTTAGTGGGTAGACTCTTCGGTGGTTCTTAGCAAAAAATCCAAAAACTACCCCATTTTGTCACCACGCCCCCTGCTGGTAGTTTGTTGAAGGGACGAGGTGAACATTTTTAATTATTTGTAGAAGTAGGAAACCTTTTTTTGGACCAGAGGGATCATGGTCCTTGTAGTCCTTCTTCTTAAGAAATGAGTTGTGTACGCCTTGTGTAGGGTCAAACAAAAAAGCTTTTATTCCCCTTTTAGCACAAAGGTTTGCTAAGAAAAGAAAAGTAGAATTTTCCTTATTTTCAGGTTGGTGTCAAAGTAATTACAGAGTAAAGAAACTGTTATGAGGGCTTCACAGTTCCTTGTAAAAATACACAAGGTTTTCAAACATTGTAGTAAGACAAGTAAACAAGCTCTTCTTTAGCTCAACACAGCAAAAGATATTATTAAAGCAGGTTCTGGTAATTACAGCTCTGGGAGAGACTCTAGGCTTTCAGCAATACACATCGAACAGTCCATTTGTTCTTCAGGTATCAACGGCTCTGGTTCCCCAAGCTCAACCTGCATGGGTTCCAGGTTAGCGGTGCTTTCTTCTACACTTGAGCTTTCCCTGGCTGAATTAGCTTGCAGTTCAGAAGTTCTCTTCTCTAGTTTCCAGCCTGGCAGTTCTGGGTTTCTCACAGAAGTGATATGCCTTGTTGCTATGCTTCTTTGTAGCGGTTTCCAAAACTTCTGCCAGCTTCCTTTCCTCTCAGTATTGCTACCTGAGTTATAAGTCTTTCTATGACCTGGTTTCTTTGTGTGAAATAAAATAGCACTATACCTTGGCTCCTTGAAGTCTGTGCTACTGGTATTCCCTTTACCAGGCACCCTCCTCCTGATACCTTTCTCAGAGCTTCTCTCTTGCCAAGGCTCTCTCTCTTCCCAAGGCTCTCTCTGCTTCCTTCCTGCAGAGCCCTGCTTATAAAGCCCTTTTCCACTTGAGCTTTCTGACCCTCTCCTCAGGTGCACTTGATTAGCTTCTGCTTCATCAGTACCTGGGCGTGTCAGCTCAGCATCTGCAGGCTCATGCCTGCCTCCTCTAGCTGTCCTGCTAGGTAATTGCATCCTCTGCAAGTCACTTGCTTTATGAAAAACAGTGTTTTTTCTTAAGTTCATAGCTTCACTAGCTTCAGCTCTATCACATCACACACTCTGGGAGTGATATCCCCATCGGCACTGTGGACTCTGCTGAAGCTTTCCTGAGTGGGGCAAGCAGAGTTCAGGTATTCTGGCGCCACAAGGAGGGGATCCTCTTCAGCAGCTGATTCCTCCTCATCAGAGTCTGGAAATGCTGTGCTCTGCGAGATGCAGACCTTCATGATGAGGGAAGGGGCTGCCCATTCTAACAGCGTAGTGCAGCCCCAGATGACTGTCATGATATCGGCAGTGAAAGGAGGAACAGGGCTCACAGTGCTGATCACGTACGCCGGAAGTGAAGTCCACATAGGTGCTGAACACTGCTGAAAGCTTTCCTGAGCGGGGTAAGGCCAGTGGTGAGCAGAGTTTGGAGCCTCTGGCCACATCACACTGTCTCAGGAGATCCCAGCGCACCAACTTGACCCCGATGAAGCAGAGTCCGGAGCATCTGGGCACACCACGCTGTATCGGGAGATCTCGGCGCCATGAGGAGGGGTGGAGGGAAATTCCTTTCAGTGATTCTAGCGCTGAGAGGGTGTTCCTACATCAGCATGGAAACCATTAGCGGTGCATTTTCCAGATTGCTGGTTGCCGTGGTGCTGTCCATTGGTGCGGCTCCAGCCAATGGCACTGTGGGCCGGGTTGACGTGATGCCAGCCAATGGAGCCGTGGGGGCGGGTTGATGTGGTGCCAGCCAATGGCACTGTGCCTGAGTGGCTTGCGATGCTGTCCAATCCTGCGGAGGGAGCAGCAGCTTGCAGGGCAGCATGGCTGGAGCAAGATGGCTGCCCCCATGGTCCACACATGTGAGGATGGTCCCCGGAGTGTCAGAGGAAGCAGAGGAAGGAGAACGGGAAGGGGGGGGCTGGCCGGGGATGGAGGTCTTCTTAGGCATGTCCTGGGCTGCCGCGAGGGCTTTTACATCCAGAGCGGTGGCGGTGGAGTCCTGGAATGCCACGTCTTAGGAGTCGCATTGACCATTTAGAGCCTGCGGCTGGGGGTGGAGGCCCTTTGGCACATCCTGAGTGGCGGCAGAAGCTGGCGGTCGTGTCCCTCAAAGGTACGTGAGCCACATTTGCCCCCATGTCACTGTGCCACGGCACCCAATAGGGAAAATTCTGCCACTGGCTGGGAGCACATGGCTGGTAGGTCTAGGAGCTAAAAGCTCAACCCCTTAGTCAGAGGAGTGCCGAACACCACTGGAACAGATCTGAAACAAGAAGTTTTGGACAAAGCATTAATGGCAAGTTTAAAACTGATATATACATACGCAGTAAAGATGAGAATTTTTCTTAATTGTTTTAAAGAGGTTAGATTTCGGTTGGAGAGTAGAGAAGTCCGTCTTGCTGGCAAGACTAAAGAATTGAAACTCGCTAGCTAGGGGTGGGCCGGGGGGTAGGGCCAGTTGGCTCATGTTGGCTCATGTCGGATGATGTCACCAAGTGTGGCTGACTCATCCTGCTTGTCCTAGGAGAAAGCATGGTGAGCCTTTATTACTGAAGCTTGTGCTTTGTGGAAAGTGCATCGGAGCGTGATACACTGAGGGAAAAAGAAACCTCTGAACATAGTAAGTGAGAGCAGATAATGACATTCATGAGTCTTCTTGTCTGCTCAATGAGATTGCTGGGGTTGTTCTCACCGCTCTGTGCAGGACAGACCCCCATTTACTCCACGTCTATAATTAGTGTTGTTTACACTACTCTGTGCAGGTTACCCACTTCTACATTTTTTGTTGAAGTGCAAAAGTCATTTACGTTTCCTTTGATTGCTTTCTCATGCCTTTTTGAATTTCTTCAGTGGTATTGCTCTCACACCTGTGCCCCGTTAGGCACCGGTGGTGGGTCCAAAGTGCTCCATGAATAGGATGGTCTTGAGATTTCTCCAGGAAAAAATAGGAAGTCTGTCCTCACATATGGGTGAAGTCGGGGCCAGGGAGCCCGCATGGAACATTCCCCCAGCTTTCAAAGAAAGCCTTTGGGAATGCTACCATGCATGCGTGGTCCCCTTCCCACCCAAGGGTACCATCTTGCTCAGTCTCCTTTTTTCCACAGAGCCCAATGGATGTCTGTCCCATCTTCTCTGGAAAAGCTCATTTAAAATTACTTCTAAGTGTTGATTTTCCCCGGTTTGCATATGTTAGAGGGAATATCATGTATATCACACGTGACTATAAGTATTGTGATAAGGAAGCCGGTAGTGAGCCTATGGAAATAGGAGAAACTAATGATTTTGCTTTTAAGAAAAGTGACATCCCTGCAGTGCACAGGTTTCAGCTTTTGCCTAAAGAAAGCAAGCAGAGAGAAACTGAATCTAGGCTTCCACACCCAAGCTCTGCTGACGTAGTTGCAGGCTTGGAAGATGATTGCAAGCACCTGTCCAGAGAGGGAGAGACACTGCCCGGGAAGCAGGGATATAAACCTTAATATATCCAAAAATTGCTCTAAATTTTGCAAATACTGACGTATATATTCAATAATTTATTTCAAATATTCTATTTCTATTTTTTATTTTTTTATTTTTTATATTTTTCTATAGCAAATTTTTTATATTATTGGATAAGGGTCTCAGAATGAATGGGGGAGGATAGCTACAGGCCACAGTGAGTTTAAAGCCTGAGAAAGTCCTGGCCCCTTCCTTACATCAAGGACCCCAAGCATCCAATTCTATTTTATATATAAAAATGTTAATTAATCTTTTCCGAAGCAGATTGCATTATTTAGAGCTCTGCCAAGCTCATTTTCCTTTCATGACTGCCTATATTAGTTAAAGGCAAAAAAGTCCAACAGTTAATCCTGCGAGGGACCAACGAAACATAAAGATAAGTCCACGGCTCTCTTCTCACGAAGATTCGTTGAAACTTTATCAAGAACTTCTAAATCATTTCATTCTCAGACATGTGAAATAGATTGTAGATTGTAAATTCTGCAGGTCATATGACTTATCTGAAATGAAGATTCAGGCAGGTCCCTCTCTTTCCGACGCGGACTCCCAGCGCTGACGCGTTTCACCGCTCTCGCGGTTTCATCGGGGGATATTTAATTCTCTCGGCGTGTCATAAAGATATATTAAAGCTTTCAAAATCCATTTCTTTAGAAAGAAAGAATAAATATCAGTGAACAAGTGCATCTTAATATTACGTCCAGTCTCTTCGTCGGAATTTTCAGTAGCTGCTTCCTCCAAGACTGGTCACACTAAATGCAATGATTGCACCATTTGTGAAATTACGCTGGAACTCACACAATTTATCTATCATGGGATGACCTATCAAATCCGGGTTCAGACAAACTGTACCTCACCGCATGTAGTTTATGCCATACAATGTCCTTGTCAACTTTTATATATTAAACGAAACCTACTGAGAAATCCAATAAAATAGGGAAAACACCAAAGGACTAAACCACTAAATGTGTTGGAGTATGTCAGCCCAGTGTCAGGGAAGCACCCCGCAGACACCACTGTGACCACTCACTTTATTTTAAGCAATATATTTTTTCTTTAAAAATGTGCAAAAGTGCAAAAATAGAGCAGTAGACTTAGCTTCTTATGTAGAGCAGCTTCTTATGTAGAGCACCGCCAGAGTGCCTTCATCAGCTCGGCAGACCACATGGTCTATCATCTGGTTCCCTCCTATGACGTCAGACGCTGCCGAAGACAAAGCAGACGGGTTTTCTGGGCTGTGTAATGTTGAATCGCCATTTGCCGAGAAGCAGGACCTGAAGCAGGGTTTGAATTGTTATAACCCGAAACGTGGACCATGTTGTCTGCCGAGCTGATGAAGGCACTCTGGCGGTGCTCTACATAAGAAGCTGCTCTACATAAGAAGCTAAGGTCTGCCGAGCTGATGAAGGCACTCTGGCGGTGCTCTACATAAGAAGCTGCTCTACATAAGAAGCTAAGTCTACTGCTCTATTTTTGCACTTCTGCACATTTTTAAAGAAAAAATATATTGCTTAAAATAAAGTGAGTGGTCACAGTGGTGTCTGCGGGGTGCTTCCCTGACACTGGGCTGACATACTCCGACACATTTAGTGGTTTAGTCCTTTGATGTTTTCCCTATTTTATTGGATTTCTCAGTAGGTTTCGTTTAATACTATATCCAATACGGTTCTTGATTTTCACGCTTGACTGCAACTTTTATATATTGGCAAGACCAGTCGGGCATTTAAACTACGAATGGGAGAACATCGGAGTCGTCTTCGATGTCAAAAATTAGAAGCACCCATAGTGTCCCATTGTTTGGTTTGGGCACCAGTTTGATCAGCTTCGCTGTTTTTGCATAGATCAAACCTTAAAAGGGTCTCAAGGTAAAACTCGTGATCATAGTTTATTACAGCAAGAACAACGTTGGATCTATCATTTACAAACAGTACACCCCGGAGGCCTTAATGCCCAAATTGACTGGTCAGTCTGCCTTTAAAGATGGCAAACAGTTAGTTATAATGTTTGTACTTTCACCTGCAGTCTACCTTTTGAAGGCAGTTCTCAGTTCTGACTTTGAAGTATTGAGGACACGTGTCATCAGCTGATTGGTCATGTTTAGTTTAAAATCCATGAGCGGGAATGTCTGCTCACTCAGCTGCGGCGTTTTATTCATTTAGATCATACTGCTATGAGGTGAGGTTGAAAGTCTGTTCTCCAATATATTATATCCTTTTGTGAAGGGATTATTTCTTACAATGTCGATTATTAAGATGCACTTGTTCACTGATATTTATTCTTTCTTTCTAAAGAAATGGATTTTGAAAGCTTTAATATATCTTTATGACATGCCGAGAGAATTAAATATCCCCCGATGAAACCGCGAGAACAGGGAGCCGTGGCAGAGCTCCAGGGAGGAACTCAGGGAAGTGAACCAGGGACTGTTTCCCAGAAGCTGGAGAGAGACTGGTGAACACAGCCAGGGAGAAGTGTCCACAGCTTCAGGTACAATTTATCCTTACCGGGTAGAGCTGTGCTCAAGAGAGACACAGGGATCCTCAGAGAGAGCATACCCTGAGACGTACGTTAAAAGCTCAGAGCCGGGCACTGCATTACCGGAGCTAGAGGAAATGCAGGTTGAGCCTATTGAGCAAGATTTATCGCCTCCAGAAGTACTCATGGACTGCACTCTATGTCAAGCTGGTAGCATTGAGTCCCTTTGCTAAGGAATAGCTGAAAAGATAAAGCCTCCTGAAAAGTAGAGTAATGAAACCTAGCCTTAACTGAAGGTAGGAACTTGCTCTTGTCAAGGGGAGGATACCTGTTGCATGTACATTTGAATGCTTAAAGAAGACAAAGGTAAAAAGAAGATATTTTTACTTTGTTGAATGAAGAAGCTGTGTTTTCTTTATCCATTATCTTGATAAGCAGCTGTATATAATCAATGACTGTGAAGCACATCCAGCCTAAGTTGTAAATAACCTTGAGCGAATGACTAGAGAAGTATCCTGTTACAGTCTGCACGGACTTTGTTTGCGTTTGGGGAATAAATTTTGTCATTTGCCTTTACTTTCGGTTTCATGACTACACTTCCTCTTAGAAGGCCAAAACTACAACCCCCAGCATGCTTCACTGGAGAAAAATAGTTTATTCAACCTTTTACGAGAGAAGTTATTGGCAACTCTATCCCTCTAAGCCTGAGGCAGAGGGTTGGGGCGTGACAGTATGCTTGCTGCAAGTGTACGTGACAGGATGCAGAGGCAGGGTCATTTGCAGACCTTGCAAAAAAGCTCTAGCTTAACTTTACAAAGAATGTATATCACACTGTATGGGGAAATAGATGAGAAACAACAATTGTGGTAAGACAGGCTAGTTACCCTTTTTTTGGGAGCTCTACAAATGTAACATTCCAGCTCTGCTAATGTATTTTTCCATGACGTATATTGTACATCTTTTATGCTATATACGAGGTTTGACAAAAAAGAAACAAGACTGTCCCATAAATGTTTTATTGCAAAATCTACATGAAAATTTGCAACAGAGTGGACTCCCCTGAGGGAGTGGAGAACTTGAGGAAAGATCTACAAAAGCTGGAAGAATGGTTTAATGCTTGGCAGTTAAGATTTAATGTAGTGTCATGCACTTGGGAAGCAGAAATTCAAGGAAAAAATATACACTTGAGAAGCAGAAATCCAAGGGAAAAATATGCCATAGAAGGTGAGAGGTTGGTGTGCATGGACCAGGAGAAGGACCTTGGTGTGATTATTTGTGAGGATCTAAAAGGCAGCAAAACAGTGTGACAAGGTGGTGGCAAAAGCCAGGAGGATCTTGGCTTGCATACAGAGAGGAATTACCAGCAGAAAGGAAGAGGTACTAATGCCACTTGTCATGAGGTAGACAGCACTGAGCCTGGGATAATAAAGGGAAATGAAAAAGAAGAGCTTACCTCACAGCCACATGTGTAGTTGATACATTCAGGTTGCAGGGAAGCAAGGAATGGAGAAACAAACTTTCCTCATGGCATTAGTGACGCAGTAGAAATTCAGAGTCCTAATCATGCTCACCTGAGGAAGGAGTCACGTACTACGTGCAGCAAGCAGGGAAATAAAACCAGGTGGGAAATCCCACAGAGAGGAGATCGAGGAGATCGAGGCCAGCAAGGAGAGCAGGAGAGCCAGCAGAGAGAGAGAGAGAGATCCAGCCGAGGAGTCAGACCCAGAAGGGAATTGAGAATCAGGAGCAAACACAGAGAGACACGCTGTCCTGGAGAAAGAGGGCTGAGTGGAAGCAGGCTGTTGAACCAGAGTGCTGGGAAAAGCATTGCAAGAGACTTCCAAGCCAGAGGGCTCCTCATACCAGGGAAGGCAACCAAGCAGGTAGAGAGTAAACGTCATACCCAGGAAAGCTCACTGAAGCCAGGAAGTGATTTCAGCTCAGCTAAGCCTAGTGTTTGGAACTTCCGGAGAAGGGCAGTTTGCACCCCAGAGAAGAAGCCTTGGCTAACAGAGGAAGGGCTGGAAACTATCTTCACACGGAAGAAAGATAAGTACCCTGTTTTCTACAGAGGGAAAGAAGTGGGTCCTTTTGTAAAGAGCCAAGCTTACAGTGTGTTAGAAAACCCCTATTGGAATAGGTGTTGGGAAGAAACCCCAAGCACAGCTCCTTATCTCTCTGGCTGTACAGAACAGTCTCCTCCCATAGAAACTGAGGTCTCCCAAGGGCAAGGTTCTGAAACCAGTAATACAGAAACATGGTGCCCGTATACAGGACCAGCTCCTGATGTTATGCAGTGGGAAAGTTCAAACCCAGAGGTCATTCCAGAACCCATGGATTGTGCTCTCTGTATTTCTGATGAGATAGAATCTCTTTGTTAAGAAGCAAGAAGAAGTATTATTATCAGTTGAAAAGCTTTTATTTATCTGTGAAGCAACAGTTTACTTTTGTTACCATCATTTGATGTATCCAGAAGGCAATCCTCAAGGGAAGGGGAATAAAGCCTAGCCTTAATCATACTTGGACACGACTACAGAGTATTCCTTTATCAACCAAGGCTATACCCCATATCTAGGCGGGCGCTTAAGGCGGGTATAGTTTCACAAATGGCGTAGTTCTTTGGATTCCTGGAAAGAAGGATACCGTGGGAGCACAGTGGAGTCACCAGCACCGGAGAACAGGACCAGGACTGCAGTGGACCACGCCCCAGAGGACTCCAGGATCTGGAAAGGCAAAGGAACTTTCTAAAAGCCAGAATCACCACCTCACTCAGGTAAAGGTATCTGGGTACAGCCAGGATGGGATTCTGTAAGGAGAACAAGGGGGACTGAAAAACCCCAGCTTAACTGCGTTTAGAAAAAAAGGTGCTGCACTTGGCGTGTTTTTTTTTTTTCTTCTTTACTGTTGCAGGCTGCCATCATGGAGACTCCGCAAGACACGCTGCGTTGGATTGGGCTCCAATTCGAAAAGCAACAGGAGCTAGCCCAGCAGTGTCAGGAGCAAGCGTTAGCTGCCATGCAAGAGCAGCAGAAGCCGCTAATGGACTTGGTGCAGGCTTTGCTGAAGGAGCGGATGACAGACAAGATCCCGGAAGGACACTATTGTGGGGTAGGCCCACAAACTTGTGGGGTCTTATCTTTTGGACAATGGTCAGGCAAAGATAATATTGATGACTTTCTCAAGGCCTTTGAGTGGGTAGCTCGAGGTGCAGGTTGGCCCGAGAAGCAGTGGGCGGTCCGGTTAGCCACCACCCTGAAAGGAGAAGCCTTGGCGGCTTATAAAGCTATGCCCGCCGCCCAGGCAACCAAGTATAAAGAAGTAAAGGCAGCCATACGAGACAGGCTAGGCCTGTCGCCTATGGTGTATCGCCGGATGTTAAGGGTGACGAAAATCCAGCCAGGTGAAACTCCTAAGGCACTAGGCCAACAGATACGTAGCCTGGTGTGGAAGTGGCTTACGCCAGAAGAAAGAACAATTGAGAGTATTCTTGATATGCTCGTGTTGGAGCAATTTTCTGAGGCTGTGCCAGCTGAGGTCAGGGCATTCCTCACTCTCCAGAATTGCCAGACTTCAGACGAGGCTGCTCACTTAACCGAAAGGTTCATGGAGGCTCGGATAGCCCATAAACCGCATGGAGGAGCTAGCGACTCGTATGGGGCGGCAAATTTCAGCAGAGTAATGAAAGACCCTATGTCAGGTATACCGGGTACAAAGAAATGTATGGATAAAGGTATGGGGAATGACTCTCGCATGAAATGTTTTAAATGTGGGAGGATGGGTCACAAGAGGGATGAATGCATGTCACGCACAGCACTGAGGAGTGAAAAGGAAAAATATAGGCAGGAAGGCTTTCGCCTTGAGGTAGAGGTACAGGGCGTGCTGGCTGAGGCCCTACTTGATTCAGGGGTGGACCAGACTATGGTGTCGGAAATGTTCTGGCGTCGCTTACAGGCCAGCGACTAATCCACCCTGAATCAACCGGAAGGCATGGCCAAAATAAAATGTATACATGGAGCGGCCACCACTTACCCTCTTTACAGTCTAACCATAAAAGGGTTGGGAACCCGGGAAAAGGTTCTAGTCGCCTTAGTTCCACGTCTTCCCTTTGACATAGTGTTAGGCAGAGATTGGCCACTATTTGATGAAGGGCTAGGTGAAGGCCTACACTGTGAGGAAGAGAGGATACCTAGCGAGCCCTACGACCAACAGGTGAGGGGCCAGGTTGAACCCTCGGAGGAAAATAAACTGACCGGGTGGGATCCCCAAAAGCAACTGAAGGACAAGGGGGATGGGGAAGCCTTGGTGACCTTAATTCCTGAGCCCTTATTTGCTAAACCCAAAAGGAAGGAGCCTAGTAAGGAAGTACCAGAGAACATTGGAATAGCCAAAAAAGAGGGGTTTGTTTTAAAATACTGTAAAGCTGTCCCAAACGCCCAGAGCCCACAAAGAGCCAGTGCCACTGCTGCGGGATATGACCTTTTCAGTGCGATAGATGAGGTAGTACCCAAAAAAGGAAAAGCCTTAGTAAGCACCGGGTTACAGATCCAGTTGCCAGCCGGCTGCTATGGTCGGATAGCACCCCGGTCTGGGCTCGCGGCCAAACATTTTATTGATGTTGGGGCTGGGGTTATTGACCCCGATTACAGGGGGGTCATTCAAATCTTACTCTTTAATTTTGGCGAGCAAGATTTTAGGGTTAAGATAGGGGACAGAGTGGCCCAACTCATATGTGAGCGGGTTGGGTTCCCCGAGTTAAAGGAGATGCCCTATTTGACTACCACCAGCCGCGGAGGAGGCGGTTTTGGTTCCACAGGGCAAAAAGAGGTTAAAGGCATGACCGCCCTAGCGGAAGAGAAGATAGAGGAGGATTTAGGACCCCAGGTCAGGGATTGTAAGGAAAACCCAGCTCCAAAAATGGGGGAGGAATTATCACAGCAGCAGCGAAACCAGTTAACACAATTGCTAGCAGATTTTAGAGACGTCCTCACTCCATTGCCAGGAGAAACAGGGTTGGTAGGCCATGAGATTCATACTCCTCCCGGGGAAATAGTGCGGCAAAGGCCTTATCGCCTACCGGAGGCCCGTAAGAGGGAGGTAATAGAGCAAGTGCGGGATATGCTAAAAATGGGAGTCATTGAGGAATCTAAAAGTCCGTGGTGCAGCCCGGTGGTTTTGGTACCAAAACCGGATGGAAGCCTACGCTTCTGTATTGATTTTCGTCGGGTCAATGCCATCTCCCTTTTTGACGCCTACCCCATGCCGAGGATTGAGGAGTTGCTGGACCGGCTGGGGCAGGCACGGTATCTGACCACTCTTGACCTTACAAAAGGATATTGGCAGATTCCACTCACCCATGCCTCTAGACCCAAAACAGCCTTCAGTACTCCTATCAGCCTATTCCAATTCAGGCGAATGCCGTTCGGTTTACATGGGGCAGCGGCAACGTGTCAACGCTTAGTTGACCAAGTTTTACGTCCCCATCAACAATATGCGGTGGCGTATATGGACGACATCGTTATACACAGTGAAAATTGGGCACAGCATCTGCCTAGGATAGAGGCCGTATTAAAAGCCCTACGTCAGGCCGGTCTAACCCTTAATCCGGCGAAGTGTTTATTCACTGGGGCAGAAGTGAAATATTTAGGGCACATGGTCGGGAAAGGTATGGGTGCGACCATTAATCAGCAAGGTGGAGAGTGTGCAAAAGTTCCCACAGACGATAACTAAGAAGCACCTTCGGAGTTTCCTCGGTCTAATCGGTTATTACCGCAGGTTCATACCTCGGTTTGCGGACGAAAGCGCGGTTTTAATTAATATGTTGAGGAAAAATGCCCCAAATAACCTAGTATGGACACCGGAGGCAGAGAGAGCATTCCTCCTATTAAAAGGGAAGTTATGTCAAGCCCCGATTCTGCATGGGGTAGACTTCCATAGGCCTTTTATCCTCCAATAGAATGCGTCGGAATCTGGTCTAGGGGCGGTCCTATCGCAAGAATTTGAGGGAGCGGAACACCCCATCCTGTTTTTGAGCAGAAAACTGTCGAGGGCAGAAATTAACTACTCAACCGTGGAAAAAGAATGCCTGGCGATTAAGTGGGCGGTAGAAGCCCTTAGGTTTTATCTCACGGGTCGCCACTTTATACTGGTAACTGATCATGCACCTCTGAAGTGGCTTGGTGCCATGCAGAATCATAATCCGTGGCTCACCCGCTGGCACTTAGCTTTGCAGGCGTTCAATTTTACTGTAAAACACAGGGCAGGCAAGCTCCACCTCAATGCAGACGCATTATCACGTATTCCGTGCTGTAAGGACATATGTCCCTCAGCCCGAAATAGCTTAAGGGGGGGGATATGTCATGAGGTAGACAGCACTGAGCCTGGGATAATAAAGGGAAATGAAAAAGAAGAGCTTACCTCACAGCCACATGTGCAGTTGATACATTCAGGTTGCAGGGAAGCAAGGAATGGAGAAACAAACTTTCCTCATGGCATTAGTGACGCAGTAGAAATTCAGAGTCCTAATCATGCTCACCTGAGGAAGGAGTCACGTACTACGTGCAGCAAGCAGGGAAATAAAACCAGGTGGGAAATCCCAAAGAGAGGAGATCGGGGAGATCGAGGAGATCAAGGCCAGCATGGAGAGCAGGAGAGCCAGTAGAGAGAGAGAGAGATCCAGCCGAGGAGTCAGACCCAGAAGGGAATTGAGACTCAGGAGCAAACACAGAGAGACACGCTGTCCTGGAGAAAGAGGGCTGAGTGGAAGCAGGCTGTTGAACCAGAGAGTGCTGGGAAAAGCATTGCAAGAGACTTCCAAGCCAGAGGGGTCCTCGTACCAGGGAAGGCAACCAAGCAGGTAGAGAGCAAACGTCATCCCCAGGAAAGCTCACTGAAGCCAGGAAGTGATTTCAGCTCAGCTAAGCCTAGTGTTTGGAACTCCCGGAGAAGGGCAGTTTGCACCCCAGAGAAGAAGCCTTGGCTAACAGAGGAAGGGCTGGAAACTATCTTCACACGGAAGAAAGATAAGTACCCTGTTTTCTACAGAGGGAAAGAAGTGGGTCCTTTTGTAAAGAGCCAAGCTTACAGTGTGTTAGAAAACCCCTATTGGAATAGGTGTTGGGAAGAAACCCCAAGCACAGCTCCTTATCTCTCTGGCTGTATAGAACAGTCTCCTCCCATAGAAACTGAGGTCTCCCAAGGGCCAGGTTCTGAAACCAGTAATACAGAAACATGGTGCCCGTATACAGGACCAGGTCTTGATGTTATGCAGTGGGAAAGTTCAAACCCAGAGGTCATTCCAGAACCCATGGATTGTGCTCTCTGTATTTCTGACGAGATAGAATCTCTTTGTTAAGAAGCAAGAAGAAGAATTATTATCAGTTGAAAAGCTTTTATTTATCTGTGAAGCAACAGTTTACTTTTGTTACCATCATTTGATGTATCCAGAAGGCAATCCTCAAGGGGAATAAAGCCTAGCCTTAATCATACTTGGACACGACTACAGAGTATTCCTTTATCAACCAAGGCTATACCCCATATCTAGGCGGGCGCCTAAGGCGGGTATAGTCTCACACACTATATAAGTCACTGGTGCAGCCTTACTTGGAATACTGTGTTCAGTTTTGGAGACCATATTTCAAAAAGGATGTAAAAAGACTGGAAACTATTCAGAGGAAGGTGACCAAAAGGGAGCCTGTGTCAGAAGACTTATGAGAAGAGACTTGAAGACCTAAATATGTACACTCTGGAGGAGAGGAAGGACAAGGGAGATATAATTCAGGCCTTTAAATACTTAAAGAGTATTAATGAACAAACAAACCTCTTTCAAAGACGGGGAAACTATAAAACTAGAGGGTATAACATGAAGCTGCAAGGGGGTAAATTGAAAGGCAATGCTAGGAAATACTTTTTCACTGAAAGGATGGCTGATGTTTGGAATGCCCTCCTGATGGAAGTGGTGGGGGTGAATACTGTAACAGAATTCAAAATGGCATGGGACAGACACAGAGGATCCCTTTTTCTCTAAATACAGAGAAATTACGAATTGTCCCCTGCAAAGTAATGCCCCCCAGAGTTAATGCACTTCTGCATTCACTTCGGCTACGTACGGAAGCACTCGGTAAAGTCCTTCTCCTTGAGGTCCCTCAGCTCCCTCATCACAGTGGCCTTGATCTCTTCTACAGAGGCAAAATTAGTTCCTTTGAGCAGTCTTCAGCC
Source organism: Ichthyophis bannanicus (assembly GCA_033557465.1). NCBI lineage: Eukaryota > Metazoa > Chordata > Amphibia > Gymnophiona > Ichthyophiidae > Ichthyophis > Ichthyophis bannanicus. Next base: position 25,216,538 of record CM066031.1, on the reverse strand, counting down.
TTCAGAACACTTAAACGGTCTCTCTCCCGTGTGGGTTCTATGATGCTGCATTAGTTGTGCTTTCGTGAGGAAACATTTCCCACATTCAGTACAATTAAACGGTCTCTCCCCAGTGTGGGTTCTATGATGCACCACAAGTTGTGAGTTTCTGAGGAAAGATTTCTCACATTCAGTGCAGTGAAATCTTTTCTCAGCCCTGTGGATTTTTCTGGTGCATTGTTTCAGATTTCTTAAGAGCGAAATTTCTTCCACATTCAGGGCTTTTAAAAGATGTAGAAGGCCTCTCTGTTGGGGTAGTTCCCTCTGCTGTGGGATTCCAGGTGGCTTCTTATGCAATCGTTATGATTGAAACCGCTCTCACACTCAGTACATGGAAAATGTCTCTCTTGCGTGTGAGAGTTTAGGTGGAGTGCTGGGTGCACCTCGTGTGTGAAAGAGTTTCCTCATTCATCTCTCTTCTCCTCTTTCTTCTTTTCCTTTGTGACCCCGTCACCTGCTGGACATATAAAGAAGGCACTAATCACATATTGGGACCACAGAGGTATTTCTGGGTCTCCTGCTCCCAAAATCGCTGCTCTGGGATTATCCCACATCTCTGACCAATCAGCTGTGATTAATGTGACAGAGGGAGAAAGTTAATTTCTTACTTGATTTCATTTCATGATCTCTTGATGTCCCTCCTTTCATACAAAACAGCAAAGCAATTTGCATTAAAATTAAATAATTACAAATTACTGACCAGTATTCAAGGCACCTTTTATATGTAAACAAAGAAATATGACGGCAGATAAAGACCATACAGCCTCTCCCTTCTACCCTTCCATACCATCTTTGACTCTACTCTCTCTTTCTCTGCAGCATCCAAAAGATAGGTAAAACCTGTCACTTCTTTCTCTATAACAACATCAGAAACATTTATCCCTTCCTTTCTACACACACTACTGAGACCCTCATCTACTACTACTGAACATTTGTATAGTGCTACAAGACACACGCAGCACTGCACAGACGCAGGTAAAAGTCAGTCCCTGCTCATCAGAGCTTACAATCTAGACAAGACAGACAACACAGTAGTTGAAGACACGGGATACAGCTGGGGGGAATGGTAAGGAAACACAAAGATCGGGCAACTCAACCTGAGTTTTGAGCCTCAATTTGAGAAGGGCCAGTGAAGGCATCTTATGTACACACTCAGGTAGTTTATTCCAGGCATAAGGAGTAGCAAGGCGAAAGGAGCAAAGTCTGGAGTTAGCAATTGAAGAGAAGGGCACAGATAGAAGAGGTTTGCAAGAAGAGCTGAGTTCCCGAGGACAGGTGTAGGGAAAGAAAAATAGAGGAAAGGTAGAGAGGAGCTGCAGAGTGAATGCACTTGTATTGGGGCAACCAGTGGCTTTCCTGGGTCCCCTTTAAGTATGGTTTATGGACCTTTCCTCCTGGAACTTCTCCAAACCTTTTTTAAACCCAGCTACACTAACAACTTTTATAACAGCCTCTAGTAGACAAATTCCAGAGTTTGGTTATGTGTTGAGTGAAAAAAATATTTTCTCTTATTAGTTTTATATAGGTTACACTGTAGCTTCATTGCATGTCCCCTAGTCTTTCTATATTCTGATGATGTAAACAATTGATCTACGTTTACCCGTTCCACTACCTTCATTAATTTATAGACCTCTATCATATCTTCCCTCAGCCATCTTTCTTCCGGGTTTAAGAGCCCCAACATTTTTTGCCTCTCTTCATAGGGGTATCTTTCCATCCTCTTTACCATTTTGGTGGCTCTTCTCTGTACCTTTTCTAATAACACTATATTCTTCTTAAGATACGGTGAACAGAACTGCACACAATATTCAAGGTGTGATCGCACCATGGAACGATACAGAGGCATTATAATATCTTTGTTTTATTTTCCATCCCTTTCCTTATGATACCTAACATTCTATTTGCTCTCTTGGCCACCGCTGCACACTGGGCAGAGGGTTTTAACATGTTATCTATGATGACACCTAAATCTTTTTCCTGGGAGGTGGTTCCTAGTGTGGAACCTTGCATCGTGTAACCATAGTTTAGGTTGTTCTTTCCTAGGTGCATACGTTTTCACTTGTCATCATTAGATTTCATCTGCCATTTGAGCATTCAGTCTTTGTATTTATCAAGGTCCTCTTGCTATTGTTCACAATCCTCCTGAGTTTTTACAACTTTGAATAATTTTGTTTCATCTGCAAATTTGATTATCTCACTCATTATTTCCTTTTGTAGGTCGTTTACGAACATGTTAATAAGCAGCAGACCCAGCACAGATCCCTGGGGTACCCCACTATTCACCTTTCTCCATTGGGAAAATTGGCCATTTAGCCCTACCTTCTGCTTTCTATCTTTTAACCCGTTCCTGATCCACAATAGTATACTGCCTCCTATCCAATGACTTTTTAATTTCACCAAAAGTCTTTCATGAGGGACCTTGACAAAGGCTTTCTGAAAATCCAGATACACTACATTGACCAACCCACCTTTGTCTACCTGTTTACTCACAGTTTCATAAAACCATAACAAATTAGTAAGACATGACGTTCCTTGGCTAAAGCCATATTGACTGTCTCCCATTACACCCTGACTATCTACATGTTTGGTAATTTTTTTCTTTTTATAATGGTGGAGGAGTAGCCTAGTGGTTAGAGCAGCTGCCTTCTACCCAGAAAATCAACAGTTCAATTTCCACTAACACTCATTGTGACCTTGGGCAAGTTGCTTTATCCTACGTTGCCTTGGAAGAAAAGGCTGGCAATGCACTTCCAATGATACATTGCCAAGAAAACCCAGAGGTAGCTGGGTGGCTATGATTCATCACTGATGTGATGGCACAAAAAAATGGTTTATACCATTTTTCCTGGTACTGATGTCAGGCTCACCAGTCTGTACTTTACCGGATCACCCATGAAAGCCTTTTTAAAAATTGGTGTTACATTGGCCATCCTCCAATCTTCAGTTATTTCATATGATTGTAATGATAGTTCACAGATTACTAATAGTATGTCTGCAATCTCATATTTCAATTCTTTCAACACCCTTGGATGTATACCATCTGGTCCAGTTGATTAGCCACTCTTCAGTTTATCAATAGTTGTAATACAAGTTCCTGGTTTATCAATATTTCTTTCAATTCTTCTGCTGTATCAGCCTTAAATACCATTTCAGTCATGGGTAACTTCCCTACATCTCCTCAGTAGATACCGAAGCAAAACATTAATTCTGTCTCTATTTCATTCAGAATATCACTGAATATCCGGGGTCGCCGTACTGCCTCACGGAATTGCATGCTTTCCAGTTAGCTCCTGCAGCTAAAAGATAGGGACTGTCACCACTTCTGTTCCTTTCCAGAACTCCCACGACACTCCCTGATGCTAAGAGGTTAGCATCAGAGCATGCAAGGGAGAAGACGGGAATTTCAGCAGCACTAACTGTGTAAATGCCTTTTGAATATCAGCCCTATGTTTTTAGTGCTTTCTCTGTTGGTTTTGGTTGTGTTTAGTAGAGTTTGTAGATGGGAGGATTGGTTGTTGATGATTTTGAAAGTTAAGAATGGTATTTAGTATCTGATGTGGCTTTGCAGGGGAAGCTAGTGGAGTTGTTACAGGATAGGGATTATGCTGTCATATTTTGGGGCTCCTTGAATGATGCATGCAGCTCTATGTAATGCAATATGTAGTGGGAGCAGTGTGGTGAGATGATGGCCTGGAATGCCATACAGAAGTCCAGAGGTTCCAGTAGGGGGTGCAGGTGTTGCAGGGTTCAGATTTTGTGGTAGGTTGTCCTCATTGTGTTTATGTGTGGTTTCAGTATTAGTTGTTAGTTCAGGGTGTTACTTAGACACTAAACTTCTGTCCGGACTTTCACATCAATCTCATTTATTGTCAGGGAAGGGGGTGGGTGGAATGTGTCATCCTTGGTGATGCAGAGTATTTTGGTGGTTTTTGTGGTTAACTGTCAATGAGTTTCTTGCCAGCGATTGAGTGATGTCTGTGAAGCAGCTTGATATCCCTTCGTGTATGGCTTTGTTGCCTCAGAAAAATCCAAGTTATAAATGTCCATATTTAGTGTACATTACCAAGTTTAAATTACAACGTAAACTGCTTTGACTGAAATGAAAAGTGGCATAAAAATGGTGAAATAAAAAAATCAATCATTATATCATATGCATAGATGTGAAAGTATGTGTTATGGGCATGGATAATTGGGCATAGTGGCTAAAGAGAAGTGCCTTGAGGGATGCCTTGGGTTTGAGGGAAGAAGGATGAGGTGTTGATGCCCATTTTCAGTTGCTGTTGTCCCTGAAATATGTAGGAGTGCAACAATTTTAGTACTTCATTTTGTATTCTTTTATGGAGGATGCTGTGATAGACAGCGTCAAAGGCAGCTGATATGTCAAAGAATATAAAGATTTATCCTTGGTGTGGTTTCCTGCCGCTCCTGCCCCTCCAACAGAACATTGAATCGGAGGGGGCAGGAGTGGCAAGCCATGAGCATGCTGGCACGGGCACTTCAAAGCCCGCTCTGGCCATCATGCTTCATGCTGCAGAGGGGTGAATTGGGCCACATGAAGACTGGAACCAAGGTTGGAGGACTCAGGCAAGCTCCCTGTGAGTGGGAATGGTCAGACTGAGAGTTCCCCTCAGGAGGACATGTCTGGTGGCAAAAGCACAGGAGACTTGGCCATTTTATGGTTATGTTTATTCACTTGATATACTGCTTGTTCAATAAAATCATAGCGGTTTCTAACAATAGAAAAAATACAGAAGGTGCCAATGGCCAGAAATGGAAAAGAAGTTACAATATGCGATAGGATAGCAAGCAGTACATTCACACCACAAGACAGAAGAGAGAGTGAAGTGAGAGAGGAAGTTGGTAGAGTAGTGTCACACTAAGGGGGAGGGGAGATCAAAAGTGGAGGAGAAGAGGCGAGTTTTCCTTAAGGTGGAGAGGTGTTGTTCAAGCCTGAGGGTGGTGGGTAAGGAGTTCCCAAGGGCAGGACCAATGAAGAAAAAAGCAGAGGAGCGGGTGGACTGTGAGTGAGCATGAGAGGGAGAAGGGAGGTGAAGGCAATTGATGTGCAGGGACTGGAGTGACCGACTGGGAGTGTGAAATTGAATAAGGTCTGCCAGGTACTGAGGTGAGTGAGTGTGGAGGACTTGGTGCACCAGCGAGAGGAGTTTGTAACGAGTACGGAAAGCAATGGGGAGCCAGTGGAAATGAATGAGAAGAGGGGTGACATGACCCCGACGTGAGGAGTGTGAGATAAGACGAGCTGCTGTATTCTGCATATGCTGTAGACAGTGTAGTTGTGAATTAGGAAGGCCAATCAAAACAGAATTACAAAAATCCACACATGACATAACCAGTGAGAGAAGGAGATTAGTAAGAGCCTGTGGGGTGAGAAAAGGTCGGATGGCATGAACTTGGCGTAGGAAGAAAAAAGAAGTCTTAGGGGCATGTTTACTAAACATTCCTAACGTGCGGGGCCGTGCTAGTGTGCCTGTGCCATATAAGGAGTGGGCGGTTCAGGCAGAAAATAGAAAAAAAACGGTAGTAAGCAACCGGACGTGTGTGCGTCGCGCTAATGTGCGGGGGTCGACATTAGCGCGTGGAAAGGCAAAGTGGCGCGCTGCTGAGTATACAAAACAACAGAGCCGTGGTACAACGGTGAAGACAGTGACCAATGGTGCAGGGGCCATGGGTTCAATCCCCCAGTGTGTGCAACGACAAAGGTCAGCTGAGGCAGTAACTGTAATGATTAACATTGTTTTAGGAGGCAAATTAATTTGGAACGGCATAAGGCGGCGCACAGTTATTTTTGGGCGGCAGAAGGCGGCGCACAGTTATTTTTGGGCAGCAGAAGGCGGCGCACTGGTCCCCTTGGGCGGCAGAAGGCGGCGCGCTGATAGGCACAAGGCGGCGCGCTGATGCACGAGCACAGGAACAGAGCCACAGCACAATGGTTAAAACACTGACCAATGGTGCAGGGATCAGGGGTTCAACTCCTCACAATGCCCAGTGAAAAATGCCTGCTGAGGCAGTATGTATTATGTTGTGGAGTGCTGTAGGAGGCTGTATAATTTTATTTTGTTATCACTACTAGCAAACGCACTCTCCCAGCATGTTAACATACGGCGGCCCATAAGGCACATGTTACAGTGCACTGTTCACCAAGGCACCCTTGAATGACCCCTATAGGGCAGCATGTATGTTGCGACACAGGATAATGTATAGTGCACCCTATAGGGATGGCAACCATAAGGTGGCCTACAGGGCGCCCTATGAAGCACCCTCAGAGGCACCTAATGGGTATAGTAAGCTGAGGGTGGTCTTGCCGGCATAGACATATGTACAGTAAATAAAAATAAAGCTGTGGACAGCCCTACCAAAGGGCCCCACTGTGGGTTTGAACCCATGACCTCTGGCTGCACAGGCAGTGATGTAACCATTGCGCTACAGCTCCATAGCTGTAAGCAGGTCCCTGGCTGGCTGCAGATAGCCTACACGTCACCTCACAGACAGTCTGCTGGTGTCAACAGGATAGGGTTAGGCCACCCGTACCCATGATGCACTGCACATGCAAATTAGCTGTCCGCAGATGGACACAAGATGGGGAATGCACCCCCACAGCACCTCGGCCCTGTTGGGGGAAGTGACCGGGTGCACCCACACAGCACCTTGGCCTAGTAGGGGGCACTGACCGGGTGTTTTACTGGCACAGAGTAGCCACACACCGTTACATCGTGCGGGTACTGTGCTCACCCTGAGTGTGCAATGAGGTGGCCAGGACCAGGTCAACAACACCTGCCATGGCTGATGGAGGCCAAGCGGGCGTTCCAAAGCAGTGTTAATGTGTAAGATAACTAGTTTCTGCACAAACACCATGGATATCCCTGTCTGCCGCCATCAGGCACACCCCCCCCCGTGGCAAACATGGTCCCCATCAAGGGATCCACACTCTACCTCCCTGCAAAGGTGGCAGTAGAGAGCAACATCAACCCCAGTCCTGCTGAGGAACACCACCACCCTCCCCCTCCCCCTCCCCCAGGCAGGCAGCTCCATACACAGCCATAACACAATAGCAGACATAAGCCCAGGGTATGGTAAGCTGCACTCCACCACCAGATATTCCCCTGCAGCAAGCCAACAGCCACTGCACTCTGCAAGCCATTATAGCAAGACATTTACCAACTACAAACAGTCTGCTGGTTAGTCCATAGTGCATGTTCCCAATGGAGATGCATGCACCCAGAACTGGGCTGTCTGCATACACAGCAAGCAGATAGATCAGTGACTGGGCCCAAAAGAGAAACCCATATCTATCACATGAGAGAACTACTATACAGCACTATGGGGGGGCCTAGCCATGCTGTGGTCACTGCACAGTCAGGGTGAGCGTGATCCCCCAGAAGGACATGCTTTGGCCACCCTGTCTGTGTAGGTGGTGGCCGGACACTACAATATCCCAGCCAATGTCCCTGCCAGGGCCCTATGCCCAGTGCAGATGCATCCTGGCCACGCCACCCTGCCCTGGCTATACCCATGGTACCTTGCACCTCATTATGCACATTGACTGGCCAATACTGGCAACAGTGCTGGCAGTGCGGGCTGTTGAAGGGGCTTGCAGCCAACACCCACTGTATAGACAGACACACACTTCCACACCTCTGCCATCATGGTGCTACGATTGAGGGGGTAAGTAGCCTTGCCCACCAAACCGGTCCTGAGCACGGCAAGGCATGGATATGGTACGCATTACAGCTGGTGGTCACTCCCCAGGGTGGTAAGCACCGTCAGAGGCCAGGCCTGGAGCATGCCCCGCAAACACCTAACAGATTGTTTGGATGGGGTCAACTAGCAGTATGTACGTAACGTATGGATAACTGCCTGCCTGTGCTCCTAGCAAACGTCTCCGAGCTGTGTACCGTATACCTCAGGTGTAGGGTGACATTGGTAAGTTATGCAAGTGCTCGTTTTGGGTGCTGCATGCACGGTCCAATGTTCTGCCTTTCCAGGAGACATTGGCCAATGGGGCCTGTGGGTGTGGGTGTGTCTGCCCTTGATGGCTGCTGCTTTACGGCACAGATTCCCAACTCCAGTCCAGGTTTGCATCACACTGTTCGGGTTTTCCTGCTATCCCTCATGAATATGCATGGGCTACATCTACATGCCATGGGGGTGGTGCATAGATATACAGCACAGGCATTTGTATGAGTGTCAGCATGGAACCTGACTGGTGTGTGGCCCACCAGGACTGCATTTGGGTGATTCTGCTCTAGGTACTGCCCCTGTTCATGGTGTCTGTGCTCAGTGGGGTAAAAGATAGATGTCTTACCATTGCATATGTCCCCGCCATGAAAGGTGTGTCCTTACTATCACTGTTTAGTTGTGGGAAAAATATGTGGGCAGGATTGGCAGTAGCCCCAGCTGTAGAACAACTATATTATATAGGGTATCCCTCTAATGAAATTAATCAAAGCCGGTGTAGCAGAATCCACAAGGTGCAATTAGAAACCTCTTATTAATATGCCAATTATTATTTAACCACTGTTCTCAGCCTATAGCGTGCACTGCTCAGGATACATATCGCAAGAGCTATGTGCTACAATAACATCAATGACCAGGTATAATTTTTAGAGTATGGCTTAGAAAGTGTCATGTACCAAATTTTGGGATTCTCAAAGAAAACCAGACTTATCTTAAATATTGATCCAGTTTCAGTTTTTGCCAATATTGCAGTTGCCCCAACGCCACCACTTCGGTATCCGATGCACGTTTCGTTGCTTCTTCAGGGGGCTTGCAAACAAAAATTGGCTCTGAACTGGGATATCTCTGATTCAGGCTTGTGCGGGTAACAGTATACTTGATACGGCTGCCTAGCCCTCTCAAAAGACGCCGCGCATGTTATTGTAGCACATAGCTCTTGCGATATGTATCCTGAGCAGTGCACGCTATAGGCTGAGACCAGTGGTTAAATAATAATTGGCATATTAATAAGAGGTTTCTAATTGCACCTTGTGGATTCTGCTACACCGGCTTTGATTAATTTCATTAGAGGGATACCCTATATAATATAGTTGTTCTATAACTACCCTCTGTAAACAGACCAAACACTTTCAGTGTGTTCACACATTATGAGTAGCCCCAGCTGGGCTTTGGACCTGTGACCTTCTGTTCTTGTATGCACTGTCTGTGTGCACTGCACCACTGTGTAGCCACAGATTGGTTGGATTCCCTGGACTGTCCATGACTGTGGATCCGGCAGGACCTGTCTGTTGCAGTGGACTGTGCCAGCCTGCACATGGCTAGGCCTCTGTCTTCTGTGGTTAGCAGCCACTGCCCCCTGCACCACATGTACTTGTCCGCCAACATGCTGGCATGAACTTCTCTCAGAAAAAGCAGTTGACCTGATTGCAATGTGGCAGTATGGGACTGCATTTGGGGGACTTGGCTGTAGGTAATGCCCATTGTTGTGGTGTGTGTGCGGTGTTGGGTAAAATATGGGTGTTTTCCCCATGCATACAGGGGTGTCTGCGCTATCTTTATTTAGTGGTGTGTAAAATATAGGGACTGGGCTGGCAGGTGCCCCAGCTGGGTTTTGAACCTCTACCCTCTGTTCCTAGAGGTAATGACTCTGTCCGCTGTACCACACTTTGGCCACAGAGACAGTGCAGCCCCTGGAGGCAGTAAGCCTGGCAGGATGGAGTCACAAACCCTGCTCTACGCAATTCTACTGTGGGCATATGCACCCTGTCTGGTGACAAACGTGCACATAAACCCCGGAAATGACCACGGGAAATGTGGGACAAAATATCACCATGCTGGGCAACAGTGATATTAATGGGCAACCATAGCAAACACTCCCAGGAAAGCTCCAAAACGTGGAAATGTTTTTTGGAAAAGTCTCCTCTCAGTAGACCCTTCCAAAATTCATTTCTTTTTTCTGGAGCTTTGCTGGGTGTGATTTCTGTATTTGCCCATCACTATAACTGTTCCCCAGCTGAATTACTATTTTTAATAGTTCTGTTGTGGTCATTTTCTATTTTTATTTTCACTTTTGTGCTGTGCACATGTATCACACTGCTCACGTTTTGCTGGTTTCCCCGGTTTTCCTGTACATTGCTGACGGAAATGGTTTCTCTTCCCTTTAAATGCTTTCTACCGCGAGTGTTTCACTCGCGGTAGTTTTTACATGCAAATTCGGGCCCGATACTGTGCGGGAGCCTCTCCCCTCCCACTCTCCATCCATTGACCCCGTCCCTCCGCCCCTCCGGAGCCTTCCTCCGCCCTCCTTTCGCCGTTCCACGCCTCTATCGGACATTTGCGGGCCCGCACTTGTACGGGGCCCGTTAGTGAGCCGCGTACCTGTGCGGGGGTGACACGCACGTGTGCGGGGTGTTTAAACGCGTTTCTGCGCGTTTCAGTGCCGCGTTGCCGTGCGCTATTTTGCGGCGCGCTATTTTGCGGATTTTAGTAAACATGCCCCTTAGTAACATGAGATGTGATCCCGAAAGGAAAGGTCCGAATGAAAAAGAACACCCAGATAACGGAAACAAGAAACTAAGGGGACAGACAAGCCAGAGAGAGAGGGTGACAGAGAGGGGGAAGGACTGCCGTAAGGGAACAAGAGAGCGAGAGTCTTTGTTAAATTCAGATGTAGATAGTGATTGTCGAGTCACTCGGCAACAGCAGAAAGACAGGAGTTGAGGGGGGAAAGATCAGGATGTAGAGGAGAGGTGTGATAAAGAAGAAGTAGATCATCACTGTAGTAGAAGGCAGAAATTCCATATTGTTGTACCAGAAGAGCTAGTGGAGTCAGAAAGATATTAAAGAGAAGGGGAGCTAATACCGAGCCTTGAGGTACATCACAGAGGAGAGGAAAAGGCTCAGAGGAAACTGCTGGATCAGACAAGGAAAGAACAGTGCAGGATCTAGAGGAGAGGTAAAAATGAAACAGTGATAAACCATGCTACAGAGACCGGCCTCCCATAAACAAGTGAGAAGGAGTGATCGACTAGATCGAAAGCTGCAGAGAGGTCCAAGGACACCCCCACTGAGAAATCACCATGATCGTGAGCTACATGAAGTTCATTGAGAAAAGCTAGAAGAACCATCTCCACACTGTGACCAGGCTGGAAGCCTGACTGACGGGGGTGAAGAAAGTTGGTAGAGTCCAGGTGATGGGTTAACTGTGCAAATGCTGTTTTTTCCAAGATTTTGGAAAGGAAAGAGAGATTAGATTCAGGGTGATAATGGGCAGGAACCTGGGGGTCAAGTGATGATTTCTTTATGATGGGATGGATAAGAGCACGCTTCCAGGAGTGAGGAAAAACACCAGTGGAAAGACTAGTATTAACTATAGTAAGGATGGAAGGGACAAGAGCCAGAGAAGGAGTAAGTAACCAGGAAGAGGGGATAGAAAGTTTTATTAGAGGAAGAGATTAATCCAATGAGCTCAGAAGTAGTAATAGGGTGAAATGAGGCCCAGGCATGTGATAACTGAGAGACCAGAGGGGTGGGAGGAGAGGGATCAGAGATGGGGGGGGGGGGGGCTGCAATGGGGCAGAGAAAGCCAAAGATCAAGAACCTTATTAGTGAAGTAGGTTGCTAGTTGAGCAAGGGAAGGAGAGGACGGGGGGGGGGGGGGAGAGTGGGAGCAGAGTCAGGGCGGAGAGATGTAAGGAACTGAAGGGCAGTATAAAGATGATGGGTTTGATTGGGTGCAGAGGAAATAGCTGTTGAGAAGTAGGACTGCTTGGCTGTATGTACTTGGGATCGATAGTGGGCATTACATTCCTTAAAGCAGGATAGTGTGGGTGTGGATGGTGCCTTCCGCCAGAGATGTTCAGCTCGACAGAGTTGGCTACGGAGGAGATAAATGCCGCTATGGAACCAGGGCTGTGAGGGGCAATGTGATGAAGGGCGGGGCTGAAGGGGGATAACTGATCCAGGGCAGTCGAGAAAGAGGAGGACCAACAAGAGGCTTGTGAACCTGGAGAAAGGGAAGGAAAGTATGGAGGCAAGAGATCTTCAGCAGCTGGGAAAAGTTGAATGGTCAGAGGAGTTATATGGTGGGAATAAGACTGAGCAGGTGGGAGAGCAGACTGGCAATCTGAGAGAGGGATGCAGAGTTGGGTGGAGAGGAGAGACACATAAAGGTGATACAGAAATGATCGGTCCAGGGTAGAGGAAGAGCACAAAGACAATGTATGAAGAAAGTAGAGGAGACTGGGGAGAGGAGCAGATCCAGAGTCTGAACTCTCTGGTTCCAAACCCCCACCCATCTGCTGATACAGCTTTGCCCAAGGCGCCTTCAACTGGTAGTTGCTAGAAGCTCTGAAGAGCACAGCGAGGGTCTGGCTGTAGGTGAAGATTTTTTCACCCGAGTATGTCCTTGTTTTGCAGCTTTAGAAGAAGAGGGACTGACTCAACCATTAGAAAAGACTAGGCAGTCACCTAAGGCAGGAGATTTTGAGGGGTTGCAAAGAGCAGCAGCAGTCAAAGCAAAACACTAGATCCTGGCAGCCAGACAAACTCCAAGAGCCCTCAGCACAATCTTTTAGCTGCAGGATGAGCGGACACTCGAATGCAATGTAAAATAGAATATTTGAAAGTATCATCTGGAAGGAAAGAAGAAGCTCAAGCTGCCTAAAGCAGATGCCTTCATTATGCCATTAACAAAGAAGATGACTATTCTTGTCGGAGGAGGCATAGCTCTGGAAGCTTGAATAATGGTTGAAGAAGGCTTTTGAGGTTTCCGCTTTGGGCCTCCAAGCTGTGGTTTGCAGTACTTACATGTCTAGGGTCTGTTTGCACTACAGTAGGTACAACAGTGACCTGAGAAGACTTTGGAGGATGACCAGCAAAATTCACCAGAGGCTGTCCGAGTGCAAGCAGGAATGATGTACGAGTTATGTGGCAGATGCCTTGTATGACTAAGGAACTGGTCAGCGGATGCAGACTCAAAGACTTGGCTTAGTAGGTTCTCTTTCCAGGAAACCTCCTTTCTGGGGAGGATTGGAAGAAGTTTGTGAAAGACCGAGGGCAGTCTAAGCCCTGAGGTTGACAGAGGATAAACCTAGAAGTGCATCTTATTTGAGCACTGGAAAATCCAGCATTCTCGGCCAGGTGAAGGGTTTTCCTCTTAGTGTGTCTCTTTTCTGAATAGCTCCTCTTCCTTTCATACTGACAGAAAAGGAGGACTCCATGAGGAGCTGCAGGTCCTTCTTTCAGCAAGCAAGTAAGAGGTCATCTGTACAGTTTTCTCAAGGAGTGGGTCCAAATTACATCCATCCAAAGGTCCTTGAAGGTGGTGAGAAGTGACTGTATGTTGGAGTTTTACCACTGTCTCACTGAGTTATCATTTCCCCCTGTCTGGTGCCAGACAAGGAACTGTGGTGCAAACCTAAAGACCTGTGGGCAGTGGTCACCACACCCAGTGAGCAGTAGGGAACAGGTTAGTGCTCAATTTAGCTTGTCATCCCCCAAAAAAGAAAGTTGGTTCTGAATCATACTCGATGTGAAAGAGATGAACTGAGTGCTGCATATTCCATATCTTCACATGGAGATACCATAGTCAATAACTTCTGTAATATGTAATGGAGCATTCTTGATGGCCGTAGACCTCAAAAAAGCTTCCTTCATAAAGAACCATAGTAGGGCCTGTGGGTACGTTCTTCAATGCCTCTTTGGAGTGGTGCCAAAGGACTAGTGAAAGACACGTGGTCTCTTTACACCAAAGGGGACGTAAGGATGACATTGAGAATTACAGGCCAGTTAGTCTAATCTCTGTGGATAGTAAATTATTGGAAAGGCTACTAATGATGTAACTTGGCTAAGATGGGCCAATATCTCAGGGAGTCATTAGCGGGATGGGAATAGCTGAGGGATGTAGAAAACACTGGGCAAAACTGAAAAGGAATATTTTAAGGGCAACCAACCTTTAAGTTAAAATAATAAATAAAGGTAAAAGGAAAATGAGACCACTATGGTTTTCTAAAGAAGTAGCTGAAAATGTGAAGAAAAAGAGGGAGGCCCTCATAAAATACAAGAAATCACAGAGAGAAGACAGACATCTGTATTTGAAAAACTTAGAATAGCTAGCTAAATAACCAGGAAAGCAAAGATTCAAAAAGAGGAGGAAATAGCCAATGCAATAAAATGGAAAGATAAGACATTTTTCAGATATGTTAGTGAGAAGAGGAAGGGCAAAATTGGTATTGTCAGACTCACGGGTGAAGGGGAGGAATATGTAGATGCTGATGAGTATAAAGCGGAATTGCTTAATAAATATTTCTGTTCTGTGTTCACAGATGAAGAACCAGGAGAAGGACCTCAGAAAACACTCACAAACAGGAACAGAAGTGAGGGACATCTTGAAAAATTTTCAGAAGACTGTTTGTGAGAAACTAGCTAAACTTAAAGTAGACAAAGTGATGGGACCGGATGGGATACACCCGAGAATACTGAGGGAACTTAGGGATGTTCTAGCAGCTCCACTGAGTGACCCTTTCAATGCTTCATTGGAGTCTGGTGTGGTGCCAAAGGACTGGAGAGAGGATCATGTGGTCCCTTTATACAAAAGTGGAAATAAGGATGTGGTAGAAAACTACAGGCCGGTTAATATGACTTTGGTAGTAAGTAAATTATTGGAAGCGCTCAGCATCACTGATGCACACAAGCCCTCACAGCATGACAAGCTGAAACCCAAGTGAGGTTTGAATAGTTTAACAGGTATGAACAGTTTATCAAGCTTGTCATGTCTAGTACAATGGGAAAGATTACCATATCATTCTGCCACACTTTCTTGGTCTCTGACTGCACTTCCTGGTACTTCAGGATCTTCTTCCTCTCCACGCAATTCAGAGAATAATCACTTGGAACAGACACATCTGTTATCAATATTGTTAATATATTATTCAAGACTACCAGAATGTCAGTTTATTCTCCCCAGTGTGAGTTCCATGATGCCTCACTAGTCTTCATTTTGTGCAGAAATATCTCCCACACTCCATTGTGGGTTTTACAATGCATCACTAGCTCTGAGTTCCAGTGGAAACATATCCCACATTCAATACAACTATATGGTTTCTCCCCTATCTGGGTTCTATGATACAGCACTAATTGTGATTTTGTGACAAAATATTTCCCATAATCAGTACAACAAAAACGTTTCTCCCTGATGTGGATTCTATGATGCCGCACTAGATGTGTTTTCATGAGGAAACATTTTCCACAGTCAGTTCAAGGAAATGTTTCTCCCCTCGTATGGGTTCTATAATGTCGCACTAGATGTGATTTTGTGATGAAACATTTCCCACAATCAGTACAACTAAAAGGTTTCTCGCCTGTGTGTGTTCTATGATGCTTCTGTAGATCTGAGTTTGTGATGAAACATTTCCCACACTCAGTACAACTAAAAGGTTTCTCCCCCATGTGGGTTCTATAATGCCGCACTAGATGTGCTTTCATGATAAAACATTTCCCACAATCGGTACAACTAAAAGGTTTTTCCCCTGTGTGGGTTCTATGATGCGTCACTAGTTGTGCTTTCTTGAGGAAACATTTACCACAGTCAGTACAACTAAAAGGTTTCTCCCCTGTGTGGGTTCTATGATGCGTCACTAGTTGTACTTTCTTGATGAAACATTTCCCACAATCAGTACAACTAAAAGGTTTCTCCCCTGTGTGGGTTCTTTGATGCGTCACTAGATGTGCTTTCTTGATGAAACATTTCCCACATTCAGTACAACTAAAACGTTTCTCCCCCGTGTGGGTTCTATGATGCAGCACTAGTTGTGTTTTTGTGAAGAAATGTTTCCCACATTCAGTACAACTAAACGGTATCTCCCCCGTGTGGGTTCTATGATGCCACTCTAGATGTGCTTTCGTGATGAAACATTTCCCACAATCAGTACAACTAAAAGGTTTCTCCCCCGTGTGGGTTCTATGATGCACCACTAGCTGTGCTTTTTGAAGAAAACATTTCCCACAATCAGTACAACTAAAAGGTTTCTCCCCCGTATGGGTTTTATGATGCTTCTGTAGAACTGAGTTTGTGATGAAACATTTCCCACATTCAGTACAACTAAAAGGTTTCTCCCCCGTGTGGGTTCTATGATGCTTCTGTAGATCTGAGTTTGTGATGAAACATTTCCCACATTCAGTACAACTAAAAGGTTTCTCCCCCGTGTGGGTTCTATGATGCTTCTGTAGATCTGAGTTTGTGATGAAACATTTCCCACATTCAGTACAACTAAAAGGTTTCTCCCCCGTGTGGGTTCTATGATGCTTCTGTAGATCTGAGTTTTTGATGAAACATTTCCCACACTCAGTACAACTAAAAGGTTTCTTGCCTGTGTGTGTTCTATGATGCAGCACTAGTTGTGTTTTTGTGAAGAAAAGTTTCGCACATTCAGTACAACTAAAAGGTTTCTCCCCCATGTGGGTTCTATGATGCCGCACTAGATATGCTTTCGTGAGAAAACATTTCCCACAGTCAGTACAACTAAAAGGTTTCTCCCCTGTGTGGGTTCTATGATGCCGCATTAGAGTTGCTTTTGTGATGAAACATTTCCCACAATCAATACAACTAAAAGGTTTCTCCCCCGTGTGGGTTCTATGATGCCGCATTAGATGTGCTTTTGTGATGAAACATTTCCCACAATCAGTACAACTAAAAGGTTTCTCCCCTGTGTGGGTTTTATGATGCTGCACTAGATGTGATTTCGTGAAGAAACATTTCCCACAATCAGTACAACTAAAAGGTTTCTCACCTGTGTGTGTTCTATGATGTAGCACTAGTTGTGCTTTTGTGGAGAAATGTTTCCCACATTCAGTACAACTAAAAGATTTCTCCCCCGTGTGGGTTCTATGATGCCGCTTTAGATGTGCTTTTGTGATGAAACATTTCCCACAATCAGTACAACTAAAAGGTTTCTCCCCTGTGTGGGTTTTATGATGCTGCACTAGATGTGATTTCGTGAAGAAACATTTCCCACAATCAGTACAACTAAAAGGTTTCTCACCTGTGTGTGTTCTATGATGTAGCACTAGTTGTGCTTTTGTGGAGAAATGTTTCCCACATTCAGTACAACTAAAAGATTTCTCCCCCGTGTGGGTTCTATGATGCAGAACTAGTTGTGCTTTCGTGAGGAAACATTTCCCACATTCAGTACAGCAAGATGATTTCTCCCTTGTGTGGGTTCTATGATGCCTCACTAATTCTGCTTTTCTGTGGAAACATTTCCCACATTCACTACAACCAGACGGTCTCTCCCCTGTGTGGGTTCTATGATGAATCACAAGTTGTGAGTTTCTGAGGAAAGATTTCTCACATTCAGTACAGTGAAATCTTTTCTCAGCCCTGTGGATTTTCTGATGCATTGTTACGGAATTCTTAAGAGCGAAATGTCTTCCACATTCAGGGCTTTTAAAAGATGTAGAAGGCCTCTCTGTTGGGGTAGTGCTCTCTGCTGTGTGGGTTTCCATGTGGCTTCTTATGCAATCACTATGATAGAAATCGCTCTCACACTCAGTATGTGGAAAATGTCTCTCTTGCGTGTGAGAGTTGAGGTGGAGTGCTGGGTTCACCTCGTGTGTGAAAGAGTTTCCCCGTTCTTCTCTCTTCTCCCTTCTCTTTTTTTCCTGTGTGACCCTATCACCTGCTGGACATAAAAAGAAGGCACTAATCACATGTTGGGACCACAGAGGTATTTCTGGGTCTCCTGATACCAAAATCCCTGCTCTAAGATTATCCCACATTTCTGACCAATCAGCTGTGATTAATGTGACAGAGGAAGAAAGTTAATCTCTTACATGATTTCATTTGATTTCATGATCTCTTGATGTCCCACCTTTCATACAAAAGAGCAAAGCAATTTGCATTAAAATTAAATAATTACAAATTACTGGCTAATGTTCAAGGCACCTTCTATATGTAAACAAAGAAATATGACAACAGATAAAGACCATACGGCCTCTCCCTTCTGCTCTTCCATAGCATCTTTGACTCTGCTCTCTCTTTCTCTGCAGCATGGCTAAATCCTGTCGCTTCTTTCTCTATAACAACATCAGAAACATTTGTCCCTTCCTTTCTACTCAAACTACTGAGAACCTCATCCACTACTACTGAACATTTTTTATAGCGCTAAAAGACATACGCAGTGCTGCACAGACACATATAAAAGACAGACCCTGCTCGTCAGAGCTTAAAATCTAGTCAAGACAGATAACACAGTAACTGTAGATACGGGATACAGCTAGGGGGGGAATGGTAAGGAAACACAAAGGAGATCAGGCAACTCAACCTACAAAAGTGGCATCGAAGAGGTGAGTTTTGAGCCTCAGTTTGAGAAGGGCCAGTGAAGGCATCTTACATAAAAACTCAGGTAGTTTATTCCAGGCATAAGGAGCAGCAAGGCGAAAGGAGTGAAGTCTGGAGTTAGCAATTGAAGAGAAGGGCACAGATAGAAGAGGTTTGCAAGAAGAGCCGAGTTCCAGAGGGGGGGGAGGGGGTGTAGGGAGAGAAAAAGAGAGGAGAGGTAGTGAGGAGCTGCAGAGTGAATGCACTTATAGGTCAGCAGGAGTAGTAGTTTGGCAATGAAGTGACTTGCGAAGAGGGGTAATATGAGCATGACGAGACTGGCGGAAGATTAGTCACGCAGCAGAGTGTTGAAGAGATTGAAGGGGAGAGAGATGATTCGGAGGGAGACCAGCAAGAAGCAGGTTACAGTACTCTAGATGGCAGATGACAAGTGTTTTATTATCCTAAGACTGAGAAAAGAGATAGGGGAGACGAGGGTTAGAGGGAAAATATGAAACAATTTCAAGTGGCGGTGAGACATCCAAGCAGCAATGTCAGAAAGGCAGGCAGAGATCCGGGCCTGGATTGCCGGAGAGAATTCAGCTGTAGAGAGGTAGATCTGGGAGTCATCAGTGTAAAGATGGTACTGAAAGACTTGGGAAGAGATGAGTGCACCAAGGGACTGGGTATAGAAAGAGAAAAGGAGTGTGTCCAAAACAGATCCTTGGGGTACCGCAAGTGAGAGCGGGATAGCAGCAGAGGAGGATCCACCAGAACAAACACTGAAAGAGTGATGGGAGAGATAAGAAGAGAACCAGGACAGTACAGAGCCCTTAAAACCAAGCGAGGACAAGGTATCAACGAGTAGCAGTAGTAATACTTTGGAGGAAAGATGTGAGAGAGGAGATATGGCAGAGATGTTTAAATATCTCTGTGGTATAAATGCTCAGGAGGAGAGCCTCTTTCAATTGAAAGCAAGCTCTGCAATGAGGGGACAATTTATTTTATTTATTTATTTATTCAACAAGTTTTTTATACCGCCTTCTCCTACAATCAAAGCAGTTTATGTTAAATAAACCTTACAGAGAACTCAATGTGTAAACTTAGGAAGGGGTGATATGCAAGGTTTGCAAAGAGGCAAAACATATACATTGCAACATATGTACAAGAGATAGATATTGTTTTAGGCATGTGAGATAAGGGGGAAGAACTAGGTATTGTCTCTGAAGTGATTGGTGAAAAGGAAGGTTTTGAGATGTTTTCTGAAGTCCTTTAAGTCCTTTGTTATCCTTACCTTCTCTAGGAGGGAATTCCAGATGGCGAGTGCCGCTAATGAAAGAGCCCTCTTTGTTGGTGTAAGAACTAGGAGTTGAAATGGTGTCTCTGGTGCTCTGTCTCTTAGGTCTGCTGTTTAGTTTTGTGCATATCAGTTCCTGTAGAATTCCGGCTGATGTGGTGTTTCTTATCTTGAAGATAGTCAAGGCAGTTTTGTATCTGGCAGTGAAGCTGATATAAGAGCGGTGTTTGGCGGATTCTGTGATGATGTGGGCAGCCTTGTTCTGGGCTAGTTGCAAGGGATGAGTAGTTTGAGTTGGAAGACCTTGAAAAAGGGAGTTACAATAGTCCAGCATGGGGATTATAACTGCTTGACAGACCGTGCAGAAGTGAGCCAAAATGAGGAGGGGTTTTAGTCTTTGGATAATAGTGAGCTTTTGGAATGCGTTCCTGGAAGTTCTGTTGATGTGGGCTTGTAAGTTTAGAAAGTGATCAAGGGTGATACCAAGGTAGCATACTTCCTCTTTTACTGGGATTAGAGTGTCCGTGATGGAGACTGATGGGGGATAAAGGAAGAGTCCCATGTTATGAATAGCACCTCAGATTTTTTGAAGTTGACTTGGAGGTTGTTGGAAGCCAGACAGTTGCTCATCTCCTGCAGGCATTTAGTGATAGCCGTATAGTCTGGCATGTTGAGATGGATAGGGGAATAGACCATGTCATCTGCATATATGGCATAGTTAATTTTGTGCTGCTTGAAAATGCTGCAAACTGGTTGTAAGTAGGAAGGGCAGGCAGGAGAGTAGAGTTGTTTGAACCAACTTTGACCTTTTGTTATCTGTCAGTGAGATAGGATTGGAACCAGTTGAATGTTGTGCTGTGAAGTCCAATGTTATTTATTTATTTATTTATTTAAAGTCTTTTCTATACCGCGCTTTTCAAATTCAGCTCGGTTTACAGGAAACAACAACTTTGTCCAGTCATGGAGGCCCGCACTGGACTTACAGAGAACAGGGTTGGTAAACTTGGGTTGAACTGGGTAAACTATATACAGGTTCTAGACTAGGTATTTACATTCTTGGTTACTATAAACAATCTTAGTTACTATGTGCATGGTCCTATTCAGCTTCTGGTGGAGCTAACTTGTTGTGCCAGTGTCATGTATAGTGGGTTGCGTGGGGTTGTTGTTTAGTTGACTGGGGACGAGTGGTCGTTGTGTGGTGCCATAGTGTTGCATGAAGAGGTGATGTTTCAGGGCCTTTCTGAAAGCTGTGAGGTCTGTAATGGACCGGATGTTAGGTGGGAGTGCATTCCAGTATGAGGGGGCGTAGAACTCGAAAGCTCTCTTTTTTGTTGACTGCGAGCATTTTGTGATCTTGCTGGGAATATTCAGGGTGTTTACTGTGACTGATCTTATTGCTCTGTTTGTGGGAGTGGGGGTGATGACATCAGTGATGGAGGCGGAGGTGATTCTATTGATGGCTTTGAATGTCATCAGCAGGGTCTTAAAGGTGATTCTACAATGGACTGGCAGCCAGTGAAGGTGCTTCAGGATTGGTGTTATGTGGTCTCTCCTGGATGCACCGTGTAGAATTCTGGCTGCAGCATTCATGGCTAGTTGTCATGGGATCAGCGAGTTTTTTGGTAGTCCCTGTAGGATGATATTGGCATAATCGAAATGGGGAATGATTAGTGCCTGGTAGACTGTACTGAAGTTATCCGGGTCTAGCAGGGGTCATAGGTGGCGAATTGTGCGAATCTTGAGATATACTGCCTTGACGGTGTTATTTATATGGGTTTTCATGTTCAGTTGTTGATCGAGTGTTATCCCTAGGTAACGGATGGTTGGCTTGCTTTGAAGTTCGGCGTCTCTTACTTTAGTACCGCCAATGTTAGTTGGTTTAAGAAGATGCTGTGTGATTCAATGTCGAAGGCCAAGGAGATGTCAACAAAGACTATAAGGAATCCAGTTTTTATGTTGTCGATTCCTCTTAGGAGTATGTTGAACAGATGTATGAGGAGAGTCTCAACACTATGATTAGGATGAACTTCATTTTGGTGTGGTTCCAGAGAAGCATACAGGTCAATATGGTCTTGCAGTTGTCTCTGCAAAAGGGCAGGCTGGGAATAGTGGAAAGTTGCAGGATCAGAGATGTTGTTGAGTTGTATTTTTGGATGTTTGAGAGTAGGGGGCATGTATCCTTGAGAGAGGGATGAGCTTATGGTGTTTTGGATACAGTTGGCAACTTTGTACTTGACTGATTTGATCCACATGACTGGGCAGGGGTCAGAGGGCACTGTACTGGTTTTTAAGGCAGTGTTGGTGTGGAATATTTGCTCCGTAGTTCAGTATCATTTGTGTTTGATGTTGGTTTCTGCAGTTGAGGTGTTGGATGTGTTTGGTATTGAAGTTCTTAAGGGTGGTTTGTTCTTGTTGATGAGGATCTGCAAAGATCTGGGGATGAATAGTGTCTTCTTTGTGGGATGGATTCTTCGTGAGTGTGCGGACAATTTCAAATTGTTGAGGCTTGTTGATGACTTTTAAGATAAGGTTGGTGTGGTATTCTCGATTGTGCTTGTTGATCAGATTATTGTAGTCTCTTTGCATTTTCTGGTATTGAAGAAGGGTGGCTTGTGACCAGTCATGTTTCCATTTATGCTCTAACTGGCAAAGTTTTTGTTTCTTTTCTGATATTGCCTCAGAATACCACAGGGCAGATTTGGATCTTTCTTCTCTATTTCCAAGATTTGGGTGCTAAGGAGACTTCACTGATGCATTGATGGTGCAGTTCCAAGTTTTAATTGCCTCTTCTGGATCTGCAAAGTCCTGGCGGAGGCTGGTCTTGGTTATATCCTTTAAATCTTCTTTCAGAATGGGGTATTCTCTGTGATTTTCCTTGTTGAGGGTGGTGAACCTTGAAATGTATAGCATAGTAATCTGACCAGGATATTGGTAGGGCAAGAGGGGTCGTTATACTGTCCTGTGAGTGAAGGTTCTTTGGGACAAAGATGAGGTCCAGAGTAGAGCCTGAGCGGTGACAGGAACCCTTGAGGATTTGGCAGAAGTTAAGTGATTCCATTGCCTTGTGAAAGTAGCTTCTTCTCTGCTAGGTGCGTAGCTCAGATATAGGTTGCCTAGTAGTATAAGCAGCTTATGAGGAGAGCTGGCCAAACATATGGCTTTGAGGATGTCAGATGTCTCATCAGCGTGAGCGTTTGGGGCTCTGTAAGTAAGACAAATGGCTAGGTCTGTTTTCTATCGTGATTAAGCCACAGTGTTTGTGGCTTAGAGTTTGGGATATTTTAAATTTAAAGTCCATTTGCACCTCTCTTGTGGATGCGTGGACGTTTGAAGGCAGTAAGGGATCGAGGAGTGATCTCAGATAGAATGACCTGGTCAGTGCTTTTTAGCCAGGATTTGGTGATGCAGAGGATGTCAGTCTGGGTGATATTGAATATAGTCTATGATGGTGTTTGTCTTGTTTCAGACGGAGCTAGCATTGATTAGCCCAATGTTAATTGGAGTGATTAGTTTGTTTAGAGTGTGGTAGCCAGCTGTGTGAGTGTTGGTTTGAATTCTTATTAATCTGTGGGTTTGTCTGTAGGCATGCTTATGGGGATTCATCCATATGTGTGGGTGGCAAGGTATGTGTAGTAGGGGAGGTTGTAGGGTTGTTGTGGGTATGTTTATATATAGGTAGCTGTTGATGAGTGGCAGAGTAGGATCCAGATGAGAAGAAGGGCATACAATACTTGGTTGACTGGCAACATTGGATTCCGTGGCATTATAGCAGTTTTCTGTTTTTTGGTAGAATCATAGGAGGGTAGGGGTGGGGCTCTTTCAGCAGTGAGTTCCATTTCTGACGAGTGGTACTTACAGTTTGTTGTTTTCTTGCTGAAAGTGTGTCCTGATACAATCCGAAATGTCTAGGGGATGTGTGGGGTGAGAGTTTTCTGTTTGTGATAGGGGTGAGGTCAGCAGCGAGGTCTTCGAGGTTGTTGAGGTTTTTTGAGGTTGTTGGGCTTAGTTTTTTCTTTGGGTTGAGCTGCTTTTTGCGTACCTGCCTGCTTTCCCCACCTAAGGGCCTAAGGTGCAGCTGCGGCTGAAGGCATTTCTTTTCTAAGTTGCTGTGGTGGGCCCTGATTGGCCTTTAGATGGAGAGTGGAGGGGTTTTAGCCTTCCACTCTCTTTTCTGATACCGATTTGGGCTCTGTGTCTGAGGGTGCAGTCTTGCAGCGCCTGATGGACGAGGGTGAAAGGGGATAGATTCAGGAGTAATATGCGGAAATATTTCTTTATGGAAAGAGTGGTAGATGCGTGGAATAGTCTCCCAGTGGAAGTAGTAGACATGAGGACTGTATCTGAATTCAAGAAAGCAGGGGACAAACATAAATGTGCTGCTGAGAAATATACATGAAGACTACAGGAAGCAATGTAGAAGAGAGACTGATTGAAGATATGATGGACTATATTATTTTTTAAGTACTGTACAAGGATATTCCTGAAGGGATGAAGTTAGAAGAACCATCTATATATCTATAGAGGAAGGTAGGCCAATCCTTGTGGGAGCCTTGAACCCAGTACCCCAGGTTTCACCGGACTCATCTCCCACTCAGCTCTGCAGGATCTGTATCTAGAGCTGAATTATATATTGATGATTTATAAAATACTGCTTATTGTACCTGGTGGGTACTGGGTGTTAATATGGCTGGAAATTGCTATGTGAGCACATTATCTGGACGTGTCCTATCTCTGGAACCTGGAAGAATGGTAGATACAGTATAATAGATCAGCCCCACTGTCTGCTGGAAATGCAGATTCAGTCATACAGTCCTTACCCAGGGAGATCAGAGTCTCATAATTCTCCTTCATCACCTCCCTGTAAAGCTCCTTCTGACCTTCATCTAAATACTCCCACTCCTCCTGGGAGAAAGAGACAGCGATGTCCTCAAACGTCACCCGCATCTGAAACACAAACCAGAAACACACTCAGGGACACGTGGAGGTGCTCAGAGTACATTAGATGTCGCTGGCTTTATTCTCCTCCCCTAGAAATCCAAGGGAGCTCTGCATTTAAAACCTGTAGGAACAGACCCAGAAGCTATTACCGGTCTCCAGAGCACCGGGGGGTGGAAGCACATTGAGTGGATCTCTCTGTCTACATTTTTATTCTTTTTCTTTTACTTGCTTTGAATAGTTTTAGCTGCCTGTACCTCATCTGTCTTTTTGAAGTTACTGTAATTGCACTGCTTTACTTACTGCCTGTGTTTAACATGGTAACATACTGTAGTATATGATGGCAGATAAAGATCAGTATGGTTCATCTAGTCTGCCCAGCAAGGCGGCAAGAGTCGGTGCACATACCGCTCCGTGCAGGTCACACCTCCGCATGCCTTGGGTTTAGAGGTGTACTAACTGCTCTGTGTAAGTCACCCCTATTTTTTGAGATATAAGAGATAGTTATGTTTATTTTATTTTATTTTATCCTGTTGCTTTACAGGGATCCACTGTGTCTGTCCCATGCCATTTGGATTCTGTCACTGTATTTGCCCCCATCACTTCCATCGGGAGGGCATTTCAAGCATCCACTATGTAGATTTCTTTAGCCTTTAGAAAATAGTGGATGCAATATAGGAATTACCTTGCTTTAATTAAAAAAAAAAAAAGGAGTTAAAATTTTCAGCCTGTTCTTTAAAACAATATGTTTGGCCTGTATTGCAGAAACAAGTCCATGCTCTGGTAGATAACAGCTGCCCTGCAAGGTCTCTGGCTTAGAAAGTCAAACTCGTAGCTTACTGCCATTTATTTCTCAGCCTCCCTCCCCTCCCCAGGGCTGCATGTTCTTAGTCAGCCCAAGACACACATTCACTTTCATAACTTTATGTTTATGTTTTTTTATGTTTATGTTTATTTATTTGCTTGACCACCCTTCAGTGATAAACAGAGCGGTTTACAATAAAATCTTTAGTACAGTAGGGCACAAGGCCAGAAGATGAAAAAGAAATTACAATTCAATATAGGACAGAGAGGAGAGAGCAGGTAGAGAACAGCAAACACAAGGGAAGAGGTTAAGGCTAGGAGGAGGGAAGGTCGAAAGCAAGGGAAAAGAGGTGGGTCTTCAAGGCATGTTTGAAGGTGGGATGATGTGGTTCAAGACAGATGGTGGTGGGAAGGGAATTCGAGAGAGCAGGACCTACGAAAAAAAAGGCTGAGGAGCGGGTGGATTGAAGGTGAGCCTGTGAAGGGGGTGGGGGGGGGGGTAGTGCGAGGTGGTTGAGATGGAAGGATCGAGGGGTGTGCCTGGGGGGTATGAAAGTGGATTAGGTCAGCCAGATATTGTGGGGTAGTGGTATGAAGCGCCTTATGAACAAGTGTGAGAAGTTTAAGCTGAATACAAAAGGATATGGGAAGCCAGTGAAGACGGAAAAGGAGGGGAGTGACGTGATCTCTGGGGGAAGAGTAGGACACAAGTCGGGCGGCGGTGTTCTGGATTCTTTGTAGTCGTGTCAGCTGTAATTTGGAAATGCCGGAGAGAATGGAGTTGGAAAAGTCGACACGGGAGATGACTAAAGATAGCAGCAGGGTGGCAAGAGCGGAGGGAGAGAGGAAGGGGCGAATTGCACGTATTTGACGGAGGTAAAAAAAGGAGGTCTTGGAGATATGGGAGACATGGGCAGAAAAGGAAAGATCAGAGTCAAAGAGCACCCCGAGATAACGAAAGGAAAGCACTTCTATGTTGCTTTTTCATCTACCAACTGCCCCACACACATTACATAAGAACATAAGATATGCCATACTGGGTCAGACCAAGGTCCATCAAGCACAGTATCCTGTTTCCAACAGTGGCCAATGTAGATCATATGTACCCAGCAATTTCCCCAAAAGACACAGTGCAATAACTGTGGTGCTTCAATCCTCAGGAAAACAATTTGGAGCCTTTGAGCTTGTCCTACCCATCTTAAGCTATCTACTATGGAAAAATAATTGATTCAATTGAGAGAAGACTTAGCTGCAATAAAACAAACCTCTCCCGTGATACAGCTTGCAAACAATCCATGCAACTCCCTCAAAAAATCCAGCAATTCAAGAATAAATGGATCACAGTGGTTCTGGCCGGTTATGACGCATTACATGGAGACACCAACTGCACCTCGAGATACCCTTGCAGAATACCTTCTCTGCCTTGGTAAATAAGGATTCTCCATTAATGTAAACTGAGGTGGCCTTAAGCAAGAAAGTCAGCATCAATTTACAGATATCTAAACCATATAGACAAAAAGAAGGGCTTACCTCAATGATCATCTCTAGCAGCCCTTTTATTTAACATTTATCTCCAGCCAATCTGTAGTAACTTCCATAAGTTTAAAGTAGAGTATCACATCTATGCAGACAATATATCATTATATCTCCCATTTCTAATCATCTCTCCAGTCCAGTCCCTTCTTCTGGGTTGTGCTCCGCTTCCAGCAGCTTTTGATGACCTCAGGATATATACCACTGGCACCACCCACCAGCCTCAGTACACTCAGTCTTCAAGCAGTTAAAAGGAGCAGTAAGCCAGGGAGAAAGTCTTTCTGGAGAGACTTAGGGGTCTGTTTACTAAACTCCGAAATTGTGCAGGTCCCCGTTAGTGTGCGTGTGCCATATAAGGAGTGGGCGGTTCTGTCAGTAAATAGAAAAAAACCGGGAGCCAGCGACCGTATTTGTGCATGTGCGGGGTCCACATTAGTGCGTGGGAAGGCTAAGCGGCGCGCTGCTGGGCACACAAAAGAACCGAGCTGTAATACAACAGAGAAGACACTGACCAATGGTGCAGGGGCCATGGGTTCAATCCCCCATTGTGCGCAAGGAAAAAGGCTGGCTGAGGCATGAACATTAACGGGTAGAATTGTTTTTGGAGGCATATTAGTTTTGTGCGGCATACGGCGGCGCACTGTTAATTTTTGGCGGCATACGGTGGCGCACTGTTAATTTTGGGCGGCATTAGGCGGCGCGCTGTTAGGTTTGGGCGCTATAAAGGCGTTGCGCTTGTAGGTTTGTGCGGCAGAAGGCGTTGCGCTGCAAATATTGAAAGCCCTAAGGCAGTGCGCTGATGTGCAAGCACAGGAACAGAGCCACAGCACAATGGCTAAGACACGGGCCAATGGTACAGGGATCAGGGGTTCAATCCCCCACAGTGCCCAGTGAACAAGGCTGGCTGACGCATTACGTATTATGGGGATGAGTGCTGTAGGAGGCATAGCAGTTATATTTTAGTTCTCAGTACTAGCAAAGGCACTCTCAAAGCGTGTTAACATAAGGCGGCCCACAAGGCACATGTTAAAGTTCACTGTCCGCCAAGGCACCCTGGAATGTCCCCCATAGGGCACCATATATGTTGCATCACAGGAAATTGTATACTGCACCTTATATGGATGGCAACCATAAGGTGCCCTATAGGGCGCCCTATAAAGCACCCTCAGAGGCACCTTATGGGTACAGTACGCTGAGGGTGTTTTTGCTGGCATCAACATATGTACAGTAAATTAAAAAAAAACTTTTGACAACCCTATCAAATAACCCCACAGTGGGTTTGAACCCATGATCTCTGACATCACAGCCAGTGAAGTAACCATTGGGCTACAGCTCTATTGCAGCCAGTAAACCCCAGTCTGCTGGAGTAACCAGGATAGGGGTAGGCCACCCGTACCCATGATGCAATGCACATGCAAATCAGCTGTCCACAGGAGAACACAAGATGGGGAATGCACCCCAACAGCCCCCCAGCCTGGTAGGGGGTACTGACCGGGTGTTGTACTGGCACAGAGTAGCTACACGCCGTCACATTGTGCGTTGACTGTGCTCACCCTGAGGGTGCGATGAGGCGCACAGGACCAGGTCCACAACACCCTCCATGGCTGAAAGAGGCCATGCCAGAGCTCCAAACCAGTATTAATCAGTGAGATAGTTATTTCCTGCAGAAACACCTTGGATATCTCCTTCAGTTGCAGTCAGGGGAACCCCTTATGGACACATAGGTGGGCTATGTACCACCATTCCCTTCCTGCGCACACCCCCCCCCCCCCCCCCCGGTTGAAAAACAGGGTCTCCTATCAACAGATCCACATTCTACCTCCCTGCAAAGGTGACAGAAGAGTGGACCATCAACCCTGGTCCTGCTGGAACACAGTCACCCTACAGGGCAGTCAAAGCAGCTCTATGCACATCCATAACACAATATCAGACAGACATTAGGCCTGGACCTGCTAAGCTGCACCCAATCACTATCTGATATTCCCCTGCAGCAAGCCTTCAGCCACTGCACCCTGCAAGGCACTCCATCAAGACACATACCAGCTATTAACAATCTGCTGGTTAGTCTTGATGGACATGCATGCACCCAGAACTGGGATGGCAGCACACACAAGCAAATAAGTCAGTGACTGGGCCCCAAAAGAAAACCCATAAATATCACATGAGAGACATACTATTGAGCACTATGGGGGTGCCTAGCCATGCTGTCATCACTGAACAGTCAGGGTGGAGTGAAACCCCAGCAGCACATACAGAGGTCACCCTGTCTGTGTAGGTGGTGGCTGGCCACTACAATGTCCCTGCCAGTGCCCTATGCCCTGTGCAGATGCATGCTGGCCGGCCAACCCTGTCTGAGCTATACCCATGGTACCTTGCTGCTCATTATGCACATTGTCAGGCCAATACTGGCAACAGTGCTGGCAGTGTGGGCTGTGGAAGGTGTTTGCAGCCAACACACACTGTATAGACAGACACACAGTCCCACACGTATGCCAGCATTGTGCCACTCTAGAGGGGTTTATCAGCCTTGCCCACCACACAAGTCCTGGGCACAGTACAGGCATGGATATGCTACGCAGTACCGTTGGGGGTCACTCCCCAGGGTGGTAAACACTGTCAGAGACCAGACCTGAAGCACGCACCGCAGACATCAGACAGATTGTGATGTTGGAGGTCAGAGAGCCAAATGTGCTTTAGGTAGGACAGTCTACCTGCCAGTACACATAGCAAACGTTTGGGAGCTGTCCACCGCATACCCAGGTGTAGGGTGGCATTGCTAAGGTATGCAGGTGCTAGTATTGGGAGATGCACGCAGGGCCCAATGTCCTGCCTCTCCAGGAGGCATTGGCCAATGGGGCCTGTGGGTGTGGGTATGTTCGCCTCTGTTGGATGTTGCTTTACGGCAGAGTTTCCCAACTCCAGTCCTGGTGTGCCTACCACTGTTCGGGTTTCCCTGCTGTCCCTCATGAGTATGCATGAGCTGCATCTACATACCATGAGGGTGGTGCATAGATATGCAGCACAGGCATTTGTATTAGCGGCAGCAAGGAACCTGAATGGTGTGTGGTACTCCAGGACTGCATTTGGGAGACTCTGCTCTAGGTAATGCCCCTGTTCATGGTGTCTGTGATCGGGGTGCGAAAAGATAGGCGTAATAACAATGCCTATGTCCCCAGCAATCCTTGTTTGTCCGTACTATCACGGTTTAGTTGTGTGAAAAATATGTGGACAGGATTGGCAGTAGCCCCAGCTGGGCTTTGAACCTTTGACCTTCTGTTGTTGTACACACTGTCTGTGTGCACTGCACCACCGTGTTGCCATGGATTGGGTAAGTTCCCTGGGAAGTCCATGACTGTACATCCGACAGGGCCTGTGTTTCAGTGGACAGTGCCAGCCTGCACATGGATAGGCCACTGTCTTCGGTGGCTAGCAGCCACTGCCCCCTCCACCACCTGTTCCCTTACGCCAACATGCTGGCATTTATTTATTTTATTTATTTATTTAAAGTTTCTTTTATACCGCGCTATTCGACATCAGCGCGGTTTACAGTGAACAGAAATTACACTTCACAACATTGATCAGTGCTTACAATGAACAGGGCAATACATTAAAACAGGTTTACATTAAACAGGTTTCTTAAACGGCGAACATAATAAACTATGTAGACAGGGCAATACATTAAACAGGTTTACATTAAACAGGTTTCTTAATAACGAACATAATAAACTATGTACAAAAGGCAACTATATACAAAGCCGCTAAGTGCAGCTATATGATTCCTGATGAGAGCGGAAGCAGGTGAGATTGTGGTTCTTCGTGTTAAGACTATAGATCGCATGGGTTTAACGTGTTGACCTGGGATGTAGAGGTGAGTTGGTGTGAGACGGTGTCATGTCCTTATCTTGGAAAAAGCATATGGCCTGATTGAGTTGTGGCACTCCCGGACTGCATTTGGGGGGCTTGGCTGTAGGTAATGCCCATTGTCATGGTGTGTGAGCGGTGTAGGGTACAATATGGGAGTACATGCTTCTGTACTCTGCAATAAAGGGGTGTCTTTACTATCTCTGTTTAGTGGTGGGTAAAATGTGGGGACTAGGCTGGTAGGTGCCACAGCTAGGATTTGAACCTGTGACTCTCTGGTCCTATAGGTGCTGGCTCTGTCTGCTGCACCACACTGTGGCCACAGAAACAGTGCAGTCCCTGGAGATAGGAAACCTGACCGAAAGAGTAGGGAGCCCTGCTCTGCACATTTTTACTGTGGGCTCATTCACCGTGTCTGGCGACAAAAGTGCAAATAAAACCCGCAAATGACTGCGGAAAACGGGGGAAAAAATATAACCAAGCTGGCCAACAGTGATATTAATGGGCACACATAAAAAAAACACACCCGGGAAGGCTCCACAAAAAGGAAATGATATTTGGAAGGGTCTCCGCTCCGTAGACCCTTCCAAAATTCATTTCTTTTTTTTGGAGCTTTCCTGGGTGTGTTTTTTATTTTTGCCCATTGCTAGCACTATTTCCCAGCTGAATTATAATTTTTAAACATTTTCATTGTGGTCATTTTGGGTTTTATTTGCACTTTTGTTCTGTGCACATGTATCACACTGCTCACGTTTTGTAGGTTTCCCCGGTTTTGCTTTACATTGCTGACGGAAATGGTTTCTCTTCCCTTTAAATTTTATTTATTTATTTATTTATTTAGACAGTTTTGTATACCGCCTTATCCTTCAATCAAAGCGGTCACAACACAATTGGGGGATACATTTAACACGCGGGGATATGAGACACATACACTAATACTTACAGGGAACATGGGCTATGGAGGGTTAAGTGGCTTGCCCAAGACCACAAGGAGCATCTGTGGAACTAGAAACCCCAGTCCTTCCGGCCCAAGGTTGCTGTCCTCTAGTGGGATTTGAACCCCCGACCTTCCGGCCTGAAGTACCTTGCCCCAACCACTAGGCTACTCCTCCCCCCTCTACCGTGAGTGTTTCACTCGCGCTATTTTTGCTTGAAAATTCGGCCCCGATAATGTGCGGGCAGCCTCTCCCCTCCCCTTCCCCGCCCATTAACCCCGTCTATCCGCCCCTCGGGAGCCTTCCTCCGCCCTCCGTTAGCCTTTCCACGCCTCTATCGGACATTTGCGGGCCCGTACTTGTGCGGGGCCCGTTAGTGTGTCGCGCACCTGTGCGGGGGATCATCGCACGTGTGCGGGGCGCTTAAGAGCACTTAAGTGTTGCTTTTAGTGCGCTATTGTGCGGCGCGCAATTTTGCAGTTTTTAGTAAACATGCCCCTTAGTTTAGAAGGGGTTTATTTTTTCTTTCTTTGTTTTTCCTTAATCCCATTTACTTTTCTTTTGTTTGCTGCCAGCTTTAGAGGTGTTTTTCCTGCCCTGCACCCCACCCCCTCCTCCTCATTAGCTGAAGACTGGGGTTGGAGGAGGCTTATCGCGGCTTGGATCAATGAGGTCTAAAATAAATAAATAAATAATATATATTGTTTATTGTTTATTGCACACTTGATATACCGCCCCCATTACATCAGGGCGGTCCACAATACAAATAAAAGTTCTGAATCAAAAAGGGAAAAGAAATTACAATAACTTAAGGGAGAGAAAAGAGGGGGATTAAGAGCAGATTCGAGTAAGAGAGGGGAATGAGGGTATGAGGATTCACAGGGAAACATTAAAAGCAGAGGAGAAGAGATGAGTTTTGAGAAGAGGGCGAAATTTGGGGTAAGATTCTTCCAGTCGGAGGGCAGTAGGTAGGGAATTCCAGAGGGAGGGGCCAAGGTAAAAAAATGCTGATTTTCGGGTGGATTGTAGGTGAGCTTGAGAGGGAGCTGTAAGGTGCAGGTGATTAATATGAACGGATCGGAGGCTACGAGTGGGAGTATGAAAAAATAGCAAATCAGATAAATATTGCAATCTGTGGAGATAAATAGCTCGATGTACTAAGGTGAGAATCTTGAAGGGGATCCGAAATTTCAATGGCAGCCAATAAAGATCTTGCAAAATTGGGGTAATATGATCACGTATACAATATTGGAAGGAGACTGGCAAGGATTTGAGGCTGCTGGACCCTCCGTATGAAGTAACGGGCCTTTGCGCTGCCTCGATGCCAAAGCACTAGAGAGGCGGCTGAGCACGAGGGCGGGAAGACAGACTCACACGATTCCCGGCAGGAAGGAGCATCGGCAGTGAATCCACATGCTGTAAGGTAAGAGGCAGCAAATAGGATGAGCCACGAGGCCCCCGAGTGAGTCTTGCGGTCATCGTGAAGGCGCGCAGCTGAGCCGAAGTGGCTGCGGGAGGTGAAGATCTCTGTTAGTGAAGATCCGGTTAGTTTCGTGTGCCGGAGAGTAGACTGGGGAGAATGGCATGGTGAGGAAGCAGACAGCCCTGCATGGAAGGGGAAATAGTATTAGGCTTGGCAGCACAAGGTTTAACCTTTTGTTCTGTAGTGAGACATTTTTAGTTTTTTTTCTGTGTATAGATTCATGTAGGAGAGTTTAGTTTATATATATATTTGTGTGTGTGTATATATATATATATATATATGTATATAAATATATATATATATATATATATATACATATATATATACATGTATATATATATATATATACACACACACATATATATATATATATATATATATATACACACACACATATATATATATATGGAGAGAGAGAGCTTTAGATCTTTATCTATATATACCCTTTAAAAAAAAGAAGGAAGTTTTGATTTTTAAAATTGATGGTCAAGATGCCTGCAAGACAGTGATGTCTGGTCTGTGGGGCTCACTGGGGTGCAGTGTCAGACACCGGTGTGTGTAGGGGCTGTGCCTTGGAGACCATCTCAGTTGAGCAGGATCTGCAGGACAGTGGGTCCCAGAATCCTCCAGCTTCTGGGTCTCAGGAGTCGGGAGAAGATTTAGAGGGGATTCTTGGGGAGGGCTCACTCCAGTCCATAGCTTCTGAACAGCAGGTCTCCTCACAACCCCAACCCGGGACCCCAGCTGGAGAGGGAAAACCTCAGTGAAGGGTTCTCCCTGGAGTTTGTGTTAGTACTACCCAAAGCTTTCTGTCTGCGTCAAAAGGGAGGTCAGGGACGTGCACGAAAGCATGAGGCGGAGACCAAGTCCCTGGGGGAAATGGACACCCCTCCCAAGAGGGCCAGAACGGAGTTGGAAGAAGATCCTCTTTCCCCTATGTTGGAGGTGCTAGAAAAAGAGACTGCAGATCAAGAACTGGGGGAAGAGGAAGAGGAGCTCGAGGAGGGGGAGATCCCAAAGGAGCAAGCAAGAATTATGAGGGTTTTCCAGCGAGAAGTGTTGCCGGCTTTGAATGGTGAATCCTTGAAAGTTCTCAACATTACCAAAGGGGTGCCTGTGGAGGAGGATGCCCTGGAAGATCCTTTGATTCAGGCAGTTAGGAAGTCTCAGAGGGTTTTTCCAGTCCACAGAGTGGTCCGGCAAATGATCCAAGAGGAGTGGGATCAGCCGGTGTCCGGATTAAGGGGAGTGCGCTCAATGTCGCGTTTGTACCCATTGCCAGAAGCAGAAAAGGAGTTGCTAAAGTTGCCCAGAGTGGACACGGTGGTTTTGGCGGTGACCAAGAAGACTACCATCCCGGTGGAGCAAAGTGCAGCACTTAAGGATGTCCAGGACAGGAAATTAGACCTCTTGCTGAAACAAGCCTTTGACATTAGTGCCCTGGCCCTGCAGGTGTCGGTATAAGGGGCTTGGGTAGCGGCAAGAATTGAGTTGGGAGCGGCCTACCTCGCAGATAGTCAATATGATCTTATTTGGATTTTGTCAAGGAACATGGCCTCGGTGGTGGCTGCTCGGCGGTACCTTTGTCTCCTCAATTGGGCGGCGGATGGCTCTTCCAAGTCCCATCTTAGCAGATTCCCCTTTAAGGGTAAGCTGCTTTTTGGAGAAGATTTAGACAAGTTGGTGAAGGACCTAAGGTGAGTCTAAGGGCGGCAGGCTTCCGGAGGATAGATTCAAGCAGAGTCGCTTTCCTGCCCAGGGACGGGCTCAGCAGAGGGAGGCCCAGAGCTCGTGTACAGCTCGTCAGAGCCCCTTTCAGAGGGGTCAGTTTCCCTCAAGGGGTCAGGGATTCCGGGGGTTTCGAGGAGCGGGAGAGGCTTTGGGGCCTCTTCGACCACCTCTGCCCTGAGAAAGTCACAATGAGACAGCGGGAGCTCGGGTGTGTATTCTGCCAGTAGGGGGACGTCTACGGCAGTTCTTTCCCACCTGAGCCTGGGTCACATCCGACCAATGGGTTTTGGAGAGTGCGGGATGGTTATGCCCTAGAGTATGCAAGGCGGTCCTTCCCTCCTTCATCCACTCACCTTGCAAATCGCTAGCCAAGCAGGCAGCGGTGGAGGAAACATTTGCAAGACTTTTGGCCTTGGGGGGCGGTCGTCCCAGTGCCAAAAGACCAGTGCAGCTGTGGTTGATACTCCATTTATTTTGTGGTACCAAAGAAGGACGGTTCCTTCCGACCAATACTGGACCTCAAGTGTGTCAATCAGGTCCCTCACTTTCGTATGGAAACGCTGAAGTCAGTGATTGTGGCGGTAAGGCAGGGAGAATTTCTAACCTCTCTTAACCTCATGGAGGCATATTTACATATTCCCATCAGAGTCACATCAGCAGTTCCTGCGCTTCATGGTCCCAGTGGGTCAGTTTCAGTTTCAAGCTTTGCCGTTCGGTTTAGCAACGGCACCACGTACTTTCACCAAAGAAATGGTGGTAGTGGCGATGGCTTTATGCAAAGAAGGGATTCTAGTCCATCCCTACCTGGACGATTGGTTGATCAGGGCCAAGTCCAAAGAGGAGTGTCTGAAAGCAACTGACAGAGTAGTCAGTTTCTTCTGAAGTTTAAGGTGGGTGATCAATCTGGCAAAGAGCAGATTGGTGCCCACTCAGGAAATCAAATACTTGAGGGCTCCTTTCGACATGCTCTCGGGCAGAGTGTTCTTGCCAGTTCAGAGGGCAAGAGACCTCCGATGCTTGGAGCGCGAGTCTATGGCTCGGGAGGCGCCCTCGGCTTGGCACTATCTGCAGGTGTTGGGGATCATGGCGGCTACCCTAGACTTGGTTCCCTGGGCCAGGGCGCATATGCATCCGCTCCAGCGGTCTCTTCTACGGTGCTGGTCCCATCAAAGACAGCCCTTGTCGATGTCGCTCCCCTGTGCCCTGGCGACCAAGGAGACCCTTCAGTGGTGGCTTGCTCCAGGAAATCTGGAGAGGGGAATGTCCCTCGAAGCTCCTCAGTGGATACAGGTTATGACAGACGTGAGTCTGTCGGGCTGGGGAGCCCACTGCAAGGGTCACTTTGCCCAGGGACTCTGGAGTGTTCAGGAGTCCTAATGACCCATAAACAGATTGGAGTTGCGAGCAGTGATCCTGGCTCTCAGAGCATTCCTGTGTTGGGTTCACAGGAGGGTGGTCAGAGTTCTGTCGACATTATGACAGCTGTGGCGTATATCAACCGGCAAGGAGGAACGAGCAGCGCTCTATTGGAAGAGGAAGCAGGAAGCTTATTTCTATGGGCCGAGGTTCATCTATTAGCCCTGTCGGCGCAACACGTGGCAGGGGGGGAGAACGTCATGGCGGATTAACTCAGCAGGTACAAGGTTGATCAGGGTGAGTGGGAGCTCAGCCAGGAAGGCTTCAAGCAGGTGAAGCGCCATTGGGGTATGCCTATCATGGACCTGATGGCACGCTGGGAGTCGGCCAAAGCCAATAGATTCTTCAGCAAAAGAAAGGAAAGGATGTCAGAGGGTTTAGATGCCCTAATTCAAAGGTGGCCCATGGAGGGCTTACTGTATGTGTTCCCTCTGTGGGCGCTCATAGGCAGGGGTTGGTGCTCCTGATAGCTACGGACTGGCCGTGGCGTCCATGGTATGCCGATCTCATGTGGCTACTGGTGGACCGACCCTGGCAACTCCCGGTAAGAGAGGACCTGCTCAGGCAGGGGCCCATAACGATGCTGCAGGTGGGCTGGTTCTCGCTTACGGCCTGGCTATTGAAAGGGCAAGGCTGCGTAAGAGAGGATATTCCGGGGCTGTGATTTTGACATTGTTGAAGGTGTGTAAGCATTCAACCTGTTTAGCATATATTAGAGTACAGCGCATTTTCGAGAACTGGTGTGAGGTCAGACAGAAGAGGCCCTTGAAAGTTTAAGTGCCTGAGGTGTTGGACTTTTTTCAGGCAGGTTTTGAGAAGGGGCTGGCAGCCAGCTCCTTGCGGGTGCAGGTAGCTGCTATCTCTTGTTACAGAGGCAAGGTTATGGGTAGAACATTAGGGGAGCACCCCGATGTGGTTCATTTCCTTAAAGCAGTGAGGCGTCTGCGGCTACAGCTCCTGCGGCAGTTCCTCCATGGGATCTCAATCTGGTGTTGGACACCTTAGCAGGTGTGCCTTTTGAGCAGGTGGAATGTGCTTCTTTAAAGGATTTGACGCTTAAGACGATTTTTCTGGTGGCCATTTGCTCAGCCAGGCGTGTGTCGGAGTTGCAAGCCCTGTCATGTCATCCACCGTTCCTCGTTTTCTTCAAAGAGAAGGTGGTGTTGTGGACGGTTCCATCATTTTTGCCCAAGGTGGTTTCTCCCTTTCATATGAATCAGTCAGTGTCTCTCCCTTTCTTTGTCAATTTGGGGGAGGGGGAGGCATGGTTATGTCTTCTGGACATGTGCAGGATTCTAAAGCATTATCTCAAGTGTACTAAGGCATTTCGCAAGTTGGAGCATTTGTTTGTGTTGTTCGGAAGGCAGCGCAGAGGAGAAGCTGCGGCCAAGGCTTCTATTTCTAGGTGGATTAGGGAGGCCATTGCTTCTGCTTATATTCTAAGGGGAAGGCAAGTCCTGTTAGCTTACCGGGTTCATTCCACGCAGACTCAAGCCATTTCATGGGCAGAGTTTAGTTTGGTTCCTCTGCTAGAGATTTGTAGGGCAGCTACGTGGTCTTCCTTACATACCTTCGCCAAGCACTACAGGTTGGATGTTCAGGCAGCAGCAGATGCCGATTTTTAGGGAGCAGTGCTTCAGTCCAGTTTGGCAGGCACCTCCCATGCTTGAACTTCTCTGTTACATCCCAGAAGAAGGGAATGGACTGGGTCCAGTCCGTGGTCCCGCCTGGGGTGCTGATGTAGGCAACAGTTACCGGCCCAAAGCGATTCAGGAATAACAATAAACCTGAGAAGTTTGTCTTTGGCAGGTTTTTCTCTCGGGTTCCAGTAGCGAAGCGGACGAGGCAGTCACATGGCCCTGCTTTCAAGATTGCTAGTATGTTAGGCAAGGGCCTTATCAGGTAAGCCTCCTCCTCTGGAGGGAGGGGGCTGGGTCTTCCCTTTCCTGTGAGGGGGGGAAGTATTTTCTGTTTATTGTTTTTCATTTGTTAGTTTATTACAGAGGTACTCAAATCCAGTCCTGGAGGACCCCAAACCAATCAGGTTTTCGGGATATCCCTAATGAATATTGTGGTAAGGAGAGTGCAGTCCAGCATGAAGAAATAAAGGAAAAAGGAACTTTTTCTTCTTTGCAGGGGATGGGTGCACCAGAACACATACACCATAGCAAAAGCAGTAAGAGAAACCACGAGGGTAGAGCTAGGCTAAAGCCCCACCCAGACTCCATGGCAACCCTAAGTAAGAGTAGGAGGTACATGGGGGTGGAGTCAGCAGGGGAGGTGCCCTGCTCAATGTTTAAGTTTGAGCAAACAAACAGAGAGACAGACGGAAGGAGGAACAAGAACAAGAACAAGGACAAGCTCTCTGACTGGGAGCTCTTAGAAGGGGTTTTTTGTATATTTTTTAAAGCAAGGTTACTCTCTTTTGGTGCTTTAGGGGAACCTTCCTTGAGCACAGAAGGTTGCTGAACTGCAGTAACCCCTCAGGGTCAGAAACTGCTAACACCTAATCAGGAGATAGTGGGCCTGCTTCCTGAGTACAAGATGAGGCCTGCATAAAAGACTCCAGTGCCTTGCACTGTTGAGGCTTTCCTAACCAGGGCTCCACAGATCAACAAACGGTAAGGATTTGAGGGTTTGTTTGCTTGTTTTATTATATTACATTGCTAGCTCTCTGACTGGGAGCTCTTAGAAGGGGTTTTTTGTATATTTTTTAAAGCAAGGTTACTCTCTTTTGGTGCTTTAGGGGAACCTTCCTTGAGCACAGTAGGTTGCTGAACTGCAGTAACCCCTCAGGGTCAGAAACTGCTAACACCTAATCAGGAGATAGTGGGCCTGCTTCCTGAGTACAAACTGAGGCCTGCATAAAAGACTCCAGTGCCTTGCACTGTTGAGGCTTTCCTAACCAGGGCTCCACAGATCAACAAACGGTAAGGATTTGAGGGTTTGTTTGCTTGTTTTATTATATTACATTGCTAGCTCTCTGACTGGGAGCTCTTAGAAAGGGTTTTTTGTATATTTTTTAAAGCAAGGTTACTCTCTTTTGGTGCTTTAGGGGAACCTTCCTTGAGCACAGAAGGTTGCTGAACTGCAGTAACCCCTCAGGGTCAGAAACTGCTAACACCTAATCAGGAGTTAGTTCCCTCCCTACCCACCCCGAATCCCACCCACCCCTAGTGAGCGGTCTTGCTTTATAGGGCACCTCCCCCTTTAACAAATCACAGAGAATTGGGCCAGCACATTTGGAATATAATTAAAGAGATTTAACTGCTTTTTCTCTGAAA
Organism: Ichthyophis bannanicus; assembly: GCA_033557465.1. NCBI lineage: Eukaryota > Metazoa > Chordata > Amphibia > Gymnophiona > Ichthyophiidae > Ichthyophis > Ichthyophis bannanicus. The sequence continues at coordinate 25,176,928 of CM066031.1, read as the reverse complement.
GGACAGCTGCAAAACCGGCTTGTACTTGGTAGATCTCTCTCTTTTGCTTTAACAGATACCAAGCTCCACGAACAGAACAATGGCTGGGAAAAATCATCTTGCTAAAGCTGTTGCCCCCATTACAGCTTCTGCCTCGGTCCAGACAGAGGTCCTGATGCCAGTTGAAGGACCGGTTCCATGTGCAGGGTGCCTGCATGCTGAAGCCCTGAAGAAACAAGTGGAGGAACTCAGAGAGGAGGTGGCGAGGCTGAGGAGCATTCAAGACAGTGAGAGGTACATTGATGAGATGCTTCTTGCAGCAACCAAGCTCTCCAGCACAGGTGAAGATGGGTGCCAACAGAATGTCGATGGTTGGACACAAGTCACCAGGGCCTGCAAAATCACCAATCCAACTTCTCCAGCCCTTGAATTGAAGAACCATTATGCAGCCCTGGAAGTGGAGGAGGTGAAAGCATCCCTGGAAAGGGAAGAACCAGAGCTCAGGTACCCCAAAGTTGCAGAATCAGTGACCAGAAGGAAACGAAGGGTAGTAGTGGTTGGAGACTCTCTTCTGAGGGGTACTGAGGTGTCCATCTGCCGACCAGACTTGATGTCCAGAGAGGTATGCTGTCTGCCTGGTGCCAAAATCCAAGATGTTACGGAGAGTTTGCCGAGACTCATCAAGCCCACTCACTATTACCCAATGTTGCTAATCCATGTTGGAACAAATGATACTGCCAGGTATACCTCGGAACGTATCAAAAGTGACTTCATGGCTCTGGGACAGAGGGTGAAGCAGTTAGGTGCACAGGTGGTGTTCTCTTCAATCCTCCCTGTTGAGGGTAAAGGCCAAGGCAGAGAATCTCGCATCCTGGAGATGAATGCATGGCTGCGTGGATGGTGTCATCGAGAGCATTTTGGTTTCCTAGACCATGGGATGCTGTTCCAAGGGTTGCAGAGCAGAGATGGTATCCATCTGTCCAAGAAAGGTCAACGCATCCTCGGTAGTAGATTGGCTAATCTACTAAAGAGGGCTTTAAACTAGATTCGTTGGGGATGGGTGAAGAAAGCCCCCAGGTAAGTGAAAGCCCCCAGGTATGTGATATATTAAATACCTTTATGGAAATGGGTAACAGGGGTAACATATGGAAAGCAGTGTGTATTAATGCTCGTAGCATGGGAAATAAGATCCCTGAAGTTGAAGCTTTGGTGGGAGTGGCTGACTTGGATTTAGTGGCAGTTACAGAAACATGGTTTACAGAAAACCACGACTGGGATGTAACTATACCTGGCTATACTTTATTCAGAAAGGACAGGGTAGGAAGAAGGGGAGGAGGAGTGGCACTATATGTAAAAACTACTGTTCAGGCTTTGGAATTACAGAGCTTAAAAGGGAGAGAGGAGGCATTGTGGGTTAAACTAGAAAGAGGGAAAGAGAAATCTATTTGCATTGGTGTGATATACAGACCTCCCTCACAAGAGGAAAAGGTGGACAGAGAGTTAATTGAAGACATACGCAGCATTGCTAGGAAAGGGAAAGTGCTACTGATGGGAGATTTCAATATGCCAGATGTTGATTGGCACATTCCTGCTGCAGTATCATCTAGAAGTAAGGAGATCCTGGATTCTCTACAGGGAGAACTATTCAGGCAATTGGTAACAGACCCCACACGTGAAGGGGCCATACTGGACTTGGTGCTTACAAATGGTGAAAGTGTTTCTGATGTTGTAGTGGGAGATCATTTTGCATCCAGTGATCACCAGATGGTGTGGTTCAGCATTAGGACTAGGGCTGTTAGAATCCATTCCAAGGTGAGGATCTTAGACTTTAGGAAGACTAACTTTGCGAAGATGGGACAATACCTCAGGGAGTCGTTAGTGGGATGGGAACAGCTGGGGGATGTAGAGGAACAGTGGGCAAAACTGAAGGGGGGTATTTTAAGGGCAACCAACCTTTTTGTTAAAATGGTAAACAAAGGCAAAAGAAAAAGGAGACCGCTATGGTTTTCGAAGGAAGTAGCTGAAAAAGTGAAGAAAAAGAGGGAGGCCTTCATGAAATATAAGAGATCACAGAGAGAGGAAGACAGGCATCTGTATTTGGAAAAACTTAGAGAAGCTAGCAAAGTAGTCAAGAAGGCAAAGATTCAAAAGGAGGAGGAAATAGCCAATGCAATAAAATGGGGGGATAAGACATTTTTAGATATATTAGTGAGAAGAGGAAGGGCAAAAGTGGTATTGTCAGACTCAAGGGTGCAGGGGGGGAGTATGTAGAGGCTGATGAGGATAAAGCGCAATCGCTTAACAAATATTTTTGTTCTGTGTTCACAGAACCAGGAGCAGGACCTCAGAAAACACCCACAAATAAGAACACAAGCGAGGGACATCTTGAACAATTTTCAGAAGACTGTGTTCGTGAGAAACTAGCTCAACTTAAAGTAGACAAAGCGATGGGACCGGATGGGATACACCCTAGAATACTAAGGGAACTTGGGGACGTTCTAGCAACTCCACTGACTGACCTTTTCAATGCCTCGTTGGAGTCGGGAGTGGTGCCAAAGGACTGGAGAGAGGCTCATGTGGTGCCTTTGCACAAAAGCGGAAATAAGGATGTGGTTGAAAACTACAGGCCGGTTAGTTTAACTTCGGTGGTGAGTAAATTATTGGAAACGCTGCTGAAAGAGAAAATAGTGAGGTTTCTGGAGTCCAGTGGATTACAGGATCCGAGGCAGCATGGATTCACCAGAGGCAGGTCTTGTCAGACAAATCTGATTGATTTCTTTGATTGGGTGACCAGGGAGATGGACCAAGGGAGAGCTCTAGATGTGGTGTATTTAGATTTCAGTAAAGCCTTTGACACTGTTCCTCACAGGCGACTTATAAACAAACTGAGTACCCTAGGGATGGACCCTAAAGTTACTGCTTGGGTTAGAAATTGGTTGGGTGGGAGGCGACAGAGAGTACAGGTAAATGGAGCTCACTCTGAGGAGAAGGATGTTACCAGTGGTGTGCCCCAGGGCTCTGTCCTTGGTCCGATTCTTTTTAACATCTTTGTCAGTGATATAGCGGAAGGGCTGTCGGGTAAGGTTTGCCTCTTTGCAGATGATACTAAAATCTGCAATAGAGTAGACACCCAGGAAGGTGTAGATAACATGAGGAGGGATCTAGCTAAGCTTGAAGAATGGTCTAGAATTTGGCAGCTGGGATTCAATGTTAAAAAATGTAAGGTCATGCATTTGGGCTGCAGCAATCCAAGGGAGCAATACAGTATAGGAGGTGAAGTACTTTTGTCCACTAAAGAAGAGCGGGACCTAGGCGTGGTTGTGTCTGATGATCTTAAAGTAGCTAAACAGGTAGAAAAGGCGACGGCAAAAGCTAGAAGGATGCTTGGGTGCATATGGAGAGGAATGGCTAGCAAAAAAAAGGAGGTGATAATGCCTCTGTATAAGTCTTTGGTGCGACCGCATTTGGAGTATGGTGTGCAATTCTGGAGACCGCACCTTCAAAAGGATGTGAACAGGATGGAGTCAGTGCAGAGGGTGGCTACTAAAATGATTAGTGGACTTCATTATAAAGCATATGAGGACAGACTTAAGGATCTTAATATGTACACCTTAGAGGAAAGGCGGGATAGAGGTGATATGATTGAGATGTTTAAATACCTCCGTGGCATAAATGTTCAGGGAGAGAGCCTCTTTAAATTGAAAGCAAGTTCTGCTATGAGGGGACATGGGATGAGGGTGAAGGGAGATAGATTCAGGAGTGATATGCGGAAATATTTCTTTACGGAAAGAGTAGTGGATCCGTGGAATAGTCTGCCGGTGGAGGTGGTAGAGATGAGGACAGTAACTGAATTCAAAAAAGCATGGGACCAACACAGAGGATCTCTAAAGGTAAAAAGTGGACTATTGTAGCTGTTATGGAAGGACAGACTAGATAGGCCATGTGGTCTTTTTCTGTCATCATGTTTCTATGTTTCTAAGAGCAAGGAGAGCAAGAGCAGCCAGGACTGCAGCCAACAGAGCTACAGAGAAGGTTCCAAGGAGAGGACCAAACATACTGGCAAGAGAGAGAGAGAGAAGGCTGGCGTTGGAAAAGCTAAGGCAAGAGAGCTCAGACTCCTCTGAGGAAGGGTGTGTCTTCAGGCAGAAGAAGCCCCAGGAAGTGGAGAGGAAATCTTACCCTGATTCCCTGACTAGCTCTGAGGCAGAGATAGCTACAGCCAACAGAAGCCCCAGCTATGGAAGTCCTGCAATAAAACTCCAAGGAAGGAGAAAGAAAGCAGTGAAGCCTAATGCTTGTATCTCTTGCTCTGATTCTGAAGAGGGATTTGTACCTGGGAAAACCCAGATTAAAAAGAAGGGGTTTTCAAGAAAAGCTGAACAGGAGAAGCCTGTTGGAGTTCTGCCAAGAGAAGGAAGGGCAGTACAGTGGAATAGGCTATTTGAGCTTTTAAAAGACATAAAGCAAAAAGTGCCTGAGCGTTTCCAAGCTTTACCAATATGCAGCTCAGAAGAAAGTATGGAAGTGGATGGTAGAGGAAGTGACCAGGGTTCTACTTGTTCTGAGATGGACTGTGCTGTATGCATTGATGCTAATTAATGGAAGCCAAATAGCAGAAAGAAATTAAGAAAGCTGTTACAACTTTGTTATAGCTGAAAGCCTGAAGTAAAGGAGCGAATCAGTCTGATATTGAAGCACTACGGTTCTTTCCTAAAGAAGTAGCTAGTGCAATCAAGTCTGTGCTAGGCAGCTGGAAACTGTTTAACTGCAAACAGCAAAGAAGAAGGAGCTAGCAGCACTACTGACTTTGATTGTATGTTGTAAATACATGTGCCTTTATTATCGCTGAAGTAAGAAGCATCTTAAAGGGAAAGAAAAAGAAGCCATTGTAAATAATTTCACTGAAACACTGTTTTGGCATTTGCTTTAATTGGAGAAGATTATCCTTTGTTTCTTTGTCCTGAGTGTAAAGTTGCTTTGAAGATTGTTACCAGCTTACCTAACGGAATCTAATAAAATTCCTGTGCGCTTTAAAAACATCCACTTGGTTCATTTATGACTACACAACTACAACCCTTTGGAAAAGGAATACAAGATGGTCTCCCGTCCCTACTAGGCGACCGCCTGGTAGGGGTGCGAGAGCCACAATATGCATGCAATATATTTGCATGCACTGCCTCCATTGTATTTGAAACTATCTCATGCATATTCATTAGGGATATCCAGAAAACCTGACTGGTTTGTGGCCCTCCAGGACTGCATTTGAGTACCTCTGGTTTATTGGTTTAGTTGTTTTTCTGTTAAGTTTGCTTTGTCAACAGGATACTGAGGCTGATGGGTGGTGCCAGTGGTATATATCCTGAGGTCATCAAAAGGATGACGTACTCAGTCTCCAAGCTGCTGGAAGAGGAGCACAACCCTGAAGAAGGGACTGGACTGGAGATCCTTCAGGAACATTAATTAGCAGGTAAGATCTAATTACTTCTTTTATATTGCAAGCCCTAACCTCCATCTGATAATGTCCCGCTTCAGTGAATTCTCAAAGTGGCTTAACTCCCATAATCTGCAGATTAATTTAAAGAAAACTGATATACTACAGGTAACCAGGAAACAAGACTTTAAACCTCCCTCAACTATACACTTAAAAGAAGCTGTTTTACAGGTAAAGAACAAGGTGAAATACATTGAGATTACTCTAGATCAATCTCTTAGCATGGCCACCCTTATAAAATTAACCACTGATAAGAGCTATTACAAACTAAAGATGATTCAGAGGTTGAGACCACTGCTATCAAGCTATGACTTTCGGTCTGTCATTCAAGCATTGATCACCCCACACTTTGATTATTGCAACATGTGACGTAGAAGCCTCTCAAGAAGCTATGGAAACAGATAGTGATCCGGTGGAGAGGACCGGTACTGCAAGAGAATGCAGGATTTTCTCTTCAGAGAGAAAAAAAACACAGAGCTAATCAGGAACCACACCTCACCTCAGGGGAGGAGAGAAGCCAAGTCCCTGATTGGGCACGCCCAAGCAGGAGGCGGGCAGTGCAATACACAGGCAGCTTGTTAAGCACTCAGAAACAGAAACAGTTAGACAAAGACAGATGAGGAGGACAGGTCAGATGACCAGGAACAGGAAGAGTTGGAGAGAGAGCCACTAAGCAGCTGTGATCCACTAAGGAGCAGATTGGACTCAGGAAGCAAGTACCTGGGAGACTCAGGGGCAGTGAAAGACTTCTGTGAGCAGAAGGATTCAAGAGCACTGAGAGACCCAAGGCTACAGCCCAGGCTTTTAGAGGACCAAGCAGAACCCTGGAACAGAAGGCAGAGGGACAAAGAATTACCCTGGAGAAAGCCTCAGCACAAGCTACACAGTGGGTTTGAAGCAGCTAGCAAGCTTAACAGGGGGAAGCCAGAAAGAGTGAAGGCTAATTGTAAAAGCCAGGACAAAGTCAGACAACTTGGTAGCAATTGGTTGCAGCCTGAAAAGCATTTAAGCAGCCTAGGCTATTCTCATAAGCCAGCAGAAACCTATAGTAAGAAGGCTGCTGAATCTTATTACAGAAACATGAGCCAAGAGAAGTCTGACGGTTCTACTTTTAACACTCTGTTGAGAAACTCTCCACTCACAGCTGAAGTTTTAAACCCAGCACCTACGTTTGGAGATAAGTGGGGGAAGGGAAATGCTAACACGCTGAACTGTTGTCCTAGTAAAAGCAGCAGTGCTAATAATCAAGAGATAAGGAGTTTAAACAAACTTTTACCTGAAGGAGGAGGACATTATCAGCTTAGCCCAGGAAAGACCCAGGCTGAATTACTTCTCAACGACTTCAGGGAATTCCTTAAGAGCAGGGCAGTTTCTCCCTATAATGCAGCACAGCCCATAAACAGCTGTGAAGAGGAGATGCCTTTAAGTTCTTCTCTGCCGTCCGCAGAGCAAGACATGCCAATGGACTGCTCAACTTGTGTAATTGAGAAGGACATTTAATTGAAATGCTTGGCAAGGTTATATGAAGAAATATAACAAGAGTTACCTTACTGATTGCTATGCTGAGAAGCTTATGAGAAGTGAATAAGTTAAAGCATATTTGTTTGCATATCAGGAGCATTGCTGTTTGCCAGAGTTTTTTTGTTCCGTTACTGAAAGGGGTCACATGACAACTGAATGTGATCAGGGAAGATAATGGACATTTTGCCTAGCAGTGCAAACCTTGTTTAGTTTGGTTTCTCACTCTTGTTTTGTGCTACAATACTTCATTTGCGTCTGTTTGAACTTGAACTGCAAAGCGGGAAATAAACCTCATAAAAGAAATTTTCTTTGCCTGCCTTACTACTTGAGCACACACAACTACAATCTCAACCCTGAAGGGCATCCAAGGCCAGCCCCTCCTGAAACCCTCAAGGTCCAGGGAGTGGGTGGGTGGCAAAGTGGCGTAGTATTGAGGATACTGCGCAGGCGCAAGAAGTAGCCACACCAGGATTTGCAGAAGCCGTCTTCCCAAAGGAGCCCAGCTGAGGAGCTGCCGAGCCCAGACGAGGAAGGGGACTGCAGGAGGCTACAGGATCTTCTGTTGCTGACGTGCTTGATCAATTAAAGCGCTGTACTAATGTCTCCTCCTACACATTTTTGATTTCGCTGGATGTGCAAGCCCTATATACAAATATTGATCAGGGTGAAGCATTGAGCTGCTTGCGGGAGTTCCCATTGACTCTTCCTGATCGCTTGCCAAAACGATTTCTTCTTGATTTATTGGAGCTGGTGCTACAGAATAATTTTTTTCTTCACCAACATCGTTTTTATAAACAAATCCATGGTATAGCTATGGGGGCTACTGTAGCCCCATCCATTGCTACGTTGTATATGGGGACCTTTGAAGAACACTATGTCTATACTGATCCTGATTTTTGTTGGGTCCCGTTTTGGAAAAGATTCCTTGACGATGTTTTTTTCTTGTGGACGGGGTCTCGTGAGAGGTTGGATGCTTTTCTAGGACGTTTAAACTCCCATCTCCCTAGGATTCAATTTACTGCACAAGTGTCCTCTCAACAATTGGACTTTTTGGATGTGACGGTGGTCTTAACGCCAGAGGGATTCCACACCACCCTCTATCGGAAACCTGTCCAGCGTAATACCCTCCTCCGCTATAATAGTTTTCATCCAAAGGCCCTTAAACAGGGTCTTCCGTATGGGCAGTTTTTGCGTTTAAAAAGGAATTGTTCCTCCCTAGCAGAGTTTAAGAAGCACTCAAAGGAATTGTCATCTCGTTTATTTAATCGGGGATACCCAATGTTGATCATCAATAGGGCTTACAAGAGAGCGCGGTTTACCCACTCGGAATGGCACAGAGAACAGCCGAGCGCTCCGACTCAAGATTCGGAGTTGAAGATCACAGGGGTTCTTCCATACACTCGGGGAATTAATAAAGTGACGCTGCTTCTCCGGCGATTCTGGCCATTGCTACAGGTACATCCCTGTTTTAGGGATAAAAGTTTGCAGATAGCCTATTCCAGAGGCACCAATCTTCGTGATCTTCTCATGCGGACGACTCAAGCTCAGGACCGACCACAGGTTTCCCATATGGATAAGGGTCATTTTGCCTGTGAAGGCTGTGCCTATTGTGCCTTATCTTTGCTAGGGCCTGATTGGCTTGATACTCATACCTCTCGCACATATACGACCATCTGGCATACGGACTGTACTACTTCATTTGTAGTTTATTTACTGGTCTGCCCTTGCTCACTGTATTATGTAGGTCGGACTAAGCGTCCGAATTGCGTCAGACTTGCAGAACATGCCTCAAGATTAAGGACACGGTCACTCTCGGCGCCTATTGTAGCACATTGCCTACAACTTGGGCATTTGTTTCCTTCACTGCGATGGAGAATCTTGGATTTCATACCATTTGATCCTCGGGGAGGTGATCGAGAGCAGCATCTGCAATATCAGGAACAGCGGTGGATTTACCGCTTGGACTCAGTGGCCCCAAGGGGTTTAAATCAACAAATTGATTGGCACACCATCCTTTGCTGAGATTTGGTTTCCGATTACAAAGGGATTCCCTGGTGGTGGGTGTTCCCTTCCTCTGAGGAACTGTTGCATTGGTTGGATACTTCACGCATCTTTTGACGTCAGACGTCCTGGTTTTAAATGTCTGCTCACGCGGTTTTGTGTTAGCTTTCTACATTGCCAACAGCAGCTTAAGGACATACCTGATGCAGGGTTCACAAGAAAAGTTTTACATTGGACCCGAAACGAAGGCTTCGTCGGATAGTCGATTCGGGCAGCTATGGCATTTGTCTACCAAAGCTAAGTACTTTGGTTTTCTATATTAATAAAAAGGAGAAGTCCCGGCGGTGCTAGATTCACATAACGTAGCACTGAGAGGACACTCTCCGACAAAAAAACGTTTTTCTAACACAGGGTGTTTTCTATATCGGAATTTTTTTGCATAGATATTCTCATAAGCCAGCAGAAACCTATAGTAAGAAGGCTGCTGAATCTTATTACAGAGACGTGAGCCAAGAGAAGTCTGACAGTTCTACTTTTAACACTCTGTTGAGAAACTCTCCACTCACAGCTGAAGTTTTAAACCCAGCACCTACGTTTGGAGATAAGTGGGGGAAGGGAAATGCTAACACGCTGAACTGTTGTCCTAGTAAAAGCAGCAGTGCTAATTATCAAGAGATAAGGAGTTTAAACAAACTTTTACCTGAAGGAGGAGGACATTATCAGCTTAGCCCAGGAAAGACCCAGGCTGAATTACTTCTCAACGACTTCAGGGAATTCCTTAAGAGCAGGGCAGTTTCTCCCCTATAATGCAGCACAGCCCATAAACAGCTGTGAAGAGGAGATGCCTTTAAGTTCTTCTCTGCCGTCCGCAGAGCAAGACATGCCAATGGACTGCTCAACTTGTGTAATTGAGAAGAACATTTAATTGAAATGCTTGGCAAGGTTATATGAAGAAATATAACAAGAGTTACCTTACTGATTGCTATGCTGAGAAGCTTATGAGAAGTGAATAAGTTAAAGCATATTTGTTTGCATATCAGGAGCATTGCTGTTTGCCAGAGTTTTTTTGTTCCGTTACTGAAAGGGGTCACATGACAACTGAATGTGATCAGGGAAGATAATGGACATTTTGCCTAGCAGTGCAAACCTTGCTTAGTTTGGTTTCTCACTCTTGTTTTGTGCTACAATACTTCATTTGTGTCTGTTTGCACTTGAACTGCAAAGCGGGAAATAGACCTCATAAAAGAAATTTTCTTTGCCTGCCTTACTACTTGAGCACACACAACTACAATCTCAACCCTGAAGGGCATCCAAGGCCAGCTCCTCCTGAAACCCTCAAGGTCCAGGGAGTGGGTGGGTGGCAAACAGCATTTTCCAGGGCCTCTCCAAACAGGCAATAAGCCAGTTACAGATGGCCCAACATGTGGCCGCCCAAATTATTTGGAAAGTTAATAGAACTGAATATATCACACTTATATTATATGAATTTCACTGGCTGCCAATTTATAGCTGTATAAAATACAAATTACTCATGGTCACATCCAAACTTCTAAAGAATATAGCTCCATCATACCTCAACTCTCAACACCCTCATAGTTCCCACAGACCTCTGCAAGGCTAACCACTTGATGAGCAACACAGTCTTTACATACACTGCACCCATGAACTGGAACTCCATCTCTGATAAGCTCAGATCCATTAATGATCTCTCCGCATTTCATGAGGCCATTAAAACTCATCTCTTCGCTGAGCACTTTGCAACCCACAGGACCAAGTCTAGGTTTACCCAACCTAGCTTTCCTGTCCATGCATTCTAATACAGTTGACAACCCTTCAGCTTAGCAAATATGTTGGGAATGGAATTATCTTTGTAAATATGTTATTTAAATATGTCACTGTATAAAGCTGATATTGAATTAGACAAAATATCTGTATATAATTCTACCACCTCACTCTGTTATAATTATGTTCAATGGAAGAAGCTTTGTTGTCTGAATTCTCTTTGATTACTGGATTGGGAAAGTGAGGATGGTAAAGGGGAGATGAGGGGGAGGGGCTTGAAGGTGTTGGTAGGAGGGGAGACAATTAGTGAGTATGAGGAGTTGGACGAGAAAGTGATGAGGAGCCATAAAAGAGATAGATGGAGAGGAGAACAGAAGTCAGAAGAAATAAAACGATAGGTGGCAGAAATTGCAGGTGATGAGATGTACTTTTGAGTGATCGTGGTAAGGAGCACAGGATAGCTTTAAGAAATTTTCAGCCATGGATTGGGATAATAAGGAAGAGGAGAGAGACAGCTGAACAAGATCACAAACAAAAATACTGAAAAGTAAGGCACTCTAGCAATGCTAAGATAAATAAATAACATACAGGCAGACCTTCCAAGCAAGTGTTTAGAAAAAGCCAGACCCCAGCCAGAAACCCTGCAGCCATTCTCCTGCCCCTCTCCACAGCACCAGCTCTAGTCCTGGATCCCTCCCACCCTGTCCTGCCCATGGGGGTAGCTTTGACTTTTGTCTGGGAAGTGCTGAAGCTCAGCTTCTCTTCTAATGGTGGAAGAAGGAGGAGGTTCTATCACCGAAGTCCATGAAGATTGAGTAAAAATGGTTGCCCATCCCAGCAAAGAGAGAGGAAATATTAACCACATTCAGAGCCTGGAACAAGAACCAGATGTTTCCAGGGCCTTGCACATAATCCCCAAGTTTGTTGTTCTTAAGTACTTTGGAGTCAGTGTCCATTCACGGCGACCCTCCGGGTAGTTTTCATAATCATGTTCGGTGGCTCATAGTTGATAGAGTGGCATCCATATCTGCTCGTATTCTGTTGATCCATCTCATTGCTGCCTTCCTCTTCTGCGTTGACCTTCTACAGACTCATAGTTCATGAAGAAAACTGTTGCAGAATGCACCAACAGGCAATTTTCCTACTACTCGATCTAATCAAGGGCACCGACAAACCCAAATCTGGCTTCATACTCATCTTTCTAGACATAAAAGGAATATTCAACTCCATTCCACATAACAACATAATTCAGCACCTAAAAAACTCTTGGATTAGCAGACACACTCCTCAGATGTTTCAAGTCCTACTTGACAGACCACAAACTGCAAGTAAGAATAGACCTGAGAAGATGAGAGTGCTGAATAAATCTCTATCTGCTTTCCCAGACTCCTCTCTGAAAACTTCATCTTGAAATGAGTGAATGAAAACAGTGTCTATGTATCTCTGTGCGTGTATGTTTACCTTTGAAACTGCTGACAAGATGAATTGCAGACAGATTGCTTTAGCCATGACTACATATAAACCAGAAAAAGACAGGAATTGAGGGGGTGTGGTTTAAAGGACATGAGACATAGAAATAAGACCGTGCAAAGAACCATACAACAAGAGAAAAAGAAAGAAATGTATTTCCAAGGCTGTTGTAAGGAATAACCATATAAGGGAAAAGGGACAAATGGGTTAAAAAGAAAAGAATGGGTCATGAATGTATAAAATAGTGCTTTGTAGAATGTAAGGTGGGCAGACAGTAACTGAAGTTCTGTATCAAGTGATGTCATTTTCTGCCTGACAGGATAACAATATGGTGTTAGATTTATATTTGCTGCAGACCTGTGTATTCTAGTTCAATAAATTAGATTGATTTTTACTTATACATTGTTCTGTCTTACAAATTTATACACAAATTATAAGGATAGCATATTGAGGTGCCACGTAGCACTAAGGCCCAAAAGAAAAATGTCCCAATAGACCATACAAATTCCACCCTATATCATGCAACACCCCAATAGACCAAACAAATACCACTCCAATCTCAAGGAGTTCCACTAGGCTTGACCCTCTCATCATTACTATTTAACCTCTTTGTACAACCAGTATGCTCTGTAATAAAGACTTGCAATATCCTATATCATATCTATGCTGATGATGTAATGATAAACACATCTATTAACGCATCAAATCCAGACATCATACCCAGGAACAATCTGCTTCTCCAGTCTGAAACTGGCTGAAAATACACAATTTGAACACAGACCTCAAGATGACAGAGGCCATGTTCATCACAAGAGACATTAGCTTCAAACCACCATCTTTCATAACTATTGAAGATATAAGATACCTTGGTGTCACAGTTGACCAATGCCTCACTTTCTCAACACACATACAAAATCTTACTCATAAGAACATAGGAATATAAGATATGCCATACTGGGTTTGACCAAGGTCCATCAAGCCCAGTATCCTGTTTCCAATAGGTCATACGTACCTAGCAGTTTCCCCAAAAGACACATGTTCCAAAATGCTTGTACTGGGTCAAGCATTGATATCCTGGGTCCCTTTTTAATAATGGTTTATGGACCTTTCCTCCAGGAACTTGTCCAAACCTTTTTTCAACCCAGCTGCACTAACAACCTTTACTACATCCTCTGGTAAAAAATTCCAGAGTTTGATTACACGCTGAGTGAAAAAATATTTTCTCTTATTTGTCTTAAATAGTTTACCATGTAGCTTCATCGCATGTCCCCTAGTCTTTCTAAATTCTGATAACCTAAATAATCGATCTATGTTTACCCGTTTCACTCTGTTCATTAATTTATAGACTTCTATCATATCTCCCCTCAGCTGTCTTTTTTTCCAGATTAAATAGCCCTAACCTTTTTAGCCATTCTTCATAGGGTTATCATTCCATCCCCTTTACCATTTTGGTGGCTCTTCTCTGAACCTTTTCTAATAATGCTATATCCTTTTTAAGATACGGAGACCATAATAGCACACAATATTCAAGGTGCGGTCACACCATGGAATGATACAGAGGTATTATAATATCCTTTGTTTTATTTTCCATTCCTTTCCTTATGATACCTAGCATTCTATTTGCTCTCTTGGCTGCCGCTGCACACTGGACAGAGGGTTTTAGCATGTTATCCACAATGATGCCTAAATCTTTTTCCTGGATGGTGGTTCCTAATGTGGAACCCTGCATCGTGTAACCATAGTTTGGGTTGTTCTTCCCTAGGTGCATAACTTTGCACATGCCCACATTAAAATTCATCTGCCATTTTGATGCCCAGTCTTCCAATTTATCAAGATCCTCTTGCAATTTTCCACAATTCTGATGGGTTTTAACAACTTTAAATAGTTTTGTGTCATCTGCAAATTTGATAACCTCACTCATTATTCCCTTTTCCAGGTCATTTGTGAATATGTCAAAAAGCAGTGGACTCAGCACAGATCCCTGGGGTACACCACTATTCACCTTTCTCCGTCGGGAAAATTGGCTATTTAGCCCTACCCTCTGCTTTCTATCTTTTAACCAGTTCTTGATCCACAATAGTACACTGCCTCCTATCCCATGACTCTTTAGTTTTGCCAAAAGTCTCTGATGAGGGACTTTGTCAAAGGCTTTCTGAAAGTCTAAATACAATGTATCAACCGACTCACCTTTGTCTACCTGTTTATTCACACCTTCAAAAAAACATAACAGATTAATAAGACAAGATCTTCCTTGTCTGAAACCATGTTGGCTGTCTCCCATTAAGCCATGACTATCTACATGTTCAGCAATTTTGTACTTTATGATGGATTCTATCATTTTTCCTGGTACTGACATCAGGCTCACCAATCTGTAGCTTCACAGATAACCCCTGCATATGCAGAAATATTTCTTTACGGAAATATTTCCGTATATGCAGGAATATGACCTGGAAAGTGGAATAACGAGTGAGGTTATCAAATTTGCAGATGACACAAAACTATTTAAAGTTGATAAAACCAAAGAGGATTGTGGAAAATTGCAAGAGGATCTTGATAAATTGGAAGACTAGGCATCAAAATGGCAGATGAAATTTAATGTGGACAAGTGCAAGGTTATGCACCTAGGGAAGAACAACCCAAACTATGGTTACACGATGCAAGGTTCCACATTAGGAACCACCACCCAGGAAAAAGATTTAGATGTCATTGTGGATACCATGTTAAAACCCTCGGCCCAGTGTGCAGCGGCGGCCAAGAGAGCAAATAGAATGCTAGGTATGATAGGGAAAGGAAAGGAGAATAAAACAAAAGATATTATAATGCCTCTGTATCGTTCCATGGTGAGACCGCACCTTGAATATTGTGTGCAATTCTGGTCGCCGTATCTTAAAAAGGATATAGCGATTTTAGAAAAGGTTCAGAGAAGAGCAACCAAAATGGTAAAGGGGATGGAAGGATACTCCTATGAAGAAAGGCTAACAGGTTTAGGGCTCTTTAACCTGGAAAAGAGACGGCTGAGGGGAGATATGATAGAAGTCTATAAATTAATGAACGGAGTGGAACGGGTAAACGTAGATCGATTGTTTACCTTATCAGAATATAGAAAGACTAGGGGACATGCAATGAAGCTACAGGGTAAACTATTTAAAACTAATAAAAGAAAATATTTTTTCACTCAACGTGTAATCAAACTCTGGAATTTGTTACCAGAGGATGTAGTAAAAGCTGTTAGTGTAGCTGGGTTTAAAAAAGGTTTGGACAAGTTCCTGGAGGAAAGGTCCATAAACCATTATTAAGAAGGGACCCAGGATATCAATGCTTGAACTAATACAAGCATTGTGGAACCTGTGTCTCTTGGGGAAACTGCTAGGTACATATGACCTAGATTAGCCACTGTTGGAAACAGAATACTGAGCTTGATGGACCTTGGTCTGACCCAGTATGGCATATCTTATGTTCTTATGTTCTTATCCATGGAATAGTCTCCCAGTGGAGGTGGTAGAGATAAGGACAGTAACTGAATTCAAAAAAGCATGGGACAAACACAGAGGTGGTGGTACAATGAGGCCCATGCCTCCAGTCGCTCTGTCATCGAGTGCACCTTTGCCGTATTGAAAAGTCACTTCAGGTATCTGGATAGGACTGGCGGGGCCTTACAATACCAGCCCGTGACAGTGGCAGAGATCATTCTTGCCTGTTGCATCCTGCACAACACTGCTCTCAGGCACGGTATCAATGTCGACATTAATGAGGATCTTGATGATGATCCAACGTGCCCCCCCTGTATGTGGCCGTGCTAACACACGAGAGGGTGCAGCACTCAGGCGCCAGCTGATTGGGGAGCTATTTTCATGTGAGTACTGGACGTGTCTGCATTTCACTTTTTACAGATACCTATACTACTGCTACTACTGAGCATTGATATTGCACTACCGGTCATACACAGCACTGCACTGACATTGCTGACACAATGCCTGGTCATCTGAACATGGACTGTTGTCCAAATGCTGAGACAGACGGTGTGAGCGGGGGACGACTGCGGGTGGAGGTGATCAATGTTGTCACGGTTAATAGGCTTAGGTGATGAGGTGGGCTAACACGCAGGACTTTGAGTTGTTTGTTCTGGTGGCTGCCCTGCAGCCACAGGTAGTTGGTTCCAGGCGTTGGGTGCTGTAAGGTGACACGTGTGTGGTCCCACATTCACAATGTGTGTGAGGCCCAGATATGGGACCAGTTGGCTTGACGTGTGGGGATGCCATTTGGGGGTTATGAGGGGATTGAATGGATTGTATGCGCTGATGAGCAGGGAATGTGTATTACGCGTCTCGGTATAGCAATGCATACAGGTGTCAGCAGTGTTTACATGCTCATTAGTGGTAGTCACATTTGTGATACCTGGGTTATGCGGGTCAAGGTACAGGCCAAAAACAGTGTGCCTCCACATGTAGTTCCACAGGTGCGTCTTGGAGTTGTCTGAGGCCTGTGAGGTGTCATGACAGGAGGGGTGTTACTGTCAGACGGATGCTGTTGGTAGCTCGGCCATGCAGCACAGTGTTGCACAGCTTTGTGCAGACATAGATGGTTTTGACACAGACCAGACAGGTGTAGGTTTCAGTGACCAGGGTGGCGGGTGATGGAGGGGGCCATTAGTGCCTTATATGTATGTTCTGCAGTGACGGCTTGTATATTGCTGATGTTATCAAGGGGGACAGCACAGGCCTGCGCTACATGATAGGTATGTGTGGGGAAGGGTAGCAGGGACTCATGGATACCTGCTACCTTGACAATCACGTCGACAGAAGGTGTATCCAAACTAAGCACAGACAGTGTAAGGCTGGGGGGGGGTCTAGGGGCGATGGGCCGATGTCATATCATAGCCATGCGCAATTCATGCAGCAGGGGTACCTGCAGCTAGCAATATGAGGGAGGACACTGATGTCGTGGTGTGGTTTGCCAAACATAGCTCATGCTTGGTGAGATATCTTTGGAGCACATCAACGTACAGCTGCTAGGGATAGACAGGGGATGTGTCTGCTGCACCAGGAAACTGGGTATGAGCCCAGGGGAATGTAGCAGCCCCTGCATATATCCCATTCGTACAGCTCCTGGGACAGGGTTAGCAGGGGAGGTGGGCCCACAGGAACACACACTGAGGGTGATATGGGAGACATGTGTGGATGACAGGTTTGTACCAAGATCTTTGGGATGCACATGTACAGGTTAGCACAGTGACGGTTGTGGTCAACGGTCTGGAGGGCAGCAGACATGTCCCAGAGGGGAAGGACAGGCTACAGGCCCTTGGACCTGGCCAGGGACACATCAGTGGCGTGTGTGGGAGATGACAATTAGGTGCAGTGACATGGGGAACTGCCAGACTTTGACGGGTCTAGGGGGTTATGGGAGATGGGGACTGTAGTGCAGTGTCAACTGTGTGTACCTCATTCAACATGCATGACAATGGGGTAAGTGGACATACAGGTGATGTTTCTGTGCTGAGAGTCCTGAGCAGGACATGTGACACGTTATCTGTCTACTGCACATATGTTGTGGGTGTCCAATTTGTCTTGCTCCCACTTACCCCATATGTTGATGCTAGCCACACATATCCACATGTGTTTGTGCGCAGTTTTTCGTATCAGTCAATGTCTCTGGGACACATCCAACAGGGCTGCGTGTGTCCACAAGTCTCAAGGGGGTCTGGTGGTGGGCCCCACTTACACTCTTCCATGACATTGCAGCGTTGGACAACAGTGTATCATAGCATTTGCCAGCCCTTTATCTACACTATTTGCCACATGTGCACATACAGGCCGTATGTTATTGGTGCCATGCTCACCTTCTCATGCTCTGTGTGTGTGTGTGTGTATTTGTGGGTGGCTCTTTTATGATGCAGTGTTCATGCCATTTTCATTATCATGTGGTGGGTGGGGTCGGCACACCTTTGAAGTGGTGGTGGGTGTGCTATATCTCCCTTACTGGTGTTAACCTTGTGCACAGTGTGCATGTGTGTTGTGTGGTGTAGGTTGACCTATCTCATGTGTATTGACTGACCACTGCACAAAAGCATTTTTGTATCTTAGATGTCATCATAAATGTGTGAATGCGGCGACAGCGGATGGACATGGGGACATGGTTCTTCAACACATGTTGATGACATCCTCTGCCTTTATTGAGACATTTTAGGGCCCTTGCCTGCCTGTGGGGATCCTGAACAGACATTTGGTGCAGACACACAGTGGGTAGCAACTTGGATTGTTTGGGTGTCACGTCAGCCTTTATATGTTTGTGTTTTACCGTTTGTTTCATGCACCTTTCCTGTTGGGTCTCTGTGCACCGGCGCTGGTGGACATGGGGTGCAGCTGCGATATGCCTGTCTTACTTGGCCATGAACATTACCATATCCGTGGGACACACTCGTCTGTGGTTGCATTTCCAGATATCCACATCATGCCCAGTGTTCTGTGTTGTGATCATGTTATGTTCGCCTGTGTGCCATTTCATGACATTGGTTATGATGTTTGACACCCTGCAATGTGCCCTGCTGTTGCGTCCAGCATACCATGACATTGCTTGTCCTTATTCTGACACAGGGCCGCGGTCACACACAGCACATCTACTTACGTGCATCTGCGGGCGACATCATCCACCTGTTGGAGGACCCACCAACACCATTCAACTATCGCTGGAAAATGGTGCCATTGGACGTTTTAACTGTGCGAGTGGGACACATACCTATGATGACTTTTGCCATTGGACTGCTACCTTACATAAGACTGGCCTGTCCGAAACACTGTTGCTACCGTCGTCTGTCTGGGTGTCCTGTTGATTATGAGAGACACACATGACCCTTCGAGTACTGTGCCACATTGGGATATCACACTTGACTATGCATGCCCTGTGATTTACGAACAGTCTTAATGGGACATGTGGAGTTGCAGATGCCCTTTGCACTGTGGACACTATGTACTGGTCCATATGTGTGCATCACAGACTGGAGGAGTCGCTGTATGTTCTATATCCATCTGACATATTGTTAGTGTGTGTTGGCCATATGTGTAAAATGCATCGCAGGATATCCTCATCTGTCAAGGTCACAGGGGCATACAGACATGCGTGTGGCACAGGGGCAACATTGTATACATACTCTTGTATATGTCGGCCTACCCTGCACTTGGACATGACAACGTTGTTGCCATCCCACCAGTTTAATATCCACCAACATTTGGGATTGATGTTTACCCTCACCAAGGGGGTTACAGTGCATATACGTCATTACTGTGTCATGGTTCACCGTACACGGTGCATGTGCATGTGACTGGATATGTAGGTACACCACAACATGGGGCAGTGTGGCTTCTGTATAGGGTACTGGCCCATGTTTGACCTTTCTTTCACACTCCATATACAGGTCATTGTGTTTGGCTACTGTACAGAGGTGCTGTTGTACATTGATTTACACACATAGCATTGCATGTCTGCACTTTCCTCTTTGTCCCCTGACGTAACATTGCTCCCCTTCGCCCATGACATTTGCAGTGTGGCTGTGTGATTGTCCGTTTTTGTCCTTCATTTCTGCATCCCATTTACCGTGCTCTATGTGTATGATTCATGTATCCTCGCCACCCATTGCTGGGAACCTGCTGCATGGTGATATCTCTGCATGTGTGTGTGGTCCATTTTGTGGTCTTCTCTGGGATCATTTATTTATTTATTTAGCTGTATTTATATCCCACTTTTCACCGGGTCAAAGCGGTCAATTGGGGGATACATTTAACACGAGGGGATATGAGAAACATACACTAATACTTACAGGGAACATGGGCAATGGAGGGTTAAGTGGCTTGCCCAAGACCACAAGGAGTGCCTATAGGACTAGAAATCCAAGTCCCTCCGGCCTGAGATTGCTGTCCCCAGGTGGGACTTGAACTCCCGGCCCTCCGGCCTGAAGTACCTTGTCCTAACCACTAGGCCACTTCTCCCTTCATGGCAGGTGTCATGGCATCATATACCACTTCTGGGAACAATTAAAAGCTTCATAAGAACTCGCAGAAAAATGGTTATTGTCTACACAAGCAAGTTGTCCTGCATACTCATTTAAGGGAACCTTTGAAACATGTACTGGAGCATATGATACACCTTTTGGTAGAGGAGTACAGATAATGTGCAGTCTGAAATGTTCATCAGGCACCAATTGTAGGGGTTCATTCTGTTAATTTCCCATGCAGATAGGAAAGAACTCAGATCACAGTCACTTCTCAGCAAAACTCTTTTATATGGTACAAGCAAAAACTGTAAGCACAGATACACAAGTGTCTGTCTGAGGGATCTGAGTGCAGGCAACGTTCCCTACCTTCATGACAGTGAGAGGGAAGGCTGCCCCTGATGCTC
The DNA here is from genome assembly GCA_033557465.1 of Ichthyophis bannanicus. Lineage (NCBI taxonomy): Eukaryota > Metazoa > Chordata > Amphibia > Gymnophiona > Ichthyophiidae > Ichthyophis > Ichthyophis bannanicus. The sequence goes on along the minus strand of CM066031.1, from coordinate 25,156,296 downwards.
TGCTGTTGCCTCCTTTTTATGCCTCTCTGTCACAAAGTTCCAGAAAGTTCTGCATATTCTTGCAAAACTCTTTCCCCGGGACCCACCCTGAAGGGAAATTGGCTGATAGGTATGTCTAGTATGGCTGCATCCTTGCCTGAGGCTGTAATACATTATGATGGCATGGAAGAAAAGCATGTGGGCTGAGGGAATGAGTACCCAGAGCACAGCACAACAAGAGTAAAGCCAGAGGGAACCATACCCTGAGCAAAAGTGCACAGAGAATGGACCCAGGTAAGAAAAGACAGGTCAGGCCTGAACAGGTGGAACAGGCCTGAGCAAGTTGGGAAAGCCTGGACAAGTTAATCAGGCCAAGCAAAGCTGGTGATACAAAGTGCTCTTAAGCCCTGAAGACTACAAGGTGCTGGAAGCTACAGTGATTAATGAAACAAAGGGAATGGCAGGGTGCAGTCAGAATGACTCAACATTAGCAAGAATAAAAGCCATTAATATGCTAATGAGGGTGAATCCCAAGGAAAATGCCTCTGCAAAAGTTTGCAGACAGCTCTGCAGACTTTTTCAGATGACTTTAAGTTTTTTGCAGACAGCCGTGCAGACTTTGGCAGACGGCTTTGCAATCTTTTGCAGACAGCATAGCAAGTTTTGCACACGGAATAAGACTTTGTGCAGAGGTTGCTGGACATTTGCTACAGAGAGGTATATAAGAAAAGCAACTATAGAGCATGGGGGGCAGCCTTCCCTCTCCCCATCCGGGGGTGGGGAACGTTGCCTGCCATCTCTCAGATAGGCATTTGCTATTCTGCATTTACAAATATTTTTGCTATGCTAACCCCCATTACAATATTAACGGCTTTATTCTTATCTTTTACTTTGCAAATGCTGAGTATTCTGACCGCACCCTACTTCCTTTGTTCCATTGCTCATCTGTTGCTTCCGGCACTGTTTGTAATCTTCAGGGCTTATGAGCACTTTGTATCACCAGCTTTGCTTGGCCTGTTTAACTTGTTCAGGCTTGTTTTAACTTGTTCAGGCCTGACCTGTCTTTTCTTACCTGGGTCCATTCTCTGTGCACTTCTGCTCAGGGTATGGTTCCCTCTGGCTTTACTCTTGTTGTGCTGGGCTCTGGGTACTCATTCTCTCAGCCCACATGCTTTTCTTCCGTGACATCATAATGTATTACAGCCTCAGGCAAGGGTGCAGCCATTCTAGACATACCTATCTGCCAATCATCCCCTCACGGCGCACTTTATCGCGTGATAACGCGCGCTTGCTACATTTAGACCGGAACGCCCACTCCTTTTATGGCATCCTGCACATTATCGCCGGGCGCACGTTAAGACGGTTTAGTAAACATACCCCTTAGTGGCTCTTAGGCTGTGCTATCTCTAGATGCAGGACAATGGAGATAGATAAGAATCTGCATGAGATGGCAGGCATTTATCCCAGAAAGTTTTGTTTTGCAAAGCATTTCTAGAAACCTCTATATAACTACATTAATTTTCTGATCATTCTGTAAAAATAAGACTTTACATTCTTTTATCACCTTTGTATAGATACTTTTGTAAAAACAACAATTTAAACCTTTCTATCAATCACCACACCTCCAAAGGGGAGAGGGAGACCAGCAAGGAGGAGGTTACAATAGTCTTGACCAGAAGTAACTAAAGAGTGGATAAATGTCTTAGTAGTGTGTGTAATAAGGAAGGGACAAATTTTATCAATGTTATAGAGAAAGAAGAGACAGGATTTAGCTGTCTGTTGGATGTGTGCAGAGAATGAAGTGTAAAGGTCTGAATGTCCACCTGTGTGTATGTATATCTGGGTCTTATTTTCTGCAAACTGACACAAAAGAAATTGTGCAAAAGAAAGAGCAAGAGAGGAAAAGAGAATCCAAAGACACTGCAGGAAACAGAAACTGAGAGCATCGTGGAAGGGGAATGAGGAGGAAGAGCCTCAGACACTTACAAGGAATAAAGAAAATAACTTTTTTTCCTGGACTGAGCAGTGCCAGTCTCATTTCCCCTTCTGCTTGCCCCATGCAGTGTGTGTGTCTCCGAGGCTGGATCATGGGACTGCCTCCCCTGCTGCCCGCCTCCTGACAGTCTCCTACCTGCTGAGTAGAAAACCTTGCGGCCATTCTCCTGCCCTTCTCTGGAACACTTCTTGGTTCCTCTTTGCAAAGCTGGTGGTGTGAATTCTGCTGGTGCTAACACAAAGCGTCTTTCCGGGTAGCTTCAGTGGAAGGAAGTGTGAACAGAAAACAGAGGGAGGGATGCTGGAGACCGAGTGCCCTCCCCCAGCTCTGCCAAGCCTGAGAAAGGGGCTGTACTAATGCTGGGTCATCTCAGATATCCACTTCCTGAGATAGGCAGATAAAAGCAAGGCAAGATGTTGGAGTTACTAACAACAAAATGCCCTGGAGAAATTCACGTGTCTGATCTATAGAAAAAAAGATTTTATATGCACAGAACAAGTTCCAGCTACAGAGCGCTATTAAAAAAACTAGTTTCTCGATGGGAGTGTCACAGTGCACTCTGGGAACTGTAGTCCTTCCTAGGAGCGATTCTCTGTCTGGGAGTGTCAGAGTGCACTCTGGGAGCTGTAGTCCTTCCTACAACGTATTACTCTATGGGAGTGTCACAATGCAGTCTCAGGTGCTGTAGTCATTCCTAGGGGGTATTTTTCTGTGGGAGTGATACAGTGCACTTTGGGAGCTGTAGTCCTTCCTAGGAGGGATTGTCTGTTTCAGACTGTCACAATGAACTCTGGGATCTGTAGTCCTTCCTAGGTGGGATTACTATGTGGGAGTGTCACAGTGCATTCTGTGAGCTGCATTCCTTCAAAGGAGATATTACTGTGTGGGAGTGTCACAGTGCACTCTTGGAACTGTAGTCCTTCCTAGAAGGGATTCTCTGTTTGGGAGCATCACAGTGCACTGTGGGAGCTGTAGTCCTTCCTAGTAGGGATTACTGTGTGCACGTATCACAGTGCACCCTGGGAGCTGTAGTCCTTCCTAGGGAGTATTACTCTGTGGAGTGTCACAGTATACTGTCAGGTGCTGTAGACGTTTCTAGCAGGTATTTATTTCTGGGACTGTTATGTTACAGCTTGTGGGATTGCAGATCCAGCCTTTGTTCAGCTTCTGAGCATCTCATGCACTCTTAGAATCAGCCCAGGATAGGGGGGAAGGAAGGAGAAAGCATGGTGAGCCTTTATTAGTGAAGCTTGTTCTTCATGGAAAGTTCATCAGAGTGTGATACACAGAGGGAAAAAGAAACCTCGTAACATAGTAAGTGAGAGCAGATAATGATCTGCATGGGCCTTCTCATCTGCTCAATGAGATGTCTGAGATTGTTCACACCGCTCCGTGCAGGACACACCCCCATTTACTCCACGTCTTTGATTATTTATTTATTAAATGTCACTGAGGGAAAAAGAAACCTCATAACATAGTATGTGAGAGCAGATAATGACCTGCATGGTGTAGAGTGGAGGAATAGCCTAATGGTTAGAACCCTGAGCCCACGGTTTGATTCTTACTAGCACTCCTTGTGGCCTTGGGCAAGTCACTTAACCCTCCATTGCCTCAGAAAAATCTAAGTTATCAATATTCTTATTTAATGTACATTGCCAAGTTCAAGTTACAACATAAACTGCTTTAATTAAATGAAAAAGCGGTATATTTAAAAAAAACTGTTAAAAAATAAAAATGGGCTTGTCTAGTCTGCTCAATTTATTTATTTATTTATTTATCTATTTCTTCTATACCGCCCCTTCCAGAGATCAGGGGCGGTTTACATGGAACAATTGCAAACATTTGCATAACATTACATAGAACAAGAACTTCTTAACTTTTTACATATAACAGAACAGCAAATTGTCAGAACTATTTACAGGGTGTATACTTTTGTATACTGCTGAATTTACAGGAGAATGTCAGCGAGCTGACATTGCTATTTATAGTAATTATTTACAAGGATACATGATTCGCTATTCAGGTGTGTGTGTGTGTGTATGTGTGTGTGTAAAAGTGTGCGTGTGTGTGAGTGTGTGTGTGTGTGTGTGTGTGTGTGTGATGGAATTTATTTCCATTTTTCGTGGGTTGTTTGGGGTGTCATTGGGGAGCTGTTAGAAGAGTAGTTGTGTGTGTTCAGTTAATTGTGTTTCTGCGGGTTTTTTTGTTTGTGTGTCTGTGGACGCTGTGTGGCTGGACTTGGAGAGTAGGGGATTCCGAAATGCTCAGAGAATGAATTGGGAGAGGTCCTTTATGATTCGGATGTCTATTGGGAGGTCATTCCAAAGTGTGGGAGCGGTGAATGAGAAGGCTCTGGCACTGGTGGAGTTTTTGGTCCTCGTGAATGTTTTTGGCAGCTCTAGTGAGAGGGTTGCATTTAGTCTGCGGGCTCTTGATTCATTTGGGGCGTGAAGGAGTGTGGATAGATGGGAGGGGGCAATATCGTTTAGTAGTTTGAAGGTTGTTAGTAGTATTTTGTATTTGATTCGATAATTTATGGGGAGCCAGTGTAGTTCTAGCAGTATAGGAGTTACATGGTCTGCTAGGTGGGCTTTAGTGACTACTTTTGCACAAATGTTCTGTGCTCTTTGTAATAAGTAGATATTCTTTTGTGGGAGGCCGGTTAGGAGACTATTACAATAGTCAAAGTGAGGGGTTATGAGTGCACTAACGACTGATCTAAAGTCATGCGTGTCAAGGAGGAGCCTTAAGTGTTGAATAGTTTTGAGTTTGTAGAATATAGTTTTTACCGTCTGTTTTATGTGAGGTAGCATGGTGAGTGTGTGATCGATTATAACGCCTAGGTATTTTACCTCTTTTTTAACAGGTATCGTTGTGTTATTGATGGAGATTGTTGTTGGGTAGGTATCTTCAGCCACAGGTGATCTTGATACAAACATTGCCTCAGTTTTTTTGAGATTGATGCTGAGGAAGTTGGTTTCCATCCAGGATGAGGTTTCCGCCATGCATTCGGATAGAGTGTTATAATTAGGGTTTTTCGTGGTTATGGGAGGGCGAGCATGATGTCGTCGGCATAGATAAAGTGATTGATTTTGTGTTTTTTAAATATTTTTGTGATGGGTTGCAGGTACAGGTTGAAAAGGAGAGCAGAAAGGGCTGATCCTTGGGGTATTCCTTGTCCTTGGGGGAAGGTTTCTGATGCTTCCTGGTTTAATTGAACTCGCATTAGTTTGTGTGTGATGTAGGACTTGAACCAATTGAGGACAGTCCCGTCTATTCCTAAGTTTTCTAATCTATTAATCAGTGTAAGGTGGTTGATGTTGTCAAATGCAGCGGAAATGTCTATGAAAAGGAGTAGGAGGCCTTGAGTGTTATCATCTGTATGTCTTATGAGGAAGTCCATCAGAGTAATTAATAGGGTTTCTACCCCATGGAAGGGGCGGAAACCGAATTGGTGGGAGTCAAGGGAGTTGTGCTCATCTATATGTTCTTGCAATTGTAGTTGAACAGTTTTTTCTATTATTTTAGCCATAAATGGAATGCTGGCTATTGGTCTATATGAGTTTGGGTCTTTCGGGTCGAGTTTATTGTTTTTTATTATTGGGCGGATTGTTGTGAGTTTTAGGGCATCAGGCATAATGCCTTGGGAGAGGAATTGATTTACTATGTATTGAATGTTTCCAGCTAGTTCTTCTTTTGATCCATGATACAGGGCATGGATCGAGTGGGGAAGTTGTGGTGTTGATAATTGTTATAATCCTGAGGAGGTGTTTCTGATCTATCGTATGAAAGGTTGTCCAGTTGTTGTTATTAGTTTCGGTGCTGTGCAGGATGCACCCCCATTTACTCTATGGGGTATGTTTACTAAACTCCGAAAATGTGCGGGTCCCCGTTAGTGTGCGTGTGCCATATAAGGAGTGGGCGGTTCAGGCAGAAAAAGGAAAAAAAAACGATCGTATGTGTGCGCATCGCGCTAATGTGCGGGGCCCACATTAGCACGTGGGAAAGCTAAGTGGGGCGCTGCTGGGCACATATAGGAACAGAGCCGTAGCACAACAGTGAAGACAATAACCAATGGTGCAGGGGCCATGGGTTCAATCCCCCAGTGTGCGCAACAAAAAAAGGCTGGCAGAGGCATTAATGGTTAACAAGTGCTTTAGGAGGCATACTAGTTTTGGGCAGCTTTAGGCATCGCGCTGTTACGTTTGGGCAGCAGTAATTAATTTTTGGCGGCATTAGGCATTGCGCTGTTAAATTTGGGCGGCATTAGGCGATGCGCTGTAAATGTTGGGCGGCATTAGGCGGCGCGCTGTTCATCCTGTGCGGTTTGGGCGGCAGTAGGCGGTGCACTGTTAGTTGTGGACGGCATAAGGCGGTGCGCAAATATCCATACACAGCAGCAGAGCCGTAGCACAATGGTGCAGACCCTAGCCAATGTTGCAGGGGCAACAGGTTCAATCCCCCATTGTACACAACAAAAAAGGCCAGCTGAGACACCACCTTTAATGGGTAAAAGTGGTTCAGGAGGCAAATTAATTTTGGATGGCATAAGGCAGCGCACTGTTCATTTTGGACGGCACAAGGCGGCGCACTGTTCTTTTTGGGCGGCACAAGGCGGCGCACTGTTAATTGTAGGCAGCAGGAGGCGGCGAGCTGATGGGCATAAGGCTGCGTGCTGATGTGTGAGGAGGCAGTTTAATAGTGGGTGGCAGAAGTGGCGTGCTGATGTGCAAGAACAGGAGCAGAGCCATAGCACAATGGTTAAAACACCAGCCACGCAGGCAGGGATCATGGGTTCAATCCCCTGCTGTGCCCAATGAACGTGGCTTGCTGAAACATGACCTGCTATGGGCATTATTGCCCTAGGAAGCAGTGTACTTTAAGGCGGCGCGCTGTTAATTTTGGGCGGCAGAAGATGGCGCGCTGATGGGCACAAGGCGGCGCGCTGATGCTCAAGCACAGGAACACAGCCACAGCACAATGGTTAAGACACTGACTAATGGTGCAGGGATCAGGGGTTCAATCCCTCACAATGCCCAGTGAAAAAGGCTAGCTGAGGCAGTATGTATTATGTTGTGGAGTGCTGTAGGAGGCTTTTTAATTTTATTTTGTTATCACTACTAGCAAATGCACTCTCACAGCATGTTAACATAAGGCGGCCCATAAGGCACATGTTACAGTGCACTGTCCACCAAGGCACCCTAGAATGTCCCCTATAGGGCACCATGTATGTTGCGACACAGGATAATGTATAGTGCACCCTATATTGATGGCAACCATAAAGTGCCCTATAGGGCACCCTATAAAGCACCCTCAGAGGCACCTTATGGGTATAGTACGCTGAGGGTGTTATTGCTGGCATCAACATATGTACAGTAAATTAAAAAAATGCTTTAGACAACCCTATCACAGAACCCCACTGTGGGTTTGAATCCATGACCTCTGGTTGCATAGGCAGTGACATAACCATTGGGCTACAGCTCTATAGCTGTAAGCAAGCCACTGGCTGGCTGCAGAGAGCCTGCACATCACCTCACAAACAGTCTGCTGTTGTAAACAGGATAGGGTTAGTCCACCAGTACCCATGATGCACTGCACATGCAAATCAGCTGTCCACAGATGCACACAAGATGGGGAATGCACCCCTAAAGCTCCCCGGCCTGGTAGGGGGAAGTGTCCGTGTGCACCCACACAGCACCTCGGCCTGGTAGGGTGTCCTGAGCAGGTGGACTACCGGCAAAGAGTAGCTAAACACCATCACATTGTGCGGGTACTGTGCTCACCCTGAGGGTGTGATGTGGCGCCCAGGACCAGGTCCAAAACTCCTTCCCTGTGAGAGAGGTAGGTGCTGTAGAAACATCTTGGAAATCTCTGTTTGTCTCAGTTAGTGGGCCCCCCCCCCCCCCCACCCACTAGGTGGGCAATGTACCTCCCTTCCTTCCTCCCCCCCCCGGGGAGTGGACCATCAACCCCAGTCCTGCTGGGGAACAGACACCCTACAGGGCAGTCCAGGCAGCTCCACACACATCCATAACACAATATCAGACAGACATTAGGCCTGGATATTCAAAGATGCACCCCACCACTATCTGATATTCTCCTGCAGCAAGCCAACAGCCACTGCACCCTGCAAGGCACTCCATCAAGACACATACCAGCTGTGAACAGTCTGCTGGTTAGTTTTGATGGAAATGCATGCACCCAAAACTGGGGTGGCAGCACACACAAGCAGATAAGTCAGTGAAAAGGCCCCAACAGGAAACCCATATATATCACATGAGAGAAACACAATACAGCACTATGGGGGTGCCTAGCCATGCTGCCATCACTGCACACTCAGGGTGAGAGTGATCCCCCAGCAGCACATACAGAGGTCACCCTGTCTGTGTAGGTGGTGGCCGGGCACTACCATGTCCCTGCCAGTGCCCTATGCCCTGTGCAGATGCATCCTGGTCAGCCCACCCTGTCTGAGCTATACCCATGGTACCTTGCTACTCATTATGCACATTGGCAGGCCAATACTGGCAACAGTGCTGGCAGTGTGGGTTGTGGAAGGGGTTTGCAACCAACACACACTGTATAGACAGACACACACTCCCACACCTATGCCTGCATTGTGCTACTATTGAGGAGGTAATTAGCCTTGCCCACCACACCGGTCCTGGGCATGGCACAGGCATAGATATGGTACGCAGTAATGCTGGGGGTCACTCCCCAGGGTGGTAAACACCGTCAGAGGCCAGGCCTGGAGCACGCACCACAAACACCGAACAGATTGTTCGGATGGGGTCAACTAGCAGTATGTGCGTAACGTAGGGATATCTATCTGCCAGTACTCCTAGCAAACGTTTCTGAGCTGTGTACCGTATACCTCAGGTGTAGGGTGACATTGCTAAGGTATGCAAGTGCTAGTATTGGGAGATGCACGCAGGGTCCAATGTTCTGCCTCTCCAGGAGACATTGGCCAATGGGGCCTGTGGGTGTGGGTGTGGGTGTGTCTGCCCCTGTTGGCTGCTGCTTTACGGCAGAGATTCCCAACTCCAGTCCAGGTTTGCATCACACTGTTCGGATTTTCCTGCTGTCCCTCATGAATATGCATACGCTACATCAACAGGCCATGGGGGTGGTGCATAGATATACAGCACAGGCATTTGTATGAGTGGCAGCATGGAACCTGAATGGTGTATGGCCCACCAGGACTGCATTTGGGAGACTCTGCTCTAGGTACTGCCCCTGTTCATGGTGTCTTTGCTCAGTGGGGTAAAAGATAGACGTATTACCATTGCATATGTCCTCGGCACGAAAGGTGTGTCCTTACTATCACTGTTTAGTTGTTGGAAAAATATGTGGGCAGGTGTGGCAGTAGCCCCAGCTGGGCTTTGAACCTGTGACCACTGTTCCCTCTAAGCTGTGCGCGTGTGCGCGCGCACACACCTCGCCGAGTGAGCGCACATACTTTATAACAGAGCGCACAAAAATTACAGTTCTGATTCTGATAGAAAACAACACAGACGTCTTAAAATTTAAAAGAAGTTCTGTATTTATGGTTTTCACAAGTTCTACAATATTTTCTAGTGCAATCAATGTGGTGTACATACTGTATTCTGATGTGAGGTCAAATTTTAAAGTATATAACTCCGAGTGTTGTTATGTGGCTCACAAAAATTTAACCTTCCTTCAAAAGCCGCACAGCTGATATTTTATGCGCACACAGCCTACAGAAAATTAGAGGGAACATTGCCTGTGACCCTCTGTTCTTGTACATACTGTCTGTGTGCACTGCACCACTGTGTAGCCACAGGTTGGCTGATTTCCCAGGAAAGTCCATGACTGTGCATCCGACAGGGCCTGTCTGTTGCAGTGGACGGTGCCAAACCTCACATGGCTAGGCCACTGTCTGCTGTGGCTAGCAGCCACTGCCCCCGGCACCACCTGTACTCGTCTGCCAACATGCTGGCATGTTCCTCTCACAGGAAATGCAGCTGACCTGCTTGCGTTGTGGCACTCCGTGACTGCATTTGGGGGACTTGGCTGTAGGTAATGCCCATTGTTATGGTGTGTGTGCGGTGTACGGTAAAATATGGGTGTTTGCACCATGCTTGTGTTCCCTGCAATACAGGGGTGTCTGTGCAATCTGTGTTTAGTGGTGGGTAAAATATAGGGACTGGGCTGGCAAGGGCCCCAGCTGGGATTTGAACCTCTGGTCCTAGAGGTACTGGCTCTGTCTGCTGCACCACACTGTGGCCACAGGGACAATGCAGTCCTGGCAGGATGGAGTCGCAAACCCTGCTCTGCGCATTTTTACTGTGGGCACATTCACCCTGTCTGGTGACAAACGTGCATATAAACCCTGGAAGTGACCACGGAAAATGGGGGACAAAATATCACCACCCTGGGCAACATTGATATTAATGGGCAACCATAAAAAACACTCCCAGGAAAGCTCCAAAATAAGGAAATGTTTTTTGGAAGAGTCTCCGCTCCGTACACCTTTCCAAAAATCATTTCTTTTTTCTGGAGATTTCCTGGGTGTGTTTTTTAGTTTTGCCCATTACTATAACTGTTCCCCAGCTGAATTACTATTTTTACAATTTTTGGTGTGGTCATTTTCTATTTTTAATTCCACTTTTGGGCTGTGCACATGTATCACACTGCTCACGTTTTGCAGGTTTCCCTGGTTTTGCTGTACATTGCTGACGGAAATGGTTTCTCTTCCCTTTAAATGCATTCTACCGCGAGTGATTCACTCGCGCTATTTTTCCTTTGAAATTCAGCCCCGATAATGTGCGGGGCGCCTCTCCCCTCCCCTTCCCCGCCCATTCTTCCCGTCTCTCCGCCCCTTGGGGGACTTCCTCCGCCCTCCGTTAGCCTTTCCACGCCTCTATTGGACATTTGCGGGCCCGTTCTTGTGCGGCACCCGTTAGTGTGACGCGCACAGGTGCGTGGCTTCATCGCATGTGTGCGGGGCGCTTAAGCGCTCTTAAGTACCGCTTTTAGTGCGCTATTGTGCGGCGCGCACATTGGCAGTTTTTAGTAAACATGCCCCTATGGGGCGTGTTTACTAAACCTTCCTAACGTGCGTGGCCGCGGTAGTGTGCCTGTGCCATATAAGGAGTGGGCGGTTCAGGCAGAAAAAAGAAAAAACCGGGAGTAAGTGATCGCACATTTGCGCGGCGCACTATTGTGCGCCGTGCACAATAGTGCATGGGAAGGCTAAGTGGCGCCCTGATGTGCACACACAAAGGAACAGAGCCATAGTACAATGGTTAAGACACTGACTGTTAGTGCAGCTGCCATGGGTTCAATTCCCCATTATGTGCAACAAAAAGGGCTGGCTGAGGCATTAACTTTAATGGGTAAAAGTGCTTTAGGAGGCATATTAATTTTGGGCGGCATAAGGCGGTGCACTGTTAAGTTTGGGCGGCATAAGGCGGCACACTGTTGGGCGGCATAAGGCGGCGCACTGTTGGGCGGCATAAGGCGGTGCACTGTTGGGCGGCATAAGGCAGTGCACTGTTCATCGTGGGTGGCATAAGGCGGTGCACTGTTGGGCGGCATAAGGCGGTGCACTGTTGGGCGGCATAAGGCAGTGCACTGTTAATCTTGGGAGGCATAAGGCGGTGCGCCGATGCCCAAACACAGGAACAGAGCCACAGCACAATGGTTAAGACACTGACCAATGGTGCAGGGATCAGGGGTTTAATCCCCCACAGTGCCCAATAAAGAAGGCTCACTGAGGCAGTGTGTATTATGGGGATGAGTGCTGTAGGGGGCAACTTATTTTTATTTCAGTTATCACTACTAGCAAACGCACTCACAAAGCGTGTTAACATAAGGCGGCCCATAAGGCACATGTTAAAGATCACTGTCCGCCAAGGCACCCTAGAATGTCCCCTATATGTTGCGTCACAGGATAATGTATAGTGCACCTTATATGGACGGCAACCATAAGGTGCCCTATAGGGCGCCCTATAAAACACCCTCAGAGGCACCTTATGGGTACAGTACACTGAGGGTGTTATTGCTGGCATCAACATATGTACATGAAATTAAAAAAAATGCTTTGGACAACCCTATCAAATAACCCCACTGTGGGGTTGAACCCATGACCTCTGGCTTCACAGGCAGTGAAGTAATCATTGGGCTATAGCTCTATAGCTGCCAGCAAGCCCCTGGCTGGCTGCAGAGAGCCTTCACGTCACCACACAGACAGTCTGCTGTGGTAACCAGGATAGGGTTAGGCCACCCGTACCCATGATGCACTGCACATGCAAATCAGCTGTCCACAGATGAACACAAGATGGGGAATGCACCCCAACAACTCCCTGGCCTGGTAGGGGGAAGTGTCCGTGTGCACCCACACAGCACCTTGGCCTGGTAGGGGGTACTGACCGGGTGTTGTACTGGCACAGAGTAGCTACACACCATCACATTGTGCGGGTACTGTGCTCACCCTGAGGGTGCAATGAGGCACCCAGGACCAGGTCCACAACACCTTCCATGGCTGAAAGATGCCATGCCAGAGCTCCAAAGCAGTATTAATCTGTGAGATAGGTAGTTTCTGCAGAAACACCTTGGGTATCTCTGTCTGTGTCAGGTGGACCATGTACCACCATTCCCCCTCCCATGGAAAACAGGGTCTCCTATCAACAGATCCACATTCTACCTCCCTGCATTGGTAGCAGTAGAGTGGACCACAAACCCCAGTCCTGCTGGGGAACAGACACCCTACAGGGCATCCAAAGCAGCTCTATACACATCCATAACCCAATATCAGACAGACATTAGGCCTGGATATGCTAAGCTGCACCCCACCACCATCAGATATTCTCCTGCAGCAAGCCTTCAGCTACTACACCCTGCAAGGCACTCCATCAAGACACATACCAGCTGAGAACAGTCTGCTAGTTAGTCCTAGTGGTAATGCATGCACCCAGAACTGGGATGGCAGCACACACAAGCAGATAAGTCAGTGACTGGGCCCCAAAAGGAAACCCATAAATATCACATGAGAGAAATGCAATCTACCACTATGGGGGTGCCTAGCCATGCTGTCATCACTGCACAGTCAGGGTGGAGTGAAACCCCAGCAGCACATACAGAGGTCACCTTGTCTGTGTAGGTGGTGGCCAGCCACTACAATGTCCCTGTCAGTGCCCTATGCCCTGTGCAGATGCATCCTGGCCAGCCCACCCTGTCTGAGCTATACCCATGGTACCTTGCTGCTCATTATGCACATTGGCAGGCCATTACTGGCAACAGTGCTGGCAGTGTGGGCTGTGGAAGGTGTTTGCAGCAAACACACACTGTATAGACCAGGGGTCTCCAACTCCAGTCCTGGAGGGCCGCAAACCAGTCAGGTTTTCAGGGTATCCCTAATGAATATGCATGAGATATATATGCATTAGAAATAGCCTGCCATACTGACTGGTTTGTGGCCCTCCAGTGCTGGATTTGGGGACCCCTGCCATACACCTCTGTCATGTATGATTGTGAGTGGGCAAGGTACAGATGTCCTCGACATCAAAAGGGTAGATAGAATGTGTCACAGCCCTCCTCGTTTCTCACCACCACCAAAAAGTTGTCTAATAGACAATATTTTGGTGGTGGTGAGAAGCGAGGAGGTATGTGACACATTCTATCTACTCTTTTGATGTCGAGGACATCTGTACCTTGCCCACTCACAATCTTAAATGACAGAGGTGTAAGGTGGGGTCCCCAAATCCAGCATTGGAGGGCCACAAACCAGTCAGTTTGACAGGATATTTCTAATGCATATATATCTCATGCATATTAATTAGGGATACCCTGAAAACCTGACTGGTTTGCGGCCCTCCAGGACTGGAGTTGGAGACCCCTGGTATAAACAGACACACACTCCCACACGTATGCCAGCATTGTGCTACTATAGAGGGGCTTATTAGCCTAGCCCACCACACCAGTCCGGGGCACAGTACAGGCATGGATATGCTACGCAGTACTGTTGGGGGTCACTCCCCAGGGTGGTAAACACTGTCAGAGACCAGACCTGAGGCACGCACCGCAGACATCAGACAGATTGTTATGTTGGAGCTCAAAGATCAAACTGTGCTTAACAGAGGAATGTCTATCTGCCAGTACTCATAGCAAATATTTGAGAGCTGTGTACCGTATACCCAGGTGTAGGGTGGCATTGCTAAGGTATGCAGGTGCTAGTATTGGGAGATGCACACAGGGCCCAATGTCCTGCCTCTCCAGGAGGCATTGGCCAATGGGGCCTGTGGGTGTGGGTGTGGGTGTGTTTGCCCCTGTTGGCTGCTGCTTTACGGCAGAGGTTCCCAACTCCAGTCCTGGTGTGCCAAACACTGTTCAGGTTTTCATGCTGTCCCTCATGAATATGCATGAGCTACATCTACATGCCATGGGGGTGGTGCATAGCTATGCAGCACAGGCATTTGTATTAGAGGCAGCAGGGAACCTGAATGGTGTGTGGCCCTCCAGGACTGCATTTGGGAGACTCTGCTCTAGGTACTGCCCCTGTTCATGGTGTCTGTGCTCGGTGGGGTAAAAGATAGGCATATTACCAATGCATATGTCCTCAGCACGAAAGGTGTGCCCTTACTATCACTGTTTAGTTGTGGGAAAAATATGGGGATAGGATTGGCAGTAGCCTCAGCTGGGCTTTGAACCTGTGACCTTCTGTTCTTGCACACACTGTCTGTGTGCACTGCACCACCATGTAGCCACAGATTGGTTGAATTCCCTGGGAAGTCCATGACTGTACATCCGACAGGGCCTGTCTGTTGCAGTGGATGGTGCCAGCCTGCACATGGCTAGGCCACTGCCTGCTGTGGCTAGCAGCCACTGCCCCCGCCACCACCTGTACCCTTCCGCCAACATGCTGGCATGTCCTTATCTTGGAAAAGCATGTGACCTGATTGAGTTGTGGCACTCCAGGACTGCATTTGGGGGACTCGGCTGTCGGTAATGCCCATTGTTATGGTGTGTGTGCGGTGTTAGGTAAAATATAGGTGTTGGAACCATGCTTATGTTCTCTGCAATAAAGGAGTGTCTTTACTATCTCTGTTTGGTGGTGGGTAAAGTATGGGGACTGGGTTGGCAGGAGCCCCAGCTGGGATTTGAACCTGTGACCCTCTGGCTCTAGAGGTACTGGCTCTGTCTACTGCACCACACTGTGGCCACAGAGATAGTGCAGTCCCTGGGGATGGGAAACCTGGCTGGCAGAATCCTAAACCCTGCTCTGCACATTTTTACTGTGGGCTCATTCACCTTGTCTGGAGGCAAATGTGCAAATACACCCCGCAAATGACCGCAAAAAAAAGGGGGAAAAAAGATAACCAAGCTGGGCAACAGTGATATTAATGGGCAACCATAAAAAACACTCCCAGGAAAGCTCCCAAAACAGGAAATGATTTTTGGAAGGGTCTCCGCTCCGTAGACCCTTCCAAAAATCATTTCTTTTTTGGGGGGCTTTCCTGGGAGTGTTTTGTGTTGTTGCCCATTAATATCACTGCTGCCCAGCTGACTTATGCTTTTTAGTAATTTTGTTGTGGTCATTTTCTATTTTTATTTGCACTTTTGTTCTGTGCACATGTATCACACTGCTCACATTTTTCAGGTTTCTCCGGTTTTCCTGTACATTGCTGACGGAAATGGTTTCTCTTCCCTTTAAATGCCCTCTACCGCGAGTGTTTCACTCGCGCTATTTTTAACTTGTAAATTCGGCCCCGATAATGTGCGGGGAGCCTCTCCCCTCCCCTTCCCCGCCCATTGACCCCGTCTTTCCGCCCCTCGGGAGCCTTCCTCCGCCCTCAGAATGCCTTTCCACGCCTCTATCAGACATTTGCGGGCCGGGTACTTGTGCGGGGCCCGTTAGTGCAGCGTGCAATTGTGCGGGGCCCGTTAGTGTGTCGCGCACTTGTGCGGGGCGTTTAAGAGCGTTTCTGAGCGTTTGAGTGCTGCGTTTCCGTGCGCTATTGTGCGGCGCGCACATTGGCGGTTTTTAGTAAACATGCCCCTATGTCTTTGATTAGTGCTGTTTACACCACTCTGTGCAGGTTACCCTCTTCTACAGTAGTTGCTGAAGTGCAAAGGTTATTTAAGTTTCCTTTGATTGCCTCCTCATGCCTTTTTGAATTGTTCAATGGTTTTGCTCTCACACCTCTGTCCCATCAGGCACTAGTGATCTGGCTATGGGTCCTGCTCTTTCAAGATTTTATTTATTCATTTATTGATTTGTTTAATTGTTCTTTTATACTGCACTGTATATTTAATGATGGCTACAAAGTTGTTACAAGAAACAATGAGAATTTATGTACTGCAACAAAACGTATATACCTTTTACATGAGATAAACTATAATACAGTGGGACACCTTGTGAGTACAGCAAACAGCAGCAGAATGAGCCTGGGGTGGGGCAGAGGAATGTAAAAAGTGAAGGCTTCGGGGGGGTGGTGGAGAGGAAGAATTCATGTGGTGGGTCCAAAGTGCTCCATGAATAGGGTGGTCTTGAGGTTTCTTCAGGAACAAGCAGGAAGTCAGTCCTCACATATGGGTGAAGTCGGCACCACGGAGCCCGCATGGAGCATTTCCCCAGCTTTTCAAGAAAGCCTTTGGGAATGCTACCATGCGTGAATAGTCCCCTTCCCACCCAAGGGTGCCATCTTGCTCAGTCTCCTTTTTTCCATGGAGCCCAATGGATGTCTGTCCCGTCTTCCCTGAGAAAACTCCTTTAAAATTACCTCTAACTTTTGATTTTCCCCATTTTTCAAATGTTAGAGGGAATATCATGTATATCACAAGTGACTATAAGTATGCTTCCTGTAAGTGTAGGTGACAGAATACAGAGGCAGGGTCACTTGCAAAACTTGCAAAAAGCTCTAGCTTAACTTTGCAAAGAATGTACAACAATCTGTATGGGGAAACAGATGAGAAAGAACAAGGGTGGTAAGACAAGCTAGTTCCCCTTTTCTGGGAGCTCTACAAATGTAACTTTCCATGAAATATATTGCACATCTTTTATGCTATAAACGAGGTATGACAAAAAAGAAACAAGACTGTCCCATAGATGTTTTATTGTAAAATCTACATGAAAATTTGCAACAGAGTGGACTGCCCTGAGGGAGTGCATAATATGAGGAAAGATCTACAAAAGCTGGAAGAATGGTCTAATGCTTGTCCATTAAGATTTAATGTAAACAAGTGCAGTTTCATGGACTTGGGAAAAATACACGACAGGGGGCGAGAGGTTGGTGTGCAAGGACCAGGAGAAGGACCTTGGTGTGATTAATTCTGAGGATTTCAAGGTGATGAAACAGTGTGACAAGGTGCTGGCAAAAGCCAGGAGAATGTTGGCTTGCATACAAAGAGGAATTACCAGCAGAAAGGAAGAGGTACTAATGCCACTGTACAAGTCACTGGTGAGGCCTCACTTGTTATACTGTGTTCACTTTTGGAGGCCGTATCTTGCAATGGATATAAAAAGACTGGAAACAGTTCAGAGGAAGGTGACCAAAATGATTCGGAGCCTGCATCAGAAGACTTATGAGAAGAGACTTGAAGACCTAAATATGTACACTCTGGAGAGAGGAGGGACAGGGGAGATATGATTCAGACCTTTAAATATTTAACGAGTATTAATGAACAAACAAACCTCTTTCAAAGACGGGGAAACTGTAAAACTAGAGGACATAACATGAAGCTGCAAGGGGTTAAATTGAAAGGCAAAGCTAGGAAATACTTTTTCACTGAAAGGGTGGTGGATGCTTGGAATGCCCTCCTGATGGAAGTGGTGGGGGCAAATACAGTGACAGAATTCAAAATGGCATGGGACAGACACAGTGGATACCTTTAGAGCAACAGGATAAAATCTAAATACTGAGAAATTATGCATTGACCCACTTCAAAGTAAATCCCCCCAAGAGTTATTGCACTTCTGCATTCGCTTCTGCCATGTACGGAAGCACTCGGTAAAATCCTCCTCCTTGAGGTCCTTCAGCTCCCTCATCACAGCGGCCTTGATCTCTTCTACAGAGGCAAAATGAGTTCCTTTGAGCACAGTCTTCAGCCTGGGGAAGAGCCAGAAATTGCATGGTGTGAGACCTGTGGAATAAGGATGGTTGTCAAGAGCTGTGATCTCTTTGTTGGCCAATAACTGCCTCGCCATGAGTGCAATGTGTGCGGGTGCATTGTCGTGGTGGAGCATAGAGCCCACCTGCTGCGCCAAACCCAGTCATGGAGGCAATTGAGGACCTGCTAGTAGAAGTGCTGGTTGAAAATCTGACCCTAAGGCACAAACTCATGATGGACCACTCTCGTATGGTCGAAGAATGCTATCAGCATGACCTTGATCCTTGATTTGGACATGCGCGCCTTTTTGGGTCTGGGTGACAGTCGAGTCTTCCACTGCAGGTTCTGTCTTTTGCTTTCAGGGTCATACTGAAAGACAAAAGTCTCGTCTCCTTTGATGACTCGGCCAATGTTCTCTGGATCTTCTCCAGAAAATCTTGATAAACATTGACCCGGTGCTCCTTCTGGTCATCCAATAAAAGCTTGGGCACTATCTTGGCACACACCTTCTGCATCCTCAGCTCCTGCACCAAGATGGTCTGCATTTATTTATTTATTTATTTAACATTGACTCTCTGTTCAAGCTGAGCTCCTCAGCTATCATCTGCACTGTCAATCTGTGATCACTCTGCACCAGCTGGTTCACTCTGTCAATGTTCTCAGCTGTCTTTGTTGTGGAAGGCCATCCTGACTTGGGGTCATCCTCCACCTCCTTATGGCCAGTCTTGAGGCATTTGTACCACTTGAAGACTTGCAGCCTTGACATTGCATCTTCTCCATAAGCCTTTTGGAGAAGTTGGAGACACTCAGTTGGGCCCTTCTCCAACTTAACCAGAAATTTCAAGTTGATTCTTTGCTCCATATTTATTAATCATCATTTCTTATATGCTGCCTTTTATGATATCAAGGTCGTTTACACTGAACAAACTGGAATTACATTGAACAGGGCATTATAACTTGGAGATAACTATTTTACAGGGAACATGGGGCAATGGAGGGTTAAGTGGCTTGCCCAAGACCACAAGGAGCACCTGTGGGACTAGAAACCCCAGTTCTTCCAGCCAAAGATTGCTGTCCTCTAGTGGAATTTGAACCCCCAACCTTCCAGCCTGAGGTAACTTGCCCCAACCACTAGGCCACTCATCCCTCTAGTCCTGCCCCCTCCAGTTCCATGACAAAGTGATGGAGCAGTGTGCTACAAAAAAATCTGAAAAAGAAAAAAAGAATGAGAGAGATGAAAAATATTATAGCAGAATAGTGGTGAGATGTTGCACAACACAGTGACATAAGCAGCTAGCTAATTGGCATTGAGTCCTGGGCATGGCTGCCACAGTCTGGTTTCTTTTTTGTCACACCTCATATACTATGATACTATGGGGCATGTTTACTAAACATTCCTAACGTGCGGGGCCGCGCTAGTGAGCGTGTGCCATATAAGGAGTGGGCGGTTCAGGCAGAAAATAGAAAATAAACGGTAGTAAGCAACCGGACGTGTGTGCGTCGCGCTAATGTGCGGGGGTCGACATTACCGCGTGGAAAGGCAAAGTGGCGCGCTGCTGAGTATACAAAACAACAGAGCCGTGGTACAACGGTGAAGACACTGACCAATGGTGCAGGGGCCATGGGTTCAATCCCCCGGTGTGCGCAACGACAAAGGTCAGCTGAGGCAGTAACTATAATGATTAACATTGTTTTAGGAGGCAAATTAATTTGGAACGGCATAAGGCGGCGCACAGTTATTTTTGGGCGGCAGAAGGCGGCGCACAGTTATTTCTGGGCAGCAGAAGGCGGCGCACTGGTCCCCTTGGGCGGCAGAAGGCGGCGCGCTGAGAGGCACAAGGCGGCGCGCTGATGCACAAGCACAGGAACAGAGCCACAGCACAATGGTAAAAACACTGACCAATGGTGCAGGGATCAGGGGTTCAACTCCTCACAATGCCCAGTGAAAAATGCCTGCTGAGGCAGTATGTATTATGTTGAGGAGTGCTGTAGGAGGCTGTATAATTATATTTTGTTATCACTACTCGCAAACGCACTCTCCCAGCATGTTACCATACGGCGGCCCATAAGGCACATGTTACAGTGCACTGTTCGCCAAGGCACCCTTGAATGACCCCTATAGGGCAGCATGTATGTTGCGACACAGGATAATGTATAGTGCACCCTATAGGGATGGCAACCATAAGGTGGCCTACAGGGCGCCCTATGAAGCACCCTCAGAGGCACCTAATGGGTATAGTAAGCTGAGGGTGGTCTTGCCGGCATAGACATATGTACAGTAAATATAAATAAAGCTGTGGACAGCCCTACCAAAGGGCCCCACTGTGGGTTTGAACCCATGACCTCTGGCTGCACAGGCAGTGATGTAACCATTGTGCTACAGCTCCATAGCTGTAAGCAGGCCCCTGGCTGGCTGCAGATAGCCTACACGTCACCGCACAGACAGTCTGCTGGTGTCAACAGGATAGGGTTAGGCCACCCGTACCCATGATGCACTGCACATGCAAATTAGCTGTCCGCAGATGGACACAAGATGGGGAATGCACCCCCACAGCACCTCGGCCCTGTTGGGGGAAGTGACCGGGTGCACCCACACAGCACCTTGGCCTAGTAGGGGGCACTGACCGGGTGTTTCACTGGCACAGAGTAGCCACACACCGTTACATCGTGCGGGTACTGTGCTCACCCTGAGTGTGCAATGAGGTGGCCAGGACCAGGTCAACAACACCTGCCATGGTTGATGGAGGCCAAGCGGGCGTTCCAAAGCAGTGTTAATGTGTAAGATAGCTAGTTTCTGCACAAACACCATGGATATCCCTGTCTGCCGCCATCAGGCACCCCCCCCCCCCCCCCCCCCAGTGGCAAACATGGTCTCCATCAAGGGATCCACACTCTACCTCCCTGCAAAGGTGGCAGTAGAGGGCAACATCAACCCCAGTCCTGCTAAGGAACACCACCACCACCACCCCCCCCCCCCCCCAAGGCAGGCAGCTCCATACACAGCCATAACACAATAGCAGACAGACATAAGCCCAGGGTATGGTAAGCTGCACTCCACCACCAGTTATTCCCCTGCAGCAAGCCAACAGCCACTGCACCCTGCAAGCCATTATAGCAAGACATTTACCAGCTACAAACAGTCTGCTGGTTAGTCCATAGTGCATGTTCCCAATGGAGATGCATGCACCCAGAACTGGGCTGTCTGCATACACAGCAGGCAGATAGATCAGTGACTGGGCCCCAAAGAGAACCCATATCTATCACATGAGAGAACTACTATACAGCACTATGGGGAGGCCTAGCCATGCTGTGGTCACTGCACAGTCAGGGTGAGCGTGATCCCCCAGAAGGACATGCTTTGGCCACCCTGTCTGTGTAGGTGGTGGCCGGACACTACAATATCCCAGCCAATGTCCCTGCCAGGGCCCTATGCCCAGTGCAGATGCATCCTGGCCACGTCACCCTGCCCTGGCTATACCCATGGTACCTTGCACCTCATTATGCACATTGACTGGCCAATACTGGCAACAGTGCTGGCAGTGCGGGCTGTTGAAGGGGCTTGCAGCCAACACCCACTGTATAGACAGACACACAGTTCCACACCTCTGCCATCATGGTGCTACGATT
Source organism: Ichthyophis bannanicus (assembly GCA_033557465.1). NCBI lineage: Eukaryota > Metazoa > Chordata > Amphibia > Gymnophiona > Ichthyophiidae > Ichthyophis > Ichthyophis bannanicus. The sequence continues at coordinate 25,134,626 of CM066031.1, read as the reverse complement.
GAGGGGGTAAGTAGCCTTGCCCACCAAACCGGTCCTGAGCACGGCAAGGCATGGATATGGTACGCATTACAGCTGGTGGTCACTCCCCAGGGTGGTAAGCACCGTCAGAGGCCAGGGCTGGAGCATGCCCCGCAAACACCTAACAGATTGTTTGGATGGGGTCAACTAGCAGTATGTATGTAACGTATGGATAACTGCCTGCCTGTGCTCCTAGCAAACGTCTCCGAGCTGTGTACCGTATACCTCAGGTGTAGGGTGACATTGGTAAGTTATGCAAGTGCTCGTTGTGGGTGCTGCATGCACGGTCCAATGTTCTGCCTTTCCAGGAGACATTGGCCAATGGGGCCTGTGGGTGTGGGTGTGTCTGCCCTTGATGGCTGCTGCTTTACGGCACAGATTCCCAACTCCAGTCCAGGTTTGCATCACACTGTTCGGGTTTTCCTGCTATCCCTCATGAATATGCATGGGCTACATCTACATGCCATGGGGGTGGTGCATAGATATACAGCACAGGCATTTGTATGAGTGTCAGCATGGAACCTGACTGGTGTGTGGCCCACCAGGACTGCATTTGGGTGATTCTGCTCTAGGTACTGCCCCTGTTCATGGTGTCTGTGCTCAGTGGGGTAAAAGATAGATGTCTTACCATTGCATATGTCCCCGCCATGAAAGGTGTGTCCTTACTATCACTGTTTAGTTGTGGGAAAAATATGTGGGCAGGATTGGCAGTAGCCCCAGCTGGGCTTTGAACCTGTGACCTTCTGTTCTTGTATGCACTGTCTGTGTGCACTGCACCACTGTGTAGCCACAGATTGGTTGGATTCCCTGGACTGTCCATGACTGTGGATCCGGCAGGACCTGTCTGTTGCAGTGGACTGTGCCAGCCTGCACATGGCTAGGCCTCTGTCTTCTGTGGTTAGCAGCCACTGCCCCCTGCACCACATGTACATGTCCGCCAACATGCTGGCATGAACTTCTCTCAGAAAAAGCAGTTGACCTGATTGCAATGTGGCAGTATGGGACTGCATTTGGGGGACTTGGCTGTAGGTAATGCCCATTGTTGTGGGGTGTGTGCGGTGTTGGGTAAAATATGGGTGTTTTCCCCATGCATACAGGGGTGTCTGCGCTATCTTTATTTAGTGGTGGGTAAAATATAGGGACTGGGCTGGCAGGTGCCCCAGCTGGGTTTTGAACCTCTGCCCTCTGGTCCTAGAGGTAATAACTCTGTCCGCTGTACCACACTTTGGCCACAGAGACAGTGCAGCCCCTGGAGGCAGTAAGCCTGGCAGGATGGAGTCACAAACCCTGCTCTACGCAATTCTACTGTGGGCATATGCACCCTGTCTGGTGACAAACGTGCACATAAACCCCGGAAATGACCACGGGAACTGTGGGACAAAATATCACCACGCTGGGCAACAGTGATATTAATGGGCAACCATAGCGAACACTCCCAGGAAAGCTCCATAACGTGGAAATGGTTTTTGGAAGAGTCTCCTCTCAGTAGACCCTTCCAAACTTCATTTCTTTTTTCTGGACCTTTGCTGGGTGTGATTTCTGTATTTGCCCATCACTATAACTGTTCCCCAGCTGACTTACTATTTGTAATAGTTCTGTTGTGGTCATTTTCTATTTTTATGTTCACTTTTGTGCTGTGCACATGTATCACACTGCTCACGTTTTGCTGGTTTCCCCGGTTTTCCTGTACATTGCTGACGGAAATGGTTTCTCTTCCTTTTAAATGCTTTCTACCGCGAGTGTTTCACTCGCGGTAGTTTTTACATGCAAATTCGGGCCCGCTACTGTGCGGGGAGCCTCTCCCCTCCCACTCTCCACCCATTGACCCCGTCCCTCCGCCCCTCCGGAGCCTTCCTCCGCCCTCCTTTCGCCGTTCCACGCCTCTATCGCACATTTGCGGGCCCGCACTTGTACGGGGCCCGTTAGTGAGCCGCGTACCTGTGCGGGGGTGACACGCACGTGTGCGGGTCGTTTAAACGCGTTTATTCGTGTTTCAGTGCCGCGTTTCCGTGCGCTATTTTGCGGCGCGCACATTTGCGGCTTTTAGTAAACATCCCCCTATGTTATTATTTCACAGTTATACATTATGTCCTTGATAGTTGTGCGATAATTCACAGGTCTGCAAAAAAACTTTTTTCGAGAGCTGTTTTGGTTATTCCACGTAATCTTTATGTTTTTTTGGTGCGCTGAATCCGAAAATGACCTCCATTTTGTCATAGGACATCACGTTTCCTGACAATTTGGGTAACTATGTTAAATAAGGCAATACCTCAAAATAAATGGAAATAGACTTATAACATTAAAGTTTTATTACAATATTTTCATGAAAATCCTTTTCTGAACTGAAATGAGCTCACCTACACACACTAAACTCGATTCTTCTTCCTTGTGAGGTTCCTCTTGGTGCATTTACGCTTGTGAGTAGCATCTGGAATGTCTCTCTGAAGCTTCCAACAGTAGTCTGCCATCATTGTAATGCTCCATTTTCCCTGGTATCTCCTATCCATCGCTTTAATGTCTTGGTGGAATCGTTCACCTTGTTCCTCACTCACAGCTCCCAAATTTTCAGGAAAGTAGTCAAGGTGGGACTGGAGGAAATGCACTTTCAAACTCATTAGGCAACCTAAAGCTTGAAATGCTTTCAGCATTCGTCCGACGATCTTTTTGTAGTGAGGATCTTTGTTATTGCCTAAACGTTTCTGTACGACTTCTTTAAATGCAATCCAACCTTCTTTTTGAGGATCCGTCATGGTATAGACAAACTTTTGATCAACTATAAACCTTCTAATGTCTGGTCCGACGAACACACCTTCCTTCAATTTTGCCTCTGACAGGCCTGGAAACTTGGTGACCAAGTATATTTGAAGCATTCTCCATCTCTTGGAAGTGATTTTACGAATTGCTTCATCAATCCCAATTTTATGTGGAGAGGTGGTAGAAGAACTTTATGGGAAGGTACCAAAGTTTTTCAGAGGACACTTTTTTCACCGACTGTTAGCACCCTCAGCTGCCACCTCTTCTTGGTCCAGTGATTTTGTCGGTCTCGACTGTCCCATAGACACAGAAAACAAGGGTATTTGGTATACCCAGCTTGTTGCCCGAGCAGCATGCACAAGACCTTCAAGTCCCCATACACTTGCCAACCATGGTCTTCATATTTAAGTTTACGAAGAACCAATTCCAAGTTCTCGTAGTTTTCCTTCTAGTGTATGGAATGACCTACAGGTATGGATGTGTAAAAACCGTTGTGGAGTAAAACTGCTTTGAGACTTCTTTTTGAAGAATCTATAAAAAGACGCCATTGCTCTGAATCATATTGGATTTTAAATTGACCCATCAGACCTTCGACATCGATGCAATAAACCAACTTGTCTTCCTGGGCAAAGTAAGGAACGAACTCCTTTTCACGATGTCTGAACCATGAAGATGACACTTCTGGCAACAATAAATTCCTGCTTTTCAGCCTTGATCCGAGTAACTCAGCAACATCTTTGGGAAGATTCAAGTCTCTTACCAAATCATTCATCTCCTCCTGAGAAAACAATTTTGGTCTTGTATCATCTTCAAAGTCAGAACTTGATTTGTCATCTGGTTTAGGTATGACTTCACCTTCATCGGAGCTAGGTATCTCTTCCAAGGTAGCAGGGGGCTTGGGTACTGGTATATCTGTGCCATGGGGGATGGGACGAATTGCTGAGTGAAGATTGGGGTATGAAATGGAATGCTTCCATTTGGAATTAAACCCTTTCACATCGCATGAACAAAAGTAACAGTCGTCACTATGGTTCTTTTGCTCTCGCCATACCATAGGAATCCCATAACGAAAAGATTTTTTCTTACCCTTGAACCAGTTTCGGAGGTCCTCAACACACCGTTTGCACACTTTATGAGGTGCCCAAACTTTATCTTGATCTCCAATTTTTAGTCCAAAGTATGCAAAGTATACTTTTTTCACAAAGTTTGTAATATTCTGCTGTTGCTTCAATACTGTATATTCACCACAGATGAAACAGAAACTGTCTGGCGAATTAATACACTTTCGCAGAGCCATAACATAACGGTTGAAGAATGACGAGCTAACACGAATTGCGATGAAAAAGTGTGAACAGCCTAGATCCAAGAACCTGATGATGATTCGTGCACAAGTGTGGCATGCAGGAGAGAGAAGCTCTGTGTCTGTACACGGACCTCACAGTGCTGGCCACGCCCCCCTGCACTGACCGAAGCTGCTGCTATCTGCCCTGTGTCTCCCTCCCACTGGATTCTTCAGGAAAGATTAACCCCTTCTACCATTAGAAGCACAGACTTAAAACTTGCTTAGCTTAATTATCCATGCCCATAAAGCGGTATATAAAACCTGTTAAATAAATAAATAAATGTACTTCCATATCTATGCATATGATAAAATTATTTATTTATTTCGCCATTTTTATGCCACTTTATCATTTGAAACCTTACAAGAAAATTGGGTCCAATTTGTGGAGTAATGGAATAACACCAATTCTATGAAAATCACTCCAAACAAACAAACTAGTACAGAATAAATTGGAGGGTTCGTTTCAAAACTTAATGATAAGCCGGAATCAGTCATTGATGCTAACAGGCACCGCTGGTTATTTTGAATCTTCACTATCCAGCATTGGGTAGCCGACTAGTCTGAGATGATTCCTGTGCTTTATCATTAAGTTTTGAAACGAACCCTCCGATTTATTCTGTACTAGTTTGTTTGTTTGGAGTGATTTTCATAGAACTGGTGACTTTATCATTTGAGTCAAAGCACTTTACTCTTGGTAATGTACATTAAATGGGGACATTTATAATTTGGATTCTTCTGAGGCAATGGAGGTACGCACCTTTCAACACCAACAAAGCCATATACAAAGGAATATCAAGCTGCTTCACAGACATCACTCAATGGCTGGCAAGAAACTCATTGACAGTTAACTATAAAAAATCCCCGGCAACGTGGCTGCAAGAAAACAACCTATCAATAAATTACAACAAAACCGAAGCTCTATTCATCACAAGAAACCAGACATTCTCACCATCGGCCACCATCAACCTAAACAACACCATCTTACCGGTAAGACAAGAAATAAAATACCTGGGAGTAACACTCGACAAGGACCTCAACCTCCAGTCCCACATTGCAAAAATAACAAAGAGCGCTTACATCAAAATGAGGACAGTCAGAAGGCTCAAACCCATCCTCACCGATGAACACTTCCAAACAGTCCGTCAAGCCATCATCACTCCAACCCTAGACAATTATAATCACATCTACCAAAGACTACCTAAAAAGACAATAAAACCACTACAGCTAGCACAAAGCACAGCCGCACGACTCACAACAGATCACACAATTCATGATCACATCACCCCCATACTGTACCACCTACACTGGCTCCCAATTAGCTCTAGAATCCAATTCAAAGTACTTCTACACATATTTAAAATAATACACAACCTATCAGCAGACAGCCTACGCCCTCTCATAAAAACCGATGACAACAGGAGATCAAGAAGAAAAGGAACCTCAGACACCATCAGAACACCAAAAGAATTTGCTAAAACAAGGCTGGCCACATCAAGGAGGGCACTCTCCCTGGCAGCACCCGCTATATGGAACTCTCTCCCAGACCACATAAGATCAACCAAGAACCTCAAGGACTTCAGAAAACTTCTTAAGACTGATCTATTTACAGTACATTTCAAGGACCTCACATAAATTTTCTACCTCAAGACATTACAGGATCACAGTCCTACCTCCAAGACATTACAGAATTTCAATCCTAGCACGCCTCTCAAACAGCCCCATTTTGTATATATGTATATAGCTCATTATGTAAATAGTTCACCGAGATAATCTAACGCACTGCCCCACGCACTACACTTCTCAGTTCTCACACTGCATGCTACAAACCACACTTTATTATTGATTTTGATTGATGTGCCACACCGCCTTGATTTAACGATAAGGCGGTATACTAAATCCTTCTAAATAAATACAAATAAAATAAATAAATAAATAAATAAATAAATAAATAAAATACTCTGCATCACCAAGGATGACACATTCCACCCACCCCCATCCCTGACAACAAATGAGATTGATGTGAAAGTCCAGACAGAGGTCTACTATCTAAGTAACACCCTGGACCAACAACTAATACTGAAACCACACATAAACAACACAATGAGGACAACCTAACACAAAATCTGAACCCTGCAACACCGGTAGCCCCTACTGGATTTCTGTATAGCATTCCAGGCCATCATCTCACCACACTCTGACTACTGTAACTCAATTTACCATGACTCAAATCAATCAGCACTGCTCCCACTACACATTGCATTACATAGAGCTGCATGCATCATTCAAGTAGCCCCAAAATATGACCACATAATCCCTATCCTGTGACAACTCCACTAGCTTCCCCTACAAAGCTACTAAAGCCTGCATCAGATACTAAATACTGTTCCTAACTTTCAAAATCATCAACAAGCAATCCTCCTCCCATCTACAAACTCTACTAAACACAACCAAAACCAACAAACAAAGCACTAAAAACATAGGGCCTGATATTCAAAAGTAATTTACACAGTTAGTGATGCTGAATATCCCGTCTTCTCCCTTGCATGCTCTGATGCTAACCGCTTAGCATCAGGGAGTTCAGGGTGACAGCCCCGATCTTGTAGCTGCAGGGGCTAACTGAGAAGCATTGAATATTGCTGCTGCCTGGTTAACTACAGCAGCCGTGAGGCAGTCCGGCAACCCCATATATTCAATGATATTCTGAATGAAATAGAGACTGAATGAATGTTTTGCTTCAGTCTCTACTGAGGAAGATGTAGGGAAGTTACCTATGACTGAACATAAGCACATAAGATATGCCATACTGGGTCAGATCAAGGTCCATCAAGCCCAGTATTCTGTTTCCAACAGTGGCCAATCTAGGTCATATGTACCTAGCAGTTTCCCCAAGAGACACAAGTTCCGCAATGCTTGTACTGGGTCAAGCATTGATATCTTCGGTCACTTCTTAATAATGGTTTATGGACCTTTCCTCCAGGAACTTGTCCAAACCTTTTTTAAACCCAGCTACACTAACAGCCTTTACTACATCCTCCGGTAACAAATTCCAGAGTTTGATTACACGTTGAGTGAAAAAATATTTTCTTTTATTAGTCTTAAATAGTTTACCCTGTAGCTTCATTGCATGTCCCCTAGTCTTTCTATATTCTGATAAGGTAAACAATCGATCTACGTTTACCCGTTCCACTCCGTTCATTAATTTATAGATTTCTATCATATCTCCCCTCAGCCGTCTCTTTTCCAGGTTAAAGAGCCCTAACCTTTTTAGCCTTTCTTCATAGGAGTATCCTTCCATCCCCTTTACCATTTTGGTGGCTCTTCTCTGTACCTTTTCTAAAATCGCTATATCCTTTTTAAGATACGGCGACCAGAATTGCACACAATATTCAAGGTGCGGTCTCACCATGGAATGATATAGAGGCATTATGATATCTTTTGTTTTATTTTCCATTCCTTTCCTTATCATACCTAGCATTCTATTTGCTCTCTTAGCCGCCGCTGCACACTGGGCCGAGGGTTTTAACATGGTATCCACAATGACGCCTAAATCTTTTTCCTGGGTGGTGGTTCCTAATGTGGAACCTTGCATCGTGTAACCATAGTTTGGGTTGTTCTTCCCTAGGTGCATAACCTTGCACTTGTCCACATTAAATTTCATCTGCCATTTTGATGCCCAGTCTTCCAATTTATCAAGATCCTCTTGCAATTTTTCACAATCTTCTTGGGTTTTAACAACTTTAAATAGTTTTGTGTCATCTGCAAATTTGATAACCTCACTCATTATTCCACTTTCCAGGTCATTTATGAATATGTCAAAAAGCAGCGGACCCAGCACAGATCCCTGGGGTACACCACTACTCACCTTTCTCCATTGGGAAAATTGGCCTTTTAACCCTACCTTCTGCTTTCTATCTTTTAACCAGTTCCTGATCCACAATAGTACACTGCCTCCTATCCCATGACTCTTTAGTTTTGCCAAAAGTCTCTGATGAGGCACCTTGTCAAAGGCTTTCTGAAAGTCCAGATATACTATATCAACTGACTCACCTTTGTCCACCTGTTTATTCACTCCTTCAAAAAAACATAACAGATTAGTAAGACAAGATCTTCCTTGTCTAAAGCCATGTTGGCTGTCTCCCATTAGGTTGTGACTATCTACATGCTGAGTAATTTTATTCTTTATGATGGTTTCTACCATTTTTCCTGGTACTGACGTCAGGCTCACCGGTCTGTAGTTTCCCGGATCACCCCTGGAACCCTTTTTAAAAATTGGTGTTACATTTGCGATCCTCCAATCTTCAGGTATTAGAGATGATTTTAATGATAGTTCACAGATTACTAATAGCAGGTCTGCAATCTCATATTTCAGTTCTTTCAACACCCTTGGATGTATACCATCTGGCCCAGGTGATTTGCTACTCTTCAGTTTATCTAATAGTTGTAATACATCTTTCTGATGTATCAATATTTCCTTCAATTCCTCCGCACCTTTAAATACCACATCAGTCATGGGTAACATTCCTACATCTTCTTCAGTAAAGACCGAAGCAAAGAATTCATTCAGTCTCTCCGCTATCACCTTGTCGCCTCTTAGTGCTCCTTTAACCCCTTTATCATCTAATGGACCAACTGACTCTCTCACAGGTTTTTGCTACAAATGTACTTGAAAAGGTCTTTATTTCGCATTTTTGCTTCCGCAACAAGCTTTTTCTCATATTCTCTCTTTGCCTGCCTTATCAATGCCTTGCATTTGACTTGCTTCCAGGTTTCATCGTTTGGCTCTTTTTTCCATTTCCTGAAAGATGCTTTTTTGGCAACAACAGCCTCTCTGACCTCACCTTTAAACCATGCTGGCAGTTTTTTGGACTTCCTTCCACTTTTCTTAAAGCGTGGAATACAGCTGGTCTGGGCTTCCAAGATAGTATTTTTCAACAACACCCAAGCTTGATGTACATCTTTAACCTTCGCAACTGCTCCTTTTAGTTTTTTCTTAACTGTTTTCCTCATTTTATCATAGTCTCCCTTTCGAAAGTTAAAAGGTAGTACTGTGGATTTCCTTACTATCCCTCCTCCACTAATTAAATCAAAGGCGATCATGCTATGATCACTATTGCCAAGTGGCCCCAACACCCTTATCTCTTGCACTAGATCTGGTGTTCCAGGTCTAATATGGCTTCCCCTCTGGTTGGTTCATGAACCAGCTGCTCCAAGAAGCAGTCATTTATTTCATCTAGGAACTTTATCTCCCTAGCGTGTCCTGACGTGACACTGACCCAGTCGATACCGGGGTAATTGAAATCACCCATTATTATTACTGAGCTGTAACTTTTGTTAGCTTCCTTGATTTCTTTGAGCATTTCATCATCCATTTGGTCATTCTGACCAGGTGCTCGATAGTACACCCCCACTGCCATCGCCTTCCCCCTTTTATATGGAATTTCAATCCATATAGATTCTACAGCAGATTTTGTTTCCTGCAAAACTTTAATCCTTTCTGAGTCAATGCCCTCTCTAACATAGAGCGCAACCCCTCCACCAATTTGATCAGCTCTATCATTACGATATAGTTTGTACCCAGGTATCACAGTGTCCCACTGGTTGTCCTCCTTCCACCATGTCTCTGATATTCCAATCATATCTAACTTTTCATTTAGTGCTATATATTCTAACTCTCCCATCTTATTCTTTAGACTTCTAGCATTTGCATACAAGCATTTTAGAGAATGTATTTTATTCATGTTAATTTGGCTATTGTTAGACATGGGTAAATTGGGATCTTTAAGCTCTGTCTGCTCCACACTTGAGGGCATTTGGGCTACTTTACTCTTTTGTGGAACCTGTCTGCTTTTGGAAGTATCCTTCAAGGATACATTCTTCCGAACCATCCGCTCTTGGGCGACTGTTGGCTTTCCCCTAATATCTAGTTTAAAAGCTGCTCTATCTCCTTTTTAAAGGTTAATGCCAGCAGCCTGGTTCCAGCCTGGTTAAGGTGAAGCCCATCCCTTCGGAAGAGCCCCTCCTTTCCCCAGAATGTTCCCCAGTTCCTAACAATGGTATTTAAAGCTGGTGCATCAAAATAATAAAAAAAAAATATTGATAAACCCGGAAGTTTTATTACAACTATTTGATAAACTGAAGAGTAGCTAATCACCTGGACCAGATGGTATAATCCAAGGGTGTTGAACGAACTGAAATATGAGATTTCAGACCTGCTATTAGTAATCTGTGAACTATCATTAAAATCATCTGTAATATCTGAAAATTGGAAGATGTCCGGTGTTACGCCAATTTTTAAAAAGGGTTCAAGGGTTTATCCGGGAAACTATAGACTGGCGAGCCTGACGTTGGTACCTAGAAAAATGGTAGAAACCATCATAAAGAACAAAATTACCAAACATATAGATAGTCAGGGTTTAATGGGAGACAGCCAACATGGCTTTAGACAAGGAACATATTGTCTTACTAATTTCTTTATGTTTTTATGACAGTGTGAATAAACAGGTAGACAAAGGTGGGTTGGTCAATATATAAGTAAATTATAAGTAAATGGAGCCCACTCTGAGGAGAAGGATGTTACCAGTGGTGTGCCCCAGGGATCTGTCCTTGGTCCGATTCTTTTTAACATCTTTGTTAGTGATATAGTGGAAGGGCTTTCGGGTAAGGTTTGCCACTTTGCAGATGATACCAAAATCTGCAATACAGTAGACACCCAGGAAGGTGTAGATAACATGAGGAGAGATCTGGCTAAGCTTGAAGAATGGTCTAGAATTTGGTAGCTGGGATTTAATGTTAAAAAATGTAAGGTCATGCATTTGGGCTGCAGCAATCCAAGGGAGCAACATAGGGGCATGTTTACTAAAATCCACCAATGTGCGCGCCGCACAATAGCGCACGTCAACGCGTCACCCAAACGCTCGTAAACACTCATAAACGCCCCGCACACGTGCGACGAACCCCCTGCATGTGCGCGACACACTAACGGGCCCCGCACAAGTACGTGCCCGCAAATGTCTGATAGAGGCGTGGAAAGGCTAACGGAGGGCGGAGGAAGGCCCCCGAGGGGTGGAGAGACGGGGAGAATGGGCGAGGAAGGGGAAGGGAGAGGCCCCTCGCACAGTTGCGGGGCCGAATTTCCAAGCAAAAAATAGCACGAGTGAAACACTCGCGGTAGAGGGCATTTAAAGGGAAGAGAAACCATTTCCGTCAGCAATGTACAGCAAAACCGGGAAAACCTGCAAAACGTGAGCAGTGTGATACATGTGCACAGCACAAACGTGAAAATAAAAATAGAAAATGACCCCAACAAAAATGCTAAAAATAGTAATTCAGCTGGGGAACAGTTAAAGTAATGGGCAAATATAAAGATCACACCCAGGAAAGCTCCAGAAAAAATAAATGAATCTTGGAAGGGTCTATGGAGCGGAGACTCCCCCCAAAATAATCCCCATCTTTGGAGCCTTCCTGGGAGTGGTCCAAATGGCTGCCCATTAATATCACTGTTGCCCAGCCTGGTAAAAAGTACAGCCCCTGTTTTACGTGGTCAGTTCCGTGGTTTATTTGCATGTTTGTCACCAGACAAGGTGAATGAGGCCATAGTAAAAATGTGCAGAGCAGGGTGTGCGACCCCATCCTGCCAGGTCTCCCATCTCCAGGTACTGCACTAGTTCAGTGGCCACAGTGTGGTGCAGCAGACAGAGCCAGTACCTCAAAGACCAGAGGATCACAGGTTCAAATCCCAGCTGGGGTGCATGCCAGCCCAGTCCCAATATTTTAACCACCACCAAACAGAGATATTAAAGACACCCCTTTATTGCAGAGAACATAAGCATGTTGCAAACACCCATATTTTTCCCTACACCGCACACACACCATAACAATGGGCATCACCCACAGCCAAGTCCCCCAAATGCAGTTCTGGGGTGGCTCAACTCAATCAGGCCATATGCTTTTGCTAAGATAAGGACACGCCAGCATGTTGGTGGAACGGTACAGATGGTGGAGGGGGCAGTGCCTGCTAGCCACAGAAGACAGTGGCCAAGCCATGTGCAGGCTGGCACCGTCCACTGCAACAGACAGGCCCTGTCGGATGTACAGTCTTGGACGTCCCAGGGAACACAGCCAATCTGTGGCTACACAGTGGTGCAGTGCACAGAGACAGTGTATGCAAGAACAGAAGGTCACAGGTCCAAAGCTCAGCTGGGGCTATTGCCAATCCTGGCTATATTTTTTTCCCACAAATAAACTGTGATAGTAAGCACAAACCTTTAATGAAGAGGACATAGGCATTGTTAAAACGCCTTTCATTTACCATCCCAAGCACAGACACCATTAACAGGGGCATCACCCAGAGCAGAGTATCCCAAATGCAGTCCTGGAGGACCACACACCATTCAGGTTCCATGCTGCCTCCAATACAAATGACTGTGCTGCATATCTGTGCACCACCCCCATGTTATACAGATGTAGCACATGCATATCCATGAGGGACAGCATGAAAACCTGAACAGTGTTTGGCACACCAGGACTGGATTTTGGAACCTCTGCCGTAAAGCAGCAGCCAACAGGGGCAAACACACCCACACCCACAGGCCCCATTGGCCAATGCCTCCTGGAGAGGCAGGACATTGGGCCCTGCGTGCATCTCCCAATACTAGCACCTGCATACCTTAGCAATGCCACCCTACGCCTGGGTATACGGTACACAGCTCTCAAACGTTTGCTATGAGTACTGGCAGATAGACATCCCTCTGTTAAGCACAGTTTGCACTTTGAGCTCCAACATAACAATCTGTCAGATGTCTGCGGTGCGTGCTTCAGGTCTGGTCTCTGACAGTGTTTACCACCCTAGGGAGTGACCCCCAACAGTACTGCGTAGCATATCCATGCCTGTACTGTGCCCAGGACTGGTGTGGTGGGCAAGGCTGATAAGCCCCTCTATAGTAGCACAATGCTGGCATACGTGTGGGAGTGTGTGTCTGTCTATACAGTGTGTGTTGGCTGCAAACACCTTCCACAGCCCACACTGCCAGCACTGTTGCCAGTAATGGCCTGCCAATGTGCATAATGAGCAGCAAGGTACCATGAGTATAGCTCAGACAGGGTGGGCTGGCCAGGATGCATCTGCACAGGGCATAGGGCACTGGCAGGGACATTGTAGTGGCCGGCCACCACCTACACAGACAGGGTGACCTCTGTATGTGCTGCTGGGGTTTCACTCCACCCCGACTGTGCAGTGATGACAGCATGGCTAGGCACCCCTATAGTGGTAGATAATATTTCTCCCATGTGATATTTATGGGTTTCCTTTTGGGGTCCAGTCACTGACTTATCTGCTTGTGTATCCTGGTTCTGGGTGCATGCATTACCACTAGGACTAATTAGCAGACTGTTCTCAGCTGGTATGTGTCTTGATGGAGTGCCTTGCAGGGTGTAGCAGCTGCAGGAGAATATCTGATAGTGGTGGGGTGCAGCTTAGCATATCCAGGCCTAATGTCTGTCTGATTATTGTGTTATGGATGTGTAATAGAGCTGCTTTGGATGCCCTGTAGGGTGTCTGTTCCCCAGAAGGACTGGGGTTGATGGTCCATTCTACTGCCACCATTGCAGGGAGGTAGAATGTGGATCTGTTGATAGGAGACCCTGTTTTTCACCTGTGGCCAGGGGAGGAGGGGGGAGAGAGGGAATGGTGGTTCATTGGCCCACGTAGGGGTCCATAAGGGGTTTCCCCTGACTGAGACAGACGGGGATACCCAAGGTGTTTCTGCAGAAACTAACTATCTCACAGCTTAATACTGCTTTGGAGCTCTGGCATGGCCTCTTTCAGCCATGGAAGGTGTTGTGGATCTGGTTGCCTCATTGCACCCTCAGGGTGAGCACAGTACCTGCACAATGTGATGGTGTGTAGCCCTGGAGGAGGTGGGTGGTGGTGGTGGTGGTACATAATCCCCCTAGGAGTGCATAGGAGCTACACCTGACTGAGACAGACAGATATATCCAAGGTGTTTCTGCAGAAACTACCTATCTCACACATTAACACTGCATCATGGCCTATTGCTGCCATGGAAGGTGCTGTGGACCTGGTGCTGGGCGCCTCACCGCACCATCAGGGTGAGCACAGTACCCGCACAATGTGATGGTGTGTAGCTACTCTGTGCCAGTAAAACACCCGGTCAGTACCCCCTACCAGGCCGAGGTGCTGTGTGGGTGCACACGGACACTTCCCCCTACCAGGCCGGGGAGCTGTTGGGGTGCATTCCCCATCTTGTGTTCATCTGTGGACAGCTGATTTGCATGTGCAGTGCATCATGGGTATGGGTGGCCTAACCCTATCCTTGTTACCACAGCAGACTGTCTGTGTGGTGACATGAAGGCTCTCGGCAGCCAGCCAGGTGTTTGCTGGCAGCTGTAGCCCAATGGTTACTTCACTGCCTGTGAAACCAGTGGTCATGGGTTCAAACCCACAGTGGAGTTATTTGGTAGGGCTATCCAAAGCATTTTTTAAATTTAATGTACATATGTTGGTGCCAGCAATAACACCCTCAGCGTACTGTACCCATAAGGTGCCTCTGAGGGTGCTTTATAGGGCACCCTATAGGGCACCTTATGGTTGCCGTCCATATAAGGTGCACTATACATTATCCTGTGATGCAACATATATGGTGCCCTATAGGGGACATTCTAGGGTGCCTTGGCGGACAGTGAACTTTAACATGTGCCTTATGGGCCGCCTTATGTTAACACGCTTTGTGAGTGTGTTTGCTAGTAGTGATAACTGAAATAAAAATAACTTGCCCCCTACAGCACTCATCCCCATGATACACACTGCATCAGTGAGCCTTTTTCCTTGGGCACTGAACCCCTGATTCCTGCACCATTGGTCAGTGTCTTAGCCATTGTGCTGTGGCTCTGTTCCTATCCTTGGGCATCTGCGCACCGCCTTATGCCGTCCAAACTTAACAGTGCACCGCCTTATGCCTCCCGAGATTAACAGTGCACCACCTTATGCCGCCCAACAGTGCACCGCCTTATGCTGCCCAAGATTAACAGTGCACTGCCTTATGCCACCCAACAGTGCACCGCCTTATGCCGCCCAAAATTAACAGTGCACCGCCTTATGCCGCCCAAAATTAATATGGCTCCTAAAGCACTTTTACCCATTAAAGTTAATGCCTCAGCCAGCCCTTTTTGTTGTGCACAATGGGGAATTGAACCCATGGCAGCTGTACCAGCAGTCAGTGTCTTAACCATTGTACTATGGCTCTGTTCCTTTGTGTGTGCACATCAGGGCGCCACTTAGCCTTCCCACGCACTATTGTGCACGGCGCACAATGGCGCGCCGCGCAAATGTGCGATCGCTTACTCCCGGTTTTTTTCTTTTTCCTGCCTGAACCGCCCACTCCTTATATGGCACAGGCACACTACCGCGGCCCCGCACGTTAGGAAGGTTTAGTAAATATGCCCCATAGTATAGGGGGTGAAGTACTTTTGTCCACTAAAGAAGAGCGGGACTTAGGTGTGGTTGTGTCTGATGATCTTAAAGTAGCTAAACAAGTAGAAAAGGTGACGGCAAAAGCTAGAAGGATGCTTGGTTGCATACGGAGAGGAATGGCTAGTAGAAAAAAGGAGGTGATAATGCCTCTGTATAAGTCTTTGGTGCGACCTCATTTGGAGTATAATGTGCAATTCTGGAGACCGCACCTTCAAAAGGATGTGAACAGGATGGAGTCGGTGCAGAGGGTGGCTACTAAAATGATTAGTGGTCTTCATTATAAAGCATATGAGGAGAGACTGAAGGATCTTAATATGTACACCTTAGAGGAAAGGCGGGATAGAGGTGATATGATTGAGATGTTTAAATACCTCCATGGCATAAATGTTCAGGGAGAGAGCCTCTTTCAATTAAAAGCAAGTTCTGCTATGAGGGGACATGGGATGAGCGTGAAGGGAGATAGATTCAGGAGTGATATGCGGAAATATTTCTTTACGGAAAGAGTAGTGGATCCGTGGAATAGTCTCCCAGTGGAGGTGGTAGAGATGAGGACAGTAACTGAATTCAAAAAAGCATGGGACAAACACAGAGGATCTCTAAAGGTAAAAAGGGGACTGTTGTAGTTGTTGATATGGAAGGACAGACTAGATAGGCCATGTGGCCTTTTTCTGTCATCATATTTCTATGTTTCTATATTATATCTGGATTTTCAGAAAGCCTTTGACTTGGTCCCTCATGAGAGACTCTTGGTGAAATTAAAAAAGTCATGGGATAGGAGGCATTGCACTATTGTGGACCACGAACTGTGGGGTATCCCAAGGATATGTGGTTGGTCTGCTGCTTATTAACATATTCGTAAATGACCTGCAAAATGGAATGAGTGAGATAATCAAATTTGCAGATGAAACAGAATTATTCAAAGTTGTTAAAACTCAGGAGGATTGTGAACAATAGCAAGAGGACCATGATAAATACGAAGACTGGATACTCTAATGCCAGATGAAATTTAATGTTGACAAGTGAAAACTTATGCACCCAGAATAACCCAATCTATGGTTACACGATGCAAGGTTCCACATTAGGAACCACCACCCAGGGAAACGATTTAGGTGTCATCATAGATAACATGTTAAAACCCTCTGCCCTATGTGCAGCGGTGGCCAAGAAAACAAATAAAATGCTACGTATCATAAGGAAAGGAATGGAAAATAAAACAAAGGATATTATAATGCCTCTGTATTGTTCCATGGTGCGACCGCACCTTGAATATTGTGTGCAGTTCTGTTCGCTGTATCTTAAAAAGGATATAGCGTTATTAGAAAAGGTATAGAGAAGAGCCATCAAAATGGTAAAGGGGATGGAAGGATACTCCTATTAAGAAAGGCAAAAATGTTTGGGCTCTTCAACCTGGAAGAAAGACGGCTGTGGGAAGATATGATAGAGGTGTATAAATTAATGAATGGATTGTTTACATCTTCAAAATATAGAAAGACTAGGGGGCATGCAATGAAACTACAGTGTAACCTATATAAATCTAATAAGAGAAAATATTTTTTCACTCAACACATAACCAAACTCTGGAATTTGTCTACTAGAGGCTGTTATAAAAGTTGTTAGTGTAGCTGGGTTTAAAAAAAGTTTGGAGAAATTCCAGGAGGAAACATCCATACATCTTTCTTAAAGGGGACCCAGGAAAGCCACTGGTTGCCCCAATACAAGCTTTATGGAACCTGTGTTTTTGGGGAAACTGCTAGGTACTTGTGACCTAGATTGGCCACTGTTGGAAACAGGATATTGGGCTTGAAGGACCTTGGTCTGACCCAGTATGGCATTTCTTATGTTCTTAATGCTGGGGCCGCATTTGACCCCAGCATTGAATATCTGGGGTTAAGTTCAGCACCGACAATTAGTTACTGTACTCGTGTGTAGCCATCAATGGAAATATTGGACCCATACTGACCATACCACAGGAGAATATCAAAAGCAACCAATATGCATGCATGACCGCATACAAACTACATGCACCAAGCCTCTGGTACCCTCTACCAGAAAATGCAGAAATATCACCGAAAAACCTCAAGAACTTCCTATTCATGGACTACTTTGGACCTACCACATAAACTCTTCCTGTCTCCCTATCCACCTCTCCCCAAAGCCTTCCCCCTTTGCATTCCTCCCACCCACCCCAAGCCTATCCGCTGCTCAGACATGCACACATCCATTCTGTTGCTGTTCACTGTACATATGACATGTTGCACTGTATTATAGTTCATCTCATTTCAAATGCATATAAGTTTTGTTGCTGTATGTAAGTTCTCATTGTTTCTTGTAACAACTTTGTAGCCATCAATAAATGTATAGTGCTTTGACCTGATACAAAGTGGTAAGATAAGAGGCATCCTTCCATCCTGGTGGTATTAGAAAGGAGGGGGTGGTAAGCCTTCAAGCCAAGGAGTGGTCCTCATTATGTACCTCCAGTTAAGTTAGATATGCTGCAGGCGGTGAGCCATATTTCAACACAAAAGACTCCCAGACCTGTTCAAACTGGGCCAGGCGCATTCTCCCAACCGCTACTCCCCCCCCCCGTTCCATTGTGTTTAAGTCCCACATCTGTTCCAGCCAGCGTGATAGTGTCGGAAGCGATACCTGTTTCCAGGCGATCGCCAGTGTCAGCCTAGCTGCATTCACACTATGACGAATCAGCGCTAACTGGGGGAGTCGTCCTCGAGGGACCCTCTTCCCAAAAAGAAAAATACCTGAATGCCACAGGATATTCAAACCAATCATTTGTTTCAGGCGATATTGTATCCCCCTCCAAAAGCACTGAATTCAGGGGCAGAGTCACCACACATGCGCCAAGGTGCCTCTCCCACCGCAGATCCACCAGCATAAGTCTGACGCCCCCAGGAAAGCTCGGGCAGGGGCGGTTCCATCATTAGGCAGAATGAGACGGCTGCCTCAGGTGGCAAAGTTTTAGGAGCAGCAAAAAATTCCCCTAAAATAGCCCAGCTGTGGCCAACTCACTCTGCCTTTGAGCTGCTGCTGCCACCACCGCTGCTTCACCTGGGTCTTTGGTGGTGCTGACGGCATCAATCCTCCCCTTCTAATGACAAGTGGCGGCTTAAATAAAAATGCAAGCAAAAACACAGGGTCTTCCCAATTCCAGCCTGCTTGAAAGACTCTAATGGCCCCGCCCCTTTCTGACACATAGTGACATCAGAGGGGGGTGGTACTAGCAAAGGTTTACAAGCACGCTGGAGTCAGGAAGATCCCCATGCTTTTGCTGGCATTTTTTAAAGCCGCAGCTCATTAAGAAAAACAGCAACGGCAGCAGTTTGGGGGCAGGAAGGAAAGAAGGTCATGTTGGGCAGAGCCAGCCCTAGGCAGGAAGGAGCATGTTGCCTGCATATGGCCCCGCTCTTGAACAGGCTCCACATCTGGCCAGAGGAGGGACAGAAAGCGAGAGAGGGCTGTAGGGCAGCATAAGTGTAAAAATAGAAAAGCCGCGATTGCAATGGCGATCACAGTAAAGGGAACCAAGATCGGGTCCAGGCTGTGCAGCCTTGTCAAGCTGAGGAGGGCAGGTGGGTTTTTTAAAAAGGTTGAATCTGCAGCTGCGATCGCTGGGGCCTTTGCAAGCCACAGTCACAGGAGGAGGGCAGAGGCAGGAAGAGACATAAAGAAGCAACCCCGGGCAGCAGTGGTGATCAGTGATTGAGGCTTGGGTCCTGTTCCAGAGCCTCAGTAAAGGTGCCAGAACAGGTCCGATGCCTGAGGGGAGGCCTGTAGTGTGTGCTAGGAGACAGAGGCACCTTAAGTGGCCAGGGCTAGAAATGACTTGGTGGGAGAGTGTATGGCCCGGGGCAGGAACAGCAGCATAACTGGGCCTATGCCAGCAGGGCAGCCACATAGGGTACAAAGAAGTAGGGGCAAATTCGGAGCCAGATAGGAGGTAGAAGATGCCCCCAACTGGAAATCTAAGTCAGAGCTTTTTATGGAACACCTCAGCCACACAATTTAGGGGAGCAAAAGGGCTGCACTATCTGAAGTCCGCTTTTCTAGGTGAGCTATCTAGGGGGGGCTTCTAAGTCCTCACTTCCCAGCCTAGTGGCAAGCCTGGCATGGATCCCAGGGCCCCATCTGTGCAATTTTGTAGGTCCAGGGCTGGAGCAACAGCTTATGTGGATCTGCAGATTGCTCTACCAGGAATTCAATGCCTGCAGTTCAATCACTTTCTAAATGTGTCCTTGCAACCCAGAATATCTTGATGCTAGTTTTGCGATACAGGTGAAATTAGCATCAAATCATTCTGGGCCGCAAGGACATGTTTAGAACGTGATCGCTCTACCTGGACTTCAATGCTGGTAATGCAAAAGCTTATGCTGCAGCTCTACAGATCACTCTACGGGGACCTCAATGCTGGTAGTGCAATCATGTACTAAACACGTCCTTGCAGCCCAGAATGTCTTGATGCTCATCTCACATGCATCCCAAGATTGGCATTAAGATATTTTGGGCGGCAAAGATCTCTTTAGAAAGTGATTGCACTGCCATATTACCTGGTAAGTTACCAGATGTCCCCGATTTTCAGGGTCTGTCTTTGAATTTACAGCAATTTGGATAGAGGGGATAGAAAAAAATATATATTTTCAGTTTAGTGATTTGAATATGTCTGTTTTTAGAATTTACATCCATTACACAGGTCTGCAAAAAAATTTTTTTCGAGAGCTGTTTTGGTTATTCCACGTAATCTTTGTTTTTTGGTGCGCTGAATCCGAAAATGGCCTCCATTTTGTCATAGGACATCACGTTTCCTGACAATTTAGGTAACTATGTTAAATAAGGCAATACCTCAAAATAAATGGAAATAGACTTATAAAATTAAAGTTTTATTACAATATTTTCATGAAAATCCTTTTTTGAACTGAAATGAGCTCACCTACACACACTAAACTCGATTCTTCTTCCTTGTGAGGCTCCTCTTGGTGCATTTACGCTTGTGAGTAGCATCTGGAATGTCTCTCTGAAGCATCCAACAGTAGTCTGCCATCATTGTAATGCTCCATTTTCCCTGGTATCTCCTTTCCATCTCTTTAATGTCGTTCACCTTGTTCCTCACTCACAGCTCCCAAATTTTCAGGAAAGTAGTCAAGGTGGGACTGGAGGAAATGCACTTTCAAACTCATTAGGCAACCTAAAGCTTGAAATGCTTTCAGCATTCGTCCGACGATCTTTTTGTAGTGAGGATCTTTGTTATTGCCTAAAAATTTCTGTACGACTTCCTTAAATGCAATCCACCCTTCTTTTTGAGGATCCGTCATGGTATTGATAAACTCTTGATCAACTATAAGCCTTCTAATGTCTGGTCCGACGAACACACCTTCCTTCAATTTTGCCTCCGACAGGCCTGGAAACTTGGTGACCAAGTATTTGAAGCATTCTCCATCTCTTGGAAGTGATTTTACGAATTGCTTCATCAATCCCAATTTTATGTGGAGAGGTGGTAGAAGAACTTTATGGGAAGGTACCAAAGTTTCTCGGAGGACATTTTTTTCACCGACTGTTAGCACCACCCTCGACTGCCAGCTCTTCTTGGTCCAGTGATTTTGTCGGTCTCAACTGTCCCATAGACACAGAAAACAAGGGTATTTTGTATACCCAGCTTGTTGCCCAAGCAGCATGCACAAGACCTTCAAGTCCCCACACACTTGCCAACCATGGTCTTCATATTTAAGTTTACGAAGAACCAATTCCAAGTTCTCGTAGGTTTCCTTCAAGTGTACGGAATGACCTACAGGTATGAAAGTGTAAAAACCGTTGTGGAGTAAAACTGCTTTGAGACTTCTTTTTGAAGAATCTATAAAAAGACGCATTTGGCATTTTATATCTTAAATGCACTTATGTGAATTAATTAATAGTAATTTGAATTAATTAGTAATTTGAAAAAATTTGATAAATTTGAAGACAATTTTGCATGTTGTTGCAAATCATGATGTCTAGGAGTTTTTTCAATATTTTATTTGTTTTCAGCACACCAAAATACATGGAAATTAGATGAAAATAATCAAACAGCTTTTTAGTCGCAGACCTGTGTTATCAAAGTGGTGTTCCCTTAATAAGCATAGAGGTTGCTTACGCTGATTATAATGTCACTAGCTTCACCCTATCCAAAGCTTTTAATACTTCTACCTTCATTTCTCTGATAAAATTAGGCCACGGGACTGTTTGCTTCCAGAGAGATGGAAAAGGCCAGAACTTAGGGAGAAACGTCTGTCTGTATAGAATCATATATGAAAGTACTAACAACTCTGGGACCCTCCAACACTCTTTTAGTCTTTATGACCCCACCTCACATATACTCACCTCTCCAGATTTAACTACTTTGCTATGCAATAATTCCTCTTGCTCCCTTTCCCCTTATAGGTAGACTAGCATCCTGGGAACCTCTTCCAGGAACTTACTGGATATGTGGATTCAGGGCCTTCTCTGTATTTCCAAAGGGAGGAAATGGTACTTGTTTTATTGGCCTTGTTGTCTCTGGAGTGCAAATCACCCCTAAACTCCCTGAGGTATGGTTAAGGAATCGGAGATCTCCATCTCCTAAAGAAGGCCATAATAAAGCCTTAGATAACATAGTGACCCAGTATGATGGGGACTCAGTGTAGGTGTTATGATGAATCATAGAGACATATGTACTCTTGCTTCTATTTTATCTGCTTTCCTGAATGAAACTGCAGGTGCTTTTGAAAATGTTAAGGAAGAATTGGGTCAGTAGAAAAACCTTGCACTATAGAATTGATGGGCCCTTGATTATCTCCTTGTTGCCCAGGGGGGCTGCGCAGTCTAATCGGAAGAACCTACCATATTAATGTCAGGCAAGATTTACAGAGACCCCTCCAAGATATTATTAGGGATAAAACTGGCTTAGGAAACATTTCTGAGTGGTTTGTAATTTAGGGTTAGCTACAACAACTTGTGTTCTATTCAATCATAGGTGTTGCTCTCCTAGTCTCTGTCTGTTGTTGCATTCCGTGTCTCCCAGGTTCGGTGCAGACTTTCAAAGCTTGCTTTACTCCAGTTACAATAATGAATGCTAATCTTCTTGTCTCTGAAATTCCCCTAATTGAGTCTCAAGTATGCTTCAAGCATCAGAGACGTAATCAGACATGCTCCCCACTCTGACTCAAGGACCCCCCTGCCTGCACAATGGCCAAGAAGAACCTGAGCAGAGGGAAGCAGGAGCAAAAGATGTGATTGCCTCCTGGGACAAGAAGGCAATCAAAGGGGGGAATGAGATGGGAAAGAGGATAGCATGCTAGAAGAAAATGGCTTGCTGGCTGAAATATCTGGCAACAAAGACAGAAGCAGCAGCACAAGAATACTCACAGGCTAACCCAGATAAACCGGAGTTACTTACCTGTAACTGGAGTTCTCCGGGGACAGCAGGATAAGTCAGCCACACTTGGTGACGTCATCCGACGGCGCCGAGATGGAAGTACTCTCCATAGCTCAGAAGGGCTTTTCTGCCCTTCTGAGCATGGACCAACTGGCCCCACCCCCTGCCCGCCCCTAGCTAGCCAGTACGTCCCTAGCTGAGCCTTTTGCCGCTAGGAGGCGGGCACCGGACGGAGGCCGACCCCATACAGGGGAGGTGGGTGGGTATGTGTGGCTGACTTATCCTGCTGTCCCCGGAGAACTCCAGTTACAGGTAAGTAACTCCATTTTCTCCTAGGACAAGCAGGATGAGTCAGCCACACTTGGTGCCTCCCAAGCTGCCATGTGCTGTGGGGGATGGGGGAAGGCCGAGACCATTCTTCAGGTCAAGCATGACAGCGCGTTGCATGTAGCAACAAGGACGTATAGGCCTAAAAATGAGCAAGTAGAGGCGATGCACCTATGTGCAGTCGTAGTGTTCCGGGAACATACAGACCTACCGGAATCTAGGCTTGCAGGGGCCTAAGAGGCCTGCGGGAACATATAGGGAAGCACGCATGTGCAGGAGCAGCATGCAGTTCCCAGGCACCGTACGATGGCCTGCAGTCGCGATTGTAGATAAAGGGTGCCTCTGCGTGGTAGCAGAGATGCCGGTTCCTCGAGCCGAGGTGCGGGAGTAACTCAACGCGGACATCGTGGTGCGGGAGTGACTGCAATGAAGAAGCCGCTGCACCAGTCGCTAGCACGCGCTGCCTCAGTTGCCGGCATGCGCTGCATTAGTCGCTGGCGCTGGTATGTGCTTCCTCAGGTGCTGGCACTGGCACTGGCACGCGCTTCATCAGGCGCTGGCACTGGAACGTGCTTCATCAGTCGCTTGCACGAAGAGGAAAACAGTCAAGGCACGAAAGAAATAGGGGGGGGTCTCTTTCGCCCTACGTATTTACGTATCTGTTAATTTGTAGCCACTCCGGAACTTGTTACTGGAGACGGTTGCAAACCATGTAGAAGGGTAAGAAATAACCGGCATCGGGGAACTTGTACCGCTGGGCAGCAGGCTTGATAGATTGGCCAATGTGGAAGCCGGATAATGGACGTGACTGGCTTCGTCAGACCAATTACACTGCCACTACTCGGCCTATGTCATCAGTGAAGTGAAGATGTGCGCCAGGATAGCAAGGCGGTATCGGCTATGTTATAATAGTGGCAAGAGGTTGACCACTAATGTTGCAGTGCGTATATGTCAGCTCCAAGCTGGGTGGTCTGAGGAGGTGGCAGCAAGGTTGCAGTCCAGATTGTTAGGCTGACGGGTCTACAAGGACTCACGACCTCATACTTGTCCTTGTGGTGCACCATTATCGATGGTGATTTGTGCATGGTGATGTGATAGTCCGGTTGCAAGGTCTTGCTGATGGGCAGGACGCAGGGAGGACCTCTGGGGAGGAATGTCATGCGTGCAGGCCTCTGTGCGTTTTCTTGGCTCTTGCCTGTATTTGCCTGTATCCAGTGAGGCTTGGACCTTTGTGTCTCCAGGCAGCTGTGTTTTGTGGAGGTGCCGGTGGGGTTTGGACCCGATAGTCAGGGTAGTAGACTGCTGCACTAACCGCTAAGCCCCGCCTTCAAACGATGGAATCTCCAGGGGTGTAGTAACTGGGACTGTGCGGATTCCGGGCATACCTGAGATCTTTTCCAGGCCCACATGCCCTGGATGGCCTAGGGCTGTCAAGACTGGATGGTCGAGGCTTGTGGAGACTGCTGTTCATCCATGGGAGCCACAGTAGCCGTACAGTCGTGTTTTGGTAAGTAGAAGATCACCGGCTGAGGTCTGGAGTATAGACTGTCAACAGGGTAGGAGTGAACAGGATCGGACTCTGGAGCTGGACGTGAGGGCCAGTGAAGGAGGTTGGCCATGGGTTGAGTCCCTACATGATCCCAAAGAGGAAGGACTGCCGGGAGCATCCGCTTCCCCCTGTAGGACTGTGGTAACTCAAAAAAAAATGGTCCACGGAGGGTCTGGGACCTGCGACTCGACCCCGCGACCGCCAGTCAGGAACCTGCCGTTGTGTAGGCTGAGGCAGGTTGGCCCTGGGTAGATCATAGGAGATTCTGACTGGGGTCCTAGGCAGGCCATGAGCCTGACGGCCCGCCGTTCTGCCTCCATGACGTCAGGTACAGTGCCACCGAGTTTGATGGGGCAGGTGCTCCCCTCCAGGTGGAGAAGATGGCCCACACCATGAAGATGAAGAAGATGGAGTATTCTCCCATATGGGAGGGATGCATGGCTCTTGAGGTGGTTTACCATGGAGCTCAGGGGTAATGGGCGGCCTGGTTCTGGATCACGGCAAGTGCTCCAGACATTGGTGGCCGGGCCGTAGCTCCAGATTCCAGGTTCGGCAAGAAGGCTGTTGTTGGTGGAAGGTGCAGTGCTGTTGACTTTGAGAGTGGAAGGGCATATCTGGACCGGATGGTGGGATCCCAACCCGATGGTGGGCAAGCCTACTCATGACGTTTGTCGGGTGGGTTGCATCGGGACCATGTAACTATGGGAGAGTGAGCACCGAGTCTGCTGCCACCACGATACGGGTACATGGCATGGATTGAGCTGTAGAGGATGCGAGGAGTCCAGGCGGACACGAGGAGTTCCGAGGCACAGGCCAAAAGGAAGCAGGTGGCTTGGCAGCGGCAGTGCTGCTGAGCCAGTGCTGCTGGGTGTGGCAGACTGCTGACCTTCTCCTTGGACAACCACCGTTGCCTTACCTTTAGGAGTAGAGGATGGCTTCCTGGGCCCTTCGCGGCAGGTAGTTGCTGAGCGCATGTACTAACCCGCGGACCATGAATGTCTTCCTCTGTATATGCCTGCCTAGATAGGTAGGCAGATTCCGGAGGTCATGCACTTAGCCAGCGGGCTGTGAATATTCCCCTCTGTATGAGCCTGCAGGATGGACTGTGGTAAATAAGATATGGACCTGCTTTGCAGAACCAGGACTGGGACTTGGGCCTGTGACCTCCTGCTCCTGAACGCACTGGATGCGTGTACTGCACCCGCCGTCACCACGGTTGTACTAAGTGGCGCCTTGTTGGGAAATGTTAGCCCTCGTGGGGTATATACCGCGAGCCATGGGCTCAGGGAAGGCCTTGGAAGGACCTGTTGCTGGGAAACTGATGTGTTATAGGATGGAGGTAGACCCATGGACGGTAAAGAGATCTGTTTATGGTCTGTCGCTCCAGCAGGAGAAGGCACAATCTGCAGTGGTTGCCCTGCCCGAGGGTGGCGCTGGCCAACTCTAGATCTGGATTGTACCCTGACCCTGAGTAAGCCTTGCAGTGGAGCGAATGGCTCGGGGCCTTGGACATTGTCCGTGGGGGACTCGTATCCCCAAGGAGTGTTTTTTTTTTTTGAAGGTAGGTGCATGTCTAAGGGGGAATGCCTCAGACGGCCTTACTCATTAACCCCACTGGGGAATCGGGTTCATGACCCCTGGTTCAGCAGTCAAATGTATTAACCATTGTGCTAGACCTCTCTTCTGGAGCCACTGTTGCCACAGAAGTGGTCCCTAAGGGAAAGTAAGGGTTAAACCTTTGGCCCCCTCCTTATAAAGACAGTGTCTCAGCTACACCTCTATGTAGGAAACATGGTGTGATCGGGCCACTTAGGTTTGGAGTCTCGAGTACGCTGGTGTGGAGCTAAGGTGCAGGCGTCAGGCTGGAAGAGCCTATAGCTGGTATGGGATCATCCATGGAGCAGTGAGATTAAGGCAGCCGAGCCCTTACTGATGAGTTAAGCAGCTTGAGCTAAGCGTCTAGTCTTTCCCTTAGCAAGGGCTGTGGAGGCCCTGACGGGCGAGGAAGGGGGTCACCCTGCCTACTGCAGGATACGGGGCTGAGTTGGCCAGAATCACAGCTGGACTTGAACCTGTGATCTTCCACCCTTTGACACACTGTCTGTGTGTACTGCCCGACACAGTGGTGCGCTTACTCGGCGATACTCAGCGCCACGGCGCAGCTCACTCTTAGTAGGGTCGTGAGCTCGTCCTCAGTGATCGCGATGAAGTTCAGCCGCTCGACTCACACCAGGATCTGCTGAACTTGCGGCTCTTGGAGCGGTGTCCGAGGAGTCTAGGGGAATGGAGTGGTGGTAGCCCAGGGTGCTACCCCTGTTCGATTCTGCGGCTATTGGAGTGTAATACAACCTCTGAAGGGTTATGGCGCGCAGAGCCTTCATTCGCAGTTGGGGGCAGAGGGTTAAGAGACTAACCCAGGCCACAAGGAGTACCAAAGGAATGGAATGCTCTCTGGTTCCCGAGCTGGTGCTCTTAACTATTAGGCTACACCTCCAGAGGAATGGTGCCCAAGCCGACCGTGCCAAACGCAAGCACAATTGAAGAACTTAAGGCTGTGTGGGCAGCCCATTCCTGAAGGTGCACGAAGAGGGCCGCATCATTCTGCGCACTGTAACTCTTCCCATTTTAATATTACGTATAACAGGTAATGCCTCAGCAACCTTCTTCATTAGGCATAGTGGGGGATTGAACCCATGACTCTTGCATCATTGGTTAGTGTCTTAACCATTGTGCTACACTGCTGCTCCTTGCATGGGGACGTCCTCTAAAAGCCCTATCCCCGCTGGGGGGGGGGGGGGCCTCCAAGGCCCGTCATATGGAAGAGGCTGCTCAGGAAACCACTGGTGGTTTTCGAACTTGCCACCTTGGGATGACTAAGTATCTTGTTCTTAGCCCCAAGCTACTGCAGCTCCTCCGGCTCTGTTCCATCCCCAGCCTTGATCGAGAGGGCGGTGCCGTCTCAGCCTTTCAGCACACTGAAGATCTCCTGCACGGCCAGACCAGGTGCTGTTAAGGCAAGGGGTCGGTGATGGGAAGAGTGGCTGCAGCGCAGAGGATGGAACTCCTGCTGCTTGTGGTGGTGGACGGGCCACTGCAGTTGCCGTCTTGGTGCTGCCCTTACCTTAATTGCTTTATCTACCGCGCCGGTGCTCAGAAGCCGGCACGATCCTCGGTGATGCTTCGGTGCCGTGATGTTTCGGCGTCGACGGCGAAGGGGTCTAATGAGCGGCTCCTCCTTTCCTGAAGGTGATAGGATCGGCGCCGACCAATAGCGCCGAAGGGGGAGGAGCCGGGAGCGTGACGACGTCTGAAAGATGGCCGCCGCCATGGGAACCACGAGGCCGGAGTTGTTGGCTGATCAGGCCGCAGATCACCGGAAGAAAGTGGGGCTCAGAGCCGCCGGGGTGGTCGGCAGAGGCCGCAGCAATTTCCAGACAAGCAGCAGAATCGCCGATCCAATCTAGCAGAAGAGCTGCGATTTACTAATCCAGCAGCTGTGTAGCAGTAGAGCTGTGAGTGGAGGCCCGAGGGCACACTCAGAACCACCGAGGTGGAGAGCTGCAGTCGCGATGGTAGAGCAAAGCTTGTGCAGCCGCAGAACCGAAGGGACCAAGGCCACCTTCTGCAAGGATTCCTCTCCCGAGGTCTTCAGCCATAGGGGGAGCGAGGAGAATGCTAGCCGGGACGGAGGCCTATTTGGCACGTCCTGGGCTGCCGTGGGCCACTGCTGACTGTGCTGCCGAGAACAAGTGGAAGCTGCTGAGACTGGGAGCACCGTGTTCGCAGGAATCCAAGCTCCGCTGGAAGAGCTCTGAAAAAGAAGCTTTGGAAAATTTAATGCAAGCAAAGTTATATACATACAAGGTAAGAGAGAGATTACAATTTCTTAATGTTTGGATTTGTGGAGAGTAGAAAAATCCGTCTTGCTGGCAAGGCGGAAGAACTGAAACTGGCTAGCTAGGGGCGGGCAGGGGGTGGGGCCAGTTGGCCCATGCTCAGAAGGGCAGAAAAGCCCTTCTGAGCTATGGAGAGTACTTCCGTCTCGGCGCCGTCGGATGACGTCACCGAGTGTGGCTGACTCATCCTGCTTGTCCTAGGAGAAACTATCTTTACAACCAAGCTGAAAAAAGAATGAGAAGGGGGAGGTAGAGAGATGCCTTTGCTAGAGTTATCTTCTCAGGCACACACACAAAGGAGTAGGTGTTAGCCACAAATACCTTAGACTGCAGGGAGAGATAAGGGAGCCACCCCTCAACTGACCAATCAGGGAATTCTAGCCGTTAGGTACATTCAAGATATGCCACCTAGATAAGCAGGGGGCCCAAAGAATTCTTCCAAATTGCTATTCTGCTCTAACCCATGGGACAAACTGCTATGCTAAGACTGTATAAAAACCCAGCTTGTATCCTGTGTGAGTGCTGGACTCCTTGATAGCTTACTATGAGCCAGCCCTGCTACAGCAGTATATAAAAAGATATCTGCCTAGAAATTTTGTCTCTCTCTTTCCTTGTTTTGTTCTCTCCTTGCCAGGTATTATCTGGACTGGACTGGGACCCCGCTAGATGCTCGTCCCATGACACAAATGATGAGCAGTAGCAGTAATACAAAAAGAGAAGGATATAAGGGGATCACTTCTGCAAAGGGACAGGATTCTAATATAAAAATCAAAATTGGGTGACTGTGAAGGAAAAAGACAACAGTAGTGTCAGTAGTAATCGGCACCCTGGGTACAATCCCCAAAGACCGAAACCACCACGTAAACATATTAGATGTCAATAAAATTTCCAGCCATCAGCTATAGTACAAATAGTAGTACAGCCCATCTCCTACGACAATTTGACCTCTAAGTATTTATTTATTTATTTTATTTATTTAACCACTTTTGTTTACCACCTTATCCTTCAATCAAAGTGGTTGACAAGACAACAAAGGCTTACATATTGAGGGTATGGGAAAACAAAAACGATACATTACAATATAAATACAAAACAAAACAGTATGTTATAATACTATATCGTAGTAAAATTAAATATGCATAATGGTTAATTTAAGTTATTTCACCAAATGATTCTATAAATAAGTAAGTCTTTAAAGATTTGCAAAAGTCCTTAAGGTCTTCCTGAGTTCTTAAGTCTTCAGGAATAGAATTCCATAACTCTGGTACCATAAAGGAAAATGCTCTTTTAGAAGTCATTTGTTTTGATTTGTTGAAGTTCAAAGGAGTATTAAGTTTATTGATATTTTGAGATCATCTTGGTCCTATGCTCTTGTCTTTTGAAATAATAGATTGTAGAATATCCGCTGAGGATTGGTGAAAATGTCTGAAAATATTCATTAGGTTTTTATATTTTGCCCTTGCAATAACCGGAAGGAAATGTAACTGTTTTGAGGACAGGAGTTATGTGTTCAAATTTTGTAGAGCCAGTTATAATACGCGCAGTAGTGTTCTGAACTATTTGGAGAGGATGAATAGAATGTTAAGGAAGACCTTGATACAAGATGTTTCCAAAATCAAATAGAGGTGTTATGACTGCCTGACATACCATGCGAAAGTGATTTGTATTTAGTATTGGTTTTAGTCTTCTTATAATCTTTAAACGATGGTATGCTTTTGATGCAATTTTGTTTATATGAGATTTTAAATTTAAATATTTATCTAATGTTACACCTAAATATCTTACTTCATCTTTAATTTTTATTTCTCTATTTAATAAATTAATTTCAATTGGTAGTTTTAAGGACTGGCATTTAGATATGAACATTGCTTCTGTTTTGTCAGAATTTATTTTTAAGTTGTTGTTATTAAGCCAATCATTCATATCAGCCAAACAGTTATTAATTTTTGTTGCATCAAAGGAATTTTGGTCAATTATAGTATAAACCATAATGTCATCAGTGTATAAATGATAATTCATTTCATGAAGATTAATAATTTGACATATGGGTTGAATATAAATATTAAAGAGAATAGATGATAAAGCTGAACCTTGAGGTATGCCTTGTCCAATCGAAAATTGAGAGGATTTTTTGTCACCATATTTTACCAACTGCGTATGATTAATAGTTAGATAAGAGGCAAACCATTTTAATGTATTGTTGCATAAGCCAATATCTTGTAGACATTGTAACATTATTGTGTGAGACACAGTATCAAAAGCTGCTGAGACATCGATGAAGATTAACAGAAATAACTTATTTTTTTCAAGGCCTGTTATAAGATTATCAAAGAGAGAAATAAGTAGAGTCCACATTGTGATTAGGTTTAAATCCATGCTGATGTATATCCAAAGGGGCATACGAGTCAATGTGATCTTGTGTAATGGGGTAGATCCGTCCCTTGCCATGCAGTCAGAGGAAACTGAGGAAAGTACGTCAGATTCTGACAGCCAAGTAAAGCACATGGCTACAGGTTGCCAGGGGAGATATAAACAAACCCAGCCACGAGTGCAGCAGCCCCGCCCAAGTTGCAAACAATCCCCGTTCCCTGATTGTAACAGGATTCACCTGGATGGGGGAGGAACGAAGCTAAGCCCTAAGGCTGATAAAAAGTACTCATTAGAAAGCAAAGAGAGCTCTGGAGTTAGAGTTGGAAGCAGCTCTGGAAGGAGAGCTGAAAGGGGAACTGAAACGGGAACTGGAAGGAGAGCCGTTAGAAGGACTGATAGCAGAGAGGCTGAGAGTGATTTAAGCAGCCCTGAGAACCGACCAGGGAAAGCTTCAGCTGAAAAGGTACAGAGAACTCAAACCCAAAAACTACAGGAAAGCTACTCTCAGTTAGAGCCTGGTGTTGAAAGTAACTGGAGAGAAAAGCCCTGCAGAAAGTCAGTTTGGGTGTGCCCAGAAGCTCCGATGAGAGAAAGGTACAAATCTCTAGACTCTGCTGATATTGAAGAAGCACTGCCGAGTAAACTTTACATATGTTGTGCTTCCAAATTTAGAGTGAACCCACAGTAACTGAATTACAGCATACATATATTTTTTGTCGGAAGTTGTTGCCGTGAGAGATTGCTCACTCTTGAGGCGTAACTTCCCTTTTAATCACTCAATGTGGTAACCTAACCACTGTATAAAACCATGTGAAGTAATTGCATACTTTGTCCTATGCTACTACACATACACCCCATACATTGTGAATAACTTAATTGCAGAATTCAAACGAACACAGTACTGCGTTTTGAGCCGTACTTCCCTTTCCGGCCCTGTTTCAACGCTTTACTTTCCGCTCCGTATTTTACTTATCTGAAATGGAGTCCAGCAACGGAGAATTTTCATCTCTCATTCAATCCGCAATTTAATAGCAGATAACGGAGAACTTTCTTTCAAGCTGGTACCACATCAATCCTCAGTCAAACTTGTTCATCAAGATCTTCAAAACAGCGCATGGCATTTAAAGAATAGTCTAACTCCCGCCTCCATGACATCATAGTAGGCTAGCCCAATCAAGTTCCTGATTCAGCCCATTGGTTCTAATGATTTCAATCGAAAGATCCAACTTTGTTCTAATAATTGTAATTTTTGTTCTCTGTCCCCTCCACGGGGATGCTGTGGAACATGATCTATAATCCGCCATCGTAGATCAGAAAATGAATGATTCAAATCTAAACAATGTTGTACTATCGGTGCCGAAAGCACTGAATTGCGTAACTTTGAGGCATGTTCTTGCAACCTCAATTTCATCTTTCGGATCGTTCGCCCAACATAGATCTTTGGACACGGACATAGGGATTAAAAGGGAAGTTATGCCTCAAGAGTGAGCAATCTCTCACGGCAACAACTTCCGACAAAAAATATATGTATGCTGTAATTCAGTTACTGTGGGTTCACTCTAAATTTGGAAGCACAACATAGTTTAATAAGGGTGACGGGTGGTTGAATATTGAGTAAACTTTACAGGCAAAAGCCAGAAAGTCGTCTCTGTAAAAGGAACAGGGAGAAAACAAAGAATACCAGTTTTCTCTGGGATAGAAAAGCTCTCCAGGACTCTCTTAAAGGTAAAGAGAACTGTTTTAAATCCCTGTGTGAATGTGTTCCCAGATATCCAGCGGGGGAAGGGCTGGAAGACATGCAAGTTGAATCCATAGATGAATGTATAGTTGACGAGCCCATGGATTGTACATTGACTATAGCAGATACCTTAGAATCACTTTGCTGAGTTGGATGTATAAAGCTGTAGGAACAGCATTGAGAAGCAAAGTGAGCATTGCTGCCTTGGAAAAGAAACGTTTATTGATTCCTGTGTTAAAGGACTGTATAGTGAAAGCTGGAAGAAAAAGGAGTTATTTTTCTTCAGTTCCTGATTTACTTTTCTTTGTACCAAAAGCCTGGTTATTTTGTCCTAAGTTCTTTGTGCTTACCAAACCCCGGGACGGGGAAATAAAACCTCATTTTGACCTTACTACTTTTGTTACTTCTATTCCTCTGCTTGGGGAGTGTTTGGGACTTCATTACCCAGAGGGTGTGTACTACTACGCCTGCACTACCCCCACTTCCTGGCTCAGGATATTGACCCTCTCTGCATGCCCTAGGACCCAGGGTAGGCCACTGGTGACACTTGCAGCTGATTTTGAACTACTTTTTCTATAATTTTTGAGATAAATGGTAAACTCGAAATAGGACGGAATGACTTAGGGTCAGTGATGTCCAGTGATTTCCCTTTATAGACTGGTCGAATTATAGCACTCTTTAGTACAGGTGGTAAGTAACCTTGTTTAAAGAATTATTTACGGGGGGGGGCGGAGCCCGATGTCCAGCGGGATGGTCGCATAACGCTGAAGCTCCCGAGAGGCCTACTCAGAATCCTGAATTAACACCGGACATACTTGAATTTCTGCTCTGATCTTGCCGGGGCACATTGGTGAGATGGCGGGGACCAAACCCACGCGCCTGGAATTTGGATCTCCAGCGGCTTCTCACGGTAAACGCTCCAAAACTGAACCCCCGTCCCCGCAGAAGGGGCTGGCTTTGCGCGAGGGCCCCGAAATGCAGCAGGAAATCCTCGCAGAAATTAGAGGGGTTAAGGACCTCGTGCAGTCAAACGGTGAAGCACTTCGAGCGCTGAGGGAAGATCTTGGTGTACTGCAAGGCAGGCTAGAGGGGCTCTCTTCGCGTCAGGACAAAATGGAGAGTATATTAGACTCCCATGCGGTCCGGCTGTCCAAACTCGACAAAGTTGAACGTCAGGTGCGGGCCTTGCAGAAAGAAGTGGAAGATGGCAATAATAGAGCGCGCCGCAACAACCTACGACTCGTGGGCATACCGGAGGGAGCGGAATTGGGAGACATGAAGGAGTTTTTAAGTAAAATCCTCCCTTCCCTGCTCCAAATCACCTTTACCAAAGAATTGGAGATCGATCGCGCTCATCGTGTACCCACAAACATAACGCTCAACAGGAAGACCCCGCGGCCAATCATCTTTCGACTTTTGAGATATCAACATGTGGAACAAATTCTCAGTGCCTCCCGGGCAAAGGGCCATATGGAGTTTGAGAGCCACAAGGTCTCCTTCTATCCTGACTTGGTTAAACCCACGGTCGACCGCCGAAAGCGCTTTCTGGAATTTCGGCCGAGGCTTCAACAACTACAAGCACGCTATGGCCTGATGTACCCGGCCAAGCTCCGAGTCACGCTTCACAATCAGACAAGAACATTTGAGGACCCTGATCTACTAGCGGAGTTTTTGGACTCTAAAGAAGCCGACTTGATGCGCTGACTTCCAGAATATTCCTGCCAGTACTCTCATATCCGCTGTACCTGCCATATTGGATTTACCGCGGCTCAGCGAAGAGTCTGTCGAGGGCGGTTTGTTGCCTTATTTTGAAGATATCTGGGACCCGACTCCATCTACCCATAGTAGCCTCAACGAGTATCAGAGACAGTGTTACTTATGGACTCTGGTGTTTCTTTTCTTTTATTATGTCTCTATCTTCCTCTCTAGGGCCTCCTCCCGCAGACATCTGGTCGCCATATTCATTGGGGGTTTTGCTTCTTCTCTAAGTTACTTTGGTACATACTTTTCAATATGGGTGTATTGGCCAGCATACTTGGTGCTTATGTCATTATTGTACAGATTCTGATTATGTTGTAAGTTTTCAAGCGCCCTTACCTAAAATGTCTATTATCGATTGATGGCACCATGTAAGATTTTCTCATTGAACGTACAAGGAATCAATAATCCGATAAAACGGAGGAAAATCCTAAGCTATCTAAGTCATGAAGCTGCGGACCTGATTTTCCTCCAAGAAACACATTTCAATTCGAAGGAAACTCTCAAACTCAATCTTAAACCTTACATGGTGGCCGCCTATTCCCCAGCCGTTTCTAGGGAATGTGGGGTTGCCATATTGGATAGGAAATCTCTGCATGCTACTATTATTGCGACTTGCTCAGATACAGCGGGTAGATGGTCCAGAGTTCACCTCAAGATAGGTAACTTTAAAGTTACATGTATATGCCTTTATGCTCCTAATGTGGATGACCCTGCCCTTTTGCTACTATTGCTCAGGTTGCGCAGGCCTCTGCTAATACTTCATTGATATTGGGGGGGATTTCAATTTAGTTCTTGATCCCCTGATTGACAAATAGCCGCCTAGGACAAGTGGTCCCCCCAAGAGTCACATCGCGCTTACCTCTGTGATCAAAGATATTGTTCTAGTCGATCTATGGAGGTTACTACACCCCAATGAGCTTGACTTTACCTTCTTCTCTTCCCCTCACAAATCCCAGTTTCGCATAGATTTCTTTCTAATATCAAAACTGTTAGTTCCTCAGGTGGACGCTGCAAAGATTCACTCCCAGCATATTTCAGATCATGCTGCTATTTCTTTTCAATAACACACTACTGCACTCCAAGGGAATCCGGGGGCCTGGTTCTTTGATAGAGCCCTATTAACTCAGCCAGAGTTTCGGTTAGAAATTCGAGCAGCCATACATGATTACTTCCAGACCCTGGTACTCCAGGGGGATCTGGACACCCCAACAGCTCTTCTCTGCAGCTCGTTGGAAAACCTTTTCTGATTTATACAGGGAATTTGCGTTACCAGCGAAACATTACTTTCAATCGATGCAGCTTCCATGCTGCCTCAAAAGTGCTCCAATCATGCCGCCCTCTGTCCCTACTAAGGACGGGCTATTAGAACTAATTCACTCTATTAGTAGTACACATGGGGTAGCCTCTAACTTTTATAAACTATTATGTCAGGGTACAGATACTGCCACTTGTAGAGTCCAACAAGCCTGGGATCGCTAACCGCAAACCACTTTAACCCCTGTGCATTGGAGCGTTTTCTGGAGCAAAATAGTGCGGGTTTCCCGATCTGCCTCAGTTACCCAAACTCTCTTCTTTTTTGCACATAGATGTTCTTATATTCCAGGAAAATAGCCAAATGGAACACAACTGCCAGGGACCAGTGTAGGTCTTGCCATACTGATGTGGGAACCCTCGCTCATGTTCTTTATGAATGTCCTTAACTACAGGTTTACTGGGGGCGGGTCTGGGGTCGTATTCCATTTATCTTACACCTTCACGAGCCTCTTTCTTGGAAGACTGTGGGACTCCGCTCAGTGGCGGAGGTCCCCTCTCTTCCTAAGAAGGGTCGCTTTCTCCTGATTTCATGCTGGGTATAGCCATATGTTTAATCACGAGGACTTGGAAGGATAGCTCTCGACTTACTGTCAATGAATAGTGGAACTTTGTCTGCTAATATAGTAAATATGAGCAGATATCTCGGAGAGCTATTTTCCATACCCAAATTCATTCTCGCTTGTCTAAATGGCAGATGCTCAATGATCATGTACAATCTGCTCATTGCTTCGACATGTCTGTTTAATGTACACTCATCATGTTTCAGATCGCCGTTAGGTTTTGTAACACAATAATGTCAGTACACGCCCGCTTCGAGAATGATTTAGTTTTCTAGAGAAGAAGCAGGGGGGAGGGGGGTGGCAGGGGTTTACTTTGGTGTATGTATCACATTTCATGTATGTATTTGTCTTTTAGCTGTATGTCTTCCTTTCCTTTGTTGTTGTAAAACGAAAATAAAGAATTAAAAAAAAAAAAAAGAATTATTTACAAAATTTAAAATGTGAAAGCTAATATGATTTTTAGTACTTTTAATCCATTCTACTGGACATGGATCAGCTGGTGAAGTTGTTTTATCTCAGACCATTAGGAAAGATCTGATACTCGGAGAACCAAATCCAGTCACTAATATCTAGTAGACTGTGCATAGTAATAGTAAAATACTACTACTAATAATAATGAACAGATAAAAACCTACAATTCAAAATAAACTATGAATAGATTCAGAGGTTAAGGTAGAATCAAGTAGAAATTTGGCACTGGTTCATATTTGTTCTGGGTCAGTTCATATTTCTTGCCTGGTGGCAGGATACAATATCTTTAGTTGCTATGTTGCCTCTTTATCGCCAAGATTATAGAGAGTATTTCATGCTCATTCTTTGATTTTCTCTCATTCTGGGAAAGATGGATCTCTGTCTCTCCCCTCCCTTCCATTTTCTACTTTCTTTCTTCTCTCCCCTTCTTCCTTTTCGCCACAGTAAGATTTAGCTTTTATTTAAAATATTAGAGGACTGCATTTTTCACCATTCGCAGTCTCCCTTTAGCTAAAGAGCACAATAAAACTACATTTCCCAGCATCCATGCCTTCAGCTGTAGGACAGCCTTTGTGACATCACCTCCTCCTGGAAGGGGCGGTGCTTACTGTACTGTTCAGTGCTGATATCCTGCAACACCAGAGAGAAGTTCATAGCGAACTCTGATCCTGCAAAGCTGCAGCCTAGGGGACCCTGCAGAGAGTCAGGGCTGGAGTTGGTGCTGTGGGAAGGGCAAGAGAATGGCTGCAGGGTTTTCTGCTCAGCAGGTAGGAGACTGGCAGGAGGTGGGTAGCAAGGGACGCAGTACCAGGCAATGCCATCCACCCTCTGATACATACACACTGCATAGAGAAAACAGAAGAAATGTGCCAGACACTGCTCAGTCCAGAAAAGCCCCTTAGGCTCTTCTTCCTTGTTCCTCTCCTCTCTGGCTTTATTATGTCCTCACTTTCTGCTTCATCTCATCTCTCTAGATTCTCCTTCCTCTCTGCCTCTTTCTTTCCTTTCTGCACTTTGAGTGAACCCTGAGAAAATAAGAGCTTAAATTTTAAAATAATATACAGCAATATAGAAAGGCAGATCGATCTTGAATTTCAGATCACAACATTAATCATTTTTTATTTATTTAACTAGTTTACGCCTTATCAGATTGTCAAGGTGGTTTATAGATAATAATTTAACTTAAAGGTACATAGAACTGAGTAGGTAAACTTAACTGGATTGAACTTAACATGAACAAACTATAATTTAAAAATCTTTATCTTTCTGTAAATGAAAAAGAAAGTGGAAACAGAAAGGTTTAAAATCAGCCAAAAGTACAGAAAGGTTGTGAGCTGAAATATTTCAAATGTAGCTCAATACCAAGAACAGAGAAATATTTACCAATGAATTTATTAAAATGTCCTCACTGCTCTTTCTCTGTACCTTAACTCTGTGTGCTCTTTAAGAGCTCACAGTACAAATCTGTAGCACATTCAGAGTGTTGTGCTAAGCTGTAAGGAAGAACCGTAAACTCACACCCTCAGCCTGGAGCTCTTCCACTGCAACCCAAGACATGCACATATTGAAATTGTGCTCTAGAGTTAAAAATTTTCATATGTTCATCAATGGACTTATTGCTATATTCATCAAATATCTTCCTTACCATTGCTGCTGGCTTTGCAAAGTTGCTCAAAATTAGTAAAACCAGTAAATAATAAAATAATTTGTAAACTGAATAATAACAGAGAAA
The DNA here is from genome assembly GCA_033557465.1 of Ichthyophis bannanicus. Lineage (NCBI taxonomy): Eukaryota > Metazoa > Chordata > Amphibia > Gymnophiona > Ichthyophiidae > Ichthyophis > Ichthyophis bannanicus. Next base: position 25,095,910 of record CM066031.1, on the reverse strand, counting down.
GAAGGCATCCTGCTTAGTCCTACTGCATATTTACACAGGCTCCTGCTTTCTCATCTAGGTCTTTATTACACGCACACATTCCAACGCATGTACACCTATGTCATAAGGGAGATTATGTGCTCACTTTCCTTTATGACATTAGTGCATTCTAAGCATCTACCTCCCTGTGGCCACACAGTACCACCATTAATGTTTCCTTTAAATTTGACACAGGGTGAATTTTGAAACTGTCAGATGCACCAGAAAATGTCAGTTGAATTTCTGAATCTTGTGCTAAATTTAGATTTAACTAGTGTGGGAAGGGGACATTTACTTTGGCTTGTGCAGTTGGACTTTAAAGCTCAGACCCTGGTTTTATTACACCTTGATTTATCCAGGGAGTGACATTTGATATTCTATTTGACCTGTATTTGAGACATTTTTATAGTTATAATAGATTAGCAAACCTGGGAGCCGAAGGGGGAAATAGATTCTAGGACCACACACAGGTGAACGCACGTCCAAAACATCCACTAAGCTGCATGGGTCCTGCACCCACATTCCTGATGGTGGAGATGGTGCATGTCAGAAGGGACAGGCGGTTCCACAGGAGTCCCACAGATCCTGCCTGTGGCTTTCCCCTGCAATGGAAATTGTAACACTGAAGCACCATCCTTTCCAGCTGAAATCTAAGGCATTCTGAGCACCTTCTCTTGTTTCTGAGTGTTTCTGGTTTGTGTTTCAGCTGCAGGTGACATTTGAGGATATTGCTGTCTCTTTCTCCCAAGAGGAGTGGAGGTATTTGCATGAAGGACAGAAAGAGTTGTACAGGGAGGTGATGAAGGAGAATTATGAGACTCTGATTTCCCTAGGTAAGGACTGAATCTGTTTTTCTAGCAGACACAAGAATAGGAGGTGTTTTTGTGTACATCCTCCACTCCAGGAACTTGCAGATATGAGCAGGATTCTGTCTCAGTCCTACCGACTGTCTTAAGATCCAGGTCTGAGGGATCATAAGGCCTCCTATATGTCCTATGAGTTTCCCCCTTCCAGTTTTAGCTCAAGGGAACTTACAGCATTTTTATAATTGAGACACATTCTGTCCCTACCCCAGTGAGCTTACAATCTAAGTGGGCACTTGAGGTGAGGGGAGATAGGGGAGAGTAATTTTCCAAGCTATTTCCTTGGATTAAGCAGTGCTTTTACTGTGGAAATGGGTTTTATATACTGTGATTGTGCCCCCTTTGTAGAGTAAAGTTGCATCTGTATGGTTTGTATGTACCTAAATTAAGTTGCTGTTTTGAGGAGGGATTTCTGAGGGAGGAGTTTGCGCTTAAGTGATACTTTTGAAAAGCAAAGCATACATTTCTCACTAATGTTAGCAGTTATAAAATTACTCCCAAAGGGACATCCCTGAAGTCAGAAGGAATGATGGGGGAGAGTGAAATTTGAACCCTGTTCTCATTAAGCCACAATTTCCCTTTCATCAGCAGGTGTTTCTCCTCTTTAATTCTGATAGAATTTCATACTCTCACAGTGATGGTGTGTAAAATCTTGTGTCTGATTCTGAGGGGTGAAGGTGATGAAGAGCTCAGCAATCATCTCAAAAGACAGTCACTGGGGCTTCCCAAATCAACTGTTAATACCAAGGGACCACATAAAGTGCAGTTTCTTGAAAATCCATTTAGTCAATATCAAACGATCACAGCCTCCCTTTCTTCAGTGATTCAAGTTATTTATTATAAAAATATATGACTTGTTCCACTACCAGAATACTCGAAGTGAGGTATAATAACCTCCCCAGACTCTTCTGCTTTATGTGTGGATGCCAGTAGTAGACCTTTCCTCCTCTCCCCCATCATGTGCTGCTCCCTGAGAGCTACTGCTGTGTATTTTTCAGTGACTATAAGGGAAACATAACTCATTTTTCATATTAATTCCTGGAAACAGGCTTTGAAGGAATCAATCCTGATATATTATCAAGGATTAAAGAAGAGGAAGAGCCGAATGTCTGGGATCTTCAGGAATCAAGAGAAAGAGCAGTTGCTGACTCATACCCAGGTGAGTTATAATAAATACTTTACTGGGTAATAGGAAATATTACAGAGTACAGCTGAGTAATGCACTCTATTTACCTGTACTCTGTATTCTCACATATGGAGAATATAAGTCCTCACAGGTAAGTGATGCTATTCATCGGAGTCCAGGGGAATAAGCATGTTCAAGTCAAGACCGGGAGAATTCCCATCGGGCCCAATTCTGTCCCGCAAGTCCATCCCGTCTGTGCGTCCGGTGTGAACTGGATGCACAGAGGGGATCGCGATTCTGATCCCGCCGGACACATCTAGCCCCCCAAGATCAGAATCGCGAACAGCCCTGCACGTGCAGCCTGGGACAGCGATTCTGCACCCAGTAACTCAGTCAGGGCATTTAAATGGAGTCAAGGCGCCATGGCACCATTTAAAAGCCGCAAATTCCCCACAGTCCTACCCCGATCTGGCCTCCAAAGTCCAGGGTCGGGCTGCGGGGAATGTCCCCTGGCCCTTCCAGCCTCTTCCGCACCCCAAATTTTTTTAAAAAAATGAACAAACATCCAGGGGAGTTATTCCACCTCAGAGGTGGAATAACGTCCCGGCCATTTCACCGGCCCTTGACGTACAGGGCTGACATTAGAATTGGCCCGGTATGTCCAGGGCCGGCAACCGCCCGCTGCCTGCCCACTCTCGGACCCCAGGCCGCCCATTCCCCCACTCTGATTACCTTCCTCGCACAACCGGCAGGGAAGTTAGTCGGGGGCTGAAGCTGGCACGAATAGCTATTCGTGGTTCAGAATGACCTCCATAGTGTTTTACAGGAGGCTGTGCCAAATAGAGAGCCTCTTGTAGAATCGGTGCAGGACTGCATGTGTATATCTCCACATCCAGTTGGAGTAGTGATTTTAGAAAACTGCAAAAAAACGTAGAAATAGCCCTCAGAACTATATATGTGGGAGTAGCTTGTAAAATTACTGCTCCTCCTGTAGACAGGCAACCATCTGTCATCTGAATCCCTCGGACACTCCCTTAGACTGTCTGATCTTCCCTAGATAAGGGGAAAATGCAACCTTAGCCCTAGTAGAAAAACCATGAGATTATGTCTGGGGGTCCTGGTACCAAGATCAGGAGCGACTGGGGGGATCTCCTGCTCCACTTTGCATGAGGGACACCAAGTAAGGCCGGGGATGGGATTGGAGGCTGGGGAGTTTCTAGCGGGTGATTCTTGGATGCTGACCGAGGTGGTCAGGGCAGTTGCCTCTGAAGAGGGGTCCAATCGGAATTGGATGTTGTCAGTGGTAATTGGGGGATGGTGGACTTCCAGTAGGCACTTATATGTGCTTTGGGGCAACTATAAATGCCAACGTCTATGCTTTTTCCTAGAGATATCAATTCCCTATTTGAAGTGGGGAATCCACATCTATATTTTAGGCCTGCCGAAGCACTCTCTCCCTGCCCTGGCCACACCCCTTGACATTAAACATACTAATCATCCCCAGGTTTACATCGCTCCTGTTGTAAAATGGCATGTACACATGTGTGCCAGTCTCTACATGTAAATGCTGCCATTTACACATGAGGTGTTTCTAAAATACCCCCCATTATCATGCAATTACCCGCTCAGCGTCCAGGCAATGAGGACCATGGTCCTGATGCTGGGAAGTAGCAGAGTTCCCTGAAGCTGCATGATGAGGGTTAGGGAACTTTCCTGTTCAGAGGAGATGGGAAGAGGTTCTCCACTCCAGTATGTGGTTGTAGAACACAACTCAGTTTGTCTGCGAGGACGTTGTCTTTTCCAGCCAGATACATGACTCTGAGAGTTGTCTCATGTGAGATGGCCCAGTTCCCCATTCTGACAGTCTCTGACACAGGAAAGTAGAATCCCGTTCTTTCTCGCTTGTCACATGGTACATAGCTGCTTGATATGAGCAGAGATACCAAAGCTGAACCATCCCAGAGAGCGAACTGCAAAGAGTGAGATTTTTTCTAATGGTGTATCCACTGTATAAATCTAGAAAGATTTAAAGGTAATATTGCTTTCCAAATGTAAAAGAAAAACAGCCTAAAATATTTGCTTGTCTTTGGAGCCTCTGAAAGGATATAGACATAGGGGCGGCAATATGGGTAAATTCTCTGGGCTGAAAATTGCTCTTCACTCAATGGCTAAAACTTTGTGCCGAGGTTTCACAGCACCTGGACTGGCACTGGGTGGGGCAATTCAGAGGAAGCTGGGCTCGGATTTCTTCTCACTGGCTGGGCACTGATACTGAGGCTCTAATGCTTGAGGGAAGGGGCTCAAAGAGTGTGAGAGTGAGAGCCTTAAAATGAGGGGGACACACTCCTATCGAGTGAGACTTGGCACCTCTGTAGGAGGGTGTGCATGGAAAAAAATTCTGGTTTATTTCCAGATCTTTTTTTTAATTTCTTTTGGCTAATTTTTGGGTTTATTTCAGTTTGTTTCAGAATTAATGCTTGTAAAATTAGATTAACAAGAGAAAAAATGGTTATTGTGAATGAATCAATTTTATATTCATTAGATAAATAAACAGATAAGAAATGCCAAGCTGAGTCAGACTTAAGGCATCCTGTTTCTGCCAGTTGCTAAACTGGGTCACAAGCACCCAGCAGATCCCATAATGCAGACCTGATCCTGATGGTTAATTTCACCAGTGTGCAGTGGCTCTTCCAGGTCCATCCACATAATAATATTTAATGAACTTTTTCTCCAAGAACTTGTCCAAATCTCTTTGCTAGGTTATTAAATAAAAGGAGAAACAGAAAAGGGAAATAAGATGATGCCTTTTTATTGGAATAACAATGCATTTTTGGACTAGCCTTTTAAGGTTAAAACCTTCTTCAGCTCAGGACAGTCGCCTTGACCACATCCTCCAGCAACAGATTTCAGAGCTTAATTATGTGCTGCGTGAAAAAAAATATACTTTCCACAATTTGTTTTCAATTTGCTTCTCTTGGTTTCATGAAATGTCTTCTAGGGGTTTTTTTTGTTGTTTGAAAGATTAAATACAGTAACTGTTCCCTGTTTAACTGTTCCACCCAACTCATGATTTTATAAACTTCTGTCATATCTCCTCTTGTTCGTCTTCTCCAAGCTGAAGAGTCCTAGTCTGTTTAGTTTCTCTTCATAAAGAAGGTGCTCCACGTTCCTTATAATTTTTTTTGCCCATCTCTGAACCTTTTCTAGTTACACAATATCCTCTTTAAGAGCATAAAAAACATGATATGCTATACTGGATTAGACCGAAAGTCCATGAAGCCCAGTATTCTGTTTCCAACAGTGGCTAATATAGGTCACAAGTACCTCTCAGGTTCCCAAAACGTCCATGATGCTTATCCCAGGCTCTCTTTACTAATGGTTTATGGACTTTCCCTCCAGGAACTTGTCCAAACCTCTTTTAAACAAATCAGTATAGGTCTTCTTACGAGTGAATTACTTCATAACCAACTAAAATACTCTTCACCCATATATTAATAAACCAAGAAGTTAATTTTCTTATTTTTTCACTTGTGACTTCCGGGTCTCAGATAAACGGCAAGTTTTAACACCTTTTTATAAGCAACTTGCTGTCGCACTTTTTATCGGGTCAATAACTTACACCCAGATCAGTGCACGTTTAACATCAATGACCTCAGCCAGTTTTATTATCTTATGGCTTAATATTGCTGAATAATCTTATTTTTTTATTATTTTTATATAACAGGTTGATTTGCATCATGCCCTGTGATTTAAATAAAAGTAGCGTTTGCTATTCTACTTAACTTGCGTAGAATCGCGGCGGCCACTGTCCCATGCTTTTCTCTTTGTCACCACATAAAGTTTCAAAATCCCCGACGCCTCAACTTGCCCAGCGCTTTGGCGTTTCTCCGCTTGGGTTTATCAAGGGGGGTGGTGTCAGTTCTTCTGCAGGACATATATCATCAAACAATATATCCATGTAGCTTTCTATGAAGACAACAAAGCAGTATTAGCAATAAAATTGTTAAAACAAACATCTTATAACTCACAGGCTCCTACTAATGCTGTGTCTTGTGTAGACTAACCAGTTCACATCTCCAATCCTCTTTCTCTCTCTAACGAATGATCTCAAATTTTTCATGGAGACGCTTACACATGCGTATTGAGCACTGTTTAAATCACAGTTAGGCTGTTGTCTGATTGGAGCTATCTCACACACACGCTGACCAATCTATACTGACGTTCAAGCCTTCAGGTTGCACTGTGTGAAGATGGTGAATCCACCATTGTTCACGGTATGATAATTGTTGTTCAGATGATTTGCCTTGAAAGCCACATGGTACTAACTCGATACTCCAACATCTGAGTGTTTCAAATTCATGGCCCATAGTCAAACAATGTTGAACGATCGGGGCTTCAAGCCGTTTACAGCGTAATCTGCTCTGATGTTCCTGTATACATGTCTTCAGTGTTCGAGTTGTTTTCCCGACATATAGTAGGGCACAAGGGCAACGGATCGCATATACCAAGGATTTAGATTCACAATTCGTTTCATGCTTTAGATAGTATACTTTATCCTTATGAGTAAAATGAGAGATCTCCAATGTGATGTGACAGATGGCAAAACACCCAAAGAAAGTCACAGAAGAGACCGATGGAGAAAAAACGTGTTATGTTTAGTGACACAACGGAAGAAGAAACCAGTTCTGATTCTAGCCGTGGATCAAGAAATGCTTTTTTAGAAGAAACAGAGGGTCGAACAACACGGAAGAAAAAAACGGACGAGCAAAACAACAAACGACAGGATCGCGTAAAGAAGAAATAACTGAGACCTCAGTAATTAATGTTTCTCAGCAACCCCTTTCGGAAGAAGAATACGAAATACTGAATAAAGGACTTTCCTTTGTCCCTAATATCAAGTTTGATTTGTTCCAGTTCCAAATCGATTTTATGGAACTTATTAGGAAATTACATCTCAAGACTTACTTTTTTTCATCTAATTCTTTTTCTACACAAGAGTTGGTGCAAACACACATAGGAGCTCAGTCCATTGAACCGTCTCTAAACCGAATACAGCTGCCTTTAAAATCAGGTTGGACTCCACCAACCCCCTTGCCTGCGGGCATTCAAGTGTTTAAAGAGTTAGTATTGGAAGAGGTTGTTAAAATCACGAAAGGTAGTACGAAAAATAAAAGCAGTTTTTCAAAAGATCAGATGAACACGTTACATCAACTTCAATCAAGAACCGACCTAGTAATTAAGCGGGCGGACAAGGGAGGAGCCTTAGTAATACTAGATCGAGCGTATTACGTGCAAGAAGCTCTGGCTCAATTACAAGATAGAACAACTTATGAACCTTTACAACATGATCCTACACCGCAGTTACAACGGCGTATCAATGATATCGTTAAGGAAGCCTTGGATAAGAGAATTCTCTCTAAAAAAGAATCAAAGTTTCTGATGACGACTTCACCCCAGATAGCTAAATTTTACACGGTACCAAAGGTGCATAAAAATTTACAACGGCCGCCCGGTAGACCAATAGTGTCTACAAAAGGCTCTTTGTTAGAACCATTGTCGATCTACCTAGACTCCTTCCTTAGACCAATGCTGAGGACCATCCCGTCTTTTTTGAGGGATACGACACAATTCTTTCTTTCTTTCTTTCTTTCTTTATTTAACAATTCTTCTATACCGCTCTATTTTAGATCAGAGCGGTTTACATTTAACATCAACTATACAACACAGGCACTTTGAGTTGTATTTACAATAAACAGGGAGATCAACTTGGAAGTAACTGGGGGAAACTATGTATATTGTGTAATTATTTACATTGTATTACACTGGTACCTGGTTTCAGGCAGAACATATCTACATCTTATTTACACTGAGAGTCTGAATTCTAGTTCAGTAGGTACTTCTTAGAGATCGGTTGGTTATCCTTTTTCATGCTGAGTCTGCTTGTTTAGTTGGGGTGAGTGATTGTCTGAGGGGCAATAAGTATGCTTACTAAGGCTGGATTCAGGGTAGTATGTGGTGAACAGGTGCTGCTTTAATGCCTTCCTGAATTGGGTTAGTGAGTGATGTTTCGAATTCTTAAATGTATTACAACATTTGACACCTTGGGCAACACAGCCGAATATCCGTTTAGTAACGCTAGATATTCAAGCACTCTATACTAGTATACCCCAGAAAGCAGCTTACAGAATAATTCAACAAGTACTTGAAGAAAGAAGAGACCTTTCTGTAGAACATATTCAGTTTCTTACCCAAATAGCGGCGTTGACTCTTTATGAGAATTTCTTTATTTTTGAACAACAAATCTACCTCCAGAAAACAGGGGTGGCGATGGGGGCCACATACGCCCCCTCGATCGCCAATTTTTATGTAGGCAGTTTCGAAAAGCAGTTCCTGCCACAATCTCCTTTTGCAACTAATATAAAATCATGGCATCGATACATCGATGATGTTTTCATGTTGTGGCAGGGGTCAACAATGGAATTGACGAATTTTATACTCTGGTTAAACACTTGTGATACTAATTTGAAGTTCACTTTTGAAAGCCATGAGCAGCAGATTACATACCTTGATGTCAAAATTACTCGTGATACTACAGGATGGAATACCACTGTTTTTAGAAAACCCACACATAAGAACTCTCTCCTGCATTATAGCAGTGCACACCCTATGGGGTTAAAGAATAGTTTACCAGTTTCACAGTTTCTTCGATATCGAAGAAACTGTTCTACATTAGCGGAGTTTAAACGTTCATCTAAATATCTCAAACAGAGTTTTCAGAACAGAGGATATCCACAGAAAATAGTACAAAGAGCTTACACCAGGGCCCTTCATAACAATAGAGAGCTGCTGCTTGATTGCAAAAGAAAAAACGATGCACAAGGGGATGCTCAAAATATTAATTTAGTCACAACATTTTCTCCGGTTAGCACAAAAATCAAAAAAATAATCAAGAAACATGCACGTGTGCTTGAAATTATACCAGCATTAAAAGAATCGTCAATACGATGTGTATGGAAGCGGAATCGGAGCCTTAAAGAATTTTTATCACCAGCAGTCCTCAGACCATTAAATTGGAATCCCCCAATTAAAACTATTGGACGACATACAAAATGTGGACATTGTACCATCTATCACATCACATTGGAGATCTCTCATTTTACTCATAAGGATAAAGTATACTATCTAAAGCATGAAACGAATTGTGAATCTAAATCCTTGGTATATGCGATCCGTTGCCCTTGTGCCCTACTATATGTCGGGAAAACAACTCGAACACTGAAGACACGTATACAGGAACATCATAGCAGATTACGCTGTAAACGGCTTGAAGCCCCGATCGTTCAACACTGTTTGACTATGGGCCATGAATTTGAAACACTCAGATGTTGGAGTATCGAGTTAGTACCATGTGGCTTTCAAGGCAAATCATCTGAACAACAATTATCATACCGTGAACAATGGTGGAATCACCATCTTCACATGGTGCAACCTGAAGGCTTGAACGTCAGTATAGATTGGTCAGCGTGTGTGTGAGATAGCTCCAATCAGACAACAGCCTAACTGTGATTTAAACAGTGTTCAATACGCATGTGTAAGCGTCTCCATGAAAAATTTGAGATCCTTCGTTAGAGAGAGAAAGAGGATCGGAGATGTGAACTGGTTAGTCTACACAAGACACAGCATTAGTAGGAGCCTGTGAGTTATAAGATGTTTGTTTTAACAATTTTATTGCTAATACTGCTTTGTTGTCTTCATAGAAAGCTACATGGATATATTGTTTGATGATATATGTCCTGCAGAAGAACTGACACCACCCCCCTTGATAAATCCAAGCGGAGAAACGCCAAAGCGCTGGGCAAGTTGAGGCGTCGGGGATTTTGAAACTTTATGTGGTGACAAAGAGAAAAGCATGGGACAGTGGCCGCCGCGATTCTACGCAAGTTAAGTAGAATAGCAAACGCTACTTTTATTTAAATCACAGGGCATGATGCAAATCAACCTGTTATATAAAAATAATAAAAAAATAAGATTATTCAGCAATATTAAGCCATAAGATAATAAAACTGGCTGAGGTCATTGATGTTAAACGTGCACTGATCTGGGTGTAAGTTATTGACCCGATAAAAAGTGCGACAGCAAGTTGCTTATAAAAAGGTGTTAAAACTTGCCGTTTATCTGAGACCCGGAAGCCACAAGTGAAAAAACAAACCTCTTTTTAAGCCCAGTTACACCAACAGCTTTCATTCCATCCTCCGGAAACGGATTTCAAAGTTTGATTATGCATTGAGTGAAAAATATTTTCTCCAATTAGTCCTAAATGTGCTACATTGTAGCTTTGTTACATGTCCTCCAATCTTTGTAGTTTTTGAAGGAGTAAACAACCAATCTATGTTTACCTGCTCTATTCCACTTATTTTAAAGACCTCTTTCATATTCCAAGTTGAAGAGTCCAATTCTTCTGTTCTTAGGTTCTTATGATAGGGTGATTAATTGTCAGAAGAACCATTTCTACCTGGAAAAAGCCTTGAAAACTTTATAACTTTGTGTATCTGTAAGCAGTATGTGCATACTTTTCCCTGTGTGCATTTCAGCAAATATTCAAAATGAAATCAAAGTGTGCACATCTTTCCATTTTAAAAATGACCCCATGGAATTTATGCGCTTACCTTTACAGCCGCTCTTTGGCACACCCAGTTTTTGGGATTTATTTTACACAATTATACTTATGTTTTCAAAGGTATCTGCATAAATGCAAGCCCCTCGCTAACCCAGGTTCAGGGAGGCCTCTGCTCAGTTAGGATAAGTTTAAACATATCTACAGGCTGTACGGGTGTAACTTGTCCCACAAATCAGGAGTTTTATAGATGTAGTCATAGTGAGAATATCCTTTTTATCTGCATGTTACGCATGATTTACATCCAGAAAATGGCTCTCATTCCTCATCTGCCCTCCAGTCCAGTCAGACAAGCTAGGCAGTAAAGGAAGTTTGCAAGGTCGGGCTGTGGCAGGCTATGGCCTATGCCAGCCTGCAAATATGAAAGGCCTGTAAGCTAGGCCTGGATCCCAACCCCCACCTGAAAATAGCAGTGTTGAGAAAAACCAAAGTCAGTAAAAGTCTGAGAAAACTGTTTTAAACTGCTTAACAAGATGTTTTTCATGAATTCATAAATCCTCTATTATTCTCTTCTGTTTCAATGATAGAAATGTTTCAATACATGCATTCCTGAAGCTAGAAGCGACCTTACTGTAGAATTGTAACGAGACCTAGAAACTGAGCCTTTGTTAGAACAGTCCTAGAAGGGGGAACGGAGAGCTAGGCCCAGAGGGGCTTTCTGATTGGTCAGAAGCAAGGGGCGTTGGGACCAATAGAAAGTCTGCATGTATCAAACTGAAAAGTAATGTATAAAACCATTTTCTATAAACTCAAAACAATTCAACACCTAAGGCCACTCCTAGAAACACCAGACTTTAGATCCGTAGTAGGTACACTGATCACCCCTCACTTCGACTATTGCAATAGTCTCCTAATAGGCCTCCCGCAAAAAAGCACATACCTTCTTCAAAGAGCACAAAACATCTGTGCTAAAGTGATTGCTAAAGCTCGCCTAACAGATCACGTAACCCCTATACTGCTAGACCTCCACTGGCTCCCTATTAACAGCCGAATTAAATATAAAATTATCCTAACAACCTATAAACTCATAAACGACATAACCCCCTCACACCTATCTACATTACTGCAATCTCCAACCTCGACAAGGACCCTCAGACAAAACGCAGCCCACTCTCTCATCATACCAAAAACCATCCGCAAAACTAAGAACACCACCAGCTCCAGAGCATTCTCATTCGCTGCTCCTACACTCTGGAACGACCTCCCCATTGAACTTCGTACCATAAGAGACCTCTTCCAATTCAGAAAAGAATTAAAGACCTACCTGTTCACTGAACACTTCGAAGTCCCCTACTACCCCAAAGCTAGCTCCACAACAAACGTGGTCACACATGCACAAACTCCTTAATCCAAACAATGTAAACACAAGCCTGCCCCCCTCCACACACACGCCCCAAGACGACATAAAAAGGAACTAAATTCCAACACCTACACCAATATCTGACCCACACAACACACACACCACACACTGTAAATATACATTTGTAAAAAGTTAGATGTGTTTGTTTTAATACCTACAAAGTTTATATTACTGTTCAATGTAAATAGTTGAATTCTATTGTTCTATGTAAAATGTATACAAACTGTGTACAAGACTGTTAACCTGTTATATGTAAACCGCCCTTGATCTCTGGAAGGGGCGGTATAAAAGAAATAGTTAAATAAATAAATAAATAAATAAATAAATAAATATGCATCTGTAAAGCTTTGCTCAGTCCTTTTCTAAATACCTGATGGTCTGAGACTGTGCACAATAAATTGGCTTGGACCCTGCAATCGACTCCTGGATTTATTCGTTGTTTGCACTCCACTGCTTCATATTCTTGGTGCGTTGGCCGGGAACATGCAAGTAGTGGATGGTATTCAAGTGAATATTCCACGTATTTCGCCTCCAGGTTTGGCCCGGTTGGGCCCGTGTCTGTCCGACTGCAGGGGAAACCTCAGGCGCCGCCGGTCCACTTGTATCGGAGAGGGTTCCGCCTTGCTTCGGCAGGCCACTGGGTCCGGCCGGCCAACACCTTCGGACCCGAGGGGAGTCCAGGATCCAACCCAAGAACGGGTGTGGTAGCGAGGACCGGATCCGGTGAGTAGACATTTTCTTATGTGATAGGCAGAGAGGCCTGGGGAAAAGTCTTGCATGAGTGCGCGAGACAAGAGAGCCTGATCACAAGATTTCCACTCGGCCATCGCATCTTAAGTCATCAAAAGATCCACAGTGGAAAGAAACCTTTTACATGTACTGAATGCAATAAGAGTTTCACTCAGTCATCGAATCTTCAATGCCATCAAATGATCCACAGTGGAAAGAAACCATTTACAGGTACTGAGTGCAATAAGAGTTTCACTCAACCATCGTATCTTAAAAACCATCAAATGATCCACAGTGGAAAGAAGCCTTTTACATGTACCGAATGCAATAAGAGTTTCAGTTATTTATCAATCCTTAAAACCCATGAAATGATCCACAGTGGAATATAACCTTTTATATGTACCGAGTGCAACAAGGCTTTCACTCACTCATCACATCTCAAAAGCCATCAAATGATCCTCAGTAGAAAGAAACCTTTTACGTGTACTGAGTACAACAAGGGTTTCACTCATCGCATTGCATCTTAAAAGCGATCAACTGATCCACAGTGGAAAAAATTAGCAGTAAATTTAAGAAACTGAGATAATACTCCACAAACCGTGGCTTAGAAGTGAGGTTCGACTATCATGGTATGCGCAAAACTCATCCACACAATTGATTTGAATCATATGAAATAAAAACTGGGTTGACAGAGTACATTAAATTCACCATGAAAATCTGGCAAGCTATATTGTTTTTGAAGAATAAGGATGGCTAGTTCATCATGGCTAACATCAAGATCAGGGAGATTCCCTGTTACCACTTCTGTTTTGTACGGCGCTCAATCCAGTGAGTACTCTCATAAATTCTTTGGGACATGGAGTTAGCCTGAAATCTAAAGATGGCCATGGTCCAATGGTGACATCACACTGACTATTTGTAGATGACCCGAAGCTCTGCAGTTCTAATGATCAAGAATTAGTAGAATTCCATTTATTGAAAAGCTTCTTGGGAGGAAGTGATGTCACCTAGCATGATGGGTGCCTGAGCGCTCTGCTCTGGAGCCATTCCTGATCAACAGTGAAAGAACATCTTCCAAGCAGCACCGATAACGGCTTATACATGGCCTCCGAGTACTCTGGCCAGTGGGAGCAAGATAACGAGGGGGAAATCAGCAGACCTGCAGGAATAAGAATATGAGGGTGCAAGTGGGGACAGCGGAGAGAACAAAATGGTGATGAGTGGGCCACAGCAGCCCAAGGAGACAGAGTGCATGGAATGGGAGACACCTGCAGCCAATTTAGAAAAAGGAGAAGGTACCATTCAGGGCATAACTTGAACCATTATGCGGGGAATGTTTTTTATTCCCCCTTTACATAGCATCTAGTAACATACATAAATACTCTTGCATGTAAACATCAACATTCAACTGGCGTACAGTTTTTCCCCTATATTATATTCAACTAACAATATTGCTAAGTAACTCCACAACCTCCCCCGAAACATTTGAATAGAAACCTACTTAAGCAGTAAACCCGTTAAAGCCATTCATCTACTGTACAAATGCCCGTGAGGCAGTTTTAAGCCCACAACCCTACTTATCCACCCTACCCCAGTTCCCTCTCTCCCCCTCCTGCAAGTACACCAATACTTTCCGCCAAGCCCTATCAAATTGGGCCTCTTTTGTTTTTGTAATGCTGTTAAGTTTTCCATTAGGTAAATTCACCTTAGCCGATCTTCACAGTGTGCCACCTGCGGCGACTCCTCCTGCTTCCACCGATAGGCTATTTCACCTCTGGCCGCACTGAGACATGCTAATATTTTCTTCCCATTCTCCCTCAGGCCCCCTTCCCTCCACCATCCAAATAAGAAAACTTCGGGGTTCCTCTCTATCTCTTCACCCACCACCCGTCTTATCCACCTCTGAATTTGATCCCAGAATATCTGGATCTGTGGAATTCCCACCAAATATGATACATTGTGTCCTCCTCTCCACACTGCCTTCAGCAGCTCCTTGATGCCATCTGATACATTTTATTCAAACGCACTGGGGTATAGTACCACCCCATTAACACTTTGTGCCAATTTTCCCGAACAGCAATGGAAATTGGCAAATGGTGACCCTGTTCCAGAAAGGCCTTCCACTGACCAGTCTCCAAGTTCTTCCCCATCTCCCTTTCCCATTCCCTCATATAACCCAATTTTTCCTCCCCTTGCCCTTCTCGTATTGCCCTATACAAGGCCGTAATTAGCCCCCTAGATCTTTTTCCCCTACCAAATCACTTCCAGTTCAGTAAACTCTCGTGCTAACCCCTCCTTCCCCAACTTCCCTTTCAAATAATGTATCACTTGACCATAATGAAACAACTGCCCAGGTCCTAAATTATATTCCTCCTGTAAATCTGCAAACGGGACCCACTCCCCCCCATCGATAAATTAGTAAAACCATTGTAAACCTTTACTCTCCCATTGTTTATAAACCCCTCCTTCTCTTCCTGGGGTAAAATCTCCCATATAACACAGTCGTTGCATTACTGAGAAGCTCGATACCCCCTTCCCTTCTTCTCACTCTATCCCATATGGCTAAAACATGCCGCGTGTAGGGGTTTTCTAAGAAACCCCCACGCCTGGCCTTTGCCATAGTCCATGGCATGACCTCAATTGGTCCTTCCTTCCACCCCTCCCCTTCCATATCTACAAATATTTTCCTTTCCCCTCCCTCTCTCCAGTCCATTAAATGCCTAATCTGGGCTGCTCTATAATGGGCCTGGATATCTGGAACCCCCAATCCTCTTTCCCCCAGAGATTGGTAAAAGACCGCCCGCGCTATTCTTGGAGGCTGTCTTTTCCATATGAAGTGAAATACTTTCCCTTGAATCTCCCTTAAATGCCTCTCAGGGATCTCCACAGGGAGAGCCTGAAAGTAATATAACATCCTGGGTATTAAATTCATCTTGACCGCTGCAATACAGCCCAACCAGGAAATCTCCATATCCATCCAACCCCGTAAATCCTGGGCCACCTGTTTCCATAATTGGGGGTAATTTGCCCCATATAAAAGCTGTGGCTATGTCGTGAGATATACCCGTAAATACTTAATCACTTTATTTGCCCATTTAAAGGGATACCTCTCCTTTAACCTCCCTATCTCCACTACCCCTATGTTAACATTCAGTGCCTCTGTCTTTTCCATATTTATTTTAAAACCCGACACTTCCCCATACTGTTCTCACTTCTTTTTTTTTTTTTTTTTTTTATATTTAAAGTTTTTATTGAAACTGTAGCACACGATACAACAACAAAAATGCAGACATATCAACTATACAGCCATAATGAAACCATCCCCCCCTCCCTCCCCCTCCAGCCTGTTACTATTACAAACATTCAAAAGTCTTTACAAGTTAGTACTTCTCCAGCACAAATATTTTTCCCAGATTTTTGAAAACTTTTTGGAACCGTTATTTTTTAGGGCAGTGGCCTTACTAAGCAAGTAATTGGAGTCGAGAGAGGACATCCATTCCCGCACCGTGGGCGGGTGCTCTTGGCGCCACCGCCATGCCACCAACAGCCGAAATGTCACACACCCCACATTAACAAAGAAACTCTCTACTTGTGTGAGGTTCACCGGCCTAAGCCCCAGCAAGGCCACGGCAGGGTTTGGCTCAATTAATTTTCCCAAAATGGCACTCAGTAACAGAAACACCTCTCCCCACCGCTCCTGAACACTTGGGCAAGACCACCAAACATGCATAAAGGTCCCTATATCCCCACATTCCCGCCAGCACTTATCAGTGTGGCCTGCAAACATGACATGTAATTTCGCAGGTGTGAGATGCCACCTATACATTAATTTATAATTATTCTCTATAAAACTAGCTGCTAACATCCCTTTATATTAGTCTGGAAAAGGCCAGACCATTCCTCCTCCTCCCAGGTTATCCCCAGGTCCTGTTCCCAGGCCTGTTGATATGCGTTACGTCCCCTTTCCCCTTCCATCATATTATAGAATCTAGTGAGGAGTTTCTTCGTTTGCCCCATCAAGAATAATGTCTCAACATCCGTAGGGTCTCGTCGGAGCTCAGGAATTATTTTATGTTTCAGGTAGTGACAGATCTGCTGGTAGGGAAAACGATCAGTGGCAACCAAGCCAAATTGCTGCTGTAGGGTCGAGAAAGCCTTAAGCTCCGTACCCCACAGGAGTTGTCCAATGTGGGTTAACCCCTTCTGTGCCCAGCTCAAAAACACACTACTTCCCACCGCGGGGGAGAAGTCTGGATTATCAATTATAGGTATCAAGCGGGACACCTCCCCTGAGCCCAACCACTTTGTCGCCATCTATGCCAGAGGTGTAGCGTTCTCTGAACATAGGGGTTGCATTCTCACACCCCCATGTGCCTTGCACGGGGCAACCAGATCCAGTCCGACAGTTTCCCCACCCTTAAGTCATCCGCCTCCATACGCACCCACTCCTTACCATACTCCGCCCCCCAAGCCACTATGGCGCTTAATTGTGCCGCTTCCATATAGCGATTCATATCCGGAATGGCCATACCCCCATTACGCCTGCTCTTAGTAAGCAAAGACCACGCAACGCGATTGCTTTCCCCCCCCCCCCCCAATAAACCGCAAAATGATCCGTTGGATCTTCCCCAGATAAATTCGAGGCATCCCCACCGGTAGCATCTGAAATAAATATAACCACTGGGGCAATATCACCATCTTAATAGCCGAAATCCGCCCCAGCCAAGATAGTTTTTTACATTCCCAGTATTCCAATTCCTTCCGCATTTTCTGTTCCATCTCCCCAAAATTCACCCTGCCTAAATCCCTTTCGTTGGCCATTAAATATATCCCCAAATATTTCACCCGCGTTTTAGCCCATTTAAACGGGAGCCGCTGCTGCAGCAGATGCTGGGTGCAGGTATCAGCGAATAAATTCAAAATCTCTGATTTTGTAGCATTAATTTTAAAGCCCGAAACTTTGCCAAAGTCCAGCAAGATCTGATACAACACTGGCACTGACTGCAGGGGCTCCGTCACCAGAAAAAGCAGATCATCTGCAAATAATGAGATTTTATTTTCCCACGTCATCCCCTTGACCCCCTGCACATCCGGACACTCTCGCACTAACTGGGCCAAAGGTTCCATGGAGAGCACAAAGAGCAGAGGTGACAGAGGACAGCCTTGTTGTGTCCCCCTCCCTAACTCAAAGGCGGCAGAGTAGGCCCCGTTTACACGGACCCGCGCTAGTGGACTGGAGTAAATGGCTCTCACCCAGTTTAAATACCCCTCTCCCAGGCCCATTAAATCCAATACCTGCATCAAGTAAGGCCATGACACCCGGTCAAAGGCTTTTTCTGCATCAATGGTCAATAGGACCAATTGTGATCCCGTTGTCTTTCCCCTCCAAATCATAAGAACATAACATAAGATATGCCATACTGGGTCAGACCAAGGTCCATCAAGCCCAGTATTCTGTTTCCAACAGTGGCCAATCTAGGTCATACGTACCTAGCAGTTTCCCCAAGGGACACAGGTTCCACAATGCTTGTATTGGTTCAAGCATTGATATCCTGGGTCCCTTCTTAATAATGGTTTATGGACCTTTCCTCCAGGAACTTGTCCAAACCTTTTTTAAACCCAGCTACACTAACAGCCTTTACTACATCCTCTGGTAACAAATTCCAGAGTTTGATTACACGTTGAGTGAAAAAATATTTTCTTTTATTAGTCTTAAATAGTTTACCCTGTAGCTTCATTGCATGTCCCCTAGTCTTTCTATATTCTGATAAGGTAAACAATCGATCTACGTTTACCCGTTCCACTCCGTTCATTAATTTATAGACTTCTATCATATCTCCCCTCAGCCGTCTCTTTTCCAGGTTAAAGAGCCCCAACCTTTTTAGCCTTTCTTCATAGGAGTAGCCTTCCATCCCCTTTACCATTTTGGTGGCTCTTCTCTGAACCTTTTCTAAAATTGCTATATCCTTTTTAAGATATGGCGACCAGAATTGCACACAATATTCAAGGTGCGGTCTCACCATGGAACGATATAGAGGCATTATAATATCTTTTGTTTTATTTTCCATTCCTTTCCTTATCATACCTAGCATTCTATTTGCTCTCTTGGCCGCCGCTGCACACTGGGCCGAGGGTTTTAACATGGTATCCACAAGGACGCCTAAATCTTTTTCTTGGGTGGTGGTTCCTAATGTGGAACCTTGCATCGTGTAACCATAGTTTGGGTTGTTCTTCCCTAGGTGCATAACCTTGCACTTCTCCACATTAAATTTCATCTGCCATTTTGATGCCCAGTCTTCCAATTTATCAAGATCCTCTTGCAATTTTCCACAATCCTCCTGGGTTTTAACAACTTTAAATAGTTTTGTGTCATCAGCAAATTTGATAACCTCACTCGTTATTCCACTTTCCAGGTCATTTATGAATATGTCAAAAAGCAGCGGACCCAGCACAGATCCCTGGGGTACACCACTATTCACCTTTCTCCATTGGGAAAATTGGCCATTTAGCCCTACCCTCTGCTTTCTATCTTTTAACCAGTTCCTGATCCATAGTAGTACACTGCCTCCTATCCCATGACTCTTTAGTTTTGCCAAAAGTCTCTCATGAGGGACCTTGTCAAAGGCTTTCTGAAAGTCCAGATACACAATATCAACCGACTCACCTTTGTCCACCTGTTTATTCACTCCTTCAAAAAAACATAACAGATTAGTAAGACAAGATCTTCCTTGTCTAAAGCCATGTTGGCTGTCTCCCATTAGGTCATGACTATCTATATGCTGAGTAATTTTATTCTTTATGATGGTTTCTACCATTTTTCCCGGTACTGATGTCAGGCTCACCGGTCTGTAGTTTCCCGGATCACCCCTCGAACCCTTTTTAAAAATTGGTGTTACATTGGCGATCCTCCAATCCTCAGGTATTAGAGATGATTTTAATGATAGTTCACAGATTACTGATAGCAGGTCTGCAATCTCAAATTTCAGTTCTTTCAACACCCTTGGATGTATACCATCCGGCCCAGGTGATTTGCTACTCTTCAGTTTATCTAATAGTTGTAAGACATCTTCCCGATGTATCGATATTTCCTTCAATTCTTCCACACCTTTAAATACCACTTCAGTTGTGGGTAACATCCCTACATCTTCCTCAGTAAAGACCGAAGCAAAGAATTCATTCAGTCTCTCCGCTATCGCCTTGTCGCCTCTTAGTGCTCCTTTAACCCCTTTATCATCTAATGGACCAACTGACTCTCTCACGGGTTTTTTGCTACGAATGTACTTGAAAAGGTCTTTATTTCGCGTTTTTGCTTCCGCAGCAAGCTTCTTCTCAAATTCTCTCTTTGCCTGCCTTATCAATGCCTTGCATTTGACTTGCCAGTGCTTGTGCTGTTTCCAGGTTTCATCATTTGGCTCTTTTTTCCATTTCTTGAAAGATGCTTTTTTGGCAACAACAGCCTCTCTGACCTCAGCTTTAAACCATGCTGGCAATTTTTTGGACTTCCTTCCACTTTTCTTAAAGCGTGGAATACAGCTGGTCTGGGCTTCCAAGATAGTATTTTTCAACAACACCCAAGCTTGATGTACGTCTTTAACCTTTGCAACTGCTCCTTTTAGTTTTTTCTTAACTGTTTTCCTCATTCTATCATAGTCTCCCTTTCGAAAGTTAAAGGGTAGTACTGTGGATTTCCTTACTATCCCTCCTCCACTAATTAAATCAAAGGCGATCATGCTATGATCACTATTGCCAAGTGGCCCCAACACCCTTATCTCTTGCACTACATCTGGTGTTCCACTAAGGACTAGGTCTAATATTGCTTCCCCTCTGGTCGGTTCATGAACCAGCTGCTCCAAGAAGCAGTCATTTATTTCATCTAGGAACTTTATCTCCCTAGCATGTCCTGACGTGACACTGACCCAGTCGATGCCGGGGTAATTGAAATCACCCATTATTATTACTGCACTGTAACTTTTGCTAGCTTCCTTGATTTCTTTGAGCATTTCATCATCCATTTGTTCATTCTGGCCAGGCGGACGATAGTACACCCCCACTGCCATCGCCTTCCCCTTTTTACATGGAATTTCAATCCATAGAGATTCTACAGCAAATTTTGTTTCTTGCAAAACTTTAATCCCTTCTGACTCAATGCCCTCTCTAACATAGAGCGCAACCCCTCCACCAATTTGATCAGCTCTATCATTTCGATATAGTTTGTACCCAGGTATCACAGTGTCCCACTGGTTGTCCTCCTTCCACCATGTCTCTGATATTCCAATCATATCTAACCTCTCGTTTAGTGCTATATATTCTAACTCTCCCATCTTGTTTTGTAGACTTCTAGCATTTGCATACAAGCATTTTAGAGACTGTATTTTATTCATATTAATTTGGCTATTGGTAGACATGGGTAATTTGGGATCTTTAAGTTCTGTCTGCTCCATACTCGAGGGCATTTGGGCTACTTTACTCTTTTTTGGAACCTCATAAGAACATAAGAACATAAGAAATGCCATACTGGGTCAGACCGAGGTCCATCAAGCCCAGTATCCTGTTTCCAACAGTGGCCAATCTAGGTCATACGTACCTAGCAGTTTCCCCAAAAGACACAGGTTCTGCAGTGCTTGTACTAGGCCAAGCATTGATATCCTGGGTCCCTTTTTAATAGTGGTTTATGGACCTTTCCTCCAGGAACTTGTCCAAACCTTTTTTAAACCCAGCTATACTAACAGCCCTTACTACATCCTCCGGTAACAGATTCCAGAGTTTGATTACACGTTGAGAGAAGAAATATTTTCTCCTATTTGTCTTAAATAGTTTACCCTGTAGCTTCATTACATGCCCCCTAGTCCTTCTATATTCTGATAGCGTAAACAATTTATCCACGTTTATCCGTTCCACTCCATTCATTAATTTATACACCTCTATCATATCTCCCCTCAGCCGCCTCTTTTCTAGGTTAAAGAGCCCTAACCTTTTTAGCCTCTCTTCATAGGAGTAGCCTTCCATCCCCTTCACCAATTTGGTGGCTCTTCTCTGTACTTTTTCTAATAACTCTATGTCCTTTTTAAGATACGGTGACCAGAATTGCACACAATATTCAAGGTGCGGTCGTACCATGGAGCGATACAGAGGCATTATAATATCCTTTGTTTTATTCTCCATCCCTTTCCTTAGGATACCTAGCATTCTATTTGCTTTCTTGGCCGCCGCTGCACACTGGGCGGAGGGTTTTAACATGTTATCCACGATGACTCCTAAATCTTTTTCCTGGGTGGTGGTTTCTAATGTGGAGCCTTGCATCTTGTAACTATAGTGTGGGTTGTTCTTTCCTAGGTGCATAACTTTGCACTTGTCCACATTAAATTTCATCTGCCATTTGGATGCCCAGTCTTCCAATTTATCCAGATCCTCCTGCAGTTTTCCACAATCCTCTTGGGTTTTAACAACTTTAAACAGTTTTGTGTCATCTGCAAATTTGATTACCTCACTAGTTATTCCCTTTTCCAGGTCATTTATGAATATGTCAAAAAGTAGCGGACCCAGTACAGATCCCTGGGGTACTCCACTATTCACCTTTTTCCATTGGGAATATTGGCCATTTAGCCCTACCCTCTGCTTTCTATCTTTTAACCAGTTCCCGATCCACAATAGTACACTGCCTCCTATCCCATGACTTTTTAGCTTCGCCAAAAGTCTCTGATGGGGGACCTTGTCAAAAGCTTTCCGAAAGTCCAGATACACTATATCAACCGACTCACCTTTGTCTACCTGTTTATGCACACCTTCAAAAAAACAGATCAGATTAGTAAGACAAGATCTGCCTTGTCTAAAGCCATGTTGGCTGTCTCCCATTAGGCCATGACTATCTACATGCTGTGTAATTTTGTTCTTTATGATGGCTTCTACCATTTTCCCTGGTACTGACGTCAGGCTCACCGGTCTGTAATTTCCCGGGTCACCCCTGGAACCCTTTTTAAAAATTGGTGTTACGTTGGCGACCCTCCAATCTTCAGGTATTACAGATGATTTTAATGAAAGTTCACAGATTACCAATAACAGGTCTGCAATCTCATATTTCAGTTCTTTCAACACTCTGGGATGTATACCATCCGGTCCAGGTGATTTGCTACTATTCAGTTTATCAAATAGTTGTAATATATCTTCCCGGTGTAGCGATATTTCTCTCAATTCCTCTGCAGTATCACCTTTAAATACCACTTCAGTCTTGGGTAACACCCCTACATCTTCCTCAGTAAAGACCGAAGCAAAGAATTCATTCAGTCTCTCTGCTATAGCCTTGTCTCCTCTTACTGCCCCTTTTACCCCTCTATCATCTAATGGTCCAATTGACTCTCTCACAGGCCTTCTCCTCCTTCCCCTCCTTTCCCCAGAATGTTCCCCAGTTCCTAACAAATCCGAACCCCTCATCTCTGCACCATTGTCTCATCCACGCATTGAGACTCCGGAGCTCTGCCTGCCTATTGGGTCCTGCGCGTGGAACGGGAAGCATTTCGGAGAACGCTACCCTGGAAGTTCTGGATTTCAACTTCCTACCTAAAAGCCTAAATTTAGCTTCCAGAACCTCCCTACCACATTTTCCTATGTCATTGGTACCAACATGTACCAAGACAGCAGACTCCTCCCCAGCACTATCTAAGACCTTATCTAGGTGGCGTGTGAGGTCCGCTACCTTCGCACCAGGCAGGCATGTTACCAGGCGATCCTCACGTCCACCAGCCACCCAGCTATCTACATGCCTAATGATCGAATCACCAACTATAACTGCTGTCCTAACCCTTCCCGCATGGGCACTTGGCCCTGGAGAAACCTCCTCGGTGCGAGAGGGGTTTACATCACCTGGAAGACAGGTCCTAGTTACAGGATCACTTCCTGCCACACCAGGGTGATGCTCTCCTGTCACGTGACCTCTCTCCTCCATGGCAACAGGGATGCTGCCAGACTGGAGGTGGGACTTCAGGACTATATCCCTGTAGGTCTCG
Organism: Ichthyophis bannanicus; assembly: GCA_033557465.1. Lineage (NCBI taxonomy): Eukaryota > Metazoa > Chordata > Amphibia > Gymnophiona > Ichthyophiidae > Ichthyophis > Ichthyophis bannanicus. Next base: position 25,072,140 of record CM066031.1, on the reverse strand, counting down.
TCTATGTACCTCTCTGTCTGTCTTATGTTTTCCAAGTCTGCTACTCTAGCCTCTAGAGAACGGACTCGTTCCCTGAGAGCAGAGAGCTCCTTGCACCTAGTGCACACGTAAGACCTCTCACCAGCTGGGAGAAAATCATACATGTGACACTCAATGCAAAAGACTGGAAAGCCCACATCCCGCTGCTGGACTGCTGTCTGCATCTTAGTTTTAAGTTTGTGTTTAGATCTTTAAGTTCTATATGTACTAAAGGGTGCAATGGATATTTATACCACTAAAACTGTACCTAAGAAGTTTAATATACCTTGTTCACCTGAAGCTTAATTAATCTCAGGTCCTTGGTGTATGACTGATTTGGGTAATGAGCTTCACCTGAGAGCACCTCCTGTCTTTTAAGTTGTGCAAGTACCTATAAAGCTGTGATTTTCCCATGGGAGGGTGGGTGTGGGGAGGGAGGGAGGGATATAACACTTATTAAAAAAGGGCTGCTACACAGTACCTTGTCCTGTGCTGCTGAGGAAAACTATATTCTGATTTGATTTAAATTATAGCTCTTTGCTGCTACTAGGCTCTAACCTATTATGAAATTTAAACTACAAGCTCTCTGCTGGATTCTAAATTTAACCAGAAAGCTCTCTTCTGTGTTTTAATTTGAAACTAAAAGTACTTTGCTGATGCTAGGCCCTGAGTGACTATGAAATTTAAACTACAGCTGTCTACTGGGTATGAAAGGTAACCAGAAAGTTCTCTTCTGTGTTTTTAAATTGAATCTTAAACTGTTGCTACTAGGCCCTGACTGATTTAACAAAACAAATAGTGGGTTCACAGATTAATTAGCTTTAAAAGAAAAAAAAATTCCTTTCAGAAAAATTCCCAGAAGTATATACTCACAATTTCAGATTTCTCTCCAGAAGTAACAGCCCCCCTTTCCAGTCCTTCAAGACAGGGTCACAGAGCTCTGGTTGAGCTATTTATGCTTGTGCTGATGATGTAAGCAGTGACCTACTTCCTGGGTAATTAACAGTCCTTGCTTGGATAGAAGGAGTCTTTCAAAATGGCCTTTTGAACTGCCAGCTGGTGTTAACACCTATTGAAAAAGCTTCACAGGTTGCTTGCCCACTAGGTAGAAGGCCTCTTTGTAAAGGTCTCTAGAAGACTTTATATGCTGCTCAAGGAGAATTGACCTTGTTTTGCCTCTTGTGCTAAGCTATATTCTGATTTGATTTAAATTATAGCTCTTTGCTGCTACTAGGCTCTAACCTATTATGAAATTTAAACTACAAGCTCTCTGCTGGATTCTAAATTTAACCAGAAAGCTCTCTTCTGTGTTTTAATTTGAAACTAAAAGTACTTTGCTGATGCTAGGCCCTGAGTGACTATGAAATTTAAACTGCAGCTGTCTACTGGGTATGAAAGGTAACCAGAAAGTTCTCTTCTGTGTTTTTAAATTGAATCTTAAACTGTTGCTACTAGGCCCTGACTGATTTAACAAAACAAATAGTGGGTTCACAGATTAATTAGCTTTAAAAGAAAAAAAAAAAATTCCTTTCAGAAAAATTCCCAGAAGTATATACTCACAATTTCAGATTTCTCTCCAGAAGTAACAGCCCCCCTTTCCAGTCCTTCAAGACCAAAGTAACAGCCCCCCTTTCCAGTCCTTCAAGTTCAACACTTTCCGAATGTTATCTGCGGTTTGCTGACCTGGGACAAACCCCCCCCTGGTTCTCATGTACTAAGCTGGGCATAAAGGGTAATAGTCTATTAGCCAAATTTTTGTGAATATTTTGAAATCGGAGCCCAACAACAAAATAGGTCGATAGGAGCTACATAGAGTGGAATCCTTCCCCTCCTTGGGCAGTAAAGTGACCCCGGCTGTTCGGAGGGTGTCCGGTAGCTTACCCCCCTCACGGAATGAATTATAAAGTCTGGCCAGAAGACCACTCAATTCCTCTCGGAATGTCTTATAAAATTTATTAGTGTAACCATCTAGCCCTGGTGCCTTATGCGCCGGTAAGGATCTAATCACAGCCGCGACTTCGGCCACTGTAATTGGCCGCGCTAACACCTCAGCATCAGATGGCGAAAGCTTAGGCAGCTGCATTTGTAAATATTGGGCACGGTCTGCCTGGGACCCACCCTCCTCCGCCCTATATAACTGTTGGTAAAACTGTACAAATTGCTCCCTAATCTGTTCCCCATTCCTGAGTTCCCTCCCCGCTGCATCGCGGATTTTAGTTATAAAATTCCGCTGCTGATGCCTTTTCAACCGATGAGCTAACCACCTGGTGGGCTTATTACCAAGCTCAAAGAAGGTCTGCTTCAATTGATCCTGGGCAAACTTAATCTCACCTAATTCAATTTCCCCCAATTCCCTCTTTGCTTCCCGCAAGTCATGTAACCCCCGGACATCAATCTCCCCCCTAAAATGGCGCTCCTCCCCGTCCCGAATCCGTTGCCTCAAAGCAAGTTTCCTCTCCTCTTTAGTCTTTTTCACATATGTTCCAAGGGAGATCAACTCACCCCTCACCACCACTTTCAAGCACTCCCAGAGAGTCTCTACCTTACAATCCTCCCTATCATTTACATCCATATAGGTGGTTATAGCAGCCGAAACTTTCTGTCGTATCTCCGGATTGTCCAAGAGGGCCTCATTCAACAACCAATTACGCTGCACCCTCTGCTCCTGGCCCACCCTCACCATCCAGTCTGGGGCATGGTCCATCCATCCAGACTGGGGCATGGTCCGTCCACGTCCTCTCCCCAATTTCACAATCAAGCACTTCAGCCAGCAGAGTATCAGAGACCCATAGCATATCTAGCCGTGAGAAAGAGGTATGCACTGGAGAGAAGAATGTGTAAGCCCGTTTATGCCCCCGCAGCTCCCGCCAAGTGTCTTTAAGGCCCAAGGACCTACTCATTACCTTGAGCCGTCTCCTATCTTTTGCATTACCCCCCCCCCCACCCCCCGCAGAGTTATCCAGTTGTGGGTTAACAGTCAAGTTAAAATCCCCCCCCATAATCACTTCCCCCACTGCAAATTGTTCCACCAAAGTAGTTAAACTCTCATAGAACTTACCCTGGGCAGTATTTGGACCATAAACATTAACCAGGGTGAACCACTTACCCCGAATCTGAAGTTTAATAATCAAAAAGTGCCCCTCTCTGTCCCGGAGGACGTCTCCCAACGTAAATTGGAGGTGTTCATTTATCAGGATCCCCACACCCCCCTTTTTTAATTCCACTTTATTGGAAGCAAACCAGTGGCCGGGGAACTGCCGGTGGTGTACCCTCCACTCATCCCCTCTTTTGAGGTGGGTTTCCTGGAGAAATATAACATCCCCTCGAAGCCTTACACATTCCTTAAACATCCGTTGCCGTTTAATCGGGGAATTCAAACCCCTAACATTCAAGGTTAATACTCGTAGCTTAGCCATACTCAGAACTATCGGGGTGAAAAGTAACTAGCAAGCTTGTGGCTGGATGGATTCCCCCCACCCCCAACCTCCCTCCCCCTCCCCCTCCCCTCCTCCCCCCCTTCCCACCCATCCCTCCCCTCACCCCCAACCCCCAACCCCCCTCCCCTCCCTCCTCCCTTCCCCACCCCCCACCCCCCGTTTCACCACCCGATCTAACAGGGTAGATCGGTTCCAGGTCTCGTCACTCAAGGCAGCCCCCTGCTCATAAAACAAGAAAAACCGTCCCCTCAGGCATAACCACATCAATTCCACTTCCCCACTTATTAACATAATAACATTCACTCACACCCCCACATTTAAGCAGCAGAAAAAAAAATAGCAATTGTAACCGTATCTCCAACCCCCAATATATCCACTGGGCAGCTGAGAAATTCAATAACATAAACATAAAGCCCCGTCTTTACACCCTTACTAAACAATGCCCTCCCCACAACCTCCCCACAGGCCCAACAGCTTCACCAAACTTTAAGGCTAAAACATTAACCCTTATAACATGGTTCAAGTGGCAGTCTCAGCAGGCTGCAAGGCTATCTTCGACTTTCGGAGCCTCCGCTCTCCACCGGACACTCTACTCCAACTCCTCTGCGGACAGTTGGGGAGAGCGCCACTCGCACTCCCTCCCGAGTCTCCAGGTACCGATGTCGGGAGATTGGACCATCCCGCTTGCTTCAGACCCAAAATGGCCGCCTCCACTGTGTGTGCCACAAAGGACTTCGTGTTGATGGTAAACTGCAGGCCTACAGGAAACAACCATCGATAACGGACATTCTCTTCACGAAGCCTCCGCGTCACCTGCTGATACTCCCGACTCTTCTTCATGGTGATGCTTGAAATGTCCGCAAACACTTCTACATCGGCCCCATGCCAGTTGATTTTCCCCAACTTCCGAGCCGCCTGAAACACCAGTTATTTAGACCGATATTCATGCAAGCAGCAAATGACATCCCTGGCTCTGTTATCACGTTTGGGGCCGAGAGACCGGTGAGCCCGATCTACTTTGAGGCACACTCCCTCCACCTCCATGTCCGCAGCCTTCAGAACAGAGCTGCAGAACTCCTCCGCCAAGGTGACATAATTCACTGCTCCCCCCACCTCTAGGAGGCCTCGTATTCGGATATTCGAGCGGCATGATCTATTTTCCAGGTCTTCCAGCTTCTGTAGGATGTCCTCCTGCACATGCTCTAGGTCGGCAGTGCGCTGCATCGCAGCTCCAAACTGTTCTTCATGCTCCTCAGCTCTATTTTCCAGCTCTTCCAGTCGGGTGCCAAGCGATAACATATCGCCTTTCAGCTCTTTAAACCAATTTTGGACCTCCGATTTAAAGGTGGATAATTCTGATTGGTTAGATTCAAACCAGCTTTTCAAGTCCTCACGCAAACTCTGGATATCGCCCGCAGAGCCCTGCGCCACTCCCCCACCTCCCGCATCCACCGCCACAGTGTTGCCAGCCGCCAGTTTCATGGCCGGAGACTTCACTCCTCCTCCACTTTTAAAAGAGAAAGTTTTTAAGTCCGTGCCAGTCTTTTTACCAGCCATCAAGACACAAAAGGGTTAGGCCTGTCACTCAGCACCCCAACAAAGCCACCTCAAAAGGCTCCGCAGGGCCCACACCCTCTATCAGGCCTCTTTTAATGTGGCCACACTGCTGTTGAGGGCCCGAACTAACCCTCTAACCAGGTGCGGACGCCCTTGCAAAGTCCCAGGTGTGGACCGATGGCACGACAGCAAAGAAACAGAGAGGAGCAGGAGGTGGGAGCAGCCACACAAAAGCCTCACTGGATAAAACAGGCTCCTCAAACGCTGTCTCCTGAGCCTCTGTAGAGCACAACGGTCCTTGCCACAGCTCCCGTTCTCTCAAAGGACAATCTTATAACAGTCCCGGGCCCCTCTGCAGCTCCCGTCACCTCAATGCTGTCTCACCGTCTCGGCCCATCTGCGCTCCTGCCGCACTGGGAGTCCTCACTCTTTCGGGCCTCAAGAAGAAAACTTTTCCACTCCAGTCGCACGCGGCAGCAACACTGCGCCCCAAAGATCGTGGGCCCCCTCTCGTGTCGACTGCCCGCTCCTCGGCACACAGCATGCAACCAGACTCCGACGCTTTCAACAAGTAGAGTGGGGGGAGGAGAAAAGCGCTCCAGGGCCTGCAACCAGCCGCAACACCCGCTCTCCGTCAGCCCAAAAGGTGCAAAACGCAGCCGCAAACAAACCGGAGTTCGGCTTTTAGGTCAGACAACTCCACAGCATAGCTTCCGCCGCTCTCCGCTGCGTTATTAAGCCGGGGGGGTGCTTAAATTTCTCTCTTTGCAGGGTACAATGGCGGAGCTCGCCTAGAGCACCGCCATGCTGCCTGGTGACGTCACCGGAACCCCAGGTTCTGTCACTTCTAAGACTGTTTTTAATGTCACCTCTGGCTGCGTTGGTGTTAATAAAATATCATCTGCAAACAATGATATCTTATGCTGCCTCTCTCCCACCCATAACCCCTTAATCCTCTCCTTCTCCCTTCTCCTCTGTGCCAAAGGTTCCATAGCCAAAGCAAAAAGCAAGGGCGATAAAGGGCATACCTGCCTTGTACCTCTCTGAAGGGAAAAAGCTTCCGAGTACCGACCATTAATTCGTCCCCTTGCCTGTGGCCTATCATACAAAGCTCTCACCCAGGTGACATAGTTGTCCCCAAACCCCATCCATTATTGCAAATAGATATTCCCAACCCACCCGATCAAATGCTTTTTCCGCGTCAATAGACAGCACCATCGTACTATCCTTGCCTCTATGTGCCCCCCAAATTGCCTCTAACACTCTCTTGATGTTGTCCGGCGCCTGCCTACCATTAATAAACCCTGTTTGATCTATGTTGACAAGAGTAGGCATTCTCTGAGCCAATCTATTCACTAGTATTTTTTGCCAAAATCTTCACATCCGTGTTCAATAGCGATATTGGGCGAAACGACCCACAATTCAGCGGACCCTTCCCTGCCTTTGGAATTAAGTTATACCCGCTGTCAACATTCCCTGTGATCAGGGCCGGATTTACCTTGAGTGAGGCCTTACGCCAACAAAAATTGTGGGCCCCCAGAAAAGATAAAAATGAGCACGCCGGATCAGCTGCGCGCTGTTGGCCCTGACGTCATAATTAAACTGGGAATCCCAAAAGCCAAACTTGGAATGTACAACACTGTAGAAATAAAACTATACATTAATTTGCTCTTGTACTAAACAAAGCGCAGACGTTAATGATGCACATTTACCAGAGCTGACATATTCCAATTAATAAATTCAAAATAAAGAGATATTTTTCTACCTTTTGTGCATTTTTTTCAGCTGCAATTGCTCCAGCCACTTTCTTCTGGTTTCTTCGTGTCTTCTGCTAACTCTCCATCGTCTGCTGTCCATTTGTCCTTTCTTCTCTCTTCTAGTTTTTTTCCATTCTCTCTCTACATCTGCTTTAACATACTAATCTTTCTCCTTTTGCTCTTTCCTCATTCCTATTTCATCCACTCAAATTTTACCCCTCCATCCTCACTTACTCTCCCAATACCCGGCCAATTGTAGATTTTTTATCCCTCCCACACAAAATATTTTTCCCTTCTCCATTTTACTCTTCCAGCCCCATTCCATTCTAATCCTCCCCCAACATCAGCTCCCTTCTAGTTCCAGCCTCACCCAGCATCCATTCCCTTCTAGTCCCTGCATCAGCCCATTTCCAGTCCTAGCCACCCATCAGCCCATTTCCAGTCCTAGCAACCCCCCACCCAATACCAGTCCTAGCCCCCCCATCAACCCACTTCCAGTCCTAACCCCCCATCACCCCATTTTCAGTTTAAGCCCCCTCTATAACCCATTACCAGTCCTAACCCCCCATCAGCCCACTTCCAGTCCTAACTCCATCAACCCATTTCCAGTCAGCCCCCCAAAGCCCATTACCAGTCCTAACCCCATTAGCCCACCTCAAGTCCTAACCCCTCCCCATCAGCCCATTTCCTGTCCTAGCGCCCCCCATAGCCCATTATCAGTCCTAACCCCCCCCATAGCCCATTACCAGTCCTAACCCCCCATCAGCCCACAGCCCATTACCAGTCCTAACCCCATCAGCCCACCTCCAGTCTTAACCCCCCAGCCCATTTCCAGTCCTAGCCCCCCCATAGCCTATTACCAGATAGCCCCCATCAGCCCACAGCCCATTACCAATCTTAACCCCCCCATAGCCCATTAACAGTTCTAACCCCCCCACAGCCCACAGCCCATTACCAGTCCTAACCCCATCAGCCCACTTCCAGTCCTACCCCCCATCGGCTCAAGTAAAATGGAATAGTTAAAAAAAAAAACGCTGGCTGCTGCTGTCCCGCGGGGCCCCCTCTGCCCGGCTGAGCCCCTCCGTGCCGGCTTTGAGAGGCACGAAGGGAGAGTGTCTCCCTCCCGTCTCTGTTAATTTCCCATCAGCCCCTGCAGGCTTAACAGAGACGCGAGGGAGACACTCTCCCTTCGTGCCTCTCAAAGCCGGCACGGAGGGGCTCAGCTGGGCAGAGGGGGCCCCGTGGGACGGCAGCAGCCAGCGTTTTTTTTTAAACTATTCAAAAGCCGGCACAGAGGGATTCAGCCGGACAGAGGAGGCCCCGCAGGACAGTTCATGCTGCCGCGGTAGCAGCCAGCGTTTTTTTTTTAACTATTTAATTTTTGTGGGTCCTTATTTATTTTATTTATTTAGACAGTTTTGTATACCGCCTTATCCTTCAATCAAAGCGGTCACAACACAATTGGGGGATACATTTAACACATGGGGATATGAGACACATACACTAATACTTACAGGGAACATGGGCAATGGAGGGTTAAGTGCCAGCTGTGGGCCCTACGCCATGGCGTAACTGGCGTATAGGTAAATCCGGCCCTGCCTGTGATAGTGCCCCTCCTTCCCTACAATCTCATTATACAATTTCCCTAGAAAATCCACCAAGTCCTCCCGGAAGGTCTTATAAAACAAATTAGGCAAGCCATCCAAGCCTGGCTTCTAATTGTAACTTGTTTAACTCCAAGCGCAATTGATTTAAATATTTCAGTTGCCTTCCTGACCCCGTCCTATTGTACAGCGTTGTACCCTCCTTAATTTCATCATGCAGTTTGTCCTCCCTTTCCTTCCTACCCTTCTTTTATTTAGCAGCCCACATAATGAACCTCCCCCGGATTACCGCTTTCATTCCTTCCCACACACTAGTCTCCCACACTTCTCCTGTATAATTCAGCTGCCAATAATCCTGCAAGCTTTTCTTGATGTCTTTTACTACTTCGTCCCTTCGGAGAAGACTCCCATTGACCCTCCAAAATCTGATATCTCCCTCTCCATTCCCACCCTGTATGTCAACCCAGGTCAGGGCATGATCTAACCATGTAACATTTCCAATCTCCACTCCCCGCACTCTGGTCCCCCACATTTTATCTATCAGCAAGTAATCTATCCGACTATAAGTTTTATGTGGATGTGAATAAAAGGAGTACTCCCTTGTTATGTTCCCTCGACATATCTAACACGTGTAACTTCCGAAGTATTTCCTTCACTAATTTCCTACTCCAGGCTTTCCCTTTACCCCCTCCCTCCACCCCATCTGCCTATCCCATTCTGAACATAAGATATGCCATACTGGGTCAGACCAAGGTCCATCAAGCCCAATATCCTGATTCCAGCTGTGGCCAATCTAGGTCATACGTACCTAGCAGCTTCCCCAAAAGACACAGGTTCCACAATGCTTGTACTGGGTCAAGCACTGATAACCTGGGTCCCTTCTTAATACTGGTTTATGGACCTTTCCTCCAGGAATTGTCCAAACCTTTTGTAAACCCAGCTACACTAACAGCCTTTACTACATCCTCCGGTAACAAATTCCACAGTTTGATTACACGTTGAGTGAAAAAATATTTTCTTTTATTAGCCTTAAATAGTTTACCCTGTAGCTTCATTGCATGTCCCCTAGTCTTTCTATATTCTGATAACATAAACAATTGATCTACGTTTACACGTTCCACTCCGTTCATTAATTTATAGACTTCTATCATATCTCCCTTCAGCTGTCTCTTTTCCAGGTTAAAGAGCCCTAACCTTTTTAGCCTTTCTTCATAGGAGTATCCTTCCATCCCCTTTACCATTTTGGTGGCTCTTCTCTGAACCTTTTCTAATAAAGCTATATCCTTTTTAAGGATATAGCGACCGATAATTTGGATATAGGGACCGATATTTTGGCACTGGATGCAGTGCCAAATTAAAATCTCCCCCAACATGAGTTTCCCCTGCACCGCCCGTTCCAATAATCCTCTCACTTCTTTCCAAAATGGAACTTGCCCCCCATTAGGTGCATGCAGATTTACTATCGTTACTTTCTCTCCGCTCAACTCGGCCACGAAAATGAAGACTCTCCCCGCCCGATCCCTAATCACTTCCCCCACCTGAAATGGACAGCGGGGAATGGTTTAATGAAATTAAAACTGAAGTTCGGGCAGTTAAGATGGAACTTGGATAGCTCATCGGGAAAATGAAGGAGGAGTTTGCAGAATTGACGCATCAGGCAGGAGAGCATGAAAACAGACTTCAGGACTTGGAGCAGCAACAAGAAGTATTGGAAAACCGGGTAGGAAAAAGAGAGGAGTGGCAGGAGAAACTGCAATACAAACTGGAGGACCTGAAAACAGATCCCGGAGAAACAACCTGCGATTCAGAGGCATACCGAGGACTCAGAATTTAAAGACAGTGCAAAGTTTGCAGTAGTTGTTTGCTCAGAAGCCTTGCGAAAGGGAGGGGAAGAGGTAGCCCCCTAGAGAAATACTGCTGGACAAAGCACACCGAGCGCTGGGTCAGCCAAGAATCAATAGAGACATCATCATTTGCTTGAAGGATTACAAACTTAAGGAGCGCTTAGTGGCAAAGATGAGGGGCCTTGGGAATTTCAGTTGGCAAGGGTACCCGGTCTCCATCTATGATGAGCTGTCAACAGGGACTCTGCAGTGGCATAAAGCACTGAAAGCAATCACTCAAGCTCTCCGGAGCACTGAACTGTGGTATCGCTGGCTGCATCCATCTGGACTCTTGTTCTCCGGGGAGAGAAGACATGGCGAGTGTATACAGTGACAGAGGCACTCAGAGCTTTAAAAGATGCTGGTTTCCAGCCGCAAGAGGTAGCAGCCCATCAGGAGTGGGAGACTCGAGAAAAGCATCTTGAGGAGACAAAGTGCTGAATTAGACAGCTAAGGAGCAGGCCGCATGGGATGAAAATTGAGCTGTGAATGGACTGAGGGGACTGATGGAAGTGAAAGAGGACAGCATAGACTGATTGGTCGGTAAAGGCTCACCAGACCACATGAGGGAGGAGCTGATTTGGGCAGAGTTAAATGGTTAAGTTGCCAGAAGATCGGGAAGGGAAAGGACACTCTAATTTATATTTGCTTCTGGAACACAAGGGGGAAGGGAGCGGGGGACAGGGGGAGGGGATTCAGAGGGAGGGGATAGAGGATGCAAGGAGAGGACCAGGGTGGGAATAAATCAAAGGATAAAGGGAACTGGAATAGGAAGCAGCTAACAGTGACCACGGTGAATTCTAAAGGGCTCCAGACATGGCATAAAAGACACTTATTGGAGAGAGAGGGCAGGCGTCTTAATGCGGATGTCTTATGTGTCTAAGAAATGCATCTGAGGGTGGGGCAGGAGCACCTACTATATTCAAGATATTACCCAGTAGTGATCCTTGCCGGACAAAGAGCAAATCCAAGGAAAGGAGGTGTGGGCATCTTAATTCATGAGACATGTCAACATGCAATTGTGGGAGAATGTAGGGATAAAGGGGGGCAGTGGGTAGGGGTGCGGCTAAGGGTTACTGATGAAGAGGTTTGGATCATCAGTGATTACTGCCCAAATGAACATTAGGGGGAGTTATATGAGCAGATGTTAAAGGAGATGGAGGGGCTAGGGGAAGCCCTGATTAACTTGGGGGACGATAATTTCATCAGCATCCCGCACTTGGACAACAGCGGGGGACAAGCCAGCGTGGGTTGCTGGAGCTGAAGAGTTTGAAAAAATTTAAGTAATATCTTGGGTTTGTGGACATTTGGAGATGTAGACATTCAGAGTACCGTAAATATACATTCTACTCCCATGCTTATGGGACATACAGTCGATTGGATATGATCTGGGCTATTGGAAGCTGGATTTCTAAGGCTAGGACCATAGAGCAGGGACCGATAACCTGAACAGACCATGCCCCCATTAGTGTTACATTTGACACTGGAGATCGGGATGAAGGGGTTAAATTCTGGAGGCTAAATTTCACTTTTAGATGAGAAAGCACAGGTAAATAAAAATACATAAAACTATACAGGAATAAGTCTGTTTTAATTTGAATGGAGAAATGGGCACCATTTGGGAGGGCTGAAGACTGTCACTAGAGGTTACCTCATCAATATGGCAGCCCAGGCCAAGAGGGAAATTCTGAAAAGCAGAAATTTTAGTGAAATTGTAATCTGTTCTATTCAATTTGTTCCATGTAACTGTTCCACTGTTTTTGTTCTTGTTATCTCTAGTTCTATGTGAAATGTTTGATTGCTCATGTTATTTGTAAACCGCACTGATTCCAAAAAGCGTGGTATATATATAAGCAAATAAATAAAACAAACTCATAGAAAAAATTGTGGAGTTAGAGGGGAGGCAACAGAGTGATTGCGATCCATAATTAATAGCTTAGAATTTATTAAACTGCGGGGAGAATTGAGCAGATTGTGGGCTCAAGAAATTGCACACGGGTTAGCCGTGTTGCAGCAAGCACATTTTGAAGGGGGTAATAAGTCTGGTAAGATTCTGGCTAGCTGGCTGAAAGCCAAAAGGCAGGTGGCCTACATAGGAGGTATTCGGAACCACAAGGGGGGGGGGGGAATGGTACATTGACTGTCTTAAATTAGTCAGGTATTTAGAGAATATTATGAGAGCCTATATAAAGTGAGATATCGGGGAAAAGAGAGGGAGGTCTCATTTTTGAATGACTGTAATCTAAGGAAGCTGGGGCGGAGTAGGAGGAGAGAATAGGACAGCAAATCAGTGAGGAGGAGGTCCAAGCAGCCATTAAGATCCTCAAATTGGGTAAGGCCCTGGAGTTAGATGGCTTCACTGCAAATTTTATCGCTTAATGCAAGACCAAATTACCCTGGTGTTAACTAAAGTCTTTAATGGGGTGCTCCAAGGGGAGGAGATCCTGAAGTTGATGGAAAAAGCGGGTATCACAGTCCTACCTAAACTGGGCAAGGATAACAGTCTGTGGATCGTATCGACCAAACTCTATAATTAACCTCAATGCTAAAGTACTGGCCAAGGTGCTAGCTAATCGCCTTCAAGGGGCAGTACCTAAATTAGCACACAAAGACCAAACGGGGTTTATGATGGGGTGACAAGGAGGTGACAACATTCAGAAACTATTAAATATTACTTGGGACCTACAGAGGTCAGGAGAGCAAGCAGTATTAGTTACGTTGGAAGCTGAAAAAGCATTTGACCAGGTACAGTGGCAGTTTATGTTCCAGGTTTTAGAATGAATGGCCTGGGGAAGAATTTTCTAAAATGGATAAAAGCACTGTATGCCCATCCAAGAGCCCGCATCAGAGTAAATAGAGGTTATTCTGATAGTTTTGCTCTGGGGAGAGGGACATGCCAGGAATGCCCACTATCACCACTTCTATTCGCCTTGGCGATACAGCCCCTCACAGAGTATATTAGAGAGTAAGAAGACATACAGGGGGCAAGGTAATATAAACTGTGTGAGGTAGTCAGGGAATATGAGAGCTTAACAGTCAGGGAGCAAGAGGAAGAATTGTTCCAGCAGGAGGTGTCAGCCTCTTTAAACTGGTGAGGTTGACACTTGAACTGAAATGTAGTCTGCTCACACAAACTGGGGTCCATCGGCTTGAATGAAGTCCAGGTGTCATCCAGTGGCTGCACCCATGTGAGATGGTCCACAGGATACATAAGCATATTATCAAACTGCACCCCAATATTAACAACAGGATAAATAACTGTGTGTTGTCCTGACCATGGTATCAAAGTACAGATAGAGCAGCCTTGTGGTGAACAAATGGGAACACTAACTGTCCACCAATCAAGATGAGCTATAGCAAATTCAGGTGTTTTGGTACTAGCCATATGGATGAGAGATGGTGGCCAGTGTCCTAACTTAGCAGTGATCAGAATTTCCTTTAGTATAGTAATAAGCTCGATCTGTACTTGATCACAGGCAAGAGCCCAGGAAATATTCTTTCCCAATCTATATTCTGCATGTGCTAAGGTAACAATTTTCTGTTCTATAATGGGAGATATAAGAGCAAAGGTATCTACAACTACATTGGACAGTTTAGAGGAAGCTTCATTAATAATATGTTGTGAGGTAAAACCATCAGTAGCATGCTGAGCAGTGGATCCCATTTTATTACGGAGCACCTCTATATCAATTACATTAAGGGCACCCAGTGCAGTCCCTGTGCCACCTAAAATTGTATCAATTAATTCACGCTTGTGTCGAAATTGCTTGGCTCGGGGTGTTACTGACTGCATATCAAACCACGTATTGAGCATTTGTATGTGGTTGGCAACAAACAGAGCAATTTGGATATTTGTGAGTAACTAGAAACAATTTGGGAAATAGATGCCAAGTAAGAAAATGGTATTCCACATCATATAAAACATCGTGTGGTGCATCATATTTAATCTGAAAGGGATGTCCTTCCTGAAATGGGTGGATATCAGAAAGGTAGAGTACAGGAGGAGCAGAAGTAGTGGGAGGGGTGGGATGAGGGGTAGTAGGTAAACAAGATACATCCAAAAGGAATGAAGTCTCAGTGATGTGCTGTTGATCACTCACAACCCATGTATAAGTGATTTTCCAGGTACCTCTGTCCTGACAGGAAATATTGTACAAAATCAAAGCAGGAGGACCTAGAAAGTAACGTTCTGGGCGTGCCCTCAATTCTTGTGTCCTTTCTAGAGAAATGGAAACTGGTGGCTCCCACTGTACTTGAGTGATGTTTAATGAATAGAACACTGGCTTGTCCTGTACCGAACAGAAACTCAGGATGACCAGATCCTTTCCTTCCTTCCGGGAACGGTGGGGGTATTTCTTGATAGCGATATACCCCACCTGTGGAGTTAGCCCAGCCAATCGTGCATATTCGGATGATAGTTCCTGTAATGAGACTTGAGTAGAAGAGAGCAGATACAAGAACAGGAAACCGAGACATAATAAAAGCAAACTTGTTTTACTCTACTAGGGATTAAAGTAATGCTCCCCACTTATACTATGTAACAAAACAAACAAAACAAAAAAAATTAATAGCTTTTACTACTTATTTACATAACTATTAAACACATGTTAACTATACAGCAGGAGTAAATAGTTACCGTCCTCAAGTGACTTTTGTTCAGAAAGCAGCTGTCCGTGCTGTCTTCGTAAACACACTGTTGTTAGTCATATACACGCTGTCCCCAACCTATCTCTGAATATTACTGTTGTCAGTATTTTACCCTGTAATTACTGCTGTCAGTATTTTACCCTGTAATTACTGCTGTCAGTATTTTACAGGGTAAACACACTGTTGTTAGTCATATACACGCTGTCCCCAACCTATCTCTGAATATTACTGTTGTCAGTATTTTACCCTGTAATTACTGCTGTCAGTATTTTACCCTGTAATTACTGTTGTCAGTATTTTACCTTGTATTTACTATGGTAACCAGTCTCTAGCAATCTCTACATCATTAGCAACTGTCTTCAGTATCTAGCAACTATTGCACTATAATTACGGTCAGTAGCCATACACATATCACGCTGCTGACAGTAATTTCATCCATAGTCATTGTATGATCCTTTACTATTATCATTTAACACAACACATTTTAAACAAACATGGATCTCACAAAGTTCCAATCATACCTTATCATCACCATACTAACCATTCACCTAACTCAAAACATCTACGCTCTTAAACCAAATCCTACAGCATACAACACCATCCCCATCATTCATAACCCTTACAAAACCACACTACAACCATACTCACACACACTTAACCAGACACACCGCCCCAACACTCCCAGACACTCAAGACTAATACAAATAAATCTCGTACAAGTCAAACCTATAAACAGATCTCCTGAAACAAACACCATCAAAAAATTCATCCTCATAAATGCAAGATCCATACGAAATAAAATACCAATAATTAATGACATAATTACCGATGAAAAACCTGATATCCTTCTCATCACAGAGACCTGGCTCGCACCCACAGACACAATCCTCCTAAACCAACTCAACACACATCAATATGACCTTTTCAATTGCCACCGAGAAGCAAAAAGGGGAGGCGGGGCCCTAATCATCACCAAAAAAGAGCTCAAATATTCACTAAAAAATGTGAATAACATAGACGGTATGGACATCATAAATATAGAAAACAAAACCCTTGCACTGTCCCTCATCTACAGGCCCCCCTCAGCAGACCACAAAAATCTCACCCCCATCCTAGAACTTGCATGTACAGCTACACAGAGAAAACCACTTGTTATATTAGGTGATCTAAACCTTCCATCACTCAACCCACAACACACAACCAACTTTATGGATTCCATGAAAGAAATGGGTTACAACCAAATCATACAAACATCTACACATACAAAAGGTAACGCTCTAGACCTTGTATTCATTCCCACCCCATTTAATAAACACCAACTACAATCCCCACCTCTTATTACGGAAGTACCATGGTCAGATCATCACCTAATAACCTTCAATTTACTCTCACTATCACACAACAACACCGAAACTACTCCAACACCTTATAAAGCTCGCTTTACACACTTCAACAAAGACACCTTCCTAGACACCGTACTACCCAACCTTATAAATAACACAACGGAAATTAACACTATAATAGACCAATGGAACTCGACAATAAAAGAAGCAGCAACTCCCACTCAAGGTCCCCAAAAACAATTCACAAAAAGAAAGTCAGAAAAATGGTTCAATAGAGACCTCTCTAATATAAAAAAGCAGCTAAGAAAACAAGAAAAACGATGGAGGAAATCTAAAACCAGCGATAATAAAGCACAATACTTGAATCTTCTCAACAAATACAAAGACACTATTAACAGATCAAAAAGAGAATACCACACAAAAGTCATAAATATGGCACTCAATCGACCGAGAGAATTATTTGCAATTATAAAAACACTAACAAAAACCCAAACACCAGAGCCTGAACAATCAACGATAAGCGCACAAACTCTTGCAACTCATTTTGCTAACAAATTAAAAAACAAATCATCTAGTACAATCATAACTATATCCATGGACTTAAAACCAACAAATAAATGGATAACCTTTCAAGACATTGAACAAAACACCTCCTCAATATCATATCAATGATCAACACCACTACCTCCCCCCTAGATCCATGTCCAGTATCATGGATAAAAAACACCAAAACTGAATTAGCTATCCATATACAAAATATAGTGAACCAATCACTATCCCAGGGCATCATGCCAGATGCCCTGAAACTCACATCCTTACGCCCAATAATAAAAAATAATAAACTCAATCCTACAGACCCAAACTCCTACAGGCCCATAGCCAGCATACCATTCATTGCCAAAGTAATAGAAAAAATCATACAGCTCCAACTACAAGATTTTATCGACACACATGCACCACTGGACTCACACCAATTCGGCTTCCGCCCATCCCACGGGGTCGAAACTTTGCTTATAACACTCATGGACGACCTCATAAAAGGCACTGACACATACAACCAAGGCTACATCCTCATATTCATTGATATAGCTGGTGCCTTTGACAATGTCCACCACAACACCCTCATTAACAGACTCCTAAGCCTAGGAATAGGAGGAACAATTCTACAATGGTTTATATCATACATCACAAACCGATCAATACGCGTTAAATTAGGCCAAGACACCTCTGAACCATTCGTACAAGGACAAGGTATTCCACAAGGTTCGGCCCTATCGGCCCTTCTTTTCAACTTGTATCTGCAACCCATCACAAATATATTTAAAAAACATAAAGTCAACCACTACATATACGCAGATGATATCATGCTCACTCAACCAATAAACACAAATAACCCAACCTATCAGAACTTACTAGACTGCATCAGCGAAGCAAATACCTGGTTAGAAAATAATAACCTCAGCATCAACCTAAAAAAAACTGAAGCAATGTTCGTAACAAGAAAACCAGATACTACTCTCCCTGAAACAATAACAATTAACAACACAATAATCCCAGTCAAAAAGGAAGTAAAATACCTAGGCATCATAATAGACCACACACTTAGTATGCTCCCTCACATAAAACAAACTGTGAAAACCATATTCTATAAACTTAAGACCATTCAACACCTACGACCAATACTAGACACACATGACTTCAGATCTGTTATCAGCACACTCATCACTCCACACTTTGACTATTGTAACAGTCTACTTATCGGCCTCCCTCTCACAAACACCAACTTACTCCAAAGAGCTCAAAACATCTGTGCTCGAGTAACAGCAAAAGCACGCCTCACTGACCACATAACTCCCATCCTCGCCGAACTACACTGGCTTCCCATAAATAGTAGAATATCATACAAAATACTCTTAACCACATTTAAACTTATCAACGGCATATCACCCTCACATCTAACCACTCTACTACATACTCCAAAAGAACATAGAACCCGCAGACAAAACGCAACCCATTCACTAGACATAAAAAAATCAATTCGAAAAACAAAAAAAACCACAAGCTCAAGAGCATTCTCATATGCAGCCCCCACCATATGGAATAAACTCCCACTAAGCCTCCGCAAAATAAAGGATCTACAGACATTCCGGAAAGAACTAAAAACATATCTGTTTAAAGAACACTTT
The DNA here is from genome assembly GCA_033557465.1 of Ichthyophis bannanicus. Taxonomy (NCBI): domain Eukaryota; kingdom Metazoa; phylum Chordata; class Amphibia; order Gymnophiona; family Ichthyophiidae; genus Ichthyophis; species Ichthyophis bannanicus. Next base: position 25,053,708 of record CM066031.1, on the reverse strand, counting down.
ATAAATCTTAATGAACCCCCCCCCATCACCCTCACCACACCTCCATAAAAATCCTCCATAACCACAGATCAAAAAGCCTCAAACCACAACACACTTAGGAAAAATCAACCTAGAATCCCTAGTGTATTAAAATCCCTAGAAATCCCTAGTGTATTAAAACCACGATTAACAATTGACTAATGTAAATATTTAACTGATGTAAATAGTTACAGCATTTGCATAATTATATGTTCCATGCTCCTTGTTATTGTTCATGAAAAGTTAACTGTACATAGTTTTAAGAAAATACAATGTTCCATGTAAAACCATGTTCATTATGTTAATTGTAAACTGTTCATTATGTTACTTGTAAACCGCCTTTGATCTTGGGAAAAAGCGGTATAGAAGAAAAGCATAAAAAAATAAAAAAATAAATAAAGCAGCTGTCCGTGCTGTCTTCAGGTGGTAGCTGAAAACAAAGACTGATAAAACACATATTATCCATATGGTTTTAACTGGGTGATGTGTTTCCAGTACTGCTGGTTGTCGTGCATTAGGATAGGCTTGGGCCTAAGGTATCAGTAACTAAGTACGGTCCTTCCCACTTTGCAGTTCCAAAGGGGAGGTTTGGTCTAGGTCTCAGAATCATCACTTTACTCCCAACCTTGAGGGGTCTTAAATCAGAACCTTTAGCATGTACCTCCTGCAAATAATCCCTAGCTTTTTCTGTGTTAGCTAGCACGGTGGTCTGAATTTCTTTTAGATGTTCTTGCAGGGATTTCATCCACTCATTGGTGAGAATTACGGTCTGGTCCTCTGGAAGAAAAGGACTCAGCATATTTTCCCACCGTTGCATTGGCCTTCCCATTAAGGCTTCATAGGGTGCAAAACCTGTGGATTTACAGACATTAGCTCTGATACGCATAAGGACTAAAGGGAGCACCAGATCCCAATTTTTCCCAGTCAGATTAAGCATAGGGCTGAGGTGAGCCTTAATTGTTTGATTCATCCTTTCTACCTGCCCTGCTGCCTGTGGATGGTACGGAATGTGGAGTTGTTGTTCTATGCCTAGAAAATCAAACAATTCCTTGATCAGCTGAGAAACAAATGCAGGACCATTATCAGAATCAATTGTTTTAGGAATGCCCCAGCGTGTAAAAAATTGCATAGTTAGGACTTCTGCAGTGGTTCTAGCAGTTTGATCTGGGACAGGGAATGCCTCTACCCAATGAGAAAAGGAATCAACAACAGTCAGTAAAAATCTATTCTTCCTAGCAGTCAATGGGAGAGGGCCCACATGATCTATTTGCAATCTTTCAAATGGGCCACGAGGAGGTGCTCTCATTAACTGTCCCCTTCTCTTTGTAGGTTGCCTCCCAAATGAAGCACAGATTACACAGGAGGAAACATGATCCTGTATATCATGTTTCATTTCTGGCCACCATACCAACCTATTGAGGATAGTCTGCATTTCTTCTGCTTTAGGATGTCCCATAGGACCTGCACCATGAACCCAATGCATCCATTCTTTACCTCGAGCTCTAGGGATAGCTATAACCAAGCCTTCCTCTCTTTTTGCACATAGAATGTCTTTCTCTATAGCTAGTGTGAGAAAGGGTGTGTGCTGATGTAGGTTATCTGGGGCATCCTGCACAAGTTTCCTTAAATTGGAAAGCTCAGGGTCCTTTGTCTGCAGTGCTACAAAGTAATCTGGTGGTATTATCTGATCGTAATCTGTGGAACGTGTAGCAATAGCAACCATGCGTGTCTGCTCATACCAGGGCCATATGAGGCCTACATGGCATGCTTCCTTGGCTAGTGAGTCTGCTAATGTGTTTCCTTTCACTAAAGGGCCTTTCTTCCTATGTGCCTTTACTTTAACTACATGTACTCTCTGAAACTTCTCACTCAGTTCTTGTGCCATAGTCCACAGTGATGAATTTTTCACTGTGGACCCATCTGTAGATTTAAATTCATTTGCCAGCCACCAGGGTAACAGGGCAATGGCACTTTTAAAGACATAATCAGAATCTAAAATGATTTGTATCTCTGGGTGTGAATCCTGATATTGCTGCATACAAGCTACAAAAGCAGCCAGCTCACAGTACTGTGCTGACGCTGACCCACAGGAATACTGTCTTTGCAGTACCACTTGGTTATTTGGGTCCAATTGTACAATTGCAAAACCTGCTAGTCGCCTGCCTCCTTCACATTGGCTACTACCATCAATATATACCGTAGGAAGGAAAGGTGAAATTTTATCTAGTCCTAGTTCCCTAAAGATCATGTGATTAGGGGCACTGGGTGAGGACTGACAGTCATGAGGTTACCCCTCCAGCAAGATTCCAGACACTTGCACGTTAGGTTCTTTTAACAATTCAAACTTTACATTCTGTGCTTGCAACATGAGAGTCCACTGGACTATTCTCTCAGTCCTAATCTTGCTACATGCTAACTTTCCCTCTACAATGAATTTGAGCGGGGTGTGGTGGCTGCATATATATGTGGTTTGAGCACCAATGATGTATGTAAATTTCTGCATAGCAGCATAGGACGCCAGTACATGTTTTTCACAGTTTCCCATTTTGAGTTCAGGAGAAGTGAGAACTCTGGAACAGAAAGCGATAGGGCGATCTACTCCTCCTAAGCGTTGTGTTAGAGCTGCACCTATACTGTTCTCTCCAACTACAGGGTACAGGAAAAAATGTTGTGTGTGATCTGGGTGTGCAAGAACAGGAGCAGAAGTCAGAATGTGTTTTAATTTAGTTATAGCTTCGGTATGTTCTTCCTCCCAGACATAACTTTTACTTTTTAGCAGGGAGTAAAGTGGAGCTGCCACTTCAGCATAATTGTGCATGAAGTTACGCCAGAAACCAGTGAGCCCTAGAAATGACTGGAGTGATTTCTGATCTGTAGGAAGTGGAAGTTTCTGTATCAGCTCTATCCTCTGAGAATCTACAGATTTACCATCCTGGCCAATAGTAACCCCTAAAAAGGAAACCTGTGATTTGCACAGTTGAGCCTTGGCAGGATTGACTTTAAGACCAGCTTGTAAGAGGGCTTTTAAAACTTCTCTTACATGATTCCAGTGTACGGCTTCATTCTCAGACTGAATCAGAATGTCATCTACATACTGAATTATATTATCTCTGCAAGACAATAGTGATAGGGCTTCCTGCATGTATTTATGAAATATTGAGGGGGAATCCTTATATCCCTGTGGAAGCACAGTCCATGCATATTGTTTATTCAGCCACTGAAAGGCTGTTTTGTTCTGGCATTCAAGGGCCAGTGGCAGACTCCAAAACCCATTGGATATGTCTAAAACAGAGAAAATGTTACATTTGGGATTCAGTTTAGAGATCATTTCAGGGTATGAGGCTACCACGGGCACTGCAGATTTTGAAACTTGATTCAGGGCACAGAAGTCCATAGTGAGCCTGAAGGAACCCCCCGGTTTAACTATCGGCCAGGCTGGTGAATTGCATGTGGAAGAAATAGGTCTAATCAGACCCCTCTCCTCCAGTATCTTCACAATTTTAGTCACTGGTTCTATAGCCTGATGAGGTACTGGGTATTGTTTCTGTGGTGTAGGATCCTCACCTTCCAACAGTATTTCTGTGTGCATTTTCCCACAATCTAACTTGTCTTGAGCCCAGACTGGAATATCAGCCACTTCTGAGGGAATTACACACAGATCATACTGTTGATTTGCCTTAGTGCACTGAGTTGCTAACTGCATGGGAATGACTTCATGCACTAGAGTTTTAGAAGCACTTGAAGTTCCTGAATACTGCCACAATTTAAGATTAGCCATATCCTCCACCAAATTTAACTGGTTGGGAACATCAATTCCAATTATTTCTTTTGGTGTGTTCACTATAGTGGAAGCAGTGGTTTCTAACATTTCCTTGTTTTGTTCACTGTGCACAGGGATACCCCATTTAACTGGGAAAGCCACACATTTGGAAGCTGTGTCATTGATTCCTTGAATTTCATAAATTTCCATATTTTTCTGATCTGCAGTGGGAGAAGCTCTGTTTGTAAAACTAATTCCAGCCCCTGTGTCAATCAAAGCTAATTTATCCTGACCCCCTACTCTACTGATAACATTGGGGCGTGCACAAGAGTCCAGTATCAAGGGTGTTACAAGCCTTAAATTGTGTCCTGGGCCTGTATCCATTTCATCATACAGAGGCTCTGGAATTGAGTCCTCTGCTGAGATAAAGGAGGCAGGCTGGGCTATGAAGGCTTGAGACATTTTGATATCTGAACTCAAGAGGTCAGGACATCCCTATGCACTAGCCTTGTGTTTGTCCTGAGCTGCTTGTAAATCCTGTTTTAATTTATCTATTTCTATCTGCAGTATATGTTTATCTTGTTCCCATTTAGTTTTTTTCCTTTTCTAGCCCATCTCTCTGTGCTTTGAGCTCTTGAAAGGGGATGTAACCTGAGGAGTTTCTAAAAGTACCTCTGCCATGTGCTCTCCAAGGTGTGTGTCCTCTGTCTGTGTTTCTTGTGTACTGAGAGGATCCCTCGGCTTGCCACTTAGGTGTGTGTCCTCTGTCTGTGTTTCTTATGTACTGAGAGGATTCATTGGCCTGCCACTTCCGTGCTTCTGATACTGTAATGACCTGCGAGGGCTGGGTCTTCCAAACAGACCCAATTCTGAGCATTAAAGTATCAAAAGGGGTTGCTTCAGGGTCTTCAGAAAATAATAGAAGGTGTTTTGTAATCTCAGGGGATAGCAATTCTAATAAAAATTCCTTATGCGTGCTCTCCCCATAATCCTCTGCCTTGGGCCAGGACTCCTGCTCATTAAGAACTGCTTTTAAAATCCAGGCTCTATATGCAAACTGTTCCAGTGTATCATTTGGTAACGGTGAAATAATTTTAAATACTTGCATTGGGGAACAGTGAAATAGTTTCTCAGTACCCCTTTTAACCAACTGGTATGGGTGAGTGAGAGAGCCAACCCTGTAATAGTGTGGCCCTAGAGCCAGATGCATAAGTCTATCAAAGTCTGATTGTTTTCTTCTGTATTTCCCTAGACCCCAGTGAATCAGAATATCAATCGCCCATTTAACCCACTGATTTACATTAAGAGGCATAGTACCAATTTTCTCAAATATTTTTTCTATATCTCTATCTTTTAAATTCTCAGAATTATGCTCCAGACAGAGATCCTGGTTATTGCTGGGATCTGGCTGAGATAAACTATCAGAATTTTGTTCAACTATGCATACTTCTGTATTCTTTTGTTGCTGATAAGGTGTGTCATAAGCATAGGGGGCTGAGGGAGGGGTGGGTGTTGGCTTTCTTGCAGAGGCCAATTGATCTTTAACGTGCCTCAATTCAAGTTTAAGTGCTTCTAATTGTTCACTAACAGTTATAAAATAATTTGTGGCTTGTATCACTTGAGTTCTCTGAATAGAAATGCAAATTTGTGCCTCCTCAAGTTCTTTGGTCAATTGGCTACACTGAGAAGTCAGTTCAGAGTTGTCTTTTTTCATGCTAATGAGGCCCCTGGCCATGCCTTGGATGAAAAGGCATTTCCTTTTGTTTGTTTTCTTTTTGAATTCTAGCTCATGGTTTAACATGTGTTTTTGAATATTATACCATGATGACTCAGGGAACTCCCCTTCAAATGGACCCCCTTTCCTCTTACAATATGAAATTAAACTTTCTTTAAGTTCTTTAAAATCAAATGCTTCCATATTTGATACTGCAGAAAGGCTGTAGTTGGACTATCTCAAATGTGTAACCTTAGAAGGAGGAATGCTAACTTAAAAAGTATTTCACACCTATTTAACCGGGTGGAGCAGATTAACAGAATTGTATCAGTTGCAGCCAGGTGTAAGCCTGCTCTCACTAAGATAGTTACTGACAGGAGACAGAGAAATAGAAGTTAAAAGGGACAGGAGTTAATAGCTTTATCAGGAAATATGTATATTGTATTCAATGAGGGACTGTTTAACTGTGTAACTCTGTATTTTCTTAGCAGTTCAAATACTATATAAAATCTGTAGCAAGCCTATACATAAAAATAAGACAATTGCAAGCCACTCTGTGTAATGTCCTTAAAATTCTAGATTCTTACAGAGCCTTTTGACAATAATAATCTCACCTTGTCTAACCCACAAAACAAAATTGTAAATGGTCACAAGGGCTATTGATTTTCCTGTCTCACTCTGTCTGAAATCTACTTAATGTATTATACAAAATTATTACTTACTCAACTGGAGATCTGCTGTGAAATCTGAGAAGACGAGCCCCCATAAAATGTAAGATGTGGTCCAGTTACTCTTCTGTAGGTCCTGGGTTCATTTCACTTCACAGACGCAGGAGGGTTTGTAATAAGACCAGCAAACAGGTGTGGCTTGGAGAAAGGTTTTTATGTAAGAATAGGCATAATACATAGGTATTGAACAGAGGTATATAGTGATTGTTACAGAGCTGTTTCAGTGTGCATCAATGAATCTGTGTGTGCATGTGTGAAGTGTGAGAGAGATAGAGGCCACAACATGTGGGTCAGAGCCGCATGGTAGGCCAGAACATGTGGGTAGAGAGAGAGAGAGGGGGAGGGGTGAAAGGAATTGATCATCAGAGCTTCATGGTAGTGTCCAAACCTGTCCGATGAAGGAGGGAGAGAGAGAGAAGCAGGAAGTGTGTCTGTCCTTTATAGTGGACTGAATCCTTTCCAGCACTTCCCCTTAGCCACTCCCTTTAGGGTCTGCCCATCTTGATTTAGCAAGGAGGGGCTGCAGCCAGGTCCTAGAGACTGACGTCACCCGGGGGTCAGAGTTTAGACTGAATTAAACAGAGTCCATAGCTGCATGAAATGTATGCTGACAGGGGTGTAGGTGGTGGGGGGTCGGAGGGGGCAGAGGACCAAAATCACCCTTTTCGCAGACGATATTATTTTTAGCCTACAACAGCCCCTTACCACACTGCCAATATTGATGACAGCGATGGGTAGATACAGTGAGGTAGTGGGCTATAAATTAAATCAGAGCAAGATTGTAATATTTAATTTACTAAAAGCATTGGAGGACCACCTGTGGGGCATTTCCCCATGAAGTGGGTATATAAGCACTTCTGATATCTGGGGATACAATTAGGCAGCCTGCTCAAGAACCTTCAGGATTGGAACTATAAACAGCTGGTGGAAAGCCTCAAACGAGACCTCTTTCTTGGATGGGACTTCATCTGACCAGACTGGGGTGCATAGCCATAGTCAAAATGAATGTGCTACCGCAAATTTTATTTTTATTTGTGTCCTTGCCCAATGCGTTGCCCTGGGGGGTATGAAAATGCTTCAAAATATGATAATGCAATATGTATGGAATGGGAAAGTCCCCAAGGTAGCACGGTTCACCATGTATAAGCGGAGAGAAGAAGGGGGGCTGGGAGTACTGTGTATAGCCCCCTACTATGCCACAGCACAACTATGTGCTCTGTTTGCTCGGAGGGAAGGACATGCCCTACAGTGGGTGCAAATGGAAGTGGGCAGCAAGGTACTCTTAGAGTCATTGATTTGGGACCCGACTGAGATATCCAGAGGGGAGGAGGCCAAAAATCCACAATGGAATTTAACCTTTCAAATTTTGAAAAACTAGAGACGGTCTCTTTTGAGGGGGGAAGTAGAGATTCTCAAAATACACCTTTATTCTGGGGATGAGGACGTTTACGCCAGGCAGAAAAGAAAAGTTATTTGAGGAATGGGCCTGAAAGGGCTTGACACATGTAGGTTCAAATATTGCCATACGCGATTTAATAAATTCTGCACACAGTGTAGAATCAACCCAAAGGCAAGGTGAAATAAAATTGCAGTGTAGAATCAATGCAAAGGCTAGGCAAAATAAAATTGCAGAGGATAGCAAAGGTCACAGTGGTTTGAACAAATTCGAAGGCAAGGAGCCAAGTGGGGCTGGCGATCTACCTCTGACCCCTCCGCGATCTACAGGTATATCGCGATCTACCTGTGGGACATGGCTGTCCTATGTTAATACGTAAGCAGATAACTAGTTGCATAAGGTTAGACCAGAGCAAAATGCAGTCCTAATTTATGCAGTTTGGATAGGGGGGCTGATTTTCACCGCTGTCCATTTAAGGACTCAGCCACCACCAAATCCAAATATTCAGCCCTAGCTGCTATCTCAATACCGGCGCGGAATATCTATATTTAACTTAACCATTTAAAACAAATGCTGACCACCATGGCTGAATACTGACTCATTATATTCTTAATTCTTGCACAAGATAGTGGACTACACACAAAATAATTTCCAACCTGCATAGAAAGGTCCCTCCAGAAAAACAAAAAAGCAAGTTCAGTAGCACAGAACTAGCGCAAGTTTCCCATCTCACTTATAATATGCTGATTCCAGAAGGTCTGTATACAACAGGTAGACAGGTTGCTCCAGATACTATCAGTCAGTTCCATCCTATTCAATTAAGCTTTTGGACTATTGTAACTACACACGGCTGAAGTATGCATTTTATAACCTGTGCAGTTATGTCATGACTCTGCCCATGGTTCACCCTAAGTAAAACCACAAACACTCCTGCACACAGATTGTGTAAAAGTGTGCACCTTCATGTCACTGTGCTTACTTCTAAGCACATAATCTGTGCGGTAAGTGTATAAGAGGCCTTTTATAGTCATAAGACTGGGTTTATGCATGAATAGTCCTTATAGTTTTACCCCATTATGATCGATACTCATTAGTGTCCAGTCTTGTGTTTGCCCCATATACAGTACTACACCTGGTTCCTCCCATTCAGAATAACTTTACCAGAGGTACATCTGAAATGTTCGTGGCCAACTGCACATCACAGGTCTTGGCAGAACATTACTTCTCGTAATCTGTCAATGCAACATCTTGATTGTACAGAGATCTCTTTCCCTCATGCACAGTATTTTATTGGCAGTGGGCAGAGGCTTCAGCAGTAACGCTGCACCAATTGTTCATCCAATGAGGGCTCAGGCAGGGTCAAGGGTGAGAGGAGGGCGATGGGGTTATGGGACAGAGATGGCCTTAGAAGGGCCACAGGCTATTGTACTTCACAATATCCTTTCACCATTTTGCTAACTCCTCTTAATACAACAGGTTGTTTTTCAGTTTCAATTTCAAAGCCAAAAGTGCATTTGCAGCAAAACATTCCATCTTGTGTGGTTTAAGTTCTTGCCCTGCTCCATGCTCTGTAGATATCAGTTATTTGCAGAATAAACCACAGTGATGAACGTTTTCCACCTGTGATATGACACTTGCTGGCTTTATGTTCATCCGCATAGGTGTGTCACTGCCCAGTCCCCCTCTTTAAAGTCCAGGGTTAAAGGGGCACAGTCAGTAGAAGCACTTCCTTATTCTCTTTCCTGAGTGGCTTGTGTTTAGATAATGAGCTATATAGCATTGTCTGATCTAGACTCACTTTTCGTGCTACTGACTTCACTGTTTTGATGATGCAAACTGTCATTTATAGTTGATGCAAACTGTTATTTATAGTTCTGTGTAAATCAAAAATAAGCACCATAATATTCTGCTCATAATATGGACCTCATTCTGCTCATAATATGACCTCAGCGTTGGATCACCTCCATCCCGCTTAAAGCTAGGCACTGGTCTGTTAGATATACAGGTTCCTTTATGTCTGTCGCAGTATTTCCTCACACTGAAATCTGAAAATATTTACTGATGCAGGAGGGAGATGGTTCTAGCCACACACTCATGGCAGTTTCCCACTCTCCTTTCACCTCCTCTCTTAGGACCTGATACTGATTCAGTTTGGCTATGAACCACTACAGCGCACAGCCATCGCTGCCAATCCTTAACCCCAGATATTCAATGCTGAGGTCATATGCGGCGCTGCCATTGAATATCCAGGTTTGCTGCACAGCTGCAGTAGCTAGCCGGGCAGCGGCAATGTAACATGTTGCCTGGTTAAGCGACTATTGCCACCCTCGGAATGCCCTGGATTCACTTTAATGAGTAAGAGGTGAACCTGAATAGACAACATTGCAGTAGTCTAAATGAGAAATGACTTTACTAAAGAGAACTCTAGTTTGAGTCTAGAATACCTTTCCTCACTGATCTCACTGCATGATCCCCAAGGAATCTCTTTGTTCAATACATGCATATCATCTCTACAGTCCCACTCCTTCCAGAATACCTTTCCTCACTGATCACACTGCATGATCCCCAAGGAATCTCTTTGTTCAATACATGCAAATCATCTCTACAGTCCCACTCCTTCCAGAATACCTTTCCTCACTGATCTCACTGCATGATCCCCAGGGAATCTCTTTGTTCAATACATGCAGATCATCTCTACAGTCCCACTCCTTCCAGAATACCTTTCCTCACTGATCTCACTGCATGATCCCCAGGGAATCTCTCTGTTCAATACATGCAGATCATCTCTACAATCCCACTCCTTCCAGAATACTTTTCCTGACTGATCACCCTGCTTGCCCCCTCCCCCCAGTGATCCCTTGGTTCAATACACACATATTATCTTCATATTCCCACTTCTTCCCAAACTAAAAATGATTCAACTGGCAATTTGCCTCCTTCTGGATTGCACCTCTCATATGGAACAGCTTACTCCTTGAAATTCACCTAGAGTCCACCTCAAAGGTTTCAAGGCTAAAATGAAAACATATTTTTTCGAGCTGACTTATGAAATCTCTGGCTGACCTTCGACCAATTGTAACTTCTTTCCCCCTCCCCTTTCTGTTGCTCTCTCCTTTTATCCCCTCCCTATCTCTCTTTGCTTATATGATATGGCGTTCATTTCTGGTTTTTATTGATTGTTTTTATTGCAAACCATCTTGCCTGCTTGCATAAAGGTGGAAAACAATCATAAGCCATAAACCTACGCACAGGTGTGGTAGGCGACGGCCTATGATCCATGCTAATTGAACTAAGCAGACAGGCCTAACCAGCTTGACCTGTAAATGCAGCCTGTGGAGAGGCTATAGGATTGCACATCCCCCAATATGCTGCTATAAACCATGAATTTAATAAGTATGATTGTAGTGACCTAGACAAGTAGAATTTGAGCATGAGAAATACAGAGAAATATGTTGGGTGAGAAATACAGAGAAATATGTTGGGCTCACTGATAAGAGAATGCAGCTGTAAGGGATTTAATTAAAACTGATGATAGAGAAGCTGCAGAGCCCTGCTCCCCTGCACGTACAAATTGGCTCTATGGCCTTGAGAGTGTGAAAGTAACAAGTTGATGAACTGACCATTGTAATTGGGACTAGAAGGGGGGCAACCAGGTGCTGAGCCCAGACCAGAGTCCCGATTGGGTAGCCATATCAGTACCGGGACCAATAGATGGGTGAGAGGGGTACTGGGACCAATGAAAAGTTTGCCTATGCTTAGAATGGACAAGAAAGCTATAAAAGTTGTTGTTTTACTAGAAGCCATTGCTCAGCCATTTTGAAATTGCTTATTGCTTGAGCCATGTGCACATTAAACTGGCTTGGATCCTTGAAACGACTCCTGGTTTTATTTATTGCATGCTTATCTGCTGCTACACAGGCACTTCACTTACACCATCAGTCATTGCTCACACCCCATAATACCCATTATCCCCAGCACCCACAGGTAGACATGCCCGAGCCTGCCAGTGGAAGGGAAAGGGAGACGTGCCGTTGGGTCTCACTGTAATTATAACTGTACACTTTTCAACTTTCCTGTATATGTTTGTAGTATACATTTTAGGGGTCAGTTTTCTAAAGCACGTTTCCAGGTATCAGCAGCTGCTAAGCAGATATGTGCCGCTGGGAGGGATATTCAGAAGCACTATGGGGAAACACCAGTAAATATTCTCTCTGATTGCCTCGGCTTTATCTGGAGAGTGCCGGAGCAGTGCAGGGCTGGAGCCTCCCTTCGATTTTCTACTTTCTTTCTTCTCTCCCCTTCTTCCTTTTCGCCATAGTAAGATTTAGCTTTTATTTAAAATATTAGAGGACTGAATTTTTCACTATTCGCAGTCTCCCTTTAGCTAAAGAGCACAATAAAACTACATTTCCCAGCATCCATACATTCAGCTGTAGGACAGCCTTTGTGACATCACCTCCTCCTGGAAGGGGCGGTGCTTACTGTACTGTTCAGTGCTGATATCCTGCAACACCAGTTAGAAGCTGAGAGTGAACTCTGATCCTGCAAAGCTGCAGCCTAGGGGGCCCTGCAGAGAGTCAGGGCTGGAGTTGGTGCTGTGGGACGGGCAGGAGAATGGCTGCAGGGTTTTCTGCTCAGCAGGTAGGAGACTGGCAGGAGGTGGGTAGCAAGGGACGCAGTGCCAGGCAATGCCATCCACCCTTGATACATACATGCTGCATAGAGAAAACAGAAGAAATGTGCCAGACTGCTCAATCCAGAAAAGCCCCTGAGGCTCTTCTTCCTTGTTCCTCTCCCCTCTGGCTTTATTATGCCCTCACTTTCTGCTTCATCTCATCTCTCTTGATTCTCCTTCCTCTCTGCCTCTTTCTTTCCTTTCAGCACTTTGTTTTGAGTGAACCCTGAGAAAATAAGAGCTTAAATTTAAAAATAATATATAGCAGATCGATCTTGAATTTCAGATCACAACATTAATCATTTATTATTTATTTAACTGGTTTATATACCGCCTTATCAGATTGCCAAGGTGGTTTACAGATAATAATTTAACTTAAACGTACATAGAACTGAGTAGATCAACTTAACTGGATTTAACTTAATATGAGCAAACTATAATTTAAAAAGCTTTATCTTTCTGTAAATGAAAAAGAAAGTTTAAACCTTTCTGTTTCCAATCAGAAAAGTTGTGAGCTGAAATATTTCAAATGTAGCTCAATACCAAGAACAGAGAAATATCTACCAATGAATTTATTAAAATGTCCTCACTGCTCTCTCTCTACCTTAACTCAGTGTGTTCTTATAGAGCTTACAGTACAAATCTGTCGCACTTTCATATTGTCGAGCTAAGCTGTAAGGAAGAACCATAAACTCAGACTCTCAACCTGGAGCTCTTCCACTGCAAGCCAAGACATGCATGTATTGAAATTGTGCTCTAGAGTTAGAAATTCTCATTTGTTCATCAATGGACTTATTGCTATATTCATCAAATATCTTCCTTACCATTGCTGCTGGCTTTGCAAAATTGCTCAAAATTAGTAAGACCAGTAAATAAAATTCTATATGTAGTAGCTTAAAACTTGTAACCAAATATTTACTGAAGGGGCTATTTGTTTATGGAAAATCATTTTTATTAAACATTTCCACCACACACACCAAAACATAGAGCATTACAACTGCCAGTCTCACTAATTTACAACTTATAACAATCCGTGTCATTGCTCTACCAGCTGAGAACTGAATACACCTGAACACCCCGCCCCCCTCAACCCCCCTTCCCCTTCGTCTTCCTCCCTCCCTGCTGACCCCCCCCCCCCTCAATCCCTCCAGGGACTCTGCATGATTTTGGACCCCCCATCCCCTGATCCTTATCGTATGCCCCATCCACCACCGGCTGCACTCATCTTTGAGGTTGTGAGGGAATCTCCAGTCTCTTATTATTCCCAAGAGCTCTTGGCTATCGCTGCCGAGGCCCTACGGGTATCTGCAGCAGTGGCTCCCAGATAGCCTGAATTTTTTCCCAGCTTTTCCCCCCCAACAACTGGGCCGTTCTACGTTCCATCTGCATCACGTCTCTCAACTGCATCTCCCATTCTCGTGGGTGCGGGCCCCCCTCTGCTAGCCACTGTTGTAGGATGCACTTTTTGGCTACTAAAAAACTCTTTTCATACAACTGCCTTAGTGGCTGTGTCCCCCCAATGTTTGAGTAAGGTATATGGAATATACACCATACCGGTCGGAGTTCCAAACCCACTCCTGTCCAGAGCATTAATTTCTCCCCTACCGCCTCCCAGAATGTCTGAATAATAGGGCAAGACCAAAACCTGTGTACTAACGTTCCCACCTCGCTTTTGCAGAGACCACACACATCCGTCTTCAAGATCCCCATCCTCGCTGCCCGGACTTCCGACACATATGCCCGCCACATTAATTTATATTGCATTTCCTGATATCTCACCGCCTCCGAGATTAAACGTATTCTCCGGAAGGCCTGCCCCAGCAGATCCTCTGTGATATCGGGCAACCCATCCATCCGCCACTGACACGCCAAGGGGGCCAGGCAGTCCAGATTTCCCTCCGGGGAAAGCTTCGCTCTGATTACTCGGGCTGCCGCATTTTCCTGGAGTCTCTCCATCAACAACCATAAACTCCCACGCCTCTGCAGCACCTCGCCCCTGCTCTTCAGACCTGTCAAGTAATGCTGAACTTGTAAGTAAAAATAAAACTTCTTCGCCTGCAACTGATATCATCTAGCCAGCACTTGAAAGGATTCCATCTGATCCGACCCTTCCATTCTCAGTTGGCCTAGGTAATCTATACCGGCCTTATGCCAAATAAGAGCCCCTCCACGTTCCCTCCCAGGTTCAAAATCAGCATTGCCCGCCATCGGTAAGCAATCTGTCACCTTCCAATTCCATCCTCTTTGGTGGCAGAGGACCTTCCACGCTGCCCGGAGCGCCCCCAGATACCGTGACACACTCCAGGCCGGCGGCAGCAGGACTCCTATGCAGTGCAACAGATATACTCTATGCCAATTCCCCGACAACTGGTCGATCAGGGCCACTGGGACACGCTCCTCATTACCTACAATCACATCACTCAACCGCCTCGCTAAATAGCACAAATTATAGCTCCTCAGGGAGGGCAAACCCACACCTCCTTCATCCACGTTTCGCATGAGGGCTATTATTGCAATACGCGCCCTCTTCCCCCTCCAAATAAATTTGCCCAACTGTTGCTGCAAACCCATCAAATCTCTCCTCCGTAACCATATTAGCAATTGCCGTAATAAATACAGCCAACGGGGCCACTCTAGCATTTTTACCAACGCTATCCGGCCCATCAAGGAGACTGGGAGGTCTCTCCATCTTTTCAACCTACCAATCGTCGAGTCCAGCAATGGCTGTACATTCACCTCATACAGTCTCCTCGGGTGATCCGGGATTTGGATCCCCAAATACCGTATCTGCCCTTCCGCCCAGCTTAGCGGGAACACTCTCTGCCAAGCCTCTCTGGACTGATTATCCACATCCAACACCATCGATTTACTTCTATTAATTTTCAGTCCTGAAAAGCGTCCAAAATGTTCAATCTCCCGCAGTGCAACCTCCAACGAGTGTGACGGACCCCTAAGGCACAGCAGCATATCGTCTGCGAACGCACTTACCTTTATCCCTCCTCCTTCCCACTCTATCCCCTCTATCGATTTTGACGCTATAAGCGACTTCAACAGCAGTTCTAGTTGCAGCACATACAGCAAAGGGGAAAAGGGACAGCCCTGTCTCGTGCCCCTGTGCAACGAAAAGGGCTGTGACCGCCCCCCTCCACTATCCACCACAGCTAATGGGTCCAGATACAGCGCCCGTATCCACTGTATAAATTGGCCTTGAAAACCAAACCTTCGCAGGGCTGCAAACATATACCCCCAGGATACTCTGTCAAATGCCTTCTCCGAATCCAGGCTGACAAGTATCACAGGATCGCGCTCCAGCACACATTTCTCAAGGCCCAGCAGAACCTTACTGATGTTCACAAAGGCCTCTTTCCCCTTAACGAACCCTGCTTGATGGGGGCCCACCAATTTCATAAGGAACTGCTGCAGTCAGTTTGCCAATACCAAGGCAAGCACCTTCATGTCATAATTAATCAAAGAGATCGGCCTATACGAGGCCGGATCCTCAGGGTCCTTCCCCGGCTTCGGGATCAAGATAATACTCGCAGTCCTCATATCCCTTGGAAACCGACCTACTTCCAAGGCCTCGCCATACACTGCCGCCAGCGTTGGAGCCATCTGTGCATCTAGCGTAAAATTCAGTCCTGAACCCATCTGGGCCCGGTGTCTTATGCGGTACTCCCGCCTGAATCACTCTCCTAATTTCCTCTCCCTCAATGGCCTGATTCAACTCCCCCCGCTGTTCCTCTGATAACGACGGCAGCTGCACCGAATCCAAGAAGGTTGTCGCCTGTGTCTCATCCTCCTCACCCTCAGCATATAACTCTTCATAAAATGTCCGAAATACTTGTACCACTTTCCCTGCCTCACTATGTTTCATTCCTCTTTTATCTCTTATCACTGCTACTCCTCTAGGACCAGTCTTGTCATGCACTAATCTGGCCAGTAGCTTCCCCATCCGGTCACCAGAACGGAAGAATTGGTGTTTATAAAACTGCATCAATTGAATAGCTCTCTCTTGCAGCACAGCATTCAACTGTTTCTGAAGCTCCACATACTTTTGGATGCCCCCCGATTGTCGCACCACGTGGGCCTTTGCTTCTCGCAATTCCCTAGTTAATTTGATCAGGTCCTCATTCAGTGCCCGCCTCTCTGCCGCTACAAAAGCAATAATGTGCCCCCGAAGTACCGCCTTCCCTGCTTCCCAAAAAACTGCCGCCAAGCTAGTGTGCCCCTCATTAAAGCGAACATACTCTTCCCAATGCTTCCGTACATACTGCTGAAACTCCTGCTCCCTCCACATATAGCTAGGAAAGGACCATTTACCCCCCCGGTTTACTACCACCTCTCCAATTCAAACGCACCATCGCATGATCCGATATTACAAAAGGCTCTATCTCTGCTTTGACCACCTTGCTAAACCAATGCTTAGACACCAGTATATAATCTATACGCGACCACGTCTGATGGGCCCTCGACAGATGCGTGTAGTCTCTGCTCTCCTGATGCAAAGTTCTCCAAGAATCTACCAGGTCTCCCATATCACACAGATAGCCCACACCCGTATTCATCCATCCTCTACTGGATTGTGACTGCGATCTATCCAAAGCAGAATGATGTGGGCAGTTAAAGTCCCCCGCAAGAATTAAAGGTATTTTTGGGGCCCCCAAAACCTTGTCTAGTATGTGTCGGAAAAATGTATGATCATACATATTGGGAGCGTACAGGTTTCCAAGGAACAATTCTCCCTGAATCCGAATGTGTACAAATAAAAATCTACCCAGCAGGTCCCCCACATCCTCCAGGACCTCACTCTTGTGCACCAGTATCACCACACCCTTCCTCCTACCACCGGAGGAAGTGGACAAGACCCTCCCCACCCATTCCCTCCGCAACTTGGCATGCTCCTTGGCATTTAAATGTGTCTCCTGTATAATAACGCAATCTGTGCCTTCTCCCACTTTAAGGCCTGCAAAATTTTGGTGCGCTTCACCGGAGTACTTACCCCCCCCCCCCCCATTCCAGGTTACTAATCTCAAATCATGTCGCATTCCACAGTAACGTGAAAGATTTACTTATCAGTATGGAAATAGTTATAGCGCTAACCCAGGGCAGCCCAGCCTTCACCCTGAGCCATTGAACCCTCCACAGCCCATATCTTGAACCTCTGTGTCTAGTTGCAGCCATTCTCCCTCTTGGGTGAGTCAGTATTCTCCCCAGCACCTTCCCCTGAAATCTCTTTCATCCCACCTCCCGCTCCTTGCCCATCCCCCACCTCCCCTCCCTACTACTTCTCCCCGTCCCTCCCCTACCCCCCTTCCCTCTGCTCTTCCCTCTGCTCCCCTCCTAAACCCCTTAAAACCAAACCTACCAGGGCCCCCAGATGAACCGCTAAGGCCTAGGCCCGAGTTGACGACGCAGGGCCACCCCGGCTAGACCCCCCCCCCCTCCCACCACAACTATTATCTGTCAATGCCCGTGAACAAATCAAACCTTAACAGCCTCTGCATTAGAACCTCCAACAGTGCCATAACATTATCTGTCATAAATCATGCCGCATATACAGTTTGCTACACACTGAAAAGAAAACTTATTAATTGCAGAAACTCAGGTCCGTGGGCAATACATCTCGCAATGCACTCACTCCCACAATTGTTAATTTATATGCTGCTCTTTGCCCGTGTACATGTCCCGCTTTCACCCGACATTCCAGTCTACTGCCATGAGCTCCATGCGAGCATGCACGCTCTTAGTCCTTTGCTCCGTCGTTTCTGAGTTGTGCCAGAAATTGCTTCGCCGCCGCTGCTTGTTCAAAAGTCTGATTCTTGCCTTGGCTTGAGACTCGCAGGATCTCCGGGAAAGCCAGCATAAACCTCAGTTTACATTTGAAAAGTTCTGCGCATATAGGTGAAAATTCCCTCCTCTTGGCCGCAACTGCCGCTGAATAATCCTGAAAGAGGAGAATCCTCTGATTGTCCAGCATAAGTTCACCCTTCTTCCGATATACTTTGTAAACGGGTGTCCTTGTTGTGAAAGTTCCACAATCTTGGCAAAGACATGAATTTACTTGACTTGAAAAGGATTGTGGGTGTTGTAGTTCAATCACACAAAATCAGCCATTTAACCAGAATAAAGAAATGTAGTTGCTCGAGTGTAAAGCAAAAAAACAGATTTTATTTATGGGGTGTTATTCCCTCTCGCAGATATGCTTGGTAACATCAACAGGATAATTTCTTCAGGAATTGTATTCAGAAAAACAAAACAAACAAATAAGGCAACTGAATTACTTATGCAATAACTTAGTAAAGACCTTGATGGAACAGAAAAGGTCTTTCTTCTAGCCCCTGCTAATAAACTTTCTTAGCAGTGCTGGAATGAAAAATAAACCCAAAAGGAAAATTCTCTTTATCAAAAAAACAACTTTCTTCCTTTCACACAGTGAAGAAGTTTTCTTTTCAAAGTCCCACGTGCACTTGTTCCTTGCTGTAATCACAGGTGCTTAACCAGCTGCAAACCATTGCTGGTCCACTCTCCCCGTGGCTCCAACTTTCCCCAAAGCTTTCTCTCAAAGAAACTTTTCTGGGAAGCTAAAAAAACAGTACAGTTCCTTTTGGTGTTTGATGCTTAACTGAGGATTACTTTAAAACAGCAGCTTAGAAAAAGAGCAATCCATGCATTCCACTTTCTCATTTGATATTTCCCCTTGCTCTTGAAATATCATAGGATCACTTTCATACACTGGCTCAGAGGAATTCTCTAACTGATCTCTATCAGGATAGAAACTGTTTCCCTGCTGTCTTCCTTGTGCAAAGCTAGGGAACAGATCAGAGTTCATACCTGAGATCACGTTGTCATTAGGTTTCCTCTCTGGGTATTTTGGCCAGTATTATTTATTTATTTATTTATTTAAAGTCTCTTTTATACCGCGCTATTCAGCATCAGCGCGGTTTACAATAAACAATGAACATACACATTTCCAATAGTACTTTGTGTTTACATATGAACAGGATATTCAACTTGGTTAACAGGGTAACTATGTACAACCACAATATATACAATATATACAATTTATAGGCTGATCATGTGTTTGTATGGTCTTAGACAGTGGAGATTTGGGTGGTTTCGGCAAATGGTGCTGAGTTTCTATTGGTAGGAAAGCTTCTGTGCCCAGCTCTCCAGTCAGAATCTCTGGACTTTAGGTCTCTTTTCCCATACCTCCTTAAATAGGTATTAGAGCTCCTTCTTTCTGTAGATGCAGCCGTCTCCTTTACAGGTGCTGTCTGAGGGTTCCTGGCTGTATATCTCCAAGCCTCTGGTTTCTTCCAGTCCAATGAAGGAATCTCTCCCAGCATACGTACTGCCTTGGGCTCCTTTCTTAGACCTCCTGGACGTCTTGCTGTTCTTCCTTCTGTTCAGGCTCCCTCTCTCCTTCTCTTGCTGTCTTTGCCACCATTGCTCTCTGTGTTCTCTTTGCTCTTGCTGTTCTCCTTTCTGTCTGTCTGAAGAATTTCTTCTTCCTTTAAAGTGCCTAGATGGACACTCCACCCTAGCACAGTCCAGGTGTTCTGAATCAAGCCCTGCCCTAGGAGATGGGTGAATAGGGATTACATCATTGCTTCTCTGATTAGGCACACGTTTCCCTATTCCAGCTCTCAGAGGCTTTCTGTAAACCAGTGCATTCTGGGTCTGGTAGTCTTTTAGATAAACACTCTGTTTTAGTGCTTTTACCAGCCAGCACAGGTTGCTTATTCAGAGCCAATTCACCTCTTGTATTATTTCTTCCTGAACTATGATAAGCTTCCTTATCACAACTTTTAGGATCTGCATCTTGTGTTGAAAGTTAAGCACCCTCAGGATCACCACACGTGGCCGAACCCCACTCTCTCGCCGCACTCCCAGCTGATGTGCTCGTTCTATCTTAAATTGATCTCGCAGCACCTCCAGACCCAGTACCTCTGGCAGCCATTGCTCCAAAAACAGAAGCAGCTTGCGGTCTAATTTTTCCTCTGAGAGTCCCACAATCCTCAAATTGTTTCTTAGCGAGTGGTTCTCTAAATCATCCAACTTCTGCTGGATCTCCAGCAACAGTTGTTTTTGTTCCGTTCCTTCCCTATCTTGCCTGCCCTCTCCGTCTTCAATGCATGTGACACGTTGTTCCAGCTCTTCTACTCTTCTGCCAAAATCTGCCAGCGATTCACCCACTCCTTCCAGCTTTTTCATAATAAGATCAAACTTGGGGTCTAGGAGTTTTACCACTTCTTTCGCCAACTCCTCCGATGAGGACTCCGTGCTCGCCACCCCCGGCGAGGGCGGCTGCAGCATGGCAGACGAAGAAGGCCCCACTCTGGTCGACCTCTCCCGGTCTTTCTTCCCCGGCAGCAGCATCCTGCCGATTCACTATGCCCCTCGAAGGACTGGAGCCAATACAGTGATCCCTCCGGAACGTGTGGAGGTGATTTTTATTCTTAATAGGTTAAATAAAATGCAGATTAAATGCCGAGGCAGCCCCGGAGCAAGCGATGTTGCAGCGAAGTGCACGCAATGAATAATACCAGGAGTCAGTGCAAAGATCCAAGCCAATTTATTGTGCACAAGTCTCAGGCAATGTCACATTCAAAAAGGTCTGAGCAATGGAGTCCAGCAAACAACACCTTATATACCTTTCTTCTTCAGTTTAACATAGGCAAACTTTCTATTGGTCCCAATGCCCCCTGCACCTATCCAATTGGGAACTCTCTCTGGGCCTAGCACTCTGTTCCCCCTGCTCAGAATTCTCTAACAAAGGCACAGTTCTTAGACTTTGATACATTTCTCCTACAAGGTCACTTCTAGCTTAGAGAATGTGTGAATACAGAGCACTGGAACATATCTGTCATCAGCATAGAAGAATTCAATAAAGGATTCATACAACCTTATCAAAAGCAGTTTAAAGCAGTTTGTCTAACTTTTACTGACTTTGGTTTTTCTCAGCATTACTATTCTCAGGTGGGGGTTGGGACTCAGGCCTAGCTTACAGGCCTCTCATACGTTTACAGGCTATTCTAGGCCATAGCCTGCCACATTCCCCCCTTTAATTATTCTCACCCGCAAGTGAGAAAGGGTGAGAATCAAATCATACATTACACGTGGTCATCAGCATCATGTTGGGGTATAGGGGAATATTGCCACATAGTGTCACGAGGTAACGCCATCAGAGCCCATGGAAGTAAGGGAGAGTGAGCAAAACAGCAGGGAAACTGACAGCTCACCTTCACATATGGGAAAGGGTTGCTATGAGCAACAGTGGAAAACACAGCCACGAGGTGTTAGGGAACGCCCGAGCAGAGAGGGAGCTCAGAACTCATTAGGTAATAGAGAGCATCTGCAGGGGGGCGGAGCCCAGGCTAACACTAAGTGCAATATATTGAGGACTCACTTACCAGCAGGGAGAGCAAGATCGGGAGAAGGAGAAAGAGAAAGAACACGAGAGAGAGAAGCAGAATTGTTCTTGAGTGGGAGAAGAACAGACGTACCTGGAACTGCTGGGCTGGAAAGCAGTGTCCACAGAGCTGTGAGGACAGAGCCAAGGAGAATCTCCGAGGAACCAGAGGTTGGTGACTTGGGAACAGCAGTGCACAGTCTCTGAGTATCCTCAGGAGCATTGCTGTGAGGCAAATAAGAAAGGCAGTCCTACAGCCAAAGTAAAAAGCTACAAACTGTTTAACTCCAGGAAAGCAGAGGGGGAAAGTTTTACCCTGAGGCACATTGGCTGGAGATAGATAAACGCTGTGGGAAAAAGGTAACAGAGCCGAGCAGTGCTCGTCAGAAAAAGCAGGAAGCATTAGAGCCTAGAGAGAGGCGTATTCTCCCTAGTAGGAGGGACTCAAAATACCCTGATTTCCTCTGTTCTTACAAGGAGCTCTGTAGCTCTCAGGACTCTAATTACAAGCATTATGGTAATTTCCCACAAGCCACTAGGATAGTGGAGGAAGATAATCTTTTTAACCCCCGGCAGAGACATTTTAAATTGAAGGGCTTTTGGGAGCCAGAGGTTCACTCTGATGAGGGGGAAATGCAGGTGGAATTCCCTGAAGATGTTTCAGAGGGCACTGCAATGGATTGCACATACACTTTGTCTGATTGTGTAAACTCTTTATGCTAAAGCAGCCAGAAGCGTTTGAATGAAGAAACAGCTGCAGGTTGCACGTGAGTGAAAAGAACTGTTTTCTGTTATTTTCGGGTGCTGTTTAATTAATGCTGAAGGAAGCTGATTTTTGTTCCAGTATTTTCTCTAATTGTGTTACCAGATGTATGGCCTGTTTTCCTTTTATGTTCCATGGTTTTGAATCCGCCCCGGACGGGGAATAAAACCTAAGTTTAAAACCTTGCCCTCTGCCTCAACTACACTTATTGGCTAAAGGTACAAACTTCAGGAACCAGAAGGCTTTGCTACTGCTTTCCCGGGGACGTAACTGCCAGTAAAACGCTATCCCACCAGGCTACCCAAGCCCTCCTTAGCCTCTGGGCAAGCTAGTGGGTCACAATAGTTAATATCTTTGTAGCTGCTTTACGCTCAACAGTACTATCAATAGTTGAGTTCAGCACATGCAAGCATAAGGGTAGAAAACATGGGCGAAACAAGCAGATAGCCAATATTGATAGGACAATGAACACAAGAGTTTTCAGGCCGCCCATCCCTGAAAACAGAGAACCAAACCATCCATCGAGTTGCAAGCCATGCCAGGTCTGGACCGGTACATAGGTTTGCTTTCTCATGTGATTGGCTATATCTTCTACAACTTGTCCTTCATTATCGATTTGCAAACAACAGTTAGTTAAATTCAGCTTTCCACACACTCCTCCCTCAGCTGCAAGTAAATAATCTAATGCTAAGCAATTCTGATAAATAGCTGTACGCATTTGCGTGGCTTGTTTAGCTAATAGGGTTAGTGCTCTACTAGTTTCATTGGTTATTATTTCAACAACAGCTTGCAAACGTATAATGGTCTCCCATCTGGAGTGGAGGAGTGGCCTAGTGGTTGGGGCAAGGTACTTCAGGCCGGAAGGTCGGGGGTTCAAATCCCACTAGAGGACAGCAACCTTGGGCCAGAAGGACTGGGGTTTCTAGTCCCACAGGTGCTCCTTGTGGTCTTGGGCAAGCCACTTAACCCTCCATAGCCCATGTTCCCTGTAAAATAGTTATCTCCAAGTTATAATGCCCTGTTCAATGTAATTTCAGTTTGTTCAATGTAAACCGCACTGATGCAGAATAGCGCGGTATATAAGAGAATGTAAATAAATAAATAAATAATACGATTTAACATATACACAGGGGTGCAGTAACCCCAAGAGCCATCTTGTGCCCAGGTAGCAGGTCCATAGTAGGAAACAATTCTCTCCGGTGGCCATTCTTCAGATGTCGCATCCCATTTGTCCCACTGACCTATCTTCAGAACCTCTCGCTCCTGTCGACTTCTATATATGGGAAATCCCAGTTGTTCACCGTGGGAAATAGGCAAGAGGAAGAAGGAAGGTCTTATGGTCCCCAGAACACACGCACCTCCCCAATTAGCAGGGAGCCTAGCATATGCTTGGGTTCCACAGATCCAATACAGTCCAGGTGGAGCTTGCCAGGTATTGTGAGAAGCCAGATTTGTCCATAACCTGGCAAGGTTAGGAAAGATAATCAGAGGATTAGAGGGTTCTGGGGCATTGGCACCTGACCACCAGGATGTCTTTCTGGTAGTAGCATTATAGTACTTCTGGTTTAAACAGACCAATTGTCCTGCTAGCATAGTCAACTGTGGTCCAGCACGAGCAAAACATAGGTTACCAACAATGGGGTTAGCTAGGTCCCATTCACTGGTAGCTTTATGCAGATCAGTTTGGTTGTATGGTACGGAATAGTTCAATTCCTGCGCTTCCCAAGGCCACTGGTCTCCCATCTGAGTTCCCCCACAGAAAAGACAGTGAGAGACACGGAGACTTGATGCTACTGCTCCAGCTAGTTCAATGAACAAATTTCGGGAAGCGTGGGGAACTACAAACTCTGCCTTCATGGCCTCATAAAAGGTATGATGTATTTGATAAGGTGAAGAGACATGAGTTTTCATGTTAAGCTGGATATATACAAAAGTTCCAGGGTCAGTTCCACTTCCTGCTATACCTAGACCGAATCGGAATCCCTGCTTCCACTGGCTCGGGTCGAGGATGAGGAGCCGTAGGGGATTACAAGCACCTTTCTTGCACTTACGAGGTTCCAGTAGGGGTTATCTCTCTAAATTGGCCTTACGATTATCTCCATCTTGTCCAGTAGGGCTACCAGACCAGGTAGCATAGTACACACAGCCCAATTTTGGACAGAAATAGTTGTTTTTTGCTGGCTTACCATAAGTGGATGGAGATTGTATCCCAGTGCATATTCCCCATCTGTATGCACCTTCGGGACACATATACTTGTCATCATAGTAGTAAGCTTGTTCCCATGACCCACATCTGTAATAGTCATTTCTGTTTATCAGATCACAAGCATCAAAATACAGGGGTACAGGTCGGGTGGGATCAGAGAGTTGACTTCTAGCATTTATGAGGGCTCCATCTTCATCATTCCATCGTAGTTCCAGGACAAGAAGGATTCTGCCGGGGTCTAAAACAGGTACGAGTCTTTCCATTTGTGCAGACATTCAGTTCCGTACCATTATACATGCACTGGCTAACTGTACCAGTGCAAATGTAGTAAGAGTGATAAAGTAAAGTCTGGGTGACCTTCATCTCAGTTCGGGTAATGGTTATACAAGCTGCACAAGGGGGCAGGGCAAAAGTTGTCCCAAGGGGTCCCAGGGCTACCGCAAAGATGAAACAGTAGTAGGTGATCATCATGATCATAGTCTCTGATGATTGATAAACTGAAATTTTGATAACTCAGAACGTGAAGACTTCTCCTTCCTCAGCTTTCAAGAGTGGGGTTCTCAGATCTTCACGATGGTGGTTTTCTTCGCAGTGTAAGTCGCAATGGTGATGCAGGATCGGCGGTCGAAGTCCAAGGATGACTCTCAGGAACTGCTGCTGGCTTTACTCGACTGTGGTGAATCCAGGAGTCAATTTCTGCCACTTTAACTGCTGTTGGCGTTGACAGCAAAATAACATATGGTCCCTTCCAATGAGGCGCCAACGGTGTCTTCTTCCACTCTTTGACCCACACCGAGGCTCCAGGCTTGAAAGGATGCAATGGTTCTGTCAGATTGATAGGCAACTGGTCCTGCACCCAGGTATGGAGGCCCTGCAAGACAGAACTTAGAGCCAACAATTCTTGTCTAGTGATTTATGATCCAATCTGACTCATATCCCCCCTTATCCCCTGAACTATGGGCGGGGGTTGCCCATACAAAACCTCAAATAGGGAAACTCCTAATGACTTAGTGGGGGCTGAACGTACTCTGAGGAGGGCTATGGGGAGAGCTTGGAGCCACTTCAGGTGAGCTTCCTGACAGAGCTTGGACAACTGGGACTTCAGGGTTCGGTTCATTCTCTCTACTTTCCCTGAACCTCTGGGGTCTATAAGCTCTATGTAACTTCCACTGTATTTGTAAAGTACGGGCTAACTGCTGAGTTACTTGGGACACAAAAGAGGGCCCATTGTCTGACCCTATGGCCAGGGGTATTCCGAACCGAGGAATGATTTCATGGAGCAGAGCCTTGTTGACTTCTCTGGCCTTTTCAGTTCTGGTGGGGAAAGCCTCCACCCACCCAGAAAAAGTACAAACTAGAACCAATAAGTAGTGATATCCATTTGCTCGTGGCATTTCTGCAAAGTCTATTTGGATTTTTCCCATGGGGGTAACTCACTGATTGAACTCTTGGAGGTGGGACAGGACCCTGCCGGGCATTATTCTTTGCACAGGTTACACATTTTCGGGCTATTGAGGCAGTTAAGGGTCCCAACAGCGAGATACAGAAATACGGTTTTAGAGCTTTTTCCATTGCAGTTTTCCCATAGTGTGTAGCTTGGTGGAAGGCTGGACCCAGGGCTTCAGGGATTACAGTCATACCAGGGGGTGAGCCTCCCTCAGGTGGTGGCAACACTATCCATCCAGTCTCTGATAACTGCCTCCCTTCATTTTGACAGTAGTAGTCCAGTTCACTTAGGGTGTATCGAGGTGTCCATGCACTGAGAGCAATGTTCCCTCTAATTTTCTATAGGCTGTGTGCGCATAAAATATCAGCTATGCAGCTTTTGAAGGAAGGTTAAATTTTTGTGCGCCACATAACGACACTCTGAGTTATATACTTAAAAATTTGACTACACGTCAGAATACAGTATGTACACCACATTGATTTTAATCAAATTAAATGAAAATAGACGATTACTAAACGAAGAGGAAAATTTCTAGTAATTATAATCACAACTTTTAAATTTTAAGATGCCTGTGTTGTTTTCTATCAGAATCAGAACCACAATTTTTGTGCGCTCGCTCGGCGAGTTGTGTGCGCGCGCACACGCGCACAGCTTAGAGGGAACAGTGACTGAGAG
This sequence comes from Ichthyophis bannanicus, assembly GCA_033557465.1. Taxonomy (NCBI): domain Eukaryota; kingdom Metazoa; phylum Chordata; class Amphibia; order Gymnophiona; family Ichthyophiidae; genus Ichthyophis; species Ichthyophis bannanicus. Next base: position 25,026,914 of record CM066031.1, on the reverse strand, counting down.
GTACTGGAAATATAGCTGCTTGAACTGTAATGCTAGGGACAGAAATTTTCCCAGTGATTGCTGCTTCCCGGGCTGAGGCATCGGCGAATCTGTTCCCTCGGGACACTTCTCCATCTCCGGTCTGGTGGCCTCGACAGTGCATTACAGCAACTTGTTTGGGGGCCCAGATACTGCTTCCAATAAAGTCAATATTTCTGGGCCATACTTGATGGACTTGCCTCCTGAGGTTATCAATCCGCGCTCTTTGTACAAAGCTCCATGGGCATGTAATGTTGTAAAGGCATACTTAGAATCTGTGTATACATTCAGACGTATCCCAGTCCCTATTATCAGTGCTCGAGTGAGGGCTATTAATTCGGCCTTCTGTGCTGAAGTTCCTGGGGCCAGAGCTGATGATTCTATTACCATGTCCATGGTCACCACTGCATAACCGGCACATCGTTGTCCATTAATAACGAGACTGCTTCCATCCACAAAGAAAGTCCTTTCTGGGTTGCTCAAGGGGATATCAGTTAAGTCTGGGCGGCTTGAGTATACAGTGTCCATTACTTCTAGGCCAGGGGTCTCAAACACGCGGCCCGCGGGCCGTATGCGGCCCGCGAGAGACCTTTGTGCGGCCCGCAATGCCGAAGAAACAAAAACCTCCCCCCGGCTTCTGCTGCCGACATATTACCGACACCTGCAACAGCCGTTAGAACAGAGGTGGGTGGGAGGAAGTGACGTCACCCACCGCGATGGTGGCTTAAGTGGAGAGCTCCAGGGCCAGCCTGCAGCAAAACAGCAACAAAACTCTGCAGAGGGGTTTTGTGGCATCTCCTAGTGCAGGAAAGCAGACAGAGAGGGACCGGAGAATGGCAACCCGGAAAAAAGCCACGGACATCTGCGACTATGCGTGCGCCGGCCTGAATGTAGCTGCGGGGGAAAGGAGAATGGCGCAGATGGACAGCGTGCAGGCAGAACACGTGGAGAAAGAGGGGAGAGCGAGTGGAGGCCCGGAGGAGGAGCGGAATGGAGCAGCAGGGGCGTGACCAGAGAGCTGCGAGAGTGGATAGAGGAGCTGAAGGCTGAGGTACACGCTGCAAAAACCGAGCTGGGTAGATGCTGGCTGGAATAAAGGAGGAGGTGGCAGAGCTGACATTCCGCATGGGGGACCACGAGAACCTGCTGGAGGTATGGCAAGAAGAGAGGGAAATGAAAAGGAAGGAAAAGGAGTGGTTTGAGTAAGTGCAGTTGAAGCTGGAGGACTTAGAAAACAGATCCAGTACTATCCCCCCATCCCCGGGTGATGGGGGGATAGTACTGAAAATGGGGTGATGGGTTAGGACTGGTAATGGACAGATGGGGGTTAGGACTGGAGGTGGTCTGATTGGGGGGCTAAGACTGAAAATGGGGTTATGGGGGGGGGGCTAAGAATGAAGATGGGGTGATGGAAGGGTTAGGACTGGAAGTGGGCTGTTGGGGGGCTTAGGACTGATAATGGGCTATGGGTGGGGGGCTAGAACTGGTAATGGACTGGGGGGGGGGTGCTAGGACTGGAAATGGGCCGAGTAGAAGGGGGAGCTTGAACTGCAAATAGCTGATGGGGACAGGGTCTTGGAATGGAAATGGGCTGAGTGGAAGGGGGCTTGGAATGGAAATGGGCTGATGGGGAGGGGGGCTTGGAAAGGAAATGGGCTGATGAGGGGGGGGGCTACGACTGGAAATGGGCCGAGTAGAAGGGGGAGCTTGAACTGCAAATAGCTGATGGGGACAGGGTCTTGGAATGGAAATGGGCTGAGTGGAAGAGGGCTTGGAATGGAAATGGGCTGATGGGGAGGGGGGCTTGGAAAGGAAATGGGCTGTGAGGGGAGGGAGCTAGGACTGGAAATGGGCTGATGATGCAGGGACTAGAAGGGAGCGGATGCTGGGTGGGGCAGGAGCTAGAAGGGAGTTGATGTTGGGGGACGATTAGAATGGGATGGGGCTGGGAGAGTGAAATGGAGAGGGGAAATATATTTTGTGTGGGAGGGAAGAAAAATCTACAAGTGGCCGGGTATTGGGAGAGTAAGTGGGGATTGAGGATGGAGGGGTAAAATTTGAGTGGATGAAATAGGAATGAGGAAAGAGCAAAAGGAGAATGATTAGTATGTTAAAGCAGATGTAGAGAGAATGGAAAAAAACTAGGAAAGAAGAAAAGACAAATGGACAGCAGACAATGGAGCGTTAGCAGAAGACACGAAGAAGAAACCAGAAGAAAGTGGCTGGAACAATTGCAACTGAAAAAAAAATGCACAAAAGGTAGAAAAATCTCTCTTTATTTTGAATTTATTAACTGAAATATGTCAGCTCTTGGAAATGTGCATCTTTAACGTCTGCACTTTATTTAATACAAGAGGAAATCAATTTATAGTTTTATTTCTACAGTGTTGTACATTCTAAGTTTGGCTTTTGGGGTTCCCAGTTTAATTGTCTTCCTGTTTCTAAATTGTGATTCCTTGTTTGGTGATGGTGTATGTTCTGCATGTGTAACTGAGCTGAGGTATTCTGTTTATGTAATTCCTATTTGACATTGCCACTTGTTCTCTTTCCCGAGTAGGTCATGTATTGTTATTCTCTGAAATGTGTTGATTTAATATTTGCAGTGTTGCCTTTTGATAGTTAGGGTATGGTGCTTTTGTGAGTCCTGGTAGTGCTGTTAGGACATGGCAGGTTTGCTATGGGTTCTAAATGGGCAGTGTTTCTAGTAGTTCCTAATGTGCCTGGCGGTTGGCACTGGTTTATAGTAATGTAGAAATCTTTTAGTCTTTCTTTATCCATACACTCATTAAGAGGCATGTTTACTAAAAGTTAGTGTATGGTAACATTATGCAAATATTTATGCAAATGATGCCCTTATGCAAATGAGGCCCTTATGCAAATGAGGCCTGCGTCTTGTGCGGCCCCCGGGTTACTCTACAAGTCCTCATTTGGCCCTCAGAGCAATTTGAGTTTGAGATCCCTGTTCTAGGCAATCATGGTCAGGAGGACCTGGACCAGTCGGCAGTGGGGTAGCAGGGTTCAAGGTTTGACTGACACTCAATTGTAGCCGAGGATTTTCACATAGCATACTTTGATATATCAACATTCGTGCGTTGGTGAACCAGTAGTTCCCTTTGTGTTCCATTAGGGTTAAAACAGAATGCGGTACAGTGACTTGAAGATTCTGTCCCAAAGTGAGCTTGTCAGCTTCGCTCACCAAGAGGGCTGTGGCTGCTACGGCTCTTAGGCAAGGTGGCCATCCTTTTGCAACAGGGTCCAATTGTTTTCATAGATAGGCTACAGGTCGCTGCCAGGATCCGAGGGGCTGAGTCAAAACTCCCAACGCATTCCCACTTGACTCATGTACATAGAGACAAAATGGTTTCTGTACATCTGGTAGGCCCAAGGCTGGTGATGACATTAATGCTGCTTTTAGCGATTTGAACGCGCTATCTTGTTCTGGGCCCCATTCCATGGGAGATCGTTCCACTCCCTTCGTGGCTTGGTACAAAGATTTTGCCAAAAGTGCAAAGTTGGGTATCCATATTCGGCAGTAGCCCGCAGCTCCCAAGAAGGCCCGCACCTGCTTTCTGGTGGTGGGGGTTGGGATGCGGCATACTGCTTCCTTTCGCTCAAGTCCCAATTTCCGGATTCCTCTGGACAGATGGAACCCCAGGTATTTCACTTCTGTTTGGCATAACTGCGCTTTGGCTCTTGAGACCTTGTATCCAGCTTCATTCAGGAGGTGCAAGAGATCACTGGTAGCTTGCACACATTCAGTCTTGGAGTTGGTGGCTATAAGCAGATCATCTACATATTGGAGCAAGATTCTTCTTCCTGGAGTCACAGAGTAGCTTGAAAGATCTTGGTTGAGAGCTGCACTAAAGATGGTGGGTGAATTCTTGAATCCTTGAGGTAATCGAGTCCAAGTGAGTTGACCTCGTCTTCCTGTAGTGGGGTTTTCCCATTCAAACGCAAACAAAAGTTGGCTGGCGCATGCCAGGCGTATACAGAAGAAGGCATCTTTTAAATCCAGAACGGTGAAATGAGTAGCTTCTGCTGGAATCAGTCCCAGGAGAGTGTAAGGATTTGGTACTACCGGATGTATAGTTTAAACTGCATTGTTCACTCGTCGTAAATCCTGCATTGGGTGGTAGTCACCTGTTCCAGGCTTCTTGACTGGGAGGAGGGGGGTGTTCCAGGGCGATTGGCATTCTCGGAAGAGTCCATACTGTAGTAATTTCTTTAGGTGACAATGAATGCCTTTGATTGCTGGTTGTGGGAGAGGATATTGTTGCACATGCACTGGTTCTGCTCCCGGTTTAAGGGTGACGAGCACAGGAGCTACATTCTTTGCTAGGCCAGGAGGATTATCCTCCGCCCATACTCCGGGCGGAGCTGAGATGCTGGTGGGTATACAGGAGCCAGCTGCTTTGGATGAAGGTAGACTATAGAACCACCATTCTTCTTCTCGGGGGACAGTCAGCACCATCAGTCCAGCAGATTTCGAATTTACAGTCATTTCCATTTTCCCTCCTTCAGCAAAGGATATCTGCGCCTGGAGCTTAGCAAGCATGTCCCGGCCCAAGAGGGGAACTGGGCATTCAGGTATGTACAGGAATTGATGCGTTATTTTCCGTCCCCCCAGTTCACAGGCGCGGTTCTGCAGAAAAGGTTTTGTGGTTCTAGTTCCAGTGGCGCCAACAATGGTGACAGATCGGGAAGACAAAGGAGCCACTGGCTTAGCCACTACTGAATGTTCGGCCCCCGTATCCACCATAAAGTCTATGTACTGGTCCCCAATCTTTAAGTTGACCATAGGCTCCTGGGGAACCAGGGAAAACTTGGAGCCCGGTCTGGCCTAGTCTTCATCCCCATAGTCATCTTCGGTAGTCGCCATTCCTTCTACGGCGGCTTCTTCCTGCTGGAACTGTGCGCGCTGCATTCCTCCTCGTTGCTGGAATCACCCCCCTGCTCTCCTGGTGCTCCCTCCTCCCCTCCAAGGGGTGGAGCTACTATTCCTATAAACCGCACTGAAAACAAATAGCGCGGTATATAAAAGATGTTAAATAAATAAATAAGTAAAATAAATATTCGGGCATTCGTTCTTCCCATGTCCTTCTTCCTTACAATAGGCGCACTGATTTGCACCTAAGGGGGACCAAGTGCTCCCTTGGCCCCTTCCCTATCCTCGGGTCCTTCTGTTTGAGTATCCTCCTCCACATCCTTCAACTAGAGCTGCAACAAGCAAATCGGCTTTCTTCTTCATCTTTCTTTCACTTTCCCTTTTACATTCTTGATCACGATTCACAAATACCTTCTGGGCAACTTCCATTAGCTGTGCTGTGTTCATGCCCGCAAATCCTTCCAACTTTTGCAGTTTCCGATTTATGTCTCCCTGGGACTGACTTACAAAAGCAGCATTCACCATACGCAAATTCTCCTGGGCTTCTGGATTGTATGGGGTATAGAATCTATAAGCTTCAGATAATCGTTCATAGAAGGCGGCTGGACTTTCATCTGGGCGCTGAAGAACGTCTGCCACCTTCCCAACATTCATGGCTTTCTGGCCTCCCCTCCTCAGGCCTTGCAGTAGGGCCTGGTGGAAACGGGTGAGGGCCCTCTCTCCATCTGTACTATTTGGATCCCATCTCGGATCGTCATTTGGGAAATCTGCGGCCGCTGCCTGTCGGGGATCTAGGTCTCTCCCATCTACAGGATTCTCTTCCAACCATCGAGTGGTTGCTCGCACTATCCATGCCCGCTCTTCAGTAGTAAAAAGGGTGGACAAGAGCTGGCAGCAATCCGACCAGGTAGGCTGGTGGGTCTGCATGATACTAGACATTAATTCTGTCAGGTCTTGGGGGTTTTCAGTATAGGAGGCATAGTGCGTTTTCCAGTTCAATAAATCTGTGGTAGAAAAGGGCACATAAACGAGACTAGCTGGCCCGGCCACAACCTGACCCTCTTCATTAAGAATAGGTAATCCGGGGACCTGGCGTAATGGCATCTGGCGAACTTCTTTCTGGCCCGCCCCTTTGCTTCGGAGGGCGTAGCGCAAATTTGCGGGCCCAGCGGTGGCTCCTCCGCTGGGGCCTAGACTAATGGGTGACCCTGGACTGGCAGTTGATCCCCCGCTGGCAGTTCCTTCAGAAGACGTTGGCTCTGCCATGGAACTCTGTTCGGGACTGGGACTCCTGCTTTGGGGAGGGGGTTGCCCTCCTTCGGGCAACAGAAGTGGCTGATGGGATGGAGGCAAATCAGCTGGAGGGACTCTCTCTTCCTCTGGCTCTGCTCGGGGTAATGGTGGAGCTGACGGGACTGGTCTTTACAGAAACAGGGGCGGATAGTTCGTGACTTCGTGAGGTTCTGGGGCTGAGTAAATGGGGGCTTCTCTTCCTTAGCCCCCGGGACCCACTTCGTAGTTGCTAACATTATCTTGCACTGCTCCTCACGGCAGCGCTTCATCCAGGGGGGTCGCCTTTTACAAATATCTAACCAGGAGTCTATATAGGGAAACTGGTCGGGGTAATATCTATGCACTATCCCATGCACTCGGGACACAATTCTAACATCAAAAGTACCCTCTGGTGGCCACACGGCGTCCAGCACCGGCCACTCCCTACCACACAATATTTCTAATCGGGACGGCGACATTTTTGTCCCGTAATCACTGCTAAATCCCTTCTTAAAATTCGTGATCATACAGTTCAGCGGAGTTTGCACAGACTCCGCCCCTCCCATTATGACGTACAAGACAGCAGAGAAAGAGGGCGGGTAGTATGGCTGCCGGTAAGGGGTCCGTACAGCCCACAGAACAGTAAGGGAGACAAACACCAAACGCTTCCTCCTTTTTGCGACCTGGGCATGGTTGCCCGGCCAGGAACTGCGCTACTCAGGAGTCCGCTCTCGCGTGGTCTGTGTTTCAAGACCTCTCATTCACTCAAACAGGCATGCCACCAGGTTCCCAAAATTCCATAAAGGCCTACCTTACTTATCAATGAGGGGTGGGGTTTCGTCCTCGCGCATACTCATGCAAGGAGAACTCGGCCACACCCTGAGAGGTGATCAGGCTTTCGGTACCTTAAACGATATTAGTCTCGCGCATACTCATGCAAGACTTTCCCATAGCTGACTGACTAAAAACCAGACAAATTGCTACTCACCGGATCCGGTAACTAATGCGCTGCGCAACCAGTTCCTCCTTGGGTTGAATCCTGGACTCCCCTTGGGTTCGGAGGTGTTGGCCGGTCGGACCTGGCAGGCAGCCAAGGCAGGGCGGAACCCTCTCTGGTACAAGGGGACTGGCGGCGCCTGGGGTCCCCTCCGCTGTCGGTCGGCCGCGGTCCCGACCGGACCAAACCTGGAGGCGGTAATACGTGGTATATTCATTTGCGCACCATTCACGTACCCCATCTTCCCGGCCAATGCACCAGGAATATGTTGCAGCGAAGTGCACGCAATGAATAATACCAGGAGTCAGTGCAAAGATCCAAGCCAATTGTGCACAAGTCTCAGGCAATGTCACATTCAAAAAGGTCTGAGCAATGGAGTCCAGCAAACACCTTTCTTCTTCAGTTTAACATAGGCAAATTTTCTATTGGTCCCAATGCCCCTTGCACCTATCCAATTGGGAACTCTCTCTGGGCCTAACACTCTGTTCCCCCTGCTCAGAATTCTCTAACAAAGGCACAGTTCTTAGACTTTGATACATTTCTCCTACAAGGTCACTTCTAGCTTAGAGAATGTGTGAATATAGAGCACTGGAACATATCTGTCATCAGCATAGAAGAATTCAATAAAGGATTCATACAAACTTATCAAAAGCAGTTTAAAGCAGTTTGTCTAACTTTTACTGACTTTGGTTTTTCTCAGCATTACTATTCTCAGGTGGGGGTTGGGACTCAGGCCTAGCTTACAGGCCTCTCATATGTTTACAGGCTATTCTAGGCCATAGCCTGCCACAGCGAGACACGTCTGCACTCACTCACGCATCACGTGGCCCCCCCGGGGCTATTTGTTTAATTTGTAAACTGAATAATAACAGAGAAAGAAGGCATCCTGCTTAATCCTATTGCATATTTACACAGGCTCCTGCTTTCTCATCTAGGTCTTTATTACACGCACACATTCCAACGCACGTACACCTATGACATTGGTGCATTCTAAGCATCTACCTCCCTGTGGCCGCACAGTACCACCATTAATGCTTCCCATAAATGTTTCCTTTAAATTTGACACAGGGTGAATTTTGAAACTGTCAGATGTACCAGAAAATGTCAGTTGAATTACTGAATCCTGTGCTAAATTTAGATTTAACTAGTGTGGGAACTACCGATAGTTTAGCTCTCAGCATCACTGATGCACGCAAGCCCTCACAGCACGACAAGCTGCAAACCAAGTGAGTGCATCAGTGCATCAGTGATGCTGAGAGCTAAACTATCGGTAGTTTAACTACTGGCAGGGTCTCCCAAGATGGACAGGTCTCAGCTGAGGTGCCAGACGAAGACAAACCACCCATCTGGGCAGCAGCAGAATGGGATAGTGTTGACGGTGGAGGATCACATTTCTGTGACAACGGCAACAACACCAAACTTAAACTGCGCGGAAGGAAGGCCCGGCAATCTACTTCTGTATCTTGCCATGAAAACCCAATGGATAGTTACAACAAAACAAATTGTGATATGGTGCTGGAAGATGAGACTCCCAGGTCGGAAGGCACTCAACTAGCTACTGGGGAAGAGCTGAAGACTTTTCAGAGTAAAGCCAGCATTTATGATGTGGTTGGATCAAAGCCCTCGGGAAGTCTGACTGCTGATGTAGCTGCGCATGAAATGAGAGTCAGAAGCTGTAAAGATGTCTTACACATTGGAACATGGAAAGTACGAAGCATGAACCAAGGGAAGTTGGAGGTGGTCAAGAATGAAATGGAACGTGTACAACTTGATCTGTTGGGTGTCAGCGAACTGAAATGGACTGGCATGGGGCACTTTGCATCAGATGATCACATGGTCTACTATGCTGGAAATGAAAGACAAAGAAGAAATGGTGTTGCATTTATAATAAAGAAGAAACTTGCAAGAACTGTAATGAAATACAATGCAGTCAGCGAACGCTTAATCTCTATTCGTCTACGAGGATTGCCTATCAACACAACTATAATTCAAGTATATGCCCCAACAACAGCTGCAGAAGAGAATGAAATTGAAGAGTTCTATGAACAAGTACAAGCTGAAATTGACAGAACATGCAAACAGGATATCCTGATAGTCATGGGTGACTGGAACGCAAAAGTTGGCAACAAAGAAGAAGGCAAAGTAGTTGGAAAATATGGACTTGGCAACAGAAATGAAGCTGGAGAAAGATTGATAGAATTCTGCAAGACCAATGATCTATTCATCTCAAACACCTTCTTCCAGCAACACAAGCGGCGACTGTACACATGGACTTCACCCAATGGATTGTATAAAAATCAAATTGACTACATCTGTGGAAGTCAACGATGGAAAAGCTCTGTAACATCAACAAAGACAAAACCTGGAGCTGACTGTGGTACAGATCATCAACTACTAGTATGCAAACTCAAGCTAAAGTTGAAAAAGAGCAAACCACTCATGAATGCAGCAAAATATGACCTTGAGAATATACCACTGGAATTTAAAGACTGCCTGCAAAATCGATTTGCTGCTTTAGATACAAATGACAGAGCTCCGGAAGAGTTATGGAATGACATCAAGAAGGTTGTGCTGGAAGAAAGCGAGAAGTCTCTACAAAAGGTGAAAAAGCAAAAACGGCCAAAATGGATGACGGAAGAAACTCTGAAAATTGCCCAGAAACGCAGAGAAGCTAAAGCCAAAGGAGAAAGAAAGACAATCGCAGAACTCAACAGAGATTTTCAACGTGCAGCAAGACAGGACAAGGAAAAGTACTACAATGACACTTGCAAGGAAATAGAAGCAGAAACTATTAGAGGAAGAACAAGATCGGCTTTCCTAAAGCTGCGAGAGTTAAAGAAAAAGTTCCAGCCTCGAATTGGAATGTTACAAGATGCTCAAGGTTCTATGTTGAATGATGCTGAGAAGATCAAGAAAAGGTGGAAGGAATATACAGAGTTTTTATATGATAAAGATCAAGTGGACCAACAGCCGTTTCAACCTATACCTTACGATCAGGAACCATTGGTGATGAAAGAAGAAGTTGAAGCAGCATTGAAAGCCTTATCAAAGAACAAAGCACCAGGCATTGATAGCATTCCCATAGAAGTATTGCAGCAGTCTGATGCAGCTGTTACCGTACTTACACAGCTCTGCCAAGAAATATGGAAGACAACATCATGGCCAACTGACTGGAAAAGATCTGTGTTTATACCACTACTAAAGAAAGGTGATCCAACTGACTGTGGAAATTATCACACAATTGCTCTGATCCCACATGCCAGCAAGATTCTACTGAAGATTATTCAAAAGAGACTACAGCCATACCTAGAACAAGAACTACCTGAAGTGCAAGCAGGGTTCAGGAAAGGGCGAGGAACGAGAGACATCATTGCGGATGTGAGATGGATCCTTGAAAAGACTAAAGAATACCAAAAGGATATCTATTTGTGCTTTATCGACTATAGCAAGGCTTTTGACTGTGTAAACCATGAGAAACTCTGGGCCACATTAAGAAGCATGGGTATACCAGAACACCTGATCGTTCTCTTGCGCAATCTGTACATTGATCAAGAAGCAACAGTTCGAACAGAACTAGGAGAAACAGAATGGTTTAAAATAAGCAAAGGTGTAAGACAAGGCTGCATACTTTCCCCCTACCTGTTTAATTTGTATGCAGAACAAATCATCAGAGAAGCAGGACTGTATGAAGACAACAGAGGTGTGAAGATTGGTGGAAGACTCATCAACAACCTTCGCTATGCTGATGATACCACATTACTGGCTGAAAGTGAAGATGATCTGAAACATTTGCTTCTCACAATCAAAGAACATAGTCTCAAAATGGGCCTGCACCTTAATGTAAAGAAGACAAAGATCATGACAACTGGCATAATCAACAGGTTCATCGTTGAAGGAGAAGAAATTGAAATCGTGAACAACTTTAACCTACTTGGATCAACTATCAATAAAGAAGCAACAAGCAGTCAAGAAATCAGACGACGCATTGCTCTTGGCAGAATGGCTATGAAAGACCTAGATAAGATTCTCAAGAGCAGAGATGTCTCTCTCCATACAAAGATTCGACTTGTTCAAGCCATGGTATTTTCAATAACATCATATGGATGTGAAAGCTGGACAGTGAAAAAGACAGACAGGAAGAAAATTGATGCCTTTGAATTATGGTGCTGGCGGCGAATACTGTGTATACCATGGACTGCCCGAAGAACAAACCAATCGGTACTAGAGGAGATCAAACCTAAGCTTTCTTTAGAAGCTCAGATGACAAGACTTCGACTTTCATACTTCGGACACATCATGCGAAGAGAGAGATCATTAGAGAAAGACATCATGCTTGGCAAGATAGAAGGTCAACGCAAAAGAGGAAGGCCAGCAATGAGATGGATCGCTACAATAACAGCAGCTACGGGTACCAGTCTGTCAACAATGAGCCGCCTGACTGAAGACCGAACACAATTTAGGATAGCTATCCAGAGGGTCGCCATGAGTCGACTCCGACTCGACGGCACTTAACAACAACAGTGTGGGAAGGGGACATTTACTTTGGCTTGTGCAGTTGAACTTGAAAGCTCAGACCCTGGTTTTATTACTTGCTGATTTATCCAGGCAGTGACATTTGATATTCTATTTGTCCTGTATTTGAGACGTTTTTATAGTTATAGTAGATTAGCAAACCTGGGAGCCAAAGGGGGAAATGGATTCTAGGACCACACACAGGGGAACACACGTCCAAAACATCCACTAAGCTGCATGGGTCCTGCACCCATATTCCTGGTGGTGGAGATGGTGCATCAATGTCACATTTTCAGTCAGAAGGGACAGGCAGTTCCACAGGAGTCCCACAGATCCTACCTGTGGCTGTCCCCTGCAATTAAAATGTAACACTGAAGCACCATCCTTTCCAGCTGAAATCTAAGGCATTCTGAGCACCTTCTCTTGCTCCTGAGTGTTTCTGGTTTGTGTTTCAGCTGCAGGTGACACTTGAGGACATCGCTGTCTCTTTCTCCCAGGAGGAGTGGAGGTATTTGCATGAAGGACAGAAAGAATTGTACAGGGAGGTGATGAAGGAGAATTATGAGACCCTGATTTCCCTAGGTAAGGACTGAATCTGTATTTCTAGCAGACACAAGAATAGGAGATGTTTTTGTGTACATCCTCCACTCCAGGAACTTGCAGATATGAGCAGGATTCTGTCTCAGTCCTACCGACTGTCTTAAGATGGCAGGATGAGATCCAGATCTGAGGGATCATAAGGCCTCCTATATGTCCTACGAGTTTCCCCCTTCCAGTTTTTGCTCAAGGGAACTTACAGCATTTTTATAATTGAGACACATTCTGTCCCTACCCTAGTGAGCTTACAATCTAAGTGGGCACTTGAGGTGAGGGGAGATAGGGGAGGGTAATTTTCCAAGCTAGTTCCTTGGATTAAGCAGTGCTTTTACTATGGAAATGGGTTTTATATACTGTGATTGTGCCCCCTTTGTAGAGTAAAGTTACATCTGTATGGTTTGTATGTACCTAAATTAAGTTGCGGTTTCAGGAGGGATTTCTGAGGGAGGAGTTTGCGCTTAAGTGATACTTTTGAAAAGCAAAGCATACATTTCTCACTAATGTCAGCAGTTATAAAATTACTCCCAAAGGGACTTCCCTGAAGTCAGAAGGAATGATGGGGGAGAGTAAAATTTGAACCCTGCCCTCATTAGGCCACAATTTCCCTTTCATCAGCAGGTGTTTCTCCTCTTTAATTCTCATAGAATTTCATACTCTCACAGTGATGGTGTGTAAAATCTTGTATCTGATTCTCAGGGGTGAAGGTGATGAAGAGCTCAGCAATCATCCCAAAAGACAGTCATTGGGGCTTCCTAAATCAACTGTTAATACCAAGGGACCTCATAACGTGCAGTTTCTTGAAAATCTATTTAGTCAATATCAAATGATCACAGCCTCCCTTTCTTCAGTGGTTCAAGTTATTTATTATAAAAATATGATTTGTTCCAATACCAGAATACTCAAAGTGAGGAATAATAACCTCCCCAGATTCTTCTGCTTTATCTTTGGATGCCAGTAGTAGACCTTTCCTCCTCTCCCCCATCATGTGCTGCTCCCTGAGAGCTACTGCTGTGTATTTTTCAGTGACTATAAGGGAAACATAACTCATTTTTCATATTAATTCCTGGAAACAGGCTTTGAAGGAATCAATCCTGATATATTATCAAGGATTAAAGAAGAGGAAGAGCCGAATGTCTGGGATCTTCAGGAATCAAGAGAGAGAGCAGTTGCTGACTCATACCCAGGTGAGTTATAATAAATTCTTTACTGGGTAATAGGAAATATTACAGAGTACAGCTGAGTAATGCACTCTATTTACCTGTACTCTGTAATCTCCAGGAACAAGCAGGAATGAGTCTTCACATATGGTATCGTCAGTACCGACGGAGCCTGCGTGGGAACGCTCCCCAGCGTCCAAAAGGAAAGCTTTTGGGAGCATCCCACAGCGCCTGCGTGCTGCCTTCCCGCCTTTCCCAACCGCCTCTCTCCAGTTCTTCTTTTCCGCGGAGCCAGCAGGTCGTGTTCCTGTCACCGCTGAAGAAATTCTTATTTTCTTTTATTTCTTTGGTCGCGCGTCTGCCTTCTTCGACGCTGGACCGGTACCGCCAGTCTTTTCTTTCTTTATTCTAAAAAAAAAAAAACCTACTGTTTTTCCTCACTTCAGTGCATTTTTTCTTTCTTCGGCCTTAGACCTAGGAAAATTTTCCTCATGGAAAAGCCCGCCTCTGGGTTTAAAAAGTGCACGAAGGAGTTCCGGTGACGTCACCAGGCAGCATGGCGGTGCTTTAGACGAGCTCTGCCGTTGTCCCCTGCAATGTGCAAAATTTCAGCACCCTCTGGCTTAATATCGCAGCGGAGAGTGGTGGCTACTAAGCGGTGGAGGTGGCTAATCTAAAAGCCGACCCCCGGCTTGTTTTTGAGACGGCGTTTGGCACTTGTCGGGTGGACGGAGAGCGGGCATCGTGCCGGATGGCAGGCCCTGGGGCGCTTTTTTCTCCTTCCCCTCCACTTCACGTGCTGCGAGCGCCGGAGGCTGGTGGTCGGCTGGTGCCCAGAAGCGGGCAGTCGACACGAGCGGAGGCCCACGATTTTTGGACCCTGTGATCCTGCAGCGTGCACCTGGAGCGAGAAACGGCTCCCTTTTGCGGCCCAAAAGAGTGCGGACTCTCAGCGTGGCAAGAGCGTGGACAGGCCGAGACGGTGCAACGGCATCGAGGTACGGGAGCTGTAGAGGGGCCCAGGTCTGTTCTCAAGCTGTCCTTTGAGAGACTGGGAGCAGTGGCAAGGACTGCAGTGCTCTATAGAGGCTCCGGAGACAGCGTTTGTGGAACATTAATACCTGTTGGTCCAGTGGGGCCTCTAAGTGGCTGCTCCCACCTCCTGTTCTTTGCTGTTTTCTGCTAGCGTACCATCGGAGTCTTCTGCGGCGGCATTGCAGGGGGTGCGGGTTGCCAGGTCTGCCCTTGGTGCATTGATGGCTGGTAAAAAGACTGGCACGGACCTAAGAACTTTTTCCTTTAAAAGTGGAGGAGGAGTGAAGTCCCCGGCCATGAAATTGGCGGCTGGCAGCACCGCGGCAGTGGATGCGGGGAGTGGGGGAGCGGCGCAGGACTCTGTGGGGGAGATCCAGAGTTTGTGTGAGGACTTGAAAAGCTGGTTTACATCTAACCAATTAGAGCTATCCACCTTTAAATCGGAGGTCCAAAACTGGTTTAAAGAGCTGAAAGGTGATATGTTATTGCTTGGCAACCGGCTTGAAGAGCTGGAAAATAGAGTGGAGGAACAGGAAGAACAGTATGGAGTTGCGATGCAGCGCACGGTCGACCTAGAGCATGGCCAGGAGGACATTCTCCAAAAGCTGGAAGACCTGGAAAATAGATCACGCCGCTCGAACATCCGAATACGCGGCCTCCCGGAGGTGGAGGGAGCAGTGAACTATGTCACCTTGGCGGAGGAGTTTTGCAGCGCAGTTCTGAAGGCTGCGGACATGGAGGTGGAGGGAGTGTGCCTCAAAGTGGATCGGGCCCACCGGGCTCTCGGTCCTAAACGAGATAACAGAACCAGGGATATCATTTGCTGCTTGCATGAATATCGGTCCAAGGAACTGGTGTCTCAGGCGGCTTGGAAGCTGGGGAAAATTAACTGGCATGGGACCGATGTAGAAGTATTTGCGGACATTTCAAGCCTAACCATGAAGAAGCGTCGGGAGTATCAGCAGGTGACGCGGAGGCTTCGTGAGGAGAATGTCCGGTATCGATGGCTGTTTCCAGTAGGTCTACAGTTTACCATCAATACGAAATCCTTTGTGGCACACACAGTGGAGGCGGCCATTTTGTGTCTGAAGCAAGCGGGATGGTCCAATCTCCCGACAGCAGCAACTGGAGATTCGGGAGGAAGTGCGGGCGGCGCTCCCCCCAACTGTCCACAGAAGCGTTGGAGTAGAGTGTCTGGTGGGGAGCGGAGGCTCTGAAAATCGAAGAAGGCCTTGCAGCCTGCTGAGACTGCCACTTGAACTATGTTATCCGGGTTACTGGTTTTAGTCTTGAAGTGTGGTACAGCGTTTGGGCCTGTGGGGAGGTTATAGGTGTAAAGAAGGGGCTTTACGTTTATGTTATTGAGTTTCTCTGCTGCTCAGGGGAGGTACAGGGGGTTGGAGATACGGTTATCATTGCTCTGTTTTCTGCTGCTTAAATGCGGGAGAATGTGTGAATGTTATTATGTTAAAAAGCGGGGATGTAGAATTGATGTGGTTATGCAGGGGGGGGGGGTTGGTTTTTCGTGATTTATAACCAGGGGGCTGCCACGAGGGACGTAACCTGGAACCGGTCTACCCTGTTAGATCGGGTGGTGAACCTGGGGATGGGGGGTGGGGGGGGAAGAGGGGAGGAGGGAGGGGAAAGGGGGAGGGGTTGGGGGTGAGGAGAGGGAGGGATGGGAAGAGGGGCAGGGGAGGGGGTTTGGGGGTGGGGGAATTTATCCAGCCACAAGCTTGTTAGTTACCTTTCACCCCGATAGTTCTGAATATGGCTAAGCTTCGAGTATTAACCTTGAATGTTAGGGGTTTGAATTCCCCGATTAAACGCCAACGGATGTTTAAGGAATGTGCCAGGCTTCGAGGGGATGTTGTATTTCTCCAGGAAACCCACCTCAAAAGAGGGGATGAATGGAGGGTACAACATCGGCAGTTTGCCGGTCACTGGTTCGCTTCCAATAAAGTGGAATTAAAAAAGGGGGGCGTGGGGATCCTGATAAATGAACACCTCCAATTTACGATGGGAGACGTCCTCCGGGACAGAGAAGGGCACTTTTTGCTTATTAAACTTCAGATTCGGGGTCAGTGGTTTACCCTGGTTAATGTTTACAGCCCAAATACTGCCCAGGGTAAGTTCTATGAGAACTTAACTAATGTGGTAGAACGATTTGCAGTGGGGGAAGTGATTATGGGGGGGGGATTTTAATTTGACTGTTAACCCTCAATTGGATAACTCTCCGGGGGGTGGGGGGGGTAGTGCCAAAGATAGGAGACGGCTCCAGGTAATGAGTAGATCCCTGGGCCTTAAAGATACGTGGCAGGAGCTGCGGGGGCGCAAACGGGCCTACACATTTTTCTCCCCAGTGCATGCCTCATTTTCGAGGCTAGATATGCTATGGGTCTCTGAGACCCTGATGGCTGCAGTGCTTGACTGTGAAATTGGGGAGAGGACGTGGACGGACCATGCCCCAGTTTGGATGGATGTGCAGGTAGGCCAGGAGCAGAGGGTGCAGCGTAATTGGCTGTTGAATGAGGCCCTTTTGGACAACCCGGAGATACGGCAGAAAGTCTCGGCAGCTATAACTGCCTACCTAGAAGTAAACGATAGGGAGGGTTGCAAGGTTGAGACTCTCTGGGAGTGCTTGAAAGTGGTGGTGAGGGGTGAGTTGATCTCCTTGGAACACATGTGAAAAAGGCTAAAGAGGAGAGGAAACTTGCCTTGCGGCAACGGATTCGAGATGGGGAGGAGTACCACTCTAGGGGGGAGATTGACGCACAGGGGCTACAAGACCTGCGGGAAGCAAAGAGGGAATTGGGGGACATTGAATTAGGTGAGATTAAGTTCGCCCAGGACCAATTGAAGCAGACCTTCTTTGAGCTTGGGAATAAGCCCACCAGGTGGTTGGCTCACCGGTTGAAAAGGCACCAGCAGCGGAATTTTATCACTAAAATCCGCGATGATACGGGGAGGGAGCTTAGGACGGGGGAACAGATTCGGGAGCAATTTGTACAATTTTATCAACAGTTATATAGGGCGGAGGAGGGGGGGTCCCCGGCCGATCGTGCCCAATATTTACGGATGCAATTGCCTAAACTTTCGCCATCTGATGCTGAGGTGTTAGCGCGGCCAATTACAGCGGCTGAGGTCGCGACGGTGATTAGATCATTACCGGCGCATAAGGCTCCAGGGCTAGATGGTTATACTAATAAATTCTACAAGACATTCCGAGAGGACTTGAGCGGGCTTTTGGCCCGGCTTTATAATTCATTCCGTGCGGGGGGTAAGCTACCGGACACCCTCTGAACCGCCGTGGTCACTGTCCTGCCCAAGGAGGGGAAGGATTCCACCCTATGTAGCTCCTATCGCCCTATTTTGTTGTTGGGCTCCGATTTCAAAATATTCACAAAAATTTTGGCTAATAGATTATTGCCCTTTATGCCCCACTTAGTACATGAGAACCAGGGGGGGTTTGTCCCTGGTTGCCAAACCGCAGATAATATCCGGAAAGTGTTGAATTCGATTTGGAGGGGGAAGACCACGGGATCACAATTGGTCTTATTGACCATAGATGCAGAAAAAGCCTTTGACCGGGTGTCATGGCCTTATTTGATGCAGGTATTAGATTTAATGGGCCTGGGAGAAGGGTATTTAAATTGGGTGAGGGCCATTTACTCCAGTCCACTAGCGCGGGTCCGTGTAAACGGGGCTTACTCCGCCGCCTTTGAACTAGGAAGGGGGACACGCCAAGGCTGTCCTCTGTCCCCTCTGCTCTTTGTGTTCTCAATGGAGCCTTTGGCCCAGTTAGTGCGAGAATGTCCGGATGTGCAGGGGGTCAAGGGGCCGACGTGGGAAAGTAAAATTTCACTATTCGCGGATGACCTGCTCTTCCTGGTGACGGAGCCCCTGCAGTCAGTGCCAGTGTTGTATCAGATCTTGCTGGACTTTGGCAAAGTTTCAGGCTTTAAAATTAATGCTACGAAATCAGAGATTTTGAATATATCTGCGGATACTTGCACCCAGCAGCTGCTGCAACAGCGGCTGCCGTTTAAATGGGCGAAAACGCGGGTGAAATACTTGGGGATCTATTTAATGGCTAATGAAAGGGACTTAGGTAGGGTGAATTTTGGGGAGATGGAACGGAAGATGCAGAAGGAACTGGAATATTGGGAATGTAAAAAACTGTCTTGGCTGGGGCGGATATCAGCCATTAAGATGGTGATATTGCCCCAGTGGTTATACTTATTTCGGACGCTGCCGGTGGGGATGCCTCGAACTTATCTGAGGAAGATCCAGCGGATCATTATGCGGTTTATTGGGGGGGGGGAAAAGCAATCGCGTTGCGGGATCTTTGCTTACTAGGAGCAGGCGTAACGGGGGTATGGCCATTCCGGATATGAATCGCTACATGGAAGCAGCACAATTAAGTGCCATAGTGGACTGGGGGGCGGCATATGGCAAAGAGTGGGTGCGTATGGAGGCGGCTGACTTAAAAGTGGGGAAACTGTCTGACTGGATCTGGCTGCCCCGTGCAAGGCACATGGGGGTGCGAGAATGCAACCCCTATGTTCAGAGAACGCTACACCTCTGGCATAGATGGCGACGAAAGTGGTTGGGCCCAGGGGAAGTGTCTCGCCTGATACCTATAATTGATAATCCAGACTTCCCCCCCCCCCCCCCCCGCGGTGGGAAACAGTGTGTTTTTGAGCTAGGCCCGGAAGGGGCTAACCCATATTGGACAACTCCTGGGGGGTACGGAGCTTAAGGCCTTCTCGACCCTACAGCAGCAATTTGGCTTAGGGGCCACTGATCGTTTTCCCTATCAACAAGTTGGTCACTACCTGAAACATAAAATAACTCCTGAGCTCCGACGGGACCCTACAGAGGTTGAGACCTTATTCTTGATGGGGCAAACGAAGAAACTACTCACTAGATTCTACAATATGATGGAAAGGGAAAGGGGATGTAGTGCCTATCAACAGGCCTGGGAACAGGACCTGGGAATAACCTGGGAAGAGGAGGACTGGTCTGCCCTATTCCAGACTAAATATAAAGGGATGTTAGCAGCTAGTTTTATAGAGAATAATTATAAACTAATGTATAGGTGGCATCTCACACCTGCAAAATTACATGTCATGTTTGCCAGCCACACTGATAAGTGCTGGAGGCAATGTGGGGGGGTAGGGACCTTTCTGCATGTTTGGTGGTCTTGCCCGAGTCTCCAGGTCCGATGGGGAGAGGTGTTTGAGTTACTGGGAGCTATATTGGGGAAATTTATTGAGCCCAGCCCGGCTGTGGCCTTATTGGGGAGTAGGCCGGAGACCCTCTCACAGGTAGAGAGTTTCTTTATTAACGTGGGCTGTGTGACATTTCGGCTGTTGGTGGCACGGCGGTGGCGCCAAGAGCATCCGCCTACGGCACGGGAGTGGCTGTCCTCTCTTGAATCCAATTACTTGCTTAGTAAGGCCACCGCCCTAAAAAATAACGGTTCCAAAAAGTTCTCTAAAGTCTGGGAAAAATACTTGTGCTGGAGAAGTACTAACTTGTAAGGACATCTGAATGTTTGTCATAGTCACAGGCTGGGAGAGGGGGGGAGGGGGGGAATGGTTAAATCACGGCTGTATAATTGACATGTTTGCATTTTTGCTGTTGTATCGTGTGCTACAGTTTCAATAAAAACTTTAAAAATAAAAATAAAAAAGTGCACGAAGTGCAGCGGCACCATTTCTGTCACCGACACCCATGAATGGTGTCTAAAATGTTTAGGTCCTGACCACTCCATTACGGATTGTGAGTCCTGTTCAATGATGTCTAAAAGAGGTCTACAGAATCGAGCAGCCAAGCTCAGTACCCTGTTTCCCTCTGATGCAGCTTCGGTGGCATCGACGTCTTCCAGGGCTGCTTCTTCCTCCCATGGATCTCAGGTAACCAAACTTAAGTCCAGCCGGTCCTCGAAGGGTAGATCTCCCTCTAAGTATCGAGATGCCTCCGGGCTTGCCCTCGAGGAATCCGCACCGGCAAAATTACCCCGGCGGGAGGCTCCGGCTTCCAAAGCTTTATCTATGGGGTCACAGGTTGACATCGATGGCTCGGCCTCGACTGATCACCTGTTGCCATGTTCTGGGGTACCGGTGGTTCCCACTGGTACCGACATCCAGACATTGGTGGTGTCGATGGATCAGAATATCCTGACCATGCAGCGTGCCATTACGGCATTCATTCAAGCTGCGACGCCTTCGGTACCGCAACAAACTCCGTTGTTGGTACCGACTCCGGCACCGGTAACGATATCGGTTCCGGTGCCGGTACCGATTGCATCGACATCGGCTTCGGTGTCGACTGCAGCGGTACACTGTTCTGTGATGCCCATCGGTACCGAATCGGTACTGATCACTCCCGATGTCGATACCACCCAGTATGCGTATCGGGCTCTGCAGGAGCATCCAGACAGAAACATAGAAACATAGAAATATGACAACAGAAAAAGACCACATGGCCTATCTAGTCTGTCCCGCCATAACGTTATGACTGTACCCCTGTTCTATGTAAGCACATTGTGTTATGTAAAATACATTGTTGCATTGTTCAGTTGTAATGTAAACCGCACTGATCTTAATAGCGCGGTATATAAGAAAAGCAAATAAATAAATAAATAACAACTACAACAGTCCCCTTTTTACCTTTAGAGATCCTCTGTGATTGTCCCATGCTTTTTTGAATTTAGTTACTGTCCTCATCTCTACCACCTCCACTGGGAGACTATTCCACGGATCCACTACTCTTTCCGTAAAGAAATATTTCCGCATATCACTCCTGAATCTATCTCCCTTCACCCTCATCCCATGTCCCCTCGTAGCAGAACTTGCTTTCAATTGAAAGAGGCTCTCTCCCTGAACATTTATGCCACAGAGGTATTTAAACATCTCAATCATATCACCTCTATCCCGCCTTTCCTCTAAGGTGTACATATTAAGATCCTTCAGTCTGTCCTCATATGCTTTATAATGAAGACCACTAATCATTTTAGTAGCCACCCTCTGCACCGACTCCATCCTGTTCACATCCCTTTGAAGGTGCGGTCTCCAGAATTGCACACTATACTCCAAATGAGGTCGCACCAAAGACTTATACAGAGGCATTATCACCTCCTTTTTTCTGCTAGCCATTCCTCTCCGTATGCACCCAAGCATCCCTCTAGCTTTTGCTGTCGCCTTTTCTACCTGTTTAGCTACTTTAAGATCATCAGACACAACCACGCCTAGGTCCCGCTCTTCTTTAGTGGACAAAAGTACTTCACCCCCTATACTATATTGCTCCCTTGGATTGCTGCAGCCCAAATGCATGACCTTACATTTTTTAACATTAAATCCCAGCTGCCAAATTCTAGACCATTCTTCAAGCTTAGCTAGATCCCTCCTCACGTTATCTACCCCTTCCTGGGTGTCTACTCTATTGCAGATTTTGGTATCATCCGCAAAGAGGCTAACCTTACCTGAAAGCCCTTCCGCTATATCACTAACAAAGATGTTAAAAAGAATCTGACCAAGGACAGATCCCTGGGGCACACCACTGATAACATCCTCCTCCTCAGAGTGAGCTCCATTTACTTGTACTCTTTGTCGCCTCCCACCCAACCAATTTCTAACCCAAGCAGTAACTTTAGGGTCCATCCCTAGGGTGCTCAGTTTGTTTATAAGTCGCCTGTGAGGAACAGTGTCAAAGGCTTTACTGAAATCTAAATACACCACATCTAGGGCTCTCCCTCGGTCCAACTCCCTGGTCACCCAGTCAAAGAAATCAATCAGATTTGTCTGACAAGACTTGCCTCTGGTGAATCCATGCTGCCTCGGATCCTGTAATCCGCTGGACTCCAGAAACCTCACTATTTTCTCTTTCAGCAGCGTTTCCAATAATTTACTCACCACCGAAGTTAAACTAACCGGCCTGTAGTTTTCAACCACATCCTTACTTCCGCTTTTGTGTAAAGGCACCACATGAGCCTCTCTCCAGTCCTTTGGCACCACTCCCGACTCCAGTGAGGCATTGAAAAGGTCAGTCAGTGGAGCTGCTAGAACGTCCCCAAGTTCCCTCAGTATTCTCGGGTGTATCCCATCCGGTCCCATCGCTTTGTCTACTTTAAGTTGAGATAATTTCTCACGAACACAGTCTTTTGAAAATTGTTCAAGATGTCCTTTGCTTCTGTTCCTATTTGTGAGTGTTTTCTGAGGTCCTGCTCCTGGTTCTTCATCTGTGAACACAGAACAAAAATATTTGTTAAGCAATTCCGCTTTATCCTTATCAGCTTCTACATATTCCTCCCCTGCACCCTTGAGTCTGACAATACCACTCTTGCCCTTCCTCTTCTCACTAATATATCTGAAAAATGTCTTATCCCCCCATTTTATAGCATTGGCTATTTCCTCCTCCTTTTGAATCTTTGCCTTTTTGACTACTTTGCTAGCTTCTCTAAGTTTTTCCAAATACAGATGCCTGTCTTCCTCTCTCTGTGATCTCTTGTATTTCATGAAGGCCTGCCTCTTTTTCTTCACTTTTTCAGCTACTTCTTTCGAAAACCATAGCGGTCTCCTTTTCCTTTTACCTTTATTTACCATTTTAACAAAAAGGTTGGTTGCCCTTAAAATACCCCCTTTCAGTTTTGCCCACTGTTTTTCTACATCCCCCAGCTGTTCCCATCCCACTAACGACTCCCTGAGGTATTGGCCCATCTTCGCAAAGTTAGTCTTCCTAAAGTCTAAGATCCTCACCTTGGAATGGATTCTAACAGCCCTAGTCCTAATACTGAACCACACCATCTGGTGATCACTGGATGCAAAATGATCTCCCACTACAACATCAGAAACACTTTCACCATTGGTAAGCACCAAGTCCAGTATGGCCCCTTCACGTGTGGGGTCTGTTACCAATTGCCTGAATAGTTCTCCCTGTAGGGAATCCAGGATCTCCTTACTTCTAGATGATACTGCAGCAGGAATGTGCCAATCAACATCTGGCATATTGAAATCTCCTATCAGTAGTACTTCCCCTTTCCTAGCAATGCTGCGTATGTCTTCAATTAACTCTCTGTCTACCTCTTCCTCTTGTGAGGGAGGTCTGTATATCACACCAATGCAAATAGATTTCTCTTTCCCTCTTTCTAGTTTAACCCACAATGCCTCCTCTCTCCCTTTTAAGCTCTGTAATTCCAAAGCTTTAATAGTAGTTTTTACATATAGTGCCACTCCTCCTCCCCTTCTTCCTACCCTGTCCTTTCTGAATAAAGTATAGCCAGGTATAGTTACATGTTTCTGTAACTGCCACTAAATCCAAGTCAGCCACTCCCACCAAAGCTTCAACTTCAGGGATCTTATTTCCCATGCTACGGGCATTAATACACACTGCTTTCCATATGTTACCCCTGTTACCCATTTCCATAAAGGTATTTAATGTATCACCTACCTGGGGGCTTTCACTTACCTGAGGGCTTTCTTCACCCATCCCCAACGAATCTAGTTTAAAGCCCTCTTCAGTAGATTAGCCAGTCTACTACCAAAGATGCATTGACCTTTCTTGGACAGATGGATGCCATCTCTGCTCTGCAACCCTTGGAACAGCATCCCATGGTCTAGGAAACCAAAACGCTCTCGATGGCACCATCCACGCAGCCATGCATTCATCTCCAGGACATTGGGTAATAGTCAGTGGGCTTGATGAGTCTCGGCAAACTCTCCTTAATATCTTGGATTTTGGCACCAGGCAGACAGCATACCTCTCTGGACATCAAGTCTGGTCGGCAGATGGACGCCTCAGTACCCCTCAGAAGAGAGTCTCCAACCACCACTACCCTTCGTTTCCTTCTGGTCACTGATTCTGCAACTTTGGGGTACTTGAGCTCTGGTTCTTCCCTTTCCAGGGATGCTTTCACCTCTTCCACTTCCAGGGCTGCATAATGGTTCTTCAATTCAAGGGCTGGAGAAGTTGGATTGGTGATTTTGCAGGCCCTGGTGACTTGTGTCCAACCATCGACATTCTGTTGGCACCCATCTTCTGTGCTGGAGAGCTTGGTTGCTGCAAGAAGCATCTTATCAATGTACTTCTCACTGTCTTGAATGTTCCTCAGCCTCGCCACCTCCTCTCTGAGTTCCTCCACTTGTTTCCTCAGAGCTTCAGCATGCAAGCACCCTGCACATGGAACCGGTCCTTCAACTGGCATTAGGACCTCTGTCTGGACTGAGGCAGAAGCTGTAACGTGGGCAACAGCTTTAGCAATATGATTTTTTTCCAGCCATTGTTCTGTTCGTGGAGCTTAGGTATCTGTTAAAGCAAAAGAGAGAGATCTACCAAGTACCAGCCGGTTTTGCAGCTGTCCTTTCAGAGAAAAAGCAGTTAAATCTCTTTCATTATATTCAAAATGTGCTGGTCCAATTCTCTGTGATTTGTTGAAGGGGGAGGTGCTCTATAAAGCAAGACTGCTCACTAGGGGTGGGTGGGAGTCAGGGTGGGTAGGGAGGGAACTAACACCTGATTAGGTGTTTAGCAGTTTCTAAACCTGAGGAGGTTACTGGAGGTCAGCAACCTACTGTGCTCAAGAAAGTTCCCCGAAAGCACCAAAAGAAAGTAACCTTGCTTTAAAAAATATACAAAAAACCCTTTTAAGAGCTCCCAGTCAGAGAGCTAGCAATGTAATATAATAAAACAAACAAACAAACAAACCCTCAAATCCTTACAGTTTGTTGATCTGTGGAGCCCTGGTTAGGAAAAGCCTACTTCGATTCCTCTGAGGACTCTGATGAATCAGAGGCCTCTGTCGAGGCATCGGTAATCCTTCCTCAGGAGCCCTCTTCTCCAAAAAGAAGAAGAATGTCTCCTCCAGAAGACTTGTCTTTTCAAGACTTCATTAGGGAAGTGGCCAGGGGCCTCTCCATTTCAGTGGCCCCGAGGCAGAGCCTAGAGCCAAAAAATTAGATATTTTACAATATCCTAAGGCTCCTAAAGAGGCAGCCACTTTACCAATTCATGAGATTCTTTATGATCACATGTTGGGCATATGGGAGACTCCTCTCACCACCTCCCCTCATTCTCGTAGGTTGGACACCATGTATCGTGTTCCTCCTTGTCCTGGCTTCCATAAGACTTAGCTTCCTCACCACTCCATTGTGGTGGAGTCTGCTATGAAGAAGATAAAGAGTACCAAAAGGCACTCTTCTGCTCCTCCAGGAAGAGAATGCAGAACCTTAGATGCCTTTGGCAGGAGAATTTTCCAGGCCAATATGCTTGTTGCCAGAATCAACTCCTATAGTCTCTATATGGGGATGTTTCTAAAAGAAGTTACAGATCATCTGCAAACTTTATCTCCTTTTATTTCAGAAACTCATCCCTCCTAACCGCCCCAGTTTTACTGCCCCTAATAACTGATTGCTAACTTAACCGTGTTAGAAATTCCACCGTTGCTAGTAATTTTACTATTGCCTAACCGTGTTAGACTTACGACAGTCCCCAGCAACAAACGAACTATAACTGCCAGCCCTCAAAATGTCAAATTCACAGACTTTTCACCTAAGAGTATTTTGCATCTGTGCCATAGTACTAACAATAATTACCCTCACACATAGTCTAAACACTAAACATAATAAACCAATCCCAATCATACAAAGACTCAACCGCCACCATACTCCATCAACATATGCACCAAATTGGTCCAACTCAAAATCAAACTACAACCGTCTTATACATATAAAACCTACCTCATCCTACCAACCAAATCCCCTCCCAAACAAAAAAGAACCAGCCACTTTATCATGCATCCTAACAAATGCTAGATCCATGAAAAATAAACTCCCTATCTTCAGTGACCTCTTAAATGATAATAAACCTGACATACTCTGTGTTACAGAAACATGGCTGTCCGACACAGATGTGGTCTTCCTAAATCAACTAAATAAGAATGACTATGTCATTTTTCACACACATAGAAACAAAAAAGGAGGAGGAGTGCTTGTAATGACTAAAAAGGCCCTAAATGCTAAACAACAATCGTCAGAGATCATTAACCACACTGATACCCTCATCATAAAGATTGAAAATATTAGAATATGCCTGATATACAGACCACCTGACCATAATACAGAAAATATGGATGTCCTGATAGAGCTTCTCAGTTTATCTATGGACCAATGTCCTATAATAATGTTAGGAGACTTTAACCTCCCGTCTCTTCCCACAACTTATGCAACCCTCTTTCTTGAATCATTACATGACATAGGTTTCCACCAAATTATGAATACAAAAACCCATATCAAAGGAGGAACCTTAGACCTCATTTTCCTCCCTGAAGTACTCCACAATCTTTTTAATCCGGAATCCCTAAAGTGCATGCCAATCCCATGGTCAGACCACTACCTGATCAAGTTTACTATTAAAACCACGGACTCAAATAACAAACACAACCAGCAAGAACCCCCACCCCCCAGATTTAAAAAATCCAACGCAGAAGATTTCCTAGACCTAACTATCCCTTACCTCTCCTCATCACCTACCAACCTTGATGAGGCCATTACAAATTGGCATAATACAATCTCAAAAGCTGCCGCATATAACCAATCAAACAAGAGGATCATCCGTCACAGAACTGGAAATGCCCCATGGTTTAACAACAATTTAAAAGCTATGAAAAGAACACTTAGGAAAATAGAATCAAAGTGGCGCAAAACGAAATCCACATCACATAACGAACTCTATTGTACTTATCTCAAAAACTACAGGGAGGCCACAGAAAGTACTAAGAAAAACTTCCACTCATCTATCCTAAACAAATCCATTAACAGACCTAGAGAACTGTTCTCCATTGTCCAAAACCTAACTAAAATACCACAACTTCTCACCTAGATCCCTGTCCAGTAAACTGGATAAAGAACACCCTTCCAACTTTATCTCCTTTCATAATACCACTTATTAATCTATCACTAAAGCAAGGCTATCTCCCACCTATTCTAAAGCATGCCCAAATTAGACCCATACTAAAAAACAATACCGTGGACAAAACCTCACCGAAATCTTATAGACCTATCTCCAGCATACCATTCATGGCTAAACTCATAGAAAAGGTAGTTCAAACACAAACCCAAGATTACATCGATACATCAGCCCCCCTTGATGACCAACAATATGGCTTCCGCCCTGGTCATG
Source organism: Ichthyophis bannanicus (assembly GCA_033557465.1). Taxonomy (NCBI): domain Eukaryota; kingdom Metazoa; phylum Chordata; class Amphibia; order Gymnophiona; family Ichthyophiidae; genus Ichthyophis; species Ichthyophis bannanicus. The sequence continues at coordinate 24,999,262 of CM066031.1, read as the reverse complement.
GGGTAGACACTCTCTTAACAATCCTCCTAGACACTCTAGTAAGAGGAATAGACAGCCCTAAAAATGCATTCCTACTTCTTTTTCTTGACATATCTGCTGCTTTTGATAGTGTTCATCACACACTAATGCTCAATAGACTCACACAAATCGGTGCCAACTCAACAGTCCATAAATGGTTTACATCATATCTATCCAACCGATCCCAAACTGTCCGGATTGATAATCAAACCTCCAACACATATAAACAGGAAATAGGACTCCCCCAAGGCTCTGCGCTATCCGCCCTCCTATTTAACATATATACAACCAATCTGCAATATTTTTAAAAAATTCAAAATCCATTATCACATATATGCGGACGACATTATGTTGTACATTCCTTTCACAATCCCTACAATCCCACTCAAACTCTTAACAGACTGTTTCAATGAATTAGCAACCTGGCTAGAAAACCATAACCTCTTTATTAACCACTCTAAAACTGACATACTATTTGTAACAAAGAACAAATCCTTTACCCCCCCCTACCCACATTACGCTACAGAACCATGACATCCACATAAAAACAGAGATAAAATACCTAGGGGTTTTACTAGACACACAACTCAGTATGAACGCACACATAAGAAATACAACAAAGAAAATTTACTTTAAACTCAAAGTATTAAAACAACTACGCCCTCTAGTCCACCTGCAAGACTTCCTAAGTATCATTCAAGCCATTATCACCCCACACTTTGACTTCGCCAACCTCTCCCTACTAGGCACAACAAACCAAAACATCAGAAGACTCCAACTTGCTCAAAATGCAGCTGCCAGAACTATAATGAAGGTTCACCCTTTTGAGCATATATCACCCTACCTAGCCAAACTACACTGGCTCCCCATTCAATGTAGAATTAACTACAAATTAATAATAACCACTTTTAAAGCACTAACACTGCCCCAGATACCCTAAATAAACTAATCAATAAAGACACACCCCATAGCGCAAATAGAAGAGGCAACGCCAATAAACTAAGAATTCCAAAAGAATTCACAAAGTCCAAAAAAACAACAAATAAAAAGGCATTCTCCCATGCAGCCTCTACGCTCTGGAACTCGCTATCCGATGAAATCAGAGCCTTAACTGACCTTAAAGAGCTATGCAAAAAATTAAAAACTCACCTTTTTACCTCCTACTACGGCACAATAGCAAACTCCCAAATCCAAAACGAAAAGGGCTAAACAATATAACACAAGTAGATCAACACCAAAAAGCCTCAAGATATATTGACCTTGATTCTGTCTATTATGCATATACTGTCGATCTTCTCCTCCAATAACTGTACATAGTTTATTGTACATAGTTCCAAAATGTTTAAAAGTTATAGTTCTAATGTTAATTGTACAAAGTTATCGTTCTATGTAAAAACAGAAATGCCGTCTGTTTCCTAAATGTTATATGTAAACCGCACCTGATCCTCGGAAGGTTGCGGTATATAAAAGTTTGTTAAATAAAATAAAAATAAATAAGATAAAAGGGAAGAGTTTCTCACCTGGCTCAAACATGCCCAGGATTTTTCCAAATTTTCCAACCGTGCAGCCTTTGACTCTTTTGAGTGTGCCAGCAGAGCCTCGGCTATTGCCATAGGTGCACGCAGAGTTGCTTGGTTACAAGCTTCTGATTTGGAACCCTGGGTTCAGGATGGACTAGGAAACCTTCCTTGTACAGGTGAGAACCTTTTTGGCAGAGATTGGTAAGCAAAAGCTACCCAGATGGATGCTGAAAATTCTGCTTTAGATAGACTCTCAAAGTCTACTTCTGCTCCTTTTAAGAAAAGGTTGTTCAAAAAGGGCTTTTTTCCCAAAAAAGGGAGATACTATTCTGCTTATGGTCAGCAGGCATCTTCTGCAGGTCGTTTTGCTACAAAGAGACAGCAACAACCGAAACAGGCCAAGCCTAAGGCTGCAAGGACTGCTACGGCCCAACAGCCTCAGCCTCCTCAGGGCCTTTGACTTTCAACTAGAGAACTTAGCCTTTCTGGCTCTAGAACATCCAGAGCCTCTCACCATTCCAGGAAGGTTAGCTCACTTTGCTCCCAGATGGGAACAAATCACAGCAGAGCAATGGACCCTCTCCATCATAAGCTTCATTTCTTAAACCTTCCTCCTCACACCATGGTGAGACAGTTCAATTCTCCAACATCTCTCCTCGACCTTCTGGGTCAGGAGATTGCTACCCTTCTTGCCCAGGGGGCAATAGAAGAAGTACCCCTTCTTCAACAGGGCTCAGGGTTCTACTCCCCCTACTTTCTCATCCCAAAGAAAACAGGGGGCTACAGGCCCATATTAGATCTCAGAGAATTGAACAAGTTTCTATGCAAGGAGAAATTCAAGATGATTTCTCTTGGTACTCTCCTTCCATACCTCCAGAGTCAGGACTGGCTTTGTTCTCTAGATCTCAAGGATGCATACACCCATGTCCTCATCCATCCAACACACAGAAGGTTCCTTCGGTTCCTTTTCCAAGGAAAGCACTATCAATACAGAGTGCTTCCCTTCGGTCTGGCTTCTGCACCAAGGGTGTTCACCAAATGCATGGCAGTAGTAGCTGCATTTCTACGCACTCTAGGAATATTTGTATTCCCATATCTGGACGACTGGCTCATCCGAGCTCCATCCCAGTCACAAGCCCAGGCTTCCCTAGCCTGCACAAGGCGTATCCTTCAGTATCTGGGACTTGTAATAAACATCCCAAAATCCCATCTCACCCCTACTCAATCTCTAGAGTTCATAGGGGCCTTGCTGGATACCACCACTGCAAGGGCCTATCTTTCCCAGGCCCGTTGCCTACGCTTGGTGCAGTTAGCCTCCCAGATTCAGTTAAAGTCCCATTTAACTGCTCGAGAGATGTTACAACTCTTAGGCCACATGGCATCCACAGTGCATGTGGTCCCTTATGCTCGCCTTCCCATGAGGGCAGCTCAATGGACCCTGTCCACCCAATGGACCCAGGCCTCAGGGTGCCTGTCAGACAAAATAGCAACCTCCAGTCGCCTTTTTTGGTCTCTCCAGTGGTGGAAGTCCACTCAAAATCTATTGCTGGGGTCCCCCTTTCAACAGGTGTTACCCCAAGCAACCCTTACAACAGATGCCTCCCCAAGGGGTTGGGGAGCTCATCTACAAGATCTCTCCACTCAAGGCATCTGGTCTCCACAGGAGACATCTCTGCATATCAACCTCTTAGAGCTCAGAGCAATCTTTCTGGCTCTCAGAGTCTTCCACACCCTGCTCAGCTACAAGACAGTCCTCATCCACACGGACAACCAAGTAGCCATGTTCTACGTGAACAAGCAGGGGGGGACTGGCTCTCTGTCGCTTTGCAATGAAGCTCTGAGATTGTGGGCCTTCGCCAGAGAGCATCAAATTCATCTCATGGCAGTGTACCTTCCAGGGGTTCAAAACTCTTGGGCAGACAGACTCAGTCGAGTTCTGCTTCCACATGAATGGTCCCTCGATGGGGACCAGATAGCCAGGATCTTCCGAATTTGGGGAACCCCGGACATACACCTCTTTGCAAGTCCGTGGAATGCCAAACTTCCCCAGTTCTGTTCCAGAATTCCGTGTCAGGGAGTTCAGGCCAGGGATGCCTTCCTCCTCCATTGGGGGCAAGACTTCCTCTATGCCTTTCCACCCATTCCCCTAATTCCCAAGACACTGTTCAAACTTCAGAGAGACAAGGGGTCTATGATCCTCATAGCACCACATCGGCCACGCCAAGTGTGGTACCCTCTACTTCTGCATCTCTCTCAAGCTCCTTCCCTGGACTTGGGATCTGCTCCAGACCTCCTATCCCAGGAGGGGGGAACGTTGTGGCACCCAAATCCCCAGTCTCTTCATCTCAGGGCCTGGTTGCTGAAGGCCTAGACCTTCAAGATTTGCATCTTTCTCAGCAGGTGAAGGATATCCTTCATGCTTCCAGAAAGCCTTCCACTAGACGTTCCTATGCTTTTAAATGGAAAAGGTTTACCATTTGTTGTGCAGAGAAGGGTCTTAACCCTTCTGCAATACCTCTGAATTTTTTACTAGACTATCTGCTGCATTTATCCCATGCAGGCCTTAAAACGAATTCAGTAAGAGTCCATTTGAGTGCTATTGCAGCATCCCTTAATCCTCTCAATGGACAGCCTATTTCCTCTCATCCTCTTATTGCAAGATTTATGAGAGGCCTTCTTTTAACTAAACCTCCCATTAGACCACCTCCAGTGGCATGGGACTTGAACTTGGTTCTTGGCCAGCTTATGAAGCCACCCTTTGAACCCTTGGCCACTACCTCCTTGAAATTCCTTTCCTGGAAGGTTATTTTTCTCATTGCAGTCACCTCAGCTCGCCGCATCAGTGAACTGCAAGCCTTGGTGGCTAATCCTCCTTATACAAGGTTCCATCATGACAAGGTAGTCCTCAGGACTAATCCACACTTTATGCCTAAAGTGGTCTCACCTTTTCATCTAAACCAGGAGGTTTATTTACCTGTCTTTTTTCCAGGACCTCATGCATCAAGTGCAGAGAGGAATCTTCATACCCTGGATTGTAAGAGAACTCTTGCTTTTTACTTACAAAGGACACAGCAACATAGAAAGTCCTCTCAACTCTTTGTTGCTTTTGATCCCTCTCATTTAGGACTCCCAGTCTCTAAGAGAACTCTGTCCAATTGGATTTCTCAGTGTATTTCTTTCGCCTACCAGAGTAAGAACCTTTCTCTGGAGGGCCATGTCACAGCTCACAATGTGAGGGCCATGGCAGCCTCTATGGCTCATCTAAATTCTGTGTCCATCGACCAGATCTGTCGAGCGGCCACCTGGGCCTCGGTTCATACCTTTACAGCCCATTACTGCTTCGACAAGGACTCCCGCCGGGATGCCTTGTTTGGTCAGGCTGTTCTCAAACACCTGTTCCATACCTAATCAACTCCTACCCTCCATCCCTGGCTGGATGCCTGAGATTCATGGGTGGAGGTGGAGCCCTTCTCAGGGACTCACAACCTGGGGGATCTCCCAGGCATCTCTAGCTGGGGAGTCCCCATATGTGAAGACTCATTCCTGCTTGTTCCTGGAGATAGCACAGTTACTTACCTGTAACAGGTAATCTCTGGGAACAGCAGGAATAAGTCTTCACAACCCACCCACCTCCCCTAGGAGTTGTATTTCTCTCTTTCTATCTTTCCCTTCCTCACTCTCTCTTTGTCTCAGCTTTAAAACTCGAACTGGAGAGAGGCGGTTGGGAAAGGCGGGAAGGCAGCGCGCAGACGCTGTGGGATGCTCCCAAAAGCTTTCCTTTTGGACGCTGGGGAGCGTTCCCGCGCAGGCTCAGTCGGTACCGACGATACCATATGTGAAGACTTATTCCTGCTGTTCCCAGAGATCACCTGTTACAGGTAAGTAACTGTGCTTTCTCAATATATGGAAAATATAAGTCCTCACAGGTAAGTGATGCTATTCATTGGGGCCCAGGGGAATAAGCATGTTCAAGTCAGGACCGGGAGAATTCCCATAGGGCCCAATTCTGTCCCGCAAGTCCATCCCGTCTGTGTGTCCGGTGTGAACTGGATGCACAGAGGGGATCACGATTCTGATCCCGCCGGGCACGTCTAGCCCCACAAGATCAGAATCGCGAACAGTCCAGCACGTGCAGCCTGGGACAGCGATTCTGTCCAGCCTGCAGCTGCAGGACAGCACCCTGTAACTCAGTCAGGGCATTTAAATGGAGTCAAGGTGCCATGGCACCATTTAAAAGCCGCAGTGCTGGCCGCCAACTAAAACTGCAAATTCCCCACAGTCCTACCCCCGATCCGGCCTCCAAAGTACAGGGTCAGGCTACGGGGAATGTCCCCTGGCCCTCACAGCCTCTTCCGCGCCCCGAATTTAAAAAAAAAAAAAAAGAACAAACATCCAGGGGAGTTATTCCACCTCAGAGGTGGAATAACTTCCCCGGCCATTTCACCGGCCCTTGACGTACAGGGCTGACATTAGAATTGGCCCGGTATGTCCAGGGCCGGCAACCACCCGCTGCCTGCCCACTCTCTGACGCCAGGTCGCCCATTATCCCCCTCCGACTAACTTCCCCGCACAACCGGCAGGGAAGTTAGTTGGAGGCTGAAGCTGGCACGAATAGCTATTCGTAGTTCAGAATGACCCCCATAGTGTTTTACAGGAGGCTGTGCCAAATAGAGAGCCTCTTGTAGAATCGGTGCAGGACTGCATGTGTATATCTCTCCACATCCAGTGGGAGCAGTGATTTTAGAAAACTGCACATGAGCAAAAAAACATAGATAGTATCTGAGGGCTATTTCTATGTGGGAGTAGCTTGTAAAATTACTGCTCCTCCTGTAGACAGGCAGCCAGTCCTGCAACACCAGTACCCCTGTCATCTGAATCCCTCGGACACTCCCTTAGACTGTCTGATCCTCCCTAGATAAGGGAAAATGCAACCTTAGCCCTAGTAGTAAAACCATGAGATTATGTCTGGGGGTCCTGGTACCAAGATCAGGAGCGACTGGGGGGTTCTCCTGCTCCACTTTGCATGAGGGACACCCAGTAAGGCCGGGGATGGGATTGGAGGGTGGGGAGTTTCCAGCGGGTGATTCTTGGATGCTGACCGAGGTGATCAGGGCAGTTGCCTCTCAAGAGGGTTCCAGAGGGAATTGGATGTTGGCAGTGGTAATTGGGGGATGGTGGACTTCCAGTACGCACTTATACGTGCTTTGGGGCAACTATAAATGCCAACGTCTATGCTTTTTCCTAGAGATATCAATTCCCTATTTGACATGGGGAATCCACATCTGTATTTTAGGCCTGCCGAAGCACTCTCTCTCCCTGCCCTGGCCACACCCCTTGACATCTAAACATACTAAGCATCCCCAGGTTTACATAGCTCCTGTTGTAAAATGGCATGTACACATGTGTGCCAGTCTCTACATGTAAATGCTGCCATTTACACATGAGGTGTTTCTAAAATATCCCACATTATCATGCAATTACCCGCTCAGCGTCCAGGCCATGAGGACCATGGTCCTGATGCTGGGAAGTAGCAGAGTTCCCTGAAGCTGCATGATGAGGGTTAGGGAACTTTCCTGTTCAGAGGAGATGGGAAGAGGTTCTCGACTCTGGTATGTGGTTGTAGAACACGACTCAGTTTGTCTGCGAAGACGTTGTCTTTTCCAGCCAGATACATGACTCTGAGAGTTATCTCATGTGAGATGGCGCAGTTCCCCATTCTGACAGTCTCTGACACAGGAAAGTAGAATCCCGTTCTTTCTCGCTTGTCACATGGTACATAGCTGCTTGATATGAGCAGAGATACCAAGGCTGAACCATCCCAGAGAGTGAACTGCAAAGAGTGAGATTTCTTCTAATGGTGTATCCACTGTATAAATCTAGAAAGATTTAAATGCAATATTGCTTCCCAAATGTAAAAGAAAAACAGCATAAAATATTTGCTTGCCTTTGGAGCCTCTGAAAGGATATAGACATGTTGTTGTTAAGTGCCGTCGAGTCGGAGTCGACTCATGGCGACCCTCTGGATAGCTATCCTAAATTGTGTTCGGTCTTCAGTCAGGCGGCTCATTGACGACAGACTGGTACCCGTAGCTGCTGTTATTGTAGCGATCCATCTCATTGCTGGCCTTCCTCTTTTGCGTTGACCTTCTATCTTGCCAAGCATGATGTCTTTCTCTAATGATCTCTCTCTTCGCATGATGTGTCCGAAGTATGAAAGTCGAAGTCTTGTCATCTGAGCTTCTAAAGAAAGCTTAGGTTTGATCTCCTCTAGTACCGACTGGTTTGTTCTTCGGGCAGTCCATGGTATACACAGTATTCGCCGCCAGCACCATAATTCAAAGGCATCAATTTTCTTCCTGTCTGTCTTTTTCACTGTCCAGCTTTCACATCCATATGATGTTATTGAAAATACCATGGCTTGAACAAGTCGAATCTTTGTATGGAGAGACACATCTCTGCTCTTGAGAATCTTATCTAGGTCTTTCATAGCCAATCTGCCAAGAGCAATGCGTCGTCTGATTTCTTGACTGCTTGTTGCTTCTTTATTGATAGTTGATCCAAGTAGGTTAAAGTTGTTCACAATTTCAATTTCTTCTCCTTCAACGATGAACCTGTTGATTATGCCAGTTGTCATGATCTTTGTCTTCTTTACATTAAGGTGCAGGCCCATTTTGAGACTATGTTCTTTGATTGTGAGAAGCAAATGTTTCAGATCATCTTCGCTTTCAGCCAGTAATGTGGTATCATCAGCATAGCGAAGGTTGTTGATGAGTCTTCCACCAATCTTCACACCTCTGTTGTCTTCATACAGTCCTGCTTCTCTGATGATTTGTTCTGCATATAAATTAAACAGGTAGGGGGAAAGTATGCAGCCTTGTCTTACACCTTTACTTATTTTAAACCATTCTGTTTCTCCTTGTTCCGTTCGAACTGTTGCTTCTTGATCAATGTACAGATTACGCAAGAGAACGATCAGGTGTTCTGGTATACCCATGCTTCTTAATGTGGCCCAGAGTTTCTCATGGTTTACACAGTCAAAAGCCTTGCTATAGTCGATAAAGCACAAATAGATATCCTTTTGGTATTCTTTAGTCTTTTCAAGGATCCATCTCACATCCGCAATGATGTCTCTCGTTCCTCGCCCTTTCCTGAACCCTGCTTGCACTTCAGGTAGTTCTTGTTCTAGGTATGGCTGTAGTCTCTTTTGAATAATCTTCAGTAGAATCTTGCTGGCATGTGGGATCAGAGCGATTGTGCGATAATTTCCACAGTCAGTTGGATCACCTTTCTTTAGTATTGGTATAAACACAGATCTTTTCCAGTCAGTTGGCCATGATGTTGTCTTCCATATTTCTTGGCAGAGCCTTGTAAGTACGGTAACAGCTGCATCAGATTGCTGCAATACTTCTATGGGAATGCTATCAATGCCTGGTGCTTTGTTCTTTGATAAGTCTTTCAATGCTGCTTCAACTTCTTCTTTCATCACCAATGGTTCCTGATCATAAGGTATAGGTTGAAACGGCTGTTGGTCCACTTGATCTTTATCATATAAAAACTCTGTATATTCCTTCCACCTTTCTTGATCTTCTCAGCATCATTCAACATAGAACCTTGAGCATCTTGTAACATTCCAATTCGGGGCTGGAACTTTTTCTTTAACTCTCGCAGCTTTAGGAAAGCCGATCTTGTTCTTCCTCTAATAGTTTCTGCTTCTATCTCCTTGCAAGTGTCATTGTAGTACTTTTCCTTGTCCTGTCTTGCTGCACGTTGGAAATCTCTGTTGAGTTCTGCGATTGTCTTTCTTTCTCCTTTGGCTTTAGCTTCTCTGCGTTTCTGGGCAATTTTCAGAGTTTCTTCCGTCATCCATTTTGGCCGTTTTTGCTTTTTCACCTTTTGTAGAGACTTCTCGCTTTCTTCCAGCACAACCTTCTTGATGTCATTCCATAACTCTTCCGGAGTTCTGTCATTTGTATCTAAAGCAGCAAATCGATTTTGCAGGCAGTCTTTAAATTCCAGTGGTATATTCTCAAGGTCATATTTTGGTGCATTCATGAGTGGTTTGCTCTTTTTCAACTTTAGCTTGAGTTTGCATACTAGTAGTTGATGATCTGTACCACAGTCAGCTCCAGGTTTTGTCTTTGTTGATGTTACAGAGCTTTTCCATCGTTGACTTCCACAGATGTAGTCAATTTGATTTTTATACAATCCATTGGGTGAAGTCCATGTGTACAATCGTCGCTTGTGTTGCTGGAAGAAGGTGTTTGAGATGAATAGATCATTGGTCTTGCAGAATTCTATCAATCTTTCTCCAGCTTCATTTCTGTTGCCAAGTCCATATTTTCCAACTACTTTGCCTTCTTCTTTGTTGCCAACTTTTGCGTTCCAGTCACCCATGACTATCAGGATATCCTGTTTGCATGTTCTGTCAATTTCAGCTTGTACTTGTTCATAGAACTCTTCAATTTCATTCTCTTCTGCAGCTGTTGTTGGGGCATATACTTGAATTATAGTTGTGTTGATAGGCAATCCTCGTAGACGAATAGAGATTAAGCGTTCGCTGACTGCATTGTATTTCATTACAGTTCTTGCAAGTTTCTTCTTTATTATAAATGCAACACCATTTCTTCTTTGTCTTTCATTTCCATAGTAGACCCTGTGGATCATCTGGAGCAAAGTGCCCGATGGCCAGTCCATTGCAGTTCGCTGACACCCAACAGATCAAGGTTGTACACGTTCCATTTCATTCTTGACCACCTCCCAACTTCCCTTGGTTCATGCTTCGTACGTTCCATGTTCCAATGTGTAAGAAACATCTTTACAGCTTATGACTCTCATTTCATGCGCAGCTACATCAGCAGTCCACCTTTCCCGAGGGCTTTGATCCAACCACATCCCTCATGCTGGCTTTACTCTGCAAAGTCTGCAGCTCTTTCCCCCAGTAGCTCTTTGAGTGCCTTCCGACCTGGGAGTCTCATCTTTCAGCACCATAGCACATTTTGTTTTGTTGTAAACTATCCCTTGGGGTTTTCATTGGCAAGATTGCAGAAGTAGATTGCCGGGCCTTCCATTCCCCGCGCAGTTTTAAGTTTGGATGTTGTTGCCGGGGGGTTGTCACAGAAATGTGATTACGCCTCCGCCGTCACCACTATCCCATTCTGCGGCTGCCCAGATGGGTGGTTTGTCTTCGTCTGGCACCTCAGCTGAGACCCTGTCCATCTTGGGAGACCCTGCCAGTAGTTAAACTACCGATAGTTTATCTCTCATCATCACTGATGCCGTCAACCAAAGCCCTCACAGCACGACAAGCTGCAAACCAAGTGAGAGGGATATAGACATATGGGGCGGCAATATGGTTAGAATTCTGCTGGGCTGAACATTGCTCATTCACTCAATTTCTAAAACTTGTGTGCCGATGTTTCACAGCACCTGGAACTGGCGCTTGGGTTGATTCAATACCGAGTAAGCTGGGCTCGGATTTCTTCTTCACTGGCTGGGCCCTGATACTTTAGGCTCTAAAGCTTGAGGGAAGGGGCTCAAAGTGTGTGAGAGTGAGAGCCTTCAAATGAGTGGACACACTCCTATCCAGTGATACTTGGCTCCTCTGTAGGATGGTGTGCACGCAGGAAAAAATTCTGGTTTATTTCCAGAACTTTTTTTTTCATTCTTTTTGCGCTCATTTTTGGGTTTATTTCAGTTTTTGGTTTCAGAATTAAATGCTTGTAAAACGAGATTAACAAGAACAAAAACGTTTAATGTTAATGAATTCAATTTTATAATTATTAGATAAATAACACAGATAAGAAATGCCAACTGAGGTTAGATTTATGACATCCTGTTTCTGCCAGTTGCTAATCCTGGGTCACAACAGCACCCAGCAGGTCCCATAGATGCACACCTGATGGCCTGATGGTTAATTTCACCAGTGTGCAGTGGCTCTCCCAGGTCCACCCAGATAATAAGTTTTAATGAATTTTTTCTCCAATAACTTTTCCAACTCTCTTTGCTAGGTTATTTAAATAAAAGTAGAAACAGAAAAGGAAAATAAGATGATTCTTTTTTATTGGAATAACTTAATGCATTTTTGGACTAGCTTATTAAGGTTTAAAACCTTCTTCAGCTCATGATAGTCTCTTGATCACAATCCCCTCCCCCCGGGCCCCCAACAGATTTCACAGCTTAATTATGTGCTGCGTGAAAAAAAATATACTTTCCACAATTTGTTTTCAATTTGCTTCTCATTGGTTTCACATGAAATGTCTTCTAGGGGTTAGATTTTTTGTTTGAAAGATTTACATACAATAACTGTTCCACCCAATTCATGATTTTATAACCTTCTGTCATATCTCCTCTTGTTTCATCTTCTCCAATCTTGAAGAGTCCTAGTCTGTTTATATCTTCTCGTCATAAGGAAGGTGCTCCACTTTCCTTATCATTTTTTTTTTTGCCCATCTCTGAACCTTTTCTAGTTACACAATATCCTCTTTAAGAGCATAAAAAACATGATCTGCTATACTGGGTTAGACCGAAAGTTCATGAAGCCCAGTATGCTGTTTTCCAACAGTGGGCTAATATAGGTACACAAGTACCTCTCAGGTTCCCAAAAAGTCCATTATGCTTATTCCCGGCTCTCTTTACTAATGGTTTATGGACTTAACCTCCAGGAACTTGTCCCAACCTCTTTTAAAGCCCCGTTACACCAACAGCTTTCACTCCATCCTCCGGAAACGAATTTCAAAGTTTGATTAATCATTGAGTGAAAAATATTTCTTCTAATTAGTCCTAAATGTTCTACATTGTAGCTGTGTTTCATGTCCTCCAATCTTTGTAGTTTTTGAAGGAGTAAACAACCAATCTATGTTTACCCTGCTCTGCTCCACTGATTTTACAGACCTCTATCATATTCCAATTTGAAGAGTCCAATTCTTCTGTTCTTAGGTTCTTATGAATAGGGTTGTTAATTGTCAGAAGAACCAGTTCTACCTGGAAAAAGCCTTGAAAAACTTTATACCTTTGTGCTATCGGTTAAGCAGTATTTACCTACTACCTTCCCTGTGTGCATTTCAGCCAATATTCAAAATGAAATCAAAGTGTGCACATCTTTTCCCTATTAACAAATAAACCGCGGCTAATAGTCATAAATAGTGCGGTATATAAAAATGTTAAATAAATAAATAAATTAAATTAAATAAAAATGAACCCCATGGAATTTATATGCGCTTACCTTTACAGCCGCTCGTTGGCACGACTCCAGTTTTTGGGATTTTTTGTACACATTGATCCTTATGTTTTCAAAGGTATCTAAATAAATGCAAGCCCCTCACTAAACCCAGGTTCAGGGAGGCCTCTGCTCATTTAGGATAAGTTAAAACATATCTACAGGCTGTGTACTGGTGTAACCTGATCCACAAATCATGAGTTTTATAGATGTAGTCATAGTGAGAATATCCTTTTTTAGCTGCATGTTTCGCATGATTTACATCCAGAAAATGGCTCATATTCCTCATCTACCCTCCAGTCCAGTCAGACAAGCTATGGCAGTAAAGGCAGTTTGCAATGTCGGTCCGCCAGCGACCAGCCAACCAGGAGTCCCCCTTGGCAACAGCTTCTGGGCGTAGTAAGTTAGCACAGAGCCAGCACAGGGGCCTAGTGGTTGGTGCAAGTTATCTCAGGCCAGAGGGCCAGGGCGCAAAGCCCCCGAGCAGACAGCAACCTTGGGCTGGGAGGACTTTGGTTTTTTAGTCTCACGAGTTGTTCCTTGTAGCCTTGTGTAAGCCACTTAACCCCGCAGGTACAAAAACATTGGTGGGGGGTGTTATACTAAACGGCAGTAATGGAGCCCGCAGCTCCGATTTCACAGAGTCCACTACCGCTGTTTAGTAAATACCTCCCATAGATTGGGAGTCCTTCAGGGACCAGAGAACCATAGAAACATCACACATGCTGACAGAAAAAGACCACATTGCCTATCTAGTCTGTCCTTCCATATATATATCTAGTATAGTACCTGAATGTGCGGCACTTTGACTTGTAGAAAAGCATTATAAAAACATGGCTAAGTAAATAAATAACAGTCACAGCAAAGCATTAGTGCCTAATAGCCACACAAAGCCATCATGGGGGGGGGGGGGCTCCCCAAATGCTTTTACACTGCAGGAAGAATGGGCCATATGTAAATCGTCGAGTTAGCTTTGCAAGTGGCTTTTTTGAAATGCTCCTCATTATGTCATATATTTACAAACCAACGTTTCATATTTAAACATGTGATGTCCAATATACATTTTTCCCTTGCATTGGTTTTGGAGGGATAATGTTGAGATGATAAAACATGTGATTAGTAATCAAAAATTGGGGTGTGGGGGACTTGGGGGCTAAAAGACCATTGCAAAAGAGTTGCAGTGCTGAATTTTTGCCTAGGGCACCTAATACACTTGCAACTGCCCTGCAATTATGCACATAACCTGAAATTCCTATTAATGACTCTTCACATGAATAGTTCGAGGCACCTGTGCTATCCCATGGAATTTTCTAACTATCACAGAACCCATGATGTTATTGTGTGAGCCCACAAAATTCATTTCCTGGATCATTAGTAGCATTCCATAGTCATTAATGCATCATTAATGTCTTCTATTTGTATCCTGCAGAGAATCAGGCCATACAGGAACAGAAGAAGGAGGAGAATCGAGAAGAACCTCCTGTAGAAATGGAACAATCAGGAAATGTCTCTGAGAATATTTCCCATAGGACTGAGAGGAGAAACACAAGGAACTGCCAGGAATCAGAGAAGGAGCACCGAGACCCGGCAGGAGACTCACCGGATGGAGTCACTGAGTGTGAGAGAAGTGACAGGGAGCTCACAAACATCCCTGAGCCCCAGAGACACCAGAGGGCAGAGAGATCCTTCCAAAATAACAGCAGTGATCAAATGAATTCTAAATGCCACCAGGAAGGGAATAAAGGGAAGAAATCCTTTCTGTGTGACACCAGTGGAGAGAGTTTTGATAAGAAATATCATTTATTATTGCATCAGAGGACATACAATGGGGAGAAACCGTTTAAATGCTCTCAGTGTGGAAAATA